>CM073770.1:67555111-68184382 GCA_037158775.1 Hetaerina titia
ATGTAAATAATATGTATTTATTCAAAATCATTTGAATTAAAAAAAAAACATTTTAGTAGAAAAGTAATTTTGTTGATTAAAAATTTAATTCAAACATCTATTTTATTAGCTAATAATAAAAGTTTGCTACTTTCTCGGACACGACAGGGTACTCTTATTTTTAGATTAAAAAGTTTAAGTAGTAGCAGTATTACTAGTTTAAAATTTCAATATGTTCTGTTTTCAAAAGCCTCAACGAAAATGAGTTAACGTAACAGTTTTAAAGTTCAAACTGTTGGTGCACCATTGCAAGGCACCAACAAAAAAATTATGTAAAATTCCTGAAGCCACAAAATGGATGATATTATAACTGTAACACCTGCCGAAATATGTTTGACATGGTAACGCCGAATACTTCAATCATGGGATTTGTCATTTATATTTTAGTTTTTTATAGTTGTTTTTGACTGACGAAATAAAGGAAACAAATCCTATTATTGCTTCATAAGTTCATATTTCACAAAGACTACCTAATCGGAAGTAAAATATTAAGTCGACATACCTGACACCCATCGCTCTACCGACCTTCGGTTATCTTGAATCACCACCACTCTCTCTTCCGTCATTTCGGTCCTTCTACTTATCGACGGTTTCTTTTCCTTCCGTTATCCTATTCCTATCGCGACCTTAGCGGATCTCCGTTTCTATTTCGACTTCGGCTTCCTCTAGTTATGAAGATTCATTTCACTAAGATGTCCTTCAAAGTGAAACTGGAGACGGCATTATGAATGCATTTCCTAATTCTATTTCACATTTGATCCGTTCAACCCTATTGAGAATATTATCTTATGTATAAAATCACATAAGAGGACGAATTAATCCTCATTATGGATGCGAAAAACGTTAAAGGAAACACGTTTTAAATTCTCGCACGAGTAGGAGGAAGGTGGCTGAGTGTGAATATGAGTTACGGCATAATCATATTTTGCCCTCTGATTCACTTCATTATGAAAATTACAGGAAAATGACAGATCATAAAAATGCAAGAAGGTTAAGAAAGAATATCCAGTGAATTTTTATACCTCTTATGCTCCACCACCCATAGTCAGTAAATCACTAGTACGAGAAGCCGTTAAGTTCATAAATTGTAAGCGTGCAACGCGTGATCGTTGTTACAAATACGGCTTTCAGAATAAGAGCTAATTACTTTCCATTAATAAAGCACCTTTGTTCAATTTTAAGAGCACTTATCAAGATTAAAAACTCGCAATAAATTCTCAGTTTTCTACTAAAATGGTGATTACCCAATTGATGCTATATTCCATGAGAATCTAAATGCTTTCAGTATGAGGAAATTAATAGTATGATTTTCTTGGTTATTGTGGAAAGTCATGGTAATACATAAAAATATATATAAAAATATATATGTATTAATACATATATATATATATATATATATATATATATATATATATATATATATATATACATACATATGAGCCCGGTGACAAACACGTTGGCTTTCAAAATTCATATTTTTTCAGGAAAAACGTTGGTTGTGCTGTTCATCATAAAAAATGAGGATGCCTCTTCTTCCTCTGATAATGCATGCTTCAGCGAGCACTAATTATAATTGAAACCTTAGGAGGGAAATTGACTTAAAGCCATCAATAATTACATTCTCATGCATTTTAATTACTATCACTCTTCTTATAACATGGTATTAAAAATTAAGCTACCGAAATTAATAGATTAATCGATATTCTGCGTGCTGAAGAAACTAATACCATCACATGATATAAGTTAATTATATACCTTTTTAAATATGAAATATTACAATTGGTTCTTCAAAAAAAATGTCATTAGATACAAATAGAATATTTATGGCAAATAGCAATTTCAATTATTAATCCGAAGTACAAATTTCAATGAAATGTAAATGCTATTCCTTATACCTCCTGTCTGGTATGTATACAAAGGGATGTATATCCTCCCACACTGAGGGACCGCGTACACTCTCTTCGCGTTCAAGATACCTATATGGGAGCGAAGTGAGGATTGCTTTAAGTGCAGCACTCTGTCGACCAGGTGAGACGTCGCCCTAAGCAAAACCCCTTGCAAGAGTACCCAGTGTCCTTGTCACATGGGAACAACCGCCGCGGCTAGTCTAATGCTGATACCGAGTTGCGTTCGCCCCACCGCATTATAATATCCAATTTTCCTCCAAATTATTCACCAAGCTAGAGTAAACCTCAGCAGTCGTTCGTCAACGCCTGCCAGTATGAATATGAATGATTCCATAGAATGAAATGACAGTTAAACGATTCAACAGCCAGAAACTAGTTCCTATTTGAGTGAAAATGAAAAAGAACGAGGTCAATCCAAAATCAATTGGCGCGGTGATAATAACATCTAATGCTTATCATAATGAAACATAATATTCATAGATGAATAAGTATCTGTTTCTTCTCATGATTTCTTCCGCGTAATTTTTCACAAAAACACAGCAGTCCAGTCGGTTTCTTCATTTAAAGATTTTATTTATTTTATTCTTCATTCATCTACATCATATTGCGGAATTCTTAACAATAATACAACACTTCTAAAGGTTCTACACTGGTTGCGAACCCATCTGATCAAATACCCAGCATTTTTAATGAAATTCATTAAATTCATTTTAAATAAATATTCAAGCAACGCTAGAGGCCAAATAATTTATAATATTTTACCTCGATTACACTTGTTCAATTATCGATCACCACGACTTCCTGGATGAAGCGAAGAACGGCCACATCTACGTCCTTAATGCTTGGACCTTTCTCGTACTATATTTACTCAATATTAATTTCTTATTTCATTTTAAACTGTTTTAATTCATTTCGTGTATAAATTTCCAAGTAAGAGAATTTATAGCCTCAAGATATGAGACGTAAATTTATGACATAACTTCCTAGAGTCTTTGTAGAATTCGGATCGTGCATTAAATAAACTATTTTTAACAAATTGGTAATCTTACTATCGCATAATAATAATTTAAAGTAATACTTCCCACTGATAACAGGTTAAGTCATACGACAGCTAATCCTAGATACATTTAAATTAGGTTTTTACATTAATTATTCCAAAATCTCAGCCCATTGAATTTAAATTAGCATTGTGATGGCATCAGAACTGTAATTTACTTAGAATACCTTTTGAAATTATCGATTTTTCGCATCAGTCATCAATTCCATGAATGCTATTAAATCTTTGAAACGCTTATTGAGGATAACTTCGAGAAGAGAAGAATATAAACGTTGGAATTTTACTGTTTAGGACTTATTATTTATGGCATGTTTTCACCACCATTACTGTTATTTTCGTAAAAAGTATCATTGCGATATCACTTTAACTGAGAGCTATCTATGGATAGCGCGCGAAAAAATACCTTAAGAAGCTTTTATTCCTCAACATTACCTCACCTCGAGACCCCTAGGCCCAGTTCATCCAGAATTCTATCAAATGAAGAAGTCCCTAGGTGTTATTCATAATTAATTCTAAACTATATAAAAGTGAACATCATCTGAAGAAGTATATGTCCTTTTACTTGGTTGATTGTTCAAAAGTAACTCCTAAAGAGATTTGGATGAATGGAAGAGGCTCAGAATTTGGAACTAAAACTCCCAAATCGCTAAGTTTGCTTAATATCTCTTATGTATGCTTCGTTCCCTCCCTTCTGTGCTTTGCTAAGTAATTTACAAATTATTTTTTAAATAATTACATTTTGGGCTAACTAATGGTACATTTCTCAATAAAATCCGTTTCTTAAGATTTGGTAATATATATTATGTACTTGACCCAACAGAGTTGTAAGAAATAATTTTTTTCTTTCATAAAAACGCTGGAAGTTTTAGGGAGTATTAACGGTTCAAATACAACAATATTTGAATTACAATAAACAAATATCACATCAACTGTATCTGCGACGGGTTATAAAATTCGACCCAAATTTCAATCAGCAAAAGTCTTAAGCATTATTAATTAATTAAAAACTCTTCAACCAAACTTGAGAAGATTTTCCTCCACTTCAAATTGAAGGTAGAATAAAAAGCAGATATTTAAACACCGTACAAGATCAGCAGACAGAAAGTACTAGCAAATTAAAATAAAATATGCAAACAAAATTGGCATAAATAATATCTTATTTACTGTGGCCCACAATTCTGAAACTTAGGTTGCTTTTTCTGTCGAGCATTACATATTTCTTGCACAAAACCGGTTGATATGTAATTCGGACCATATTTCATTTATAAGTTATGATGTTTAATCAATAATTTAACCCCTGATACGGTGTCTAACTATAATTCTGAAACCCAAATACTGCCGACAGTTTGAAATGTCACATCTGTAGGAAAGCGCAGAATGTCACATCTGCAGGAAACTTGAGAGTTTTACGATAGAGATACATACTGACGTACGCATAAGAGTGATTCCGTATGAACTGTGAAAAACAATGTTACTGAAAAATAAGCAAATGTAGGTAAACACATTACTATTTATTGTCAAAGCAGAATCGCATCAGTATCATAGAGTCCCATGCATAGCGAGTTGTGCCCTTCGCCCTACCGGCATCATTCCCCCGAATAGAAAAGACCCCGGTCGGTCCCCTCGATAAAAGAGGGACGGGGACCGGCAGCCAACCATCTGTATGCTAATGCCCACCCATTTTCCCGTATGGAGGTGTCCTTTGGGGCGTTCACGACCTCTACGGACACTCATTTTACGGGTACGGTGCCGGAGCCATTTAAGCCTCCCATTGCTACTTCATCCTGCACGCGTTTTGCTCTCCCTCGTCAACTCCCTCACAGTTATTCGCATTTATTAATGGAACAAATGGTATCATTAATTTTTGCCTTCAATAATTGCTACGAGAAACTCGTACTTACCTATCCCAAGTACGCACACGTTAGCATACTTAAGCAGATGGCAATAAATATAGGTCAACATTAATTTCGTTACCCAAACACTAATATGTCGATTAATTAAATTAATCAGCATGTTAACTTATAGTGGGTATCAAACATGGGTGCGACAAAAGGTTCGCTTGATTTTGAAACATTCACAAGTTTAATTTATTCGCAAGTTCAGAACCAATCGACTAACATTTGATGAGGAAAAAATGTAATCACCACATGCATTCGGAAAATCAAACTTGATTGGTTTATTCTGGCATATCTCATGATATGTAAGCAAATTTTAAGTATATCATGTTTTCCCATTCAATATTTCTGGTTATAGCCGCTAGATTGAAGTCAAATATGACCAATTAGGAATTATGCCACTGGAAAGGACCTCTTTCTTTTAATAAAAAGTTGTATTAGCTTCCTGTCCTTAAAACAAGACACTTCTAGCTTATAAAGAACTCAATTGGCCCACGGAAATTAAAATAAGCTATTCGCCTTAATAAGTTGAATGGCCGACACAAGGTTTTATTTTCGCCACTTTTTAACATTAACCCATTTTTTTCTCAACCCATAAATGTCACTCCCAACTTTTAGTCCTGATGATTATTCTTACTTTGAACTAGGAAACGGATTTACGACAAAAATTCCCACAAATTCTTTAATAGGACACTCCTTTTTTCGTCCATCATCATGGATAATCTACTAATCGAACTTTAGTTTTGGAAGGTCCCTACCTATTATTACAATTTGCGCATCGCGTTGACTTACTCTCACTTGTCCTGAATTATTGCCTTCCCTGAATGATTGCCTTCTTTACTTCATCATACTTTTTAAGTATATCTAAGCTCCACAAAATGTCTATGCGCTCTCTTACACTTCCAAGATAACCTAGTATTATCTCTGCCATTACAGTCTTCAACATGCCCCTGCCTTTCAATCCAGCCTTCATCGAATTTCAACTAGCAATTTCCTCTCTAACCCATTATATTTAAAAATCTGATTTTTTGCCTTCTTCCCGATCGAACCTAATTACCCTATTCGTCTCCACCCCACATCGCACGTATTCTCCTTGCCTTCAATTGCCAGGTTTTGGCTCCATGCAGTGCTGTGCTTCATATCAATTTTTATTTGAGTCTGCCCTTAATTTGGCTGTGATTATTGCTTTATTTCAAATGCTCATTTCGTAACAGTAAAACCTCACCTAATTTTGCTACCATCAAACGTGTTTTCCATCCAAATGATGTCCAAATATGTGGACTGTTCGATTTGCTCCAATTGAATCGCTCCTACTATAATATAGTTTCCACTTAAAACATCGTATTTTTAGTTTTAATATTCTCATTAGTTTCATTTTTCAATGATTAATTTTGAGCCTCACACTCCTTTCAATGGATGTGCAATGTACTCAAAAATAACTGCAATTCCTTGGATGTACGGCTAATCAGTCCTTAATCATACGGATTATCTTACTGACTTCAATATCTTCCCGCCCGTCATTTGCATTTTAAGTCTTTCCCATGTCACCCTTAACGTTTCCTCAGCATATAGGTAAGCTATTATACACTAGGGATAACGGAAAAACCTGTCTTACTTCCCAACCTATGACCGATTCCCTTCGTTACCCTCACTCGGTCGTTTGAATCGTACACAGATCGCCTATCCAACTAATCTACTCCTATATTCTGTATTACTTTTATCGGTGTTCTCCGCTTTGATCCTCTCAGCACTTACTCGAAATACACGAATCACATAAATATACCGTGACGATATTTTGTATTCCTGTCTATTAATGACCTCATTATCTCAGAAGTATCCCGTAATACCCACCTTCTGAAACCCAAACTCATCCTCACCTCGGTAGTAACTTTATTCTTTATAGTCAGTAAATTACAGCATACAGGGAGCGATACGAGATAACGTAGCAGCCTATACTTGGCGTACAAGTTCCATAATGGTATCATCATATCCAACCACTCTCAGTTGGTTCACGAAAGCTATCTGCATGACATTCGCGTCGTATTATTCTCCAAGTACTATGGGAGAGGTCACGTGCTAACAGGCTAATATCCAAC
The DNA here is from genome assembly GCA_037158775.1 of Hetaerina titia. Classification (NCBI taxonomy): domain Eukaryota; kingdom Metazoa; phylum Arthropoda; class Insecta; order Odonata; family Calopterygidae; genus Hetaerina; species Hetaerina titia. The sequence goes on from CM073770.1 coordinate 67,562,106, forward strand.
GATCCTCCCACAGCGAAAACAACCTATGTGTCCACAAAAATAATCTGGTGCACCCTCCATAATTTCACATCATACACGATTATTACATACGATAAACAGAACGGATAATCAACTTGTTTTTCCAATCCATTCACTACAAATCAGGAACATTTCCCAAGGGACACCCTTTTCGCCTAAATACTGCATAGATGTATAAGAAGTAATGCACTCCATTCATTCAACCCAAAGGTAACTTACAAACTAGGACCACACCTCCTCATTTTCTTAATAAATAATAGTCGTTTTTCCCCAGAGAATTTTCACTAAAGCAGTCGTTACAGCATAAGAAAGTTCTCTTTGGTTTACATTCCCATTAGACTCGACATTCTACATCTGGGTCTACGTGTTCGTGCATTTTGATTGAAGGTTTAGTTGGAGTAAACCATCTCTTTTAACAAGCATAAAAATAAACATACAACAGAAACTAGTTTTAAAATGTTTTTACGCCTTTTTTTTGATGAACTTCGCATCAGGTTACAGCTTTTCTTTTTTCCAAAATTATTCATCGCACAATTTTCCGCAAATTTACTCTTTCTAAATCTCGTGTTCCCTTTCTTGCACCCAACTATTCTTTACATTTCCGCCAGAACCTTTAAAATATCCCTTGAAATTTTCATTTGAGTTTCTTAAATGAACGCCTATTTTACAAGAAATTTCCCCATTCTCAAATTTGCATAAATTATAAAGCAGTTACACATGCTCTCTCATCGAATACCATTTACTTTTATCAATCATCTTTTTCTTCGTATTACTCTAAACTATGCACATTTTCACAATGAGTGATTCCTACATGTATTGTAGATGATAGAGTGTAATCTACATTTTCTCAGTCACCCACCAGAGTGAAGACATTTTATTTGAGTATCTCTCCTGCCCCTGGCATGCATTACCGTACCTGAACATTTATCATCCTCAGTACCTAATATTCCTCGAAGTATAGTATTTGATAACCTCACAGCACTTTTTCGAAAGTCATTTCCCAACGAATAACTCAAAACCTTCAACAAACTCCTGAGAAAGTGAATAGGATGACGCCCTAATTCTTATCTTCGAAACATTCGAGTTGTCCACAGAGTTATCTTTTGCGGGTGATGGTTATTGCAATGCAACTTGGATTTTTGTGCGTACCTTAGCTTTCCTTCACTTCCAGCTTTACCTTAGCTTGGAGCGTACCTTAACTTTCCTTTACACCCAGCAACTAAAGGAGTTACCAATCTGTCCTACGTGGCATACTAAATACAGAAAACGTTTCATTAATAGACATCCGGTACAAATCAGGAGTATTTATTAAAAGGAACGATGACCCCTTTTCATAGGTTAAAGGGATATTCTCAGAAGTTAAGGGTCATGGTATGCTAAAATAATAGGAAGTAAATTATTCATATTTTACTACATTGCAATTATACATTATTCATCTAAAACAGGGAGTGCGAGTATAGTTCAGATATTTTCTTCATAGTCCCTTCTTCTCCGTTTGCTCTGCACTTTTGATAATCTTACTTAGTATTAAAAGTGATCTGAGAATATTCATCACATGAAATACATTAGCGCAGGGATAAATAATGATTAAAATACTTATATAGATGTCATTCAAACATGATCGCTATCGAGATATGAACAATTTTTACTGCTAACTCCAGAAACAAATATTGAAAATCTCTGCGAAAATAAGATAAAATGACGCACGCAAACATGTGAGACGATGCAGACCCAAAAGCAGACAAAATACTATTACATCCTAATTCTAATCCTAAAGTCCACAAGAGGCGATAAAAATCGAAATTATTCCTAGTCATTCTAAATTTCCAAACCTTCAACTTATTTCGAATATTGTAATCTGGGCCGTTCAACGAAAAACAGTAAAAGAATACTTTCCAACAGTAATTCTAAAAGAAATCATATCAATTTCCGGCTAATGCATTCGCCCAGAAGAAAATGTGATGGTTAAAATGGCATTCCATCGCCTGGACCCTGGCATACTAAGTACTGCTATCGATCGCGGAAGTATTGACGAGTTCCACGCTATAATGCCCTTGATTCTGTACTGAATCTTACATACACATCCCCTAAAAGCTTTCAAGATAAAATACTATTGCATTACTTCCATTGCATATTATATACTAATTACATCCCATAATTTATTTAGGGAAAGAAATGCTTAATAAATTATTCTATGAAAATGACGGACAAATATTTGTAAAAGAATGCTTGAAAGCTTAACGAGATAACATTTTCTCATTCGATCGTCACTCATTACCCTCACTTTATATCTTCCCATATAAATTATTCAGTGCTACAAATATTCAAATAAGCGAATTGAACCACATATAATATCAATACAGTTTATTTAAACAATATAAATTTCCATATTTCGGGAAGGAGTGTATGTCCATCTACATGATAAACAATCCAAATTTTGTTCTCCCATTCATTACGGCATAATGAGAGAAACATGTTCAACGTCCATATTATAACATTATTTAGTCAATAAATATTGCAAAACGTCACTCATAACATCGTACACCAATGATCAGTTAAAATTAAGCCCTCCTGGAAAGCTTTCTTTCCTTGAAACACTCTTTAATGCATTCATAAAATATGAGCCAGGCGAAAGTTAATGAGAAAAATGACAACGCATCACATAAATTTCAAGATGAATATTTTATTGGCCAGCAAAGTAGTGAAATTTGTTCAAAGATTATGGCTAACAGATTATTTAATGAAAAATACAGTTGTCTGGGAAACGAGTGAGAAATAAATTAGGAAACACTGCTAATAAAATAAAACTATTGAAATTTTTATCAGATCTTTTGGCCGAGAATAGGATATTTGATGGATGTTGGAACATAAAACCTGTGACACTCTATTATCCAAAAGATTGTCATGCAAATCTCTTTACGTCAGAAAAATTGTAGTACTTTCAGCAGGCAAAAGTTAAATTTAGCACATAATTTCGATTCACATTTTTCAAATAATTTTCCGTTGGAAGAGCATGAAAATTAAATGAAAAGAAAGGCTTTTTAATGGTACGGAGAATCGGATACGCAAACTACGTTTTATTGCCTTATTGGAGTAGAACGTTTGCTTAACGGGAAGGTGAATTTCAATTTAAGTATTTAAATACCTCGAATAAATAACATATATTTGATTTACATAACACATACAAATACAGAAAATGAAGAGCGCTAGACCCTCTACTTTTATTACGACCTTTGAATGACAAACAAATGAGAATTAGTAACAAAAGAGCAACGATTCTGCCGAGATCACTGGAAGTGAATTAATTAAGATTGTATTCATTCCTGGTGATGGAGAAATTTTTTCGCTTAATGGAGGTTATGACAAAGATTGTACGTAAATGTAAAGCCTCGTCCTGAACTCAGAAAAAATCTCTCCTTTTCTTTTCCGGTTGTCGACCTCAGGACCAGCAAAATTCATGATGCTGGTCCTGAGGTCCTGAGGTATTTCAATGCATTAATTTAATGTCATAATTGCAGCGGGAACTTTTAGTGGTATGGGTTCTGGATGTAAACTCCAGAAATTTGCCGCAGTTCTTGCAATATTCCTAATTAATAACGAATATGCTTCCTTAATACTCCCAACTGAGATGTAGTAACATGTTCCATTGAAAAATATACCAAATAAAAGTACAATATTTTGTCAATTTTCAACATGTAAATCGATATCTGTGAAATACGACAGAGAAAATACTTTTTCTCTGTTTAGTCATAAACCACAATAACTTTTAAATTAAACATTCTTCCTTGGATACTACTTCTTTTTTTGCACATATCCGGAAAATCAAATCATATATATATATATATATATATATATATATATATATATATATATATACATTTTTATATACATACATATATATATGCGTGTGTTTGAAAATGTGCATATATATCCACACATTTTTATACAAATATATCTTTATATAAACATATGTAAAGGACGTATCAAAGTATCAAAGTATATATCAATTATGCGAGGATTTTCACGGAAATTCAGGTGCAATGCAAAAATACAACGATTCTAACGCTGAATCAGTTTCCCGAGCACGAACCGAAGCCACGAAACAGAGCGCCTTTGTGTGTAAAAAGATTTCCGGAAAATCAAATCCTAAACTTCTGTTTACTGTGAGTAACTATGACTTCCTCCGTTTTCTAGCTGTTTTTCCAATGACTTGCATGCCGCATCCTTTCATTACAACCGACGGTTACTGGGTTTTTCGGGTCAAGTGATTCGTTGGGGGAGGGGGGGAGAATTCTCTTCGCAGCCATTTGACGATTTTAATCATAATGAAGAATCAGAAAACCTTACGACCTTTCTTGGAAAATCACTCGGGGAGCCAACGAAAATTTCCTCTCTAACTGTCGAAAACTTTCTCCTTCGTTCCCCATTTTTTTTCGGCAATCGGCCCGACAAATGCGGCGAGTGGTGTTCCCGCCGTTGACTTCGTAAGCGACCTCTGGGACTTCCCCGCCGGCGACCCACCCTCTTGGCGGGAAGATCGTCCGCGCGCATTGCGTCGCATTCCCGTCCTCGCGGAGAACCAAAAGCGTGTGTGCGTGATGCTATATCCACGCGGATCGAAGGCGCGGGGTGGAGTGCAGGGGGAGGGGGATGAGGGTACGACGGAGGAGGGGGGCGTCACCCCTTTTTTGCTTCGGCCTGCCACTCCCACCCTCCTCCTCCCCCTGGCGCCCCACCCCGCCCCTCACGCTCAGCCCTCGCCGCACGCCCCGTGCGGTACGATTTGCACGTACGAATACGGCACACCGTGTGCCGTGCGCTTCCGACCGTCGCAACCTTTTCCAGGGCTGGTGGACGTGCGGAGGATACCACACCTCCTCCGCACGATGTCATCCTCTCGGTTCGAAAGTTAGATATTTACACTCGGAAACAACGCAAACTTAAATACATTATGCACATTTAATAAAGGGGGCTTCCCTGTTTGGCTGACTCACCGCTAGCGAGAGGCGCCGGCAGGAGCAGGGGTTGTAGCCGTCGGTTGTAGAAAGGGGGCCTTGCTTCGGTAAGCGGAGACACAGGTTCGACGATTCCCTCCACCAGTGTGTGAGCCTAACCCAAGTCTGTGAGTTCGGTTCGCTTCTCAACACTCGCCCGTCTACTACCGACGCGACATCTATATCCCCCGGCCTACTACGTGAACTGGTGGCGATACCGTGCGGTGATGTCTCGAACTAGAACATTGATTTTTCCCCGCACCGCCCTATGCCGTGGCAGCGCTCGCAGGCGCCACAGTAGCCCGCAACTTGACGCCGCGCGGATGTCGGCATTTTATCGCGAAAGTTTGGATGGAATCCACTTGGATGAGTACCCCCTAAAAATAGATGCATGTTAAATGGCAATAAGAATTGGTGTGAAAACGGTGAGTTGGCAGCCGACTTTCCGGCGAGTGGCACTCGTGTGATCTAGACGGTATGACATTGCAGGAGGAATGCAGTGACCGGAAGTGCTTACACTTCCACCGACTGCATTCGCTCCGAGGTAGTTTCGATCAGTGAACGGTTTTTGCGTCCGCGCTCAGGGTCGCGAACGATTGCTCGCGGCAAGGTCGCATGGAAGTATTGTGGAGTCGCACATGCCATAACGAGATCATGTCGTATTAATGCCACCCCTACGTGAGGTTGACTGACATTGACGAGGGTACGGTCGCTGTGGGAGTAGGAGAAAAATATTCGAAAAAAATTCGCATGGGGATACCTCGAATACGAAGCGGCCCGCGCGCTTCCCACTTAGTTCGAGCGTTCCCTGGCAGGTAGCGTTTCGACTCAACTTGAAGCGAAACGCCTAGTTCGACCTCGAGTCCGAGAGAGGGAGGGTCTACCTTAAAAGACAACCGCCGCCGCCGATTTTGAGTGGACTCGTGGACGGGAGAGGGCGGCCGCGTGATGTGGATGGAGAGAGAAAGTGGAGATTTTTGAATGGGAGTCACGGCATGAGAAACGTTAAGCAATTATTGGAGAGATTTGGATTCGGAAGGGTGTCAGTGGAGGAATAGATCAATTTGGAAGATCAGGAAGTATTCGACTCTGGCGAAAATGAAATACTGCTTCACCATAGTATCTAATAGCCCCATGACCCAATGAGTCCGTTACATTACTAAACGGAGGAAGGTGCCAGGAGCCATCAATAAAAGTCAAAGCGGACCAAAGAAGGGACGAAGAAAATAATGAAACGAAAGCACTCAAGGAAGATGGCAGACCAGAAGCAGTATGTTTACTTTTTATTATATTCTATTAACGAAAACATTGGGTCGACGTGATTATCCCGGCCAGGTTCAATTAGTCAATCTGGAAATGGTGGGTTAGACTTACACATAGCGTAGGTTTTTACTTATTTTCCATTAAAAATTTTGATTACTTCCATTTTTAGTGTGAAAACTGGGCCATTGTGCTTTTTAACCCCGAATATGAGACATTCACAAAACAATTATTGTACACTCATAACGTATTTCGATAGGCCATACTCATTTGCCATTAATAAAGGTTCGCACTCCTCATCTGACCCATTGAAATTCAGCCTCTGCCTGGCTGACGTTTAATGTTTTGAGTCAGATGCAGGGCAATTTTTTGTGGCAAAATATATCCCCTCAAAAATTCACCGATATTGATAAAAACAGGTTTTTATGGAGTAATTGATTAAATTTTCAATTAATAATGCGTAAATTAAAGAAATTAGGTAGCATTCAGTCGGCATTTTTGACGTAATGTTACACAAGTGCGTAAATAGGACGCATAAAATCTGATTTATTATACTTGCAATCATTATTCATTCTACCGCATTATGAAATTGAAGAACTCTTACCTTGAGATACAACGCATACATATTATGCATTTTTTAAATTTTGCAGTGAGTCAGGAATACACGCATAACAACATTTATCAGCTGTTAAACATGCATGCCACATTTGAATAATTTTATACTAAATAATAAAGTTTTACCTTAAATTTAAAATTTTTTGAAATATTTCTCATACCATGAGTCACATTTTTAATGTACCATGCTTGGGAAGTAATAAAATATGCAGCATGCATGTATGACTCATACAAATTGCTGCAATAGCGAGTTTCTGTTAGAGCCAATACCATTAATCCACAAGGGCTGGCAGACGACCACGCGGTTTCGCACCTGTGCCCCCTGTGTCAGCTGTATGGGGTAAAGCCCTAAAAGCGGTAACCTCTCCTTGCACTGCCCATTCCCATCACACAGTACCTTTCACCCACACCACCCTCCCCACAATTCCGATAACCACAGAGAATTCGGTCCAATTCACTCCCACTTCATTTAAACGGTTGAATTACACCATCAAGTGAATGGCCTGACCTCCTCACCGTTTAGAGCATAATTTGGAGTGGAGGTAGCAGGAAGGTTGACTCCAAAATCGATTAGGTACTGAGTCTGCCATGGAGAAATCCTTAAATTTAAATTAAATAAAATTTAATAATGAAAACTGTGTGAAAGTATTCATACTAAGATACTAGAATACCTGAGTGACTCTGAGGAACTATCGAATTATTTTCTTCAAGGTATTCAAAGGGAATGATTGCCTAGAATTAGAAGAGGAATGAATTTAACGGCTAAGTACTACGGTAGGTCCAATATCCGTGTTTGCTTTTTTGTAAACACTTCATAGGGTATTATTGAAAATTCAATTATATGATACTCCTCATGGTCTTGTGTGAAGATTAGAATCCTTTGTTTTCATTACTTTTCTTCATCGGCCCTCTATATTAAATTGTTACGTTACATAAAAATATTATTAGCCGACACTCATATGGAAGATGTACTCCTATTAGACCCTTCATTAAACCTTCGTGGTAAAAATCAGTTAATGAGGTTGGCATAATCTGGTAAGATTTGTGTAATTTGTTAAGTAATAATTCAATGTGAAAGTTGGATGATCAAAGAGAGTTTTACCGCCAATAGCTCCGAAGCTACGAAGTGACGGTGAAACAAGGTAAGTCTATAAAGACCTCGTGAGCTGGCTATAAATAATATGTGCGTGCCTGGAGAGAGGAGGAAATCTGTCAATAATCGATTTCTCTCTCATTCAATCATGATGCAGAGAATGATCGCCAATATATTTAAATGATTCGTCATCATAATCATAAATGTCAAGACTATTGAGAACATTTAATTTGAGAATCTTTCATGTCTTTCTGTTGTCTTAGTAAAAATACAAACTAATTTCAAAAATGTTTGCCTAAATATTTTTGACCCATAAAACGTTTTGATGCACATAACACGAGATCAAACAGAACGACAATAATAGGTAAAAACCAGTAAGCTATCGAATTTGCCGCTAAAATGGAACCGGAATGTGAAGGAAGCAAGGGATACGTACCCCACTTCATTATATTTCAGTCGATATTTTTTATATTTCCAAAACCTATTATCCATTTATTGTCTACGGGTTCCAGTGAGTCGTAATAGTAATTCACAATTACCTTTAGGGTATTATGCATTCATCTAAATGAAAGTTCCGTGAAAAATAAAAATGAGTCAAGTGTCTCCCCAGTGTTTACACCAAGTATTGTTGGTTTTTCATAAGTAACCAATTTCATTATGGTAACAGCGGGTATGATTTTAGTGATCCCAGGACTAAGAATAATGACGTAAATAAAATATTTCAATATCAATAGAATTTATAATACATTTTGTAACGAAAGAGCACCATTTCTTGATGACGCTTATTTCAGTCAAGGCAAAGCCTAAAACTAAACCAAGGATTTAGTACATATTATAATTGTCTCTTCCTTTGATTATAGATTTCAAATAGTTACTGATACGTAACAGTTAAGTGTTCCAAAGAATTCATTCAAACTTGAACTTTTTTAAAAAATAATGTGATGTTATGCTAAAAATATGAATATTAATTAATATATCCTCATCAAAGTGATACATTAACAGGCTATATTCGTAGATAGCCCACGGAATTTTAATGTAAAGAATAAATCTTCAAACGACAACTTTTTGAATTTCAAACATTTACATTGTTCTGATGGATCTATATAATAGTAAAATATTAACCAGCTTCCACAATTTTGGAATCTAATTCTGGCTTATTCCATTTAAATAGACATTTAAATTATATATTCTTCTCTTTTGAATATATTTTGATTACTTTCCGTAAAGTAAAAACAATCACATCTAAGTATGCTGGGCAATCATTAATGGAATCTATTTAACCGTGTGTTACACCCTTTTCGGCCATTTGCTATTAATTGATCATTCCAACTAATCCAATGGAGCGACATGTGCGCTATTCTATCTATATTGAGGAACCATTTTTAATGACTAATAGGTTGACCTTGTTTGATTAAATTTTCGAGAAGTTTTTTCCGGAACTAAGGAGAAATACATAAAGTGCTTCGGTTGTTCGTTCAGAAATGTTCCATACGAAACAAACCTTTACAATTCCGACAGCATGAAAACACCGCCCTAAAGACCACGATTATTTAGGTTAACAATACATTTTATCCTTCCCATGAGCACAACCTTTTGACGGAAGCACTACTACGGTCTGATGATCCCTAGAGCTGTGCCGGGGGGAGCGTTAAGTGTATGACCGTAGACCTGCGTAGTGGCCCGGTCATTTAAACAATGGTATCACGTTAGAAACACTAATGAGGAAGGCAACTGGAAACCTCCTCAATTATATATCCTAAGCTATTATACAAGAGTATCGAAATGAATCCTGGCCACTATGGGAAGCCCTATACACTGGCCCTGCCCGGTCATGTCATGACAACTATGGTAAGTCCTGGAAACTATGGGCTCAATCGGCCGTGTGCCCCCAGTGACAGTGGAGGAGACAGTGTTTCTGCGGTTTTCAACTCACGAAACCTTTGAAATGCGAAATCGACAGCAGCAGAGCAATATTCACAGAAAAGATCCACAAAAGGTTGAATATAAACTTGGAACAATCTGAGGACAGGGAAATTAGAAAACATAAAGCTGGAGATGAAGAGAGGTAATATAAATATTTTAGACCTATACGAGGTGAAATGGAAGGATAACTGAGATCACGGGACCGATAGTTATAGCGTAGCATACGAGTACGAGTACATCGGAGGGGAAGAGACCTAGCGAGAGATGGCAAAAGTATTTAACAAAGAGGTAGGAAGACGTTAAGTAAGTAGAGAGCAGACGAGTGGTAGAAAATTATCAGCAGAATCAAAGGTGAACCAACGAAATTGGTCATATAGGTCAACATACAAACAAGCAGTCATGGGAGGAAGAAATGGACAAAGGATACGATCAATTAGAATAAATAACTGCCGGTGTTCCTGGGAGAGAATATTTGATAGTAATGAGGGATTTGACCGCGATAGAATACGATGGGGAATATGGTAGTTGAATAAGAGACTACGGATTAGGGACAAAAAATGACCATGGGAGGAAACAAAATAGTTCTGCAGGAGACAAGGCTTAATCATAACGAATACTAGCAACACAATAGGCATAGGCATACATGGAAAATGTACAGGTAATCATAGATATCACAGATATCAGTTATACTATATTATGGTTACGTACATATTTAGGAAGATTGTGATTAATTCGCATATTTTCCCGGGAGCTGATACGGATTTATTATGATTTAGCAACAATGAAATGAAACGTCTGATCCAAGAGGATTAAATACGGAAATACGTTGAGGAAATAAAATATTGAAGCATTAACCACAAAGATCGTAAATGAGTATCCACAAGATATAGAGAAAATCATGAACGAGGAAAGGGAGCTAAGTACTCTAGAAGAAAAATGGGAACAAATAAAAAAGGGATATCGAAAACACAAATGAAACTATGGAAACAGTTCATAAGAAAAGGACCAAAAACCATTGATTACAAACGATATGATTAGAAACATGAAAATTAAATGGAAGAATGTAAACACAGAGTTGGGCAGGCAGGACGAAAAAACAAATAATCAGGAAGCAGTAGGGAAGAATTTGAGTAGAGTCAGGGAGACAGGCACAAAAGAAGCAAACAAAAAAGGGGTATCGAAGTTCGCGAAGGCCTGCATAGTTGATAGGAAAATTAACTGTTAATAAGAAAAGGGCGCGAAAGTTATTGATTACAGACGAGATGATTAGAAGGACGAGGGAAGGAAATGAAAAAATGATAACGCACACAGTCAAGTAGGAGAAGGTTAAAAGGAGTAGAATAATAAACTGAGGCCGGAAAGAAATAGGGCGAAATATGGGTGGTTGAAGACGCAGTTCGAGGATTTTGAAAGCATTCAAAGGAATGGTGAAATCGGTACACTGTACAGGAAGGGAAAGCGCTGTAGTAAGTAAGAAGGGAAAATCCAACTATCACATGTAAGTCAGGAAAATTATTGATTAAAACCAGTAAATATTTTACAGTGTTTTATAGATTAATTCATAGTATAGTATTTTTGAAGGAGGAATTTGGTCGGAAGATTTCGTCAGATCACTGATAGTTCCCACCGTAAAATAGGGAGAGGCAACCATATGTGAGGACTACTGAACATTTACCTCTACAAAAATACCCTGCGAGCCATCAAAAAAAGGTTTGTGGGAGGGGGTGTAGCACCAGAAGGAAAGGTTAAGGAATCTACATCTACATAAGTACCCTGCGAGCCACCAAAAAAGGTGTGTGGCAGGGGAAATGAGGGGGTTAGGGATTTTTCAAATAGGTGGGGGAAGGTGGGGGGAACCTGTAACAAAAATATAAATACAAAAATATATATATCCACGCGTAGTTCCTAACCTGTACGTTAATACTTATTGTGTTGAACTGATTCCTGGGGGATTTCGACTACAAGCATTTTGATCTCTTATCGTTCTAGGACAAAATTACATTTTTAACGCGTCAGTCTTGCAGTTTATCTCTCTAATCTTTTATTCGTGATCCCTCCAACAGTGATATTGTTTTGGCTTGCAGCTAAAAAGTTACTTTGGATCATCAATTAGAGGATGGAGAGGAGTGTAAATTATGGCATGATCAGCTTGAGTTCGGAAAGAAGAGAGGCATGCGTGATGCCATTGAAGAAATGAGGTTAATAATAGCATAACAACAATAACAAATCAAAATGTATTAAATAAAACAGTTTCTGGGGTAACTTGGTGGAAAATCTTCATACTGACGTTTTTATAAATCAAACCACTTTACTTTTCCACATAAACTTTTTAATTTTCACGACCCAGGTTTCGTTATAGCAAAACATCATCAGTTTATGTGGAAAAGTAAAGTGGTTTGATTTATAAAAGCGTCAAAATGTATTATTTGTTCAGCATATATCGAGAAGGCGTAGAATGAATGAATGTATTGCAGGAAATCGGAGTAGATTAGAGAAATAGGCAACTTACCCACAACCTGTACATGTCTCCTACTACTTGGATGGCTAGGGATGAGGAGTTTTAGGGAAAGATTTACGACAGATATATTCACTATACTCCGTGATTTTCAACGTACTTGGTTTTATAAAATGCATTCGGAAAAGTTTACGAAAAATATATTTTTTCAGATATTGCTACAATGCCTCAAAATTCTTAAAAGTACATCCCTTGAGCGTCGACAAATTTTGCCTGCGGCTTTTCCACGAATCGAAGGCTCCTTGGTAGGCGGATTCCGGAAAGTCCTTAAGGGTATGTGTGCAAGCTTCTTTGACGGTAGGATGCTTGTTAGGACGGTGGTGTCCTTGGAGGGAGGATTTCATTTTTGGGAATAGAAAATAGTCAGCTGGCTCCAAGTCGAGAAAAGAGGGATCGTCGCGATGCCAACGGCATCGCGATGCAGAAGGTCTTCGCAAGCGGACACTCGACTCTGCTCTTGGTCGGGTCGGTTGGCTCTGCCCCAGATCTTTCGCATTGCCAAAATTTCAGTTATATTGGTGTGTATTGTTATATGCCAATACGATTGGCAATCATGCGCACATTTAGCCGACGGTCTAATTTCAGCACTTCATTCACACGTCAGGAAATAATTGTTACCGATACTTTTTATACAAACCTTGTATGCGGGTAGGCAATGTGAAAATATATGAGAAGATCTGGAGAAAGTCGGTGGGGAATAAAACGGGAATGAAGTTGATGGGAAAATTATAAAATCAGTGAGTTTTGCGGATGAGCTTTTGTTAGCCATTCAGCCCAAGGTTTTTAAGCATTACTGAGAGTATTGGAATTTCAGTGTTACTCGTAGTTATGGAATGGCAATCAATGCAGATAGACAAAGTTTATATGGTTTTTCAAGGAAGAAAAGGCTATGATAACGTTAAAATAGGAGGGGAAAAACTAGAGCAGTGTACGTATCATGACAGTTTTTGGACCAAGATAGTCAAAGTAGTCGGGACATAATAAGTAGAGCGTTAGGCAAGAAACCTTTCACAATAAGGAATTGATGAATGGTACGTTGAGTAAGGATGTTAAGAATAGCTTGCTTAAACCTTGACAGATAGCATGGTTTTGTATAGCGCGGAAACATGGTCGATGGAGCATAATAAGTTTTTCCATATGGGTTTGTAGAAGAAAGGGAAATGTGAAATGTAAAGAAAGGAAAATCAAAAGGAGACAGAAAAAATGGATGCAGAGTATTTTGAAAGGCAATGGATTGTTGAAGACCATGATAGAGGGGATAAAGTTAGGTAAGAGAGGAAGACGTAGGAATAGGATATGTTGGACACACTGAAGGAAGATGGAAATGATGAATTAAAGAAGCGTTAAGTTAGTGTCGGGGATCAGTTTGTTATTTTGTAAGGAGAGGCAAAGGGATTAATCATTATTCCGTCTATATCCATCTAACACCTACCTTCAACGGTAGAATTTCAATAATAACAATAATATATTTCATTATTTTAGCATAGAACAGAAATATTAGTAGCTACTGTCAAATTTTAATGAGCATCTGAATTTAAATTAAAATAAAGGTCAGTAATAGTTACGAAGATCATATTGTAGCATGATATATTTAAACAAGATTCGTCTTAAAGTAATCGTTAATAGTCATCGTCAGCCCTTTGAAGATTCTGAGATTATTTCACATAAGCTCATAGCTCAAAGAAAGACACCAAAAAGTAGGGCGATATAAGAGAATATCGACTGAAGTCGCCAGTAGACACTAGCAATCTTAAAGAGAATATTACAGATTTTTCCGAGGGAAAAGTTACGCTAAGTAGTTTAATCCACTCCTTCTCCATCTTATTTTATGTTTGCAGGAGAAAAATTTTTTATTTCCTAATTTCATGGCAAACTTAACCTCTGGTTAATGCAACAAACTTTCTTTCGTGTTCTACTTGTCTCACAGTAGATATATTCAACTTTAATTCTCACATGGCTTCTTGAAATAGTTCACCTATGCGGTATTTTATTTTAAATTTATTAACCACTTATTTTATATTTAATTTTGAAACTAACTTTGCATTCCTCAAGTATTTCACCTGATTTACATTAATTCAATGCATGACACAAACACGATATTCACCTTCCAAACCTAATCCAACGGGTGTGTTCTCCTTGTGGTTTTCATCGATACAATAAATGATTATCATGATAACCTAACCCTAAGTTTATAATGAGAGCCTTGAAAGTTCTTGCAAGTAGTCAGAAAAGTAGTCATAATTTTTTTGACACCGATTTCTTATTCTTTAGTCTATTTTTCAAGTATGATAACTAGATAAATTATTTTTTTTCGCTTACGTCCTGTTGCCTTTTAGGTTTTGAAATGCGTACATATTGGAAAATAACACAGAAGACCAAAAAATAATAATTTTGAAGTTAATTTATGGGAAGTGTCTTTTTATCATTAAGAGACATGTACTGTGTATGTACACATATTAGAATTTGCTTAGTGATTGTTGGTGCTTTAGACCTGTCTATTCTTACATTTGAAATGCAAAGAAAACCAGGAGAATTATAATTTTGGTAAGCTTAAAAGGGTTACCCCTAAAATTAATTGTAATTTTTCCATCAGATTTTTTTAAAGATACGGCTTTGGTGTAATCTGTAAGGACAAATTATATGTAATTGGTCCTTTAATTGTGTCATTTCCGCGGAAATCTCATCGGCACAAAGACGGAAAGTATTTCGGGGAAATATTCCCTTTTTTTAGTATTCGTCTCTAGTAAACCCTATACTGACAAGATGAAATACTAACGAGGGCAATAAATGTAGTTCAATGCTCAGTGGGAATTAAAGGCACATTTGGAAAGATACGATAAAATAAGCGTAATAATTCATTTTTGTTTGTTTATTTAGTTCAACTCAACCTGTTTCGTTAAACGCGAGAGCTTTACCTTAATGTTCCGTATTTAGGACTGCGCAGTCCTAAATATTATCCTTCCCTCTTTTCCACAGAGTAATCACCCTCCAATGAATCCACATTAAACACCAACTCAAGATAAAGAACCACCACATTTATCATAAGGATTGTATGACAGAGAGAAAAATTAATAGTGCATTAACCACATTTACGATACGAGAGCCCATAGAATCCTATGAAATAGATTGGCCAACTTGCCTCTTAACCTCAGTAGAAAATATTACGATAAATATACGAAATTCTTTGATAAAGTGACTGAATATCGTTTCGGGCATGACCGAATTTCCGTACACGATATTTTTACTAATCAGATTATCCTAAAATATGTTAAACAATGGATTGCAAACCATTAGTACTAATTGGTTTATTTTCTATAAGCTGGTCCATTCTCCTTTAACAAGCCATCAATTCAACGTGAGCCGTGCATTATCTTTGTGAGATAGCGCTAGCTTAATGGTAGATACTGCAATTATCTCTCCAATTGTCCCGAAACCAACTTTTACGAATTGTTCACACTTGGAAAAGCTTGTCGCTAGAGCATAAAAAAACGCCTGCAAGTGGCACTATAGAAGGGGGAAGTAAAAGTGAAAAAGGTTTTATCAAACAAGATGAGAAAATAAAAATACCACATTTCCATCAAAAGAGCTAAAATTTCACTACTAAAAATCACATAACATCATATTACTTTAACAAAATTATCGGTCATATTCAATCTCCGAATGATGAGTAATTATGCAATTATTTACCAATGTACGATAAGATTTTATGAAAGTTCTCAGTGCCTAATAATTTCAAAGTAACCAATTGTAATTGTATTTTCTATGAGAACAAAAAAGAGAGTCCGTACAAATGCGCGAATTCTTTTGACTTCGTTGTTTTCCGGACTAAGTAAATCTTAAGCAAGGCCACACATTATATGACGTGAAAAGTTGAAAATTCACTAAATCAATCCTGGAAAAATTATTTTAACATCTATAATTTATTTAGAACTGAAAATTATTTGCTATTTGGAGATAAAGAGCATTAAAATAGAGATAGTGATCATTTGCGAGGATTTGTGGGTAATTTTTTAAACAAATTATCATGCGATTATGCTCTGGGTCACACTAATATGCATAGTATTACTTGCATTGTCTGTTACTGGATCTAGTGCTTTAAATCGCGAAAGAAGATAAGGTTTACCTCATAATGTTCATCAACTGTGAATCAAAATTCGGGAGATGAGACCCTACACGACAATTTCTTATGATCCTTCGGGAAATGTCGGAACATTTTGTTATCTCTGAATAAATAAACATTGTATTTTTTCACACGCAAAACTATATTATAATACTACTAGTTTCGACACATAGTCAACTTCATCAGGTATCATCAGGCCACACCTAATTATGTGTCCCCTACAAGCGTCGCGTTGCATGCGTCAAAACCGGTGGGAAAAAACACCCAGTTTATTTTGTCATACACGTAAATCATAAATGTTCACAAAGTAGGGCCTCAAACTATCTAATTCAATTTATAATCTTTTCATGATATATCGTCAATCTGATCCGTTCCATAGAAAAAAATTAAGAAATTAAATTCAATAGAGACACAAAATGAAGCTGATGTTATAATATTAACGAGAGAATGCCATGAAAAGGTCAAAGATACGAATAAATCTGTGGAATATTCTCCGGCAAGAACACATGAGATTAATTTTTTATAAAGAAAGGGGGACACAGGAAGGAAAGATGGTTTGAGAATTGGAGCGAGTTAAACGAGGCCAATAACGTGGGTCATTGCAGCAGATGAGGCAGAAAGAAAGCAAGGTATGAAGCATAAGGAATTAATTTCCTCAAATAAATGAAAGGCAACACCTCATTGGACACTAACTATTTCTGCAAGAACGGAAAATATATAAGAAACTAATATCATCAGAGGGATACATATACTTGTATAATCCATGATACAGAAAGATAAACAACAGAAGTTCGCTCCGCCACTACAAGCTAGGCAGAGTTAATGTTCCGTACATTCCAACAATGATATTAGTATAATGAATTAAGAGAATCAATTACCACATGCCCTATACTCACTTTCTTTTATGTTTCTGCTCCTATAGGATTTTGTTACCATCTTCCTCACATTTTTTTATGTTTTTATAGCTCCTGACGCAGTTTTCTCGTGAGTCATTAATACATAAATACAGTAGGGAAATAATATTACAAAGTTTAATTTTTGATTAACATTGATTGTTTCCTGAATACACCCCAAGATAGATATATAGATACGTATGTGTTTATATACACATAGAAGGCAAGGTAGGTGTTCGACCACAAATGTTTGCAGAAGTCATTAACTGTACGAGAATCTTAGAATTATTAAAATATATCCACTCAACAAAAAGATTGACTCCTATGTTGAGCTTTGTTAGCTTCATTTTTTCCAGGAGGATAGTCCAGGAACAAATATGCTTACATTCCTAATTAACAAAAAATAAATGAAAAATAATAAGAAGCTTCCTTTTTCTAAAAAATGAAACGAGGAAATTGCTTCAAAGTTCATTGATCAGGAAACACTGTTCAAAATTTAAATATCTAGCAATCTAATAAAGAAGCGGAAGGAAAAAAATACGATTTTACCACTTGGGGAAAACTTAAATGTCTATATCCGGCACTATGAAAGGAAATAATTTTCGAAACAGTGAGGTAATACTCATGAGTTTTCTCATCTAGGAAATACAAAAATATGAAATTTAATCTGTAAATTATCACATAAATGGAATTAGATTAGAACTTAAAGTAATTTCCAACATTTTTGACATTATGTCTCTCTGAGGAAAAAATCTTCAGTTTTATCCAACACCAACAAGCAAAAAAATTACAACGTGTATTAAATATTCAAATTAAATTGTTGCCATCTTATAAAACCATAATAATAATATAACCACCAATAGCATATAAATCTGGACACGCACAATAATTCATATTTCAGCACCACAAGGTATCATGAAACGGGCGTAAATAATATCTACTTGTAAGGGATAAAAGAATCTTTTCCATGATTACTGGATCCTACCAAGTCTATAAATGATGTTAAATTGGTAATGTCTTTACTGCTAACATTTTGAATCGTTTCCGTCTATTCATCCGCAGTTTTTATTCTTCAAACCTATATTACAGAGTTTGATGATGAAGAAGTACTCTCTCAACAAAGATGACATTAAGACATTTTTAACATACGGGGAAATTGTTTCTTGAGGGACGAGAGGAAATACTCACAAGAGATATTCGTATTTCCGGTTTAAGAAATATGCACGGAAGTGATGCAGAAGTATGCAGGAAGAATCTTAGAAAAAATTATTGCGTTATCCCACTTTGGACATTATAGAAGAACATCCAGTCCACATGAACAGGTTATATATGCGAGTCGAAAGACAAACATATATATATATATATATATATTTATATATATTTATGTATATATATATATATCATGGAATACCTTAAGTAAAGCACCATTCAATTATCAAATCCATGGACCTTATATTAAATAGGTTAAGTCCCTAAGAAGTTTTATTTGAAATTTCGAAATAATCTTTATCGTAAGTTGGTTTCCATTCTAATTTCCAATCCTAATGAATGCTCGTAGAACGATTGATGTAGTTTGGCGTTATATGAGGCGACATTTTCCCTGTTACATATGTGAAAACGAAGAAAAATAAGATGAAGAATATAATTGCACCTTTGGCTTTCATGAAGATAAAATCGAAGAAAAACGAAATAAGCCAAAATAAATTCTGTTTCTCACTTTTGAGAGCCACTTTTAGCCATTCTTATTATAAATTTAAATATAAAAGGAGTGGATCTTGCCATAACGCATCTGCCCTCCCTGCGAGAGTATTATAAAACAACCTAATTCTATTCACAACCAAATTGTATGTTAGATGATTGTTGTCTGCCTTCATTTACCTAAAAATAATTTCAGTTCGATTTCATAGTGATAATTTGTGAACCCCAAATAAAAAATTGAAATCGTTGGTCTTATGGGTTGGACACATTCAACCAACTCAAAGTACTTCCCGGTAAAATACCTCGTGTACAAGCTAAATAGTAAGCATACTTATAATAAGTACATGTAACAAGTAAAGATGCTTACATAAATCTTTATGGGTAATTACAGGTATTTGTTCAAGAGGAACTTTATGTCAAAAATTGGGCGCACAATCCTCACCAAGCGAGGCATACCGCATTAAGAAAATCAAATTCATACAACTAGATTACCAGGCGTTAATGATTTATTAATGAACTGAATTTCTTGAACGCTAAAGTTGAGCTTTAAATGGGGAAATCCTGGAATACCCAAGCATCTCGAAAGTAGTCATTGAATAGAATTGGACTGGATGCAAGAAACAGAAAATTCGGAGGAAACTCATTTCAGACAACCCGAGACAACTAAGGCGACTTGAAATTAAGATTCGCCTTGGTTCACACAGCCGAAGCAATGATGGAATTTCATTTATCAGGTGGTGTATCCCACGGGCTGACGGACTAGCAAGTCATATTTGCAGTCATAAAAACACTTCCGTCTTTGCTTGCTGCGACCTCGCCATCCACTTGAATTTGAGGGAAAGCCTTGGTAGTGTCGTTGTGGATAAAAACCCTGAGGCAAGGTTTTATAAACAATGTACCTTGCTAAATAATGTACTACCTCCAATAATTTCAAGTAGAAATTATATTACATTGCATCCACTAATTCCCTTATTATTTTTGTTGTGCCAAAATTATGACCATTTATTTTCTATTGGGGTAGATAAGTAATATATTAATTGTACATATTATAAGATTGGTAATCAATGACAGATAACTTGACGCTTAAAAAGTTACACTAGTGGTGATTTAAAATAAGCATATGATACTTGGCACGTAAAAAGATTCACCATATGAGCAAATTTACATTTGCACTTGTCTCGGTCCTTGAGCTATTTTTCTCTCTCTTGAACAGTCATGAAAGTGTTATACGCTAACGATATTCTTACGAGTAAAATATTTATATAGTGTTACAAAAGGCCCTTAATTTACATCAGTCCTATAAATTGAAAATGGAATAAATATAATAAAAGTATATGATAACGATTAAATAAAAATTCACCATACTCATGATTTTTCACATATGCTTTTACCTTCAGTCTTCAGTATGTATTATTACTTCAAAAATGCAATAAATAGTTTAATTCCAGAGACTTTCACTTTATCTTCACGGTTTTTTAAATTTTTGTTTTATAAAAATGTATATATATATATATATATATATATATATATATATAATATATATAGGTCAGACTGACCTGAAGAAGGCCTCGGAGTAGGCCGAAAGCTTAAATCATCTACAGTGTGAGTGTCCTTTTACGTGTTATCTGTTTTATTCTGTATTCTATTGTGCCGTCCAAAAGTTATATTGCTCTCGTGAGTACTTCCGCATCATCGATATATATATATATATATATATATATATATATATATTCACTTTCCCGGAAAAGCCACGAACGTGCACAATGAAACTCACTAAATAGTCACAGCAAACACAGAAACCAAAACACACAAAAGAGGGACTCACTAGTTCTCGAATTTTCGGTGGTGCAACCACCTTTCTCAAGAGGAATTAGGAACAGAACTATATATATATACCCTGCAAGCCACCGCCAGGGTGGGTGGCAGAGGGTGAATACACCCCAAGATAATTTTAGCCGAACATGATCCTACCGTGGTCGAACATTGTTATTATGATCCCCTATGGTTCGTGGAAAAATGACATATTAAATCTATCTCTTCTACACTTAATCTCTCTAAATGTATTAGCGTGATCTCTCCTACCGTAGTACGATAAGGGAAATAATACATTACATATAAAATTTAATTTATATGACACATTACGCTTTAGTGCTAAAGAGACCTTCCAATCTATGCAAGAACTTCAATCTGTAATTTAACCTTCGCTCCGTGAGTGATTCCCAGCCTAGCTGCTCTAATATTTTGTATACGCTACTGACTTTATCATAAAAAAACGTTTGACAAATATAGATTGTATACGTTGCACGCGATCCAATTCGGCCATTAATCCAACTTCGTGAGAATCCCATATACTTGCAGTATATTCCAATTGAGGCCTAACCAACGGCAAGACATTTCACTTTGACCTTTTCATCACGTTTACCTAGTACTCTTCTAATAAATCCTAATTATTTGTTAGCTTGTCCGCAGATTCCCCGTTGTGTTTCGCCCAGGAGAGATCATGAGAATTAGATCAGAGCAACTCATCAGCATATTGACAGCATCAGTGGTTGTTTCATCCAGGAACTCAACACTTTTCAAAATACTCTCTATTTCCACCTCGATCTGCGCTAGGCACCCAAGTGTCCAAATGTGTACTCCGACAGATCACAATTACTTTAAGCTCTTTTGGATTCCTCGAAAATAAGCGTGTGGGAGACAATTTTTTTGTTTCGATTTTGATGATCAAAGAAATTGACTGGGAAGACTGAGGGAACGAGAAAGCGTCCAAACACGTTCTTTGCTTGGGGCGACCAGCGTTCCTTGAAAAGAAAGGTGAATAGGAATGGAGCCTTTGTTGCAGGGTGCCCTCCACGAGAAAGATGAGAAAACTCTCGCTACACTTGCCCCACTTTAAAGAGCTCGCATTCAGAAGGTATTCAGGGAAGGACATCAGAAGCTCTCGACCACTCGAAATCCGGAAAGTGGTAAGGTCTGCGCAAAATTGAATGCGAGACTTTTCCTGAGTGCTCAACTTCTGTCAATCGCAGAATGATAGCATGGATTTCCGTACCTTTTTCATTAACCAATGCCCACTCAGCTGATGTATCCGCAGAGCCTTCCCAATTTATTTTACCTCCATAATTAACGACTATTAATTTATTTCTTCAGTGAATTTCAATTGATAACTTCATTTAAAACTTTTTAAGATTTACAGGTGCGTCTACTATATCGTTATTTTGAAGTAATCTAGCGGTTAAGATAGGTTTTGGATGGACACAACTACCAAATAAATATTATGTGACTCCTAACAAAACACAATCCAGCAACTTACTCTGCATCAAGTCCTTCTTCATCTCTGTGTACTTCCTTTCTTCCTTCATCCAGTCCAATATACCTACCCTGTTCCTGCTCTTTTCTTGTTTGTCTAACACTCTGCCCTCTACCACAGTCTTCAGCATCCCACTGCCGATCAATACGCCCTTCGTAATTTTTCCTGCCTCCATCAGATTTCTCCCAACAATCTAGCACTACATACGTAGTACTTCCTCATTTGTTTTCCTTTCGGTCCATTTCACCTTATTTTACCTTATTCATCACATCCTTCTCCACACCCACATTCCAAAAGCCTCCAATCTACGTCTATTCTCCTGCTTCAATGACCACGTTTCTGCGCCGTACATAGCTATGCTCCATATCAAAGTTTTTACGAGTCTTTTCTTAACATCCTTACTCAACGTCCTTGTCATCAACTTCCTCCTCCTTGTGAAAGCCTCTTTGTCGAGCGCAGTTCTTCTCCTTACGTCCCTACTTCTTTAACCGTGTTGGTCCAAAACACTTCCGAGCTACGTAAACTGTTCTACCTACTCTATTTTTTCCCTCCTATTTTAATGTTTAGCTTAGCCTTTTTCTTTCTGGAAAATCGCATAACATTTTATATTGATTCTCATCTCATACCTATCTCACTGACTTTCCAATTCACTCCAGCTCTTCCCATGCCTCCTTAATCATTTCCTCCACATATACGTGGAACAGCACCGGTTATAATTGCCAACCCTGCCTTACATCTCCTCCTAACACTGACCAGCCTGAGTAGTCTGAGATATGTACAGGTTGAGGATTAGCCTCCTGTACATCCAACGCATTCCTATTTTCTGCAGTACACGCATCAGCTTTTCCCAATTCACTCTATCAAACTCCTTTTCGAAATCTATGAAACAGGCAAATACGTCCTGATGGTATTCCATATTCCTCTCGATTCCTGATATCATTACTGCAATGGCATCGCGCGTACCTCTCCCCTTTCTAAACCCAAGCTAATCATCCCCTAAGTATTCATTTGCTCCACTCTCTATCCTTTTGTTAATGATCCTGAAAACAACTTTATCTGGGTGGGTATCAAACCTATTGTTCTTTAGTCCTCACATGATGTAGCCTTTACCTTTTTAGGAGTAGGAACTAACACTGATTTCACAAAATCTTCCGGCTAGATTCCTTCCTCATAGATACTACAAATCAGTCCATAAAAAGTCTTCTTCCCAAATTTTCCTAAACATTTCAATATTTCCGCAGGATGTTGTCCACCCCCACGGCCTTATTTGCTTTCATCCCCCTTAACGCCCTTTCTATTTCATCGTCGAGTATGCCTGGACCTAAGGTATCTTCCTCTACGTCATGTTCCCTTCCTATGTCTAACCTTAAAGGGTTAGGTGGAAGAAGGGGCTATTTAGTCTCAACCTCGCCCAATTAAGTCGATAATAAATAAAATAAATAAACCTTATTGGCCTATGTTCTTTTACATACAGTGCTTCTATATATTCCATCCATTTCTCTATGATATTTTCTGTGTCAACTATCATATTACTTACAGGGTGAGTTCCAAAAGTAGTGCATTGAATTTCCCGCGCTACCCCTATTGGTCGGAGTGGGATCGAACCACTTAGGGGTGGGGGGGGAGACAATAAGCTTTGCCGCAAAATCGGTATCTATTATTTTAATTATCTCATCCGTGATCCATAATTTCCTTGTCCTTTTCCTATTAAATTTTCATTTGCGGCTTCCGATATCCCTTTTTTGATGTGTTCCCATTTTTCCTCGATAGTACTCAGCTCTTTACCGTCATCCATGATTTCCTCCACAGCCTGTTGATACTCCTTCCTTGTTAATCCATATAATGCTTCTGCATTCCATTTCCTAACCCGCTGCCCCTACCTTAGCTTTTTGAAACGGACGTTACATTTCATAACAACCAAATTATGGTCAGAGTGAGCATCCGCTCCCGGGAATCTGTGCGAATTGATCACAATGATCCTAAACCTGTCCCTAACCATAATATAATCAACTTGTTATCTTCCTGAGTCATCTGGCATTGTCCATGCATACTACACTTTTTGTGGTTTCTAAACCAAGAGTTGGTGATGACTAACCCCTGTCTCCTACAGAACTCATTTACTTTCTCCCCGCGGTCATTCCTCGTGCCTAAACCGTAGTCCCCAACCTCATCACCATCTCTTTATTCGCCTACCGTCGCATTCCAACCCCCCATTACTATCAAATGTTGGGCTTGTGCGTTCCAATGTCCTTTAGAGCTGTGCTGACGGGATTAATGATAATTGCTTCTGGTAGGATCACCCCTTTCAGATAGGTCGAAGGTTAGGAGCCAGACTAAAGGTAGTCCAATAGTGTGTCTGTTCTTTATTGAGGTGGCTGCAAAGGCCTCTGACCCCAGTGGGGCGGCCATTGAGTGATGGTGTCACGTTAAAAATACTACTGAGGAAGGCAACGGGAAACCAGCTCAATTATCATTCCCAAGAACAAAATGATGGACACTATAGAGAATATGAGTCCTGGCGACTACAGGACTCGACCCAATCGGCCGTGTGTCGTGCCCGGCAGCGAGAGAATCAAGGCTTCCACGGTCGTCATCTCACAAAAGCCTTGCAAAGGAAAACCGACAGAAGCAGGACGGAAGACGCAGAAGAAGAAGGCCAAATTAGTCAAAATAAGAACCTGGAATGTTAGGACAATATTGAGGACTGGAAAATTAGAGAATATTAAGCGAGAGATGGAAAAAGGAAATATAGATATTTTAGTTTTATTCGAAGCGAGATGAAAGGAGAGCGGGGATTTCTGGAGTGATAGTTATAGAATAATATACAGCGGCGGGGACGAGAGCCAACGAGGGGTTGCCATGATATAAATAAAGAGGCAGGAAGAAACGTAGTAAACATAGAATGCATACATATCACAACTTTACTATCTTTAAAAGGTTATGAAATTTAGAAAAACAAGTGTTATGGGTAAAATTAGCCAACTACTGTTCCCTTAAATTGCTATTAAACATATTTGCTTCCAGATACTCCAGAAATAGGAATATTTATAATCTGGACAACCTACTATTTGATTACCTTATTAGAACGCAATTAAATCTTTTCAATCTTTCTCGTAAATGTTTCGATAAGCATTGTGAAACTTTATTCTGCACTACAGTCACACAATCTTCATAAAAATACAATAGTACTAACAAAATGATTTATCGGTCAATAGCCTAAAATGGTGGGTAAAGTGTTGACAGTAACTGCAAAAATTTAAGTTTGTTTTATTTCATTGTTAATACAATTTCATTCCGCTCCCTAAGGCTAACAACTATTATTTCAATTTAAGTTAAAAGGCAACCCTTCAATTAAAAACCAACAATCTTTGATTAACCTAAACTCAGTAATAACCGTGAAGTTTACTCATTTTTTTAATTACTTGTGGAAGGCCATTAACAAGAGATTGGCAAGAATAAAAGTGAGGATAAACACTTGGCATACTTGCGAAACGTGAAGGAGTGACTGTTTTTTTTTCCACAACGCTCTCTTCGAAAATGCTAATCTAACCTTGGCCTTTGAAAAGGTTCCCTAGCGTCCTTCGAGAATGTCGTTTATCCTTGAATTATCATTAATAGAAGCAGCAACAGAGTTTAACGGTCTCCAGCGCCAGAGATGGTAAGGCGCTTGTTGCTCAAAAATCCCCATAATAACACAATTATCTTTCCTTGGGTGAAATCTGAACCCGGGGCACTCATATTAGCCAGCGAGTGCAGTAATAACCACCGGACGGACGAGATAGGTCTCAAACTGCCTATCATATTACAGTTGTATCAAAGTTTTGTAATTCATCATATACACGAAGTCTATATCCATACCATTTCTACCTTTTAATGACGAATAGCTACAGTTACGATTTAGTATTCACACCAATTCCATAAAGTTGATCTAAGGTCAAGCAAGTGCTCACTTTTCTGATATGCCTACTTTATTTTAGTAAACACTGGCTGCTTAAAATTAGCATAATTATTCAATATATGAAAACAATTCAGACTTTAATAATGGGTCTTTCAAACGTTGCTTCTTAGTTCCTTATGCAATATTCAGGTAGTTCATATCTTACTATTAGGCTAAAAGAAGTAATTTTTAGGGTTTTTAAAAAAGAAAAAGGCCTAGGTTAACACTACAAAATGCACTCCATCTTTATCGACATCTGTTCCATTTTTTCATAAGTATTTTAATTAAAGATAAAAACTCTTGTCATTTTTAAATACTTTTGTACGACGAATTTTTACTTAACAAACATTTCTGGCAAACACAACTTAAAACAAAAGAAGGGAAGAGGTCATAAAGATATGCTGAGAATAATGTGGTCGCGATGAATGTTTTATTAAATATATAATGCTTGAAAATAAATACAAGCTGTATCCCAAAAATAAATTGAATAGATCTGGAGAAAAAAATTATTGCAGATCAAAGTACAAATTGCCAAAATTCTTCATAAGAGCACCCATATCGACACATCAATGGTTGTGGTATCCTTTAACATAATCCAGAGCTCCAAAATTGTATTCAAAGGGATTATACTTGGGTCGTACTCAAAAACCCATGTCTCATCACCAGTAACCACCTATTTACAAAAATTCTAGTCAATTTCACTGTGGTACAAGATGTCCAAGCCAAGATTGTCACACAAGCAATCTTCTTACAGCTCCTTGGTGACTATCTTGGCACACCTTTCTCATGGCTAAATATTTTGTTAGAATGCAAAGAACTGTGGTTTTATGGATATTGCACTCTTCTGCTTACATCCTGATAATTGAAGTTCAATCAGGATTGAGAATGTGTCTCATGTTTTGCACGTTTTCATCACACTGTTGTTGATGGATGCCCAGGGTATTCCTCATTGTCAACCTCCCCTCCACCCTCCTGGGGCATCTTGTGCATGCAGAAAACCATCACTTGGGACATCTCTCCATCTCCATAAGCATCCTTAACCATGGTCATGGTCTCCGAACCCAATTTTCTAAGCTTAATGCACAATTTTATTACAAATCAATGCTCCATGGAAAGTGGCGTGTTCAAAACGTTCTTTGGACTCGTGATGTGATCGTCGAACAGGGGTCCAACAATCAGCACACTTTAAGTGCCCACAGTTAACAGACGTGGATAGCGCGTCTTTTCCAAGTTCTCGCATTACCTTTCCCACCGCAAATCACCCCACCCTAACCATCTGCATCGGTGGCAAAAAATCATTCTGCTTATTTTTTCGACCAACCATGGAAATGTAAGGCTGAGTAAATTAAAATATGGATCACTTTACAAAGAAATATAATGATATTAATGCATCTATTTATATTTTCATTAAAATATTTAAGGATTTATGGGTAAATGGGTTACAACCATAGAACTAGTTAAGATGCGCACAACGAATATAGCACTAAATCCCGGCAAGCGATTATAATTCACTTTATCTCCACGTAAAGCATCAAATAGATCACTGCAGGTCACACGTTCTTTGGGGGAAACAGGGCCCCTGCAAGGGTACACTTGTCTATTTCTACACAGTACCCTGAAAGCCACCACTAGGGTTTCTGGCATCGCGTGTCGATTCACGTCACTACGGCGAGGATCGGAACAGAGTTACAATATTCATACTTCGGACTTATCTAGAGTTTCAGAAAGTTTTTCATTCACTTCAGCATGAGCTTTAACTATTACTTTATCCACACAACATTAGCTACTTACAGTGACTATAATCAAATAAAGGGTTATAAAAATAATGACAGCAATATAGTAGGCCCACTAATAAAAGTAATTTACTCCTGATCGATTACCATGACAACAACTCTATTCCTTTACTCCGCACTCAATTCAATCCTGAAAAAATGCGGCTTAATAAGTAAAGATTCAATATGCTAGCAGTAAAGCATATTGCACATCATATTGCATCATGTACATAATATTGAAGTGATGTATTGTACTGAATATATAACAGCATATTGTACAAGAGACCAAGTAAATCACTCTTTAGCCTTCTCGTAGCTTTTTAAATGCAAAATACTTTTAGCTCCTTTCTGATTCCAAATTTGAATTTATGCCGGGATTATGTGATTTCTGAAGTGTCTCTAAGTCATAATATAAGGATGTTATCAATAATTATTGATTTCTTTCAAAATACATTTTATTTAAGGATACAAAATACGTATTTATGTCTGCATTCCTGTAGAAGTTGGTTCAAAGATTTATTTCACCCTTGCTCTTGCGTACCTACTCGCATTTAATCCCACTGTTTTTTTCTCGTTACTAGAGACGAAGTAAAAAAATTTTATTTTGAAAAAATATGATTATATTACAAGCTGCAATTGTAGAAGTTCAATTATCCCATTTACTCCTGAAAATATTTAAAGCGTTTGCATAAGGGCTCGCAAAATATATTTGAACACTCTTTTACAAGAGCAACGCAGTTTACATATTTACCCTTAGGTCTTTTTTTTTAATCATAAATTGTTCCATTAAGCTCAATTTATGGTTAATATATTCCAAAATTCCCCAATATCTACTGAACCATTGCAAGCAAGCAAGCCTTATCCTTAAATTTTCACACTCATAAATTGCTAAATTCATTTGTACGGCATACCCCTACCACCTCGTGCAACGACACGCGACAGCCGATTCAATGCCTACGATGATGATCTCAACTAGACGCCATACACAAAATGCGTCATAGGATTAGTGGCTAATCAAAAGTCTGCACATCTTTTTCACAACTCACACCACACATCGGACCTCACACCATTGAAAACTACTTGATACTCCATCGTTACGTGCTAATTTCAAAGTTAACAGATAAATCGTAACATAAGTCTCATCAGCGAGGGTTTTGCGGATGTTAAAACTGAAGTACTGAATACCTATCAGTGGCCATGACACTACACAGCGTTCGTTGGTGAACTTAATTAACGTTAGGTTAAAGGTAGGACTTCGCCGTTATTCATTCCTTTTATTTCCCCGTATTCGAACGCAAAACTCAAACTAATTGTAATTCTATTTTAATGAATTTCGTCTATATCGCATTAATGTTTCGATAAATCTTCAATAATGCCATTAACATTCATAACTTAAATGAAATTTAGGCAGCTTGAGAAAATATCTAATACTAAAGAACAGGTCAGGCCTACAATATTATCCTAGGACGCCCAGTATGGCAGGCGAAAATTTTCCTTCGTAGGTGATTACAACTTGCTATTCCTTTTGTTTCTGACAGTCATAACCTAGGCATTTCTAAATATCATCCACACTGCTGTTACCTCTAAATATATCCCTAATGCTTCATCCAGGATGGTGTATTAAGGGATAAACTCCTGATAAGCACAATAAACAGATATGCACAAAAAATAATCAATATGAAAATTATACTGGAACTGTTAGATACTATCTGAGGAAAGGAGGATGATCCATCTCTACTCTATATGAATTATTTGGAGAGCAATTAAACCACTTGAATGAATCAACTCCACACTCTATTTCCAGTACATATAAATGAACAATTGACGGGGTATTAATTCATGTAAATCAAAAACCGATACGCATATGTCTAAAACCGTTAGAGCAAATAACGAAAAACCAGATCAAAAATCTGATTGAAGTCCTGTTTCAGCCTCAGACAGTGAATATATTGAATATATCGCTAGGTTTCTTCGGGAATCCCAGTATACAAAAGAATCCTTTGGATAATTACTATAGGTTGAAAGTAAATAACCAACTGTCTTTGGCATACACTGTGAGGTTCAAACAATGTTCAATAATTAACCGTCTGAGTACATTCCTTATTCGTTCACGATCTACAAACGAAGATAAACCTTCGTCCTTTAATGACATACTCGTTTTGTCAACCTCGACATTGCTTCCCAGTATACGTAAGCCCAATATCCTGGGGATGATAAAAATACAAATTAAAATTAATTTTACAGAGGAATAGATGAATCTGCGTAGGTGTTTCAGTAGGTAACAATATAATAACCATCTTATTGGAAGAGGCTGATATACAACTTTACTGTTGATATTCGGAATACTGTGGATATAAACAGTCACGTCTTGAGCGGAAGTTAACTAAAATCAAGAAAAAAAACTATATTGTTTTGGTCATACTGACTAATTCCGACTCCATTTTTCTACTAGTAAACACGAAAACATGGCTGAAGCTTTCTGTTACAAATGATGTCGAATTCTTTGGTGCAGAAAGTTTTGGCTAGACAATATGGAAGGGTATAAGTAGGAAAGTCTGGAGGAGAAACTAAGTTCGTTATAATTTTCAATAATTCATCTTGGTCACTTGGCCATCAGCTACTTGTTAACGCTCTTTATGCTAATTTATAATAATTTGTGGAGGTGCGAAAGAAAGCTAAGATAAATATTTTTATGGTCTTAAGTGCCAGTCCAGTACAATTCCATAAGATAACTTTAAGTCTTCCAATAACCGATCATTGTAATTCAATTTGACTGCCTAAAAATGTTCGATTTTTATTCAATCAGTATATTTAATTGGTCGAAGGCTAAATTACATTTTTTTAACAGACTCTCCTAATTATGGAACGTATCTACTGCAAATCCCTTTGACTAATAGTCATATCATCTATAGCACTGCACTGATTCGGACACTGTGTACCTTTGGCACGAGATTTTGCTGCTTGCCCTTTGCACGCATTTCTGAAAATCTGGAAACATTTTCCTCCTTTTGCAATATCCAGTGCCTCTTCTTTCGATTCATGATCAAATTGTGGTAGTAGTAGTCTACAGGTTCAATGTTTTCTTTCTTCCGTTTCCTTACTCCAACTATCGTGACTAGAGATTATCGATTCGGTGAGGTAGACATAGAATAACAACTAAGAATACGTGACTGGAGTATTTATTATTTATGTGCTACGATACTGTCGAATCTTGCGTACATTCCCGTAGAATTATGCAAGAGAGCTGTGAGTGCGCGCGCAAAAACAGCATTCTTGTACAAAATTACACCGGTGTTTCATTACGCAATATTGGTGCGGGTTAATTAAATCCTTTCATAAAGCTGTGAGATGTGTAATTGATTAATTAATTATTATTATGCTCATGAAATTACCTACCGAAATGTAAACCCTTTTTCTTCAATCAAAGGATTTTGAGAATAATATATTTTTCAATTTTTTCATGCATTAATGTTTTCATGAGTCACTGGTCATTATAAATTGCTCATGCATTATGTAATTTTGTTAACGCAAGTACGCTCTCGTGAAATTTAATTGCGTGTATTTCGTTCCGAGGGGATTAAAAGCAGAATAATTCGTGCAGCTATTTTGGAAACGTATTCATTCGTTAAAAGCTACTAGACTGATTATGATAAGTATAGTAAATATGTTATACGGTCCAGAAAAGAGTGCATTTCTAAATAAAAAGAGGATGTTTTGATTAACCCTCAGGTTTCTCAATTCAATTGGGTGAATATTCAGCTCATGGACAGCTAATGTAATGAAATGAACCCTGAAAAAAAGTCAATTCACAAAGACAGGAGTCTATTTGAAAATCAATCGTCAATGAGTCGAAAGCTGCCGTCAATGATCGCATTAAACTGATCACAGAATTCATGCCCATAAGAAACACATCAATTTATTTCAAAGCTTTAAATATGAAATGGAAATCGCGTCATATAATAATGCTATTAACTGCTGAAAGTCCATCTGAAGACCGCCACTAAGCCATGGAACTACACATAAATTGAGCTGTCGCTCGGTGCTCATTCGTACGACTGTGTTTGATCAACATCTTAAGCACATTTGGATAATTTTTCTTTGTTCAGAACATGTCACCACCCAAGTAAGCCATGCGATAACTTTAAGAGTGTTTGTTAAGTAATGTATTTATTTGATAGTCTTTAAACTACTCAACAAGCCAAGGATAGTTATATTTCATTCAAGAACAATGTCTCTCAAATACTCGCAGTGTACCCAGTATGTAAATTTTTCAAGAATGTTCAAAAATGTTCCACATATTTTCCTAAATAACACTTAAATAAGGCTTCAAAATATTCGCTGGAAACTGAAAATACTAGGGACTAGCGTCAACAGCATTTTTTCGGTCTTTCTTCCCCTCTTATTACATCTGACCGCAGCGTTGAGCCTTTAATTAAAAAGCCATAACACTCGGCTAAATCGAGGAGCAATGGAGTAAAAATACGATATTCACGGAGCCTTTGATGTAGGAATGGGAATGTTACGAGTCCCTTTCAATTTTTCGGATCTAAAACAAAACATAAACCATCCGTTCACTTTTTATTGCAAAGCATATTCAATTAAAACTGATTTTTAAAATATTCAGAAAATTTCAAATTAAGGAGTAAAATCTACGATTTTTCCTATACATGCAGCCATACATACACGTTTATCATACGGTCTTCAAATGGGTTAATAATATTTTTCAACTCAAAGAGTTAAAATGACATATTATATTGAAGGTTACACTCAATGTGATGCCACCATATGACTATTATCTTTTTTTTCGATAATCAATACATAACAATGAAGATGGATTAATGTTGACAATTGATGTTTTGAAAGAAAAACTTTTCACAAATGTACTTGTACTTCAATTGATTGATAGAATGCTCATGGAGTCATATTACTCATATCCATCAATAGATATTTTTAATCAATAAAATACCCGTGGGCGTCCGTTTGCCGAAATTAATACGTCCGTAAAACACGTCAATATTCTCCATCGTCATCAAGTGTCATTTCCACTTCAAAGGTTGTTTTAAATGTATTCCCATGCTGTTCTGTCATGCAGTAGCTTCTTCAGTCACTTATATTAATCTATTTCTTGGTTTAACACACTCATTCTGCTCGTGTCCGTTTCTCTAGAGCTACAGCCAATCTTTTTCCTGATAATTCTCCCAGTAAATGCACTGTATAGTCCCTTTATCTTTTTTTGCCACTTACTTCCTAATTAGTGTATGTTCAACTCCTATCTTATTCCACTCTTCCTTATTTCCAAATTCATTTGTCTACATTTATTTCGAAATTCATCTTGCACACCACTCGTCCAGGATGTCGACTTATTTCCCCGTGCTATTTGCTATTGTTCACATCCCGACGCCACATAAGGAAATTGACTATAAAAAAAACATACATTTCCCACCTTAATTGTTCTATGGTATTTCTTCTTACGGGTTCTTTATTTGTCCAGGCATCTTTGTTCATTTCATTTTCCTTTTTTTTTACTTTTCAACCCTTTCCTCTTCTGTGGCGAGGAATCCTGAATATCTCATCGGGTATACTCGTTCAATCGTCATACAATACTCTGTCCTATACATCCTAGTGATGTATTTCTCTCTTTTTTCCTTTTTTCAACCACCGTCACCTTAATTTTCATATTTAATTTCATGCCATATCCCTCTTTAATACTGGAATTAGTATTTAATGCCTTCTATAGTTCTGTTCTTTTGTTAATATCATTTCATTATTATCATATAATCGTATTCTACTAAAATTATTCTAATACTCGCTCTTAATACTCCAACCACCGTATGTTGAGTAATTTTTTTCATTGCATAAATTATTTGTTATTTGGCAGAGTTTTTTTATAATTCGAAGGTTGCTAGGATCCAATTCGCACTTCTTTGCCATTTTCTTATTACTACAATTAGATTTACTTGTTTTAATTTTTTTTTTTTTTTTTCAAATAAATACCTTTTTTTGGTTAGAAAGAATCACGATGAGAAACATGCATATGTATCATTCTCAGAATGTATTTTATGATATCATATTAGTGATCGTTGAAACCCCCTCATCTAAGTTGGAGCTCAGCACACCAGACATTAACCTTCGTAGCCTGCCTATTTTCTGCCTTTCGGAATTTAAGTATCTCAGCTCCCATAAGCATTCTGCAAGGTCACTTGGCGAGTTCACCACATTGAAACCATAGGAATCGTAGGCGAAGAAGTAGTAGTGACATAGTGCAAAGAAACACCATGGAAAAAATGTCTCAGCTATAATTACCATAATTTATAATGCTTACCAACCAACACAGTCTATAGCCTGTAAAATCTTTAAGGCGTTCAATAAACAAGATTCCCATCGGAGTTATCCCTTCAGCATGACACCTCCTTTTGAAATGACGAAACCATCAAGAGATGCAATCGTAAGAAAGGCCAATGGCAAATAAAACATTGATTCTACGCGTCTCACCTGACAACTGTAGTGGAATGGGTTGTATTTACGGAAATACGATATTTCGTCTCGCCACCTTCCATGATTCCTGGGTTATTCTTCCCTCCCTTCCTCTACTCATGCGTCTCAAAGGCAAAAAGACAGGTTCATCCTTAGGTCACGACTAACAGATCGTTTACCACAGCGCCTGTGGGTGAAAGTGAAGGCCCAACAGCAGTGACCCTCGAACCTCGAGAGGCCATATTCTTTTATAATGCCATCAGACATGACGTTTTATTTCTCTATTTTTTCGCTTTTCTTCTTTTGTGGGCAAACATTCATGGTAAGAAAGGGAATTGAAGTAGATACGCTGTAAAAATAAAATTGAAAATGTGCGTCCGTTCGCCACGTTTCTTGCGCTTCTCGTCAGTATTTTTTTATTTCGTTTCCCTGAAGGACTCATGCCTACACCCCCCCGACCTGAAAAATGGTAACCTAAGCAACAAACGGAATGAAAGTAGCGTGAGACGAAAGGAGAGGTTGGGAGTTGGAAGGCGATAGTGAACGTTATCGCATGCACACGAGGCGTTTTCACACGTCTTTGGAACAAGAAGGGGGCGTGAGGGGTAGTCCGTTTTGACCTCAAGTTTTGTTCCATTTTCTTCAGGAAGACGAAAAAATAGTGCATTTTGGAGGCGTACGGAAAAAAATTTCGACACCATACCCTCCCTCCCCATGAGTCCTGAGACAAAAAAAAGTAGAAAATTTTGGCTGAAAAGATTAAAAAAACGCGATGAGATCTCTCTCAACACCGGGAGTTATATCTCCCTCCCCCGTTTCCACGCGAAAATATGCGTCGCAAAGTAGAAACTGTGGCATGTGCCATATGATAACCGGTGGGAGCCCACGGAGCTAAAGTCACACGCATGGAAAAGAGAATGCGCAAGCTTTTAGACTCAAGGACCGGGGTGCACACACGCGGGTGGCTCTTTCTCGTTTTCCTTTCCTCTCACCCCGTCGAGTGCGGATTGTATAATAGTCGTGCGGCGGTTGAGCGCTCGTGCTCAGCATAAAGGCCTCCTCACTCTCGATTTCTTGAGCTCGCTTGTGTGTGCAATTGAATCGAGGGGATTGGTCTCCTTGGGAACGAGAAGCTCTATTCTAGGTTATCTCGTAGGCTTTAAGGACGCAGCTTAGAGGACGCAGAGCTTGGGGACGAGAGCTGACGCTAGAAAGAATGAACAGGGATAATATTAGAATAAGCTTCGACAGCAGCAGTAAATGAAAGGCAGTAATGAGGCTCAACGCGTGAGACTTTTCGGTGTTTAATAGAGACGACTTCGAATTTGTATTATGTTCCATTTTTCGCCTTCCAAGGAGTGCCCTTTCCTTCGACGATAGTCCTAACCGCCGGTGGCCATGTCCGTTACGCGAAGACCCGACGACTGGTAGCCTTAAGGTGTATGTTCTGTCTTTGCTTGGGAATCTATGTCAGGACTATGATAGTCTAATGGCTGTAATTTGATGATAGTTAGGGCATGATGAACCCTTGGACTTTGGAGCCCCTAAAACCTATTTGAGCCTACGTGTCTTCTCATGGTATGCTACCTCATCCGGAATTAGCGGTGACAGTGATTGAGTTTATATTTACGTGCCCCAACGCCTGGAGTATTATTCCAGTCTAAAAATAAGTCCATAAACTCTATTTCATGGTAAATAATCCAATACCGTTCACACATCTAGTTGTTAAAGAGACGTTGTGCACTCATTTGCATACTTATATTTGCGGGTTACCACGAGCACGTTCACCTAATAGCTCAAACTCGTGATATCCGAATCGCATCGCTTATTTCGTTTCCCTAAATAACGCTCATTCAGAAGCTTTAAATACTAATCAAATTAACATACTCCGAAAAAAGCGTATTACTCTCGATGTAATTGTCAAAAATAATAAAACCTAGAAGGTGTCAATGCAAGTCATGAGTGGATCCATGCTGTCGGTTTCTAACACTCATTCTACATGCAATATATAAATGGAAATATTCTCTTTAAACGGAAAAACAATTGTATATTGGTTTAAACTTTGTCGTTCAGTTTCTACACATGGAAACTTTTCAACGGTGTTTGCAAATAGCAATCGATTAGAGTAAACGGATGTTTGAGGCTCTAAGTGGACTAAAACGCAATTAACAAATGAGATAATGTCGATTAAAACATCTTTACCGGGAATATTCCAATTTCGAAGGTACGGATGTACTACCCGTATTTCGTACGGAAAGTGACATCAATATTCGTTTACAGTCATATAAAAGGATGGACCTTAATGAATGAAATAAGTGATTATGGGTCCTTAACAACTGGTGCAAAAGTACGTGATGCCGTTGAAATTCCCAATAAGATTAGCGTTGAGATTTCAAAGCGCGTATTACAATCCCAATGGAAGCGATTCATTAGGTTAAGTAAGCCACTTTTTTTACTTCAACAAACAACATTAAACTTGGCTTTTAAATTGTATAATCACTACTACTGCTACACTCACACTATGATAATAAAATACCTGTGGATTTTCATGAGCTCGAAACCGTTGAGCCTTTATAATAGCGATGCTGTGGCGCCACAACCTACAAAAAACGCCTATTTGGAGTTGGCCAACATTGTCACGCACAATTCCGTCATTGTTTTGGTTCGTCAATTTCGAGTTCACTCTAAATAACCAACAGGTTGTCTACCCATCCACATAAAACAAAAGTAAATTTTAAATAGCCACCCCCAAGGGAAAAGGATGACACAGTTTTTTAATAATTGCAATCCTCCTTTCAATTATCATGAGGAAAATTATTAAATGTTAATATTGTTTAATCTTAAAATATTGACATTACCGCATATAATTTGTCTTATGGAAAGCGCTTCATGGGTATATAGGGGTTTCAAATGAATGGTGGAAATTAAATCATTCTGTTATTTAGGTAAATCTTCCCTGAAATATCAGTCGCGTGCCCTGATAACATCTCATTTCAAAAGGCCTTGAGAACCGTACAGTACATCCGGCCCTTATCTGTCACGCCGTTATAATTAGCAATTTAAAAAAATGACGTATCTTTTGAAATGAAACCACAGTTTAATTATTTCTCCCGGGCATATAGTGCGTGTTCTAGGATTGCTCAGGGGTGGCACAAAAAAATTAAGATGAGAAAACTAGAAATAAAAATGGATTAAAGATAAATTTAATATAAGAAAACTGTCTTCTTTGTGATACGTGTTCTGTTCTCGTGCGGACTACGATGACAATTCTGACTTAAAGCTTGAAAAGCCTAGATATTGAATATAGCGAAACGTTATATGAATACGGAATGAGTGGCGTCAGGACGGGAAGATCTTGTGCCAAAAAGAAAAATAAGTATTTGAAAATGTAAAATTGAATCATCTCCAAAATGAGAGAGCATAAAATATGGATGATTTTCAAAAGTTTCAGGACAATGACTAAAGATAATAAAATGAAGAGGAGCAATAATTAAGGATGGACTGGAGGTGAAAGAGGATGAAAGAACTGAGAGCTTTTATCTGATCTGAAAGTGAGAGAGGGAAATTAAGTTCGACGATTAATGGAAAAAGTTAACAAACACGTGAGCACATCTCTGAGACGTATTTGAGATAAAATAAACACGTATAGGTAAACGACCTTCAAGAACTTTAGAGTCAAGGAAACGCCGACAATTAAAAATATTAGGGCATCAGGACAATCTAAAGACACTTCAAAGTTTGGGCGGATACTTCCCAAGACAAATTGTAGGATAGGCCCGAAGCGATATCTCCGTGAATTAAATTCACAAAATTTTATAGAACATTATATAAGAACTTTCAAAATAATGGTAAGCAAGCATAGAATATTTTGCCAGCGAAATGTACTTCAAAAGTTAAAGAGGCAGTAACGATCCTATGCCTGAGTAACGGTTGAAAAATGGACAGAACTGGAAAAGACTGCAGGTCAACTGGAGTTAGAGGCTGATTCAAACAGCCACAAAAGGAGAACAGGGATACTGAAATTAAATGAAAATTGTATGTCTGAAGATAATATTAGCTATAATCCCGTTCCCAATACCAGAACCGATTTGAAATTATTTGGAAAGGTTCACGAAACGATAAAGATACAAAATCTTATGGTCTATAGAATTAACACCATAATATAAGTGAAGATAGTGAAGGGATAAAGGAGGAATATTAATATATCATATATCATACCATATATACCTGTAATTAAAACAAATAATGTAAATTAACTAATAGTCATAACAAACACAGAAACTAAAACATATAAAAGAGGGACTCACTGGTTCTCGAATTTTCGGTGGTGCAACCACCTTTCTCAAGAGGAATTAGGAACAGAACTCCAAGAAAGTTTTTCCAAGAAACTTTTTCCAAGAAAGTGACTATGTAATTAAAACAAATATATACATGCGGTGGTGGGAACAGTAATCACTATCCATTTGTTGGCGCAGATTTTTATTTCGTTAATTTTTCATTACGATCTAGAAATATGCGAGTCCCCACTTTATCTCCACTTTTTTGCAAAGGAAAGAGTGAATGTTAGTTCATTATTAAAGGGAGGTAGAGATTGCATTCAAACATTCTGTGGCCATTAAAAGTTATTTCGACTCCGCGTTTATTACGCGCGACTTTCGAAAATGTAATTTATATATATACATTTCACATGAGGTTTACCGAGCAATTATGACGTCATGAATGATCATTCCAACTGAAATGTGATTGAATTATCCCTGTATAACTTCCGCTAAAAACCGAAAATACAACTGACGAACTATCAGGTGGGTCTTAAGACCACCTAGTATACGTTTCTGAACATAACTTGAAGTATTTCATAAGGAACCAGGTAACATATAATTTTTTTCTCTTCTGTTTCTATCAGAGGCTTTTAGGAACATGTTTTCCAAAAAAAAAGAAAAATCAATAGGCATTAAAAAATTAACCCGACGGCATTAATAGTACTGGCCCATGTCATGGAAGGTATTCATCAAAAAAGAGGCAAAAATGATTCAATCTAGGTTGAAAGGAAGCGCACCAAAAGAGGAGATTAAGGTTTTTGTGTTTGTTTTATAAATTCGACGACATCACCACCAAAAAAGGAGCGAAATAGAAAAGTAATTGTACTGACATTCGATAAGTGGGAGGAGTAGTATCGGTAATGGGGTTGTTTTACGATATTTTCCACATACAAGGTCATACAATATCCCATATCTATTTTCATATTTTTGTAAACATTTCCTTCCCAGCTACTTGCTGAAGATGCCCGTTCGGCATTTACCTTCGTGAATCGACGCATTATCAAGCAGATCATTAACAGAGATTTACGATAACTCGCGTACACCACACACCGCTCATTGATTCTGAAATAATACGTTTCAAAATCTCAGCTCACGATTCGGTACACAGGGACACACAAGATAATTCGAGAGGAAAGCTTAACGTAAGGATCAAGAAATTTAAAGTGTTGAAGCCGAGGTTGTTATTCCACCTTCCCTGAGAAGCGACCTCTATCTGCCTCGTATCGAAGGCCTGAACGAATTTCCAACTTTATGGCCTCCAAGAGAGAGAGAAATTTCGTGGAAAAAAATATTGCAGGATTTAAAAGCCTAGAGCATGTGTCAACTGAGTGGTTCCCGCCATTTGGTGGAGTAAAAATGAATTCTCTAAATCCAACTAAGCCATATGTATATATATAATTATATACATACTATATAAAAAAATGTATATGCGTGTGTATGAGTCGCGGTTGTCCAGGGGCTAGAGCGTTGGACTACTGACCCGAGGGCCCGGTTCGATTCCCGGGCAAGCCACTCTGGTCACCTTCAGCTACACCCAAGCTATGTGATTTTTCAGGTATCAGATCTTTCTGGGAAACCATAACCGGCACAGGGAAAGGAACTGGCCCCTCTACACTGATGTGTGAATTTCACTCGTCGCCAGGCTTAGTACTGGGTGAACTCTACCATCACCTACCAAACCGACCTTCGGGTTGATTACTGTGTTTTTGGTTAAAAATATATAAAACATAAACAATATTACATACTATATATACCGATGGAGCACCCAGTCACACCACATGTCCCATGCCACACGTCCTTCATCGTTACTAACTTCCTGGCT
The DNA here is from genome assembly GCA_037158775.1 of Hetaerina titia. Classification (NCBI taxonomy): domain Eukaryota; kingdom Metazoa; phylum Arthropoda; class Insecta; order Odonata; family Calopterygidae; genus Hetaerina; species Hetaerina titia. The sequence goes on from CM073770.1 coordinate 67,602,869, forward strand.
CAGGGCATAACTCCGGTAGTCCTCCAACCCCCATACAGTCCCGGCTTGGCCCCGTGTGACTTTTTTTTGTTTCCCCGACTGAAGAGAGAGCTGAAAGGAAAGCATTAGGAGGCCGTGGAAAACATCCAAAAGTATGTTATAACGTTCCTGAGAGACATTCCCGTGAAGGAGTATTAGGGCGCCTGCCAGGCGTGGCAGACACGTCTTCGCAAAGATTCAAATGGATGAGTTTCCTACAAAAATGTCACCCGTTACCATCGTGCATAAAGTCTTTCATAAACCAGTGCTAACCACCATGAAAGTACGCTGCAATAGAGAAAATGGGGAATGACGAATTATAGAGAACGTAATATAATTTTATAAAGATTTCACGTTTTCTTGGGCCCAAAAATCTGATTATGATCATAAGATGAGAATCTCTGGGTCAAAAAATGACTGAATGATTTTCTACGAAAATGGCATTTTACCAATTTTTAATTCATATTTGCTCAACTGAAACATTTTCCAAAACGACATCCACAAAAATCACGACTAGAAGCGAACAAAACCCATCATTATCATCTGCAGCTCTACCACCCGGTGTGGGTCTTGGCTTCCTCTATGATATGCTTCCATTCAGTTCTTGTTCTTGCTTTGTCCTTCCATCCTGTAACTCCCAGCGCCTTCAAATCATCCTTCATATCCTGTAGCCACATCTTCCTTGGTCTACCTCTTCTTCTGACTCCTTCCATCTTGCTATTAAGTATCAGTTTGGGCATTCTGTCATTTTCTATCCTTTCTGCATGGCCAAACCATGTCAGCCGCAGTGACTTGGAAATTTAACTATGTCCTTCCCTTCTAGTAGTTCATTTATCTCCATATTCATTCTAACTCTCCATCTCTCTCCTTCTCTAATTGAGCCATAGATTCTTCTTATGATTTTGCTTTCGAATTTTCTAAGTGTTTCTTCATCCTGACTTGTTAATGTCCATGTTTCAGCTCCATATGTTAGAACGGGTCTAATAAGATTTTATAGATCTTCATTTTTGTGTTCCTTGATAGTCACATTGATTTGAGGCGTGTTATATTTGCAAAGTATGCCTTGTTACCTTCCATTACCCTTTGGTTGATCTCCGTGGATATCTTATTTTCATTATTAAGGCTGACTCCTAGATAAGAAAACTCTTTCACACCCTCAAACTCATAATTACCAATTATTATGTTTTGTAGGTCCCGCTTGTTCTGAGAAGCTGACATTTTCAAGTATTCGGTCTTCTCTTCACTAACCTTCAACCCCACTTCTTACAAAACCTATCTATTCGTATCAAAATCACAAGGGTAGGGTTCTTATTCTTTTTTTTTGGTTCATCATGATGATTGGTATCAATTTAGGCAGTCTTAGTTGATGACTCACAGCACCACGGCATTGATTACAGTCGGGCCTTCACCGATACACAGCGTCAAAGACGCAATTTTCTGCCACGCATTGTTCAACAAATACGCGTCCACGCTACTACAATTGGTAGTCTCACACTGGAAATAAGGGATAAATGCCAGAAAAACCGCGTGACTGAATCTATTCTAGAGATCCCAACCATGTTTTCATTGTTCCGATCTCCACGAACGTCGCCATCTCCCCTTCATCGCCTCTCCTCGCCTTCTATTCTGTCCCACTTCCTTTCTTCTCTCCTTTGAATTTTATCCTCTTTGCATGAGCCCCAACGAATCCGAATCGAGGCCAAATAGGTCACGATGAAGTTGAGAGCCCATCAGTTGGTGGCTGTTTCTTTCTACCCGGCCTTCTCTTAATTTAACCCTCGCAATAAGAAGAAGAACGCGCATTATAATCACCTGTCATAAGGTCATTCTACGTAGGTGGATGCGGGCTACTTCGTTTTTCTATACATCGTTCTACGTCTCAAAAATTTTACGGTTTGTGTGAAACCTTACAATACGCGCTACCTTTCAAAAAAATACAATTTCCACATGATCCTTAATTGCGTTTTTGCGCAAAATGAAGTACTCAATGGGCAGATTAATGGCCTCACCAATCATTAAAATCATCAATTTTGAAACTATCTTCGGCTATCAAGTCAATCATATTTTTAGTAGTGGAAGCTCTTTTATTTCCGGTTTCCGTCACGTAACCTAGTCATATGGATACCTTTAACTAGGATGATTAAATCCGGAAGCCACTTGACTTGGCCAAACTCTCGGGCCTGGTAAAGAATTATTACCTGATTCGGTCACTTGACTTCATTCATAGGTTGCACGCTTTTTCTGTAACGAATAACTCATCTCGCCGAAATCACTCTACTCAGATTCCGTATCATTCAGCTTGCTTGTCTTAGGATATGTCGCAAGGGTACCAGGCGCGAGGCCACTGGCCACTGCCTTCGGCCCTCCCCGCCCCTATCCCTTCTCATATTCCCGGTGGTTTCCCGGAATTAGCTAAGTATTTGTAATAGACATTGAAAATTTTATAAACACAATGAATTTTAGTTAAACTAGAGGATCCCGTATACAGCCAGAATATGGAAGATAATCTCCTTGCAAGACTAGGAAAAGACACGCTGAAACAAGTGAAAGAATTCTGATATTAGTCAACAAGAATGAAGGAAGAAGCAAGAAGAATATAGCAAATAGTACTAGCATAGACATGAGGAAGCGAAACATTCAAACTTTTATATTCAGTGTACTTTCTACAAACGAGTGCCTTGTGCGATAGGAGCAACAGAGGTAAGAATATTGGAGACAATAGAAATGTGGTGCTGTGGTTATATAAGAATGCTGAACAAATAATGGGCAGAAGAAGTAACAAATGAAGAAGTGCTTCGAAGAGTGTGTGAAGAGAAAGTCTACAAAGGGAATTTTCAAAAAGAAGAAGGAAACTAAATGAGGTATTATTACTTAGTGAAAACCATAATTGAAGAAAACATGGAAAGAATTAAAGAGAAAGGTCAATAATGATCTACGAGAAGCAAGTAATGGAAGATGGTGTTGGAAGGAGCTTAGAGGGAATGAATAGATCGGCAGGGAACAGAATAGTATTTAGAGCTGCAGCAAATCAATCATCGGATCCACAGTCCGTGATAATGAATAGATTTTTCGAGGAAAAAGTATATCGTTTTCGCACAAAATTACATTTTTAGATGAAAATATTGAATTATTTTCGACACTGAGGATATTTGAAACTAAACATTTTTACTAAGGATGCCAAAATCTGCCTCCTTATTTGAAATAATCTTTGGTTAGGATCACTCAGGTAGAGAGGACGGTACTTGCAAAAAACGATATAATAAATAAAATAAATTCCATTTCAATTAAGAGGTTCGAATGTGGGGCAACTATCACGCTACCTCCAAAAATCAACCATACGATTTAGCTAATGAGAGAAGAATGCATTTTAATTATTTTCAGATTTAAAATAACGGGCAAATATATTGCAGATAGAGAAGCTGTAAGATTTATACAATCGCTATAATTGGAAAAAAGTCAACTCTTACTGTAATTTATCAATTTAAACGTTTAGCAATTACTATTTTCAGCACTCCAACGATGAAATATGAGTATAATATTAATAGGAAGATGGGACTCGGAGTCTAATAAGTAGTGTGTTCCTCTACTCACCACAGGACCAAATTGACACATTTTATCAGAGGAAAAACAAATCTATTGAACCAAATAGTTTTAACAAACCAAGTAATGTATCACTGTATTTTGTAAAAATGACCAATTAAAATGAAAAATACTTTTCTCGAATGCATCGTAATTCGGACTTTTTATTATACCTGCCAAAATTTATAATAAAAAGCCAATACGAAGAAAACATATTTCGTACCTGAATTCAAGCAAAGAAAATACGAACTATACGCGGAGGATACATTTGGAAACACAACAAAATGAATAAGCAAATCATCATCAATGCCCTCCGGTGGTAATTTATGAGACTTGATGAAACAAACTTACACGTACAGGTATATGTACCTGTATATGTAGCCATGGCACACTGTAGGCAATACTCAAAAGTGAATTAGTTTTTATGGAAATAATTTTTAATTTTCAACATTTCGCTCTATATTATTCTGGCAATACGAATTATGTGAAACTCACTTATGAATTTCCGAACGCATTAAACTGGTTGCTATCGTACCGACCTAATAACACGAAAGTGGAAGAGTTCCAATCCTGTCTCGAATATGGACTTTGTGCTTTTGCCAGTATTAGCTACTTATACGGTGCAATATACATGGCTATTAAAGCATCTTAAACCGAAAGGTAACCGTTAACTATTTATTAATTCCATAAGATGACCCCACGGAAGGCCTATATTTTTTTAAATATACCTACCAGAGCCTTAAACAAAATCTAAAACATATATCTGATAAAAATGAAAAAAATCAGGGCTATCTAGATGAATTTTACCACCCGTCTTACGACTCTTTATCTTAGTTAAATAAACTGTCAAATTGATAACCCGGAACAAATATATTTAATGGACTGCATTAAGTCTAAAAAACGAGTTATCAAAATGACACTTCTGTAACTCGAATGAGGGAGTATTACACTTACGCGTCAATAGAGCATCGTGTGGGAGAGAATGAGGTCGAGGTCAGAGCTCATTGAATTAAAAAGTCTGTATAGCAGAGCAGGCAGTGTATTGAATAGTCATATCACCCATCACAACCTGCGCATTCATCCGTGTCAGGTTTCAAGCCTTGTGCCAACTCTGACGGAGCGAATTTGCTGAAAAGTTCTCTTAACATTAGCGGCGGACGGAATGGAAGTGAAAACATCTTAACAAGGAACGCTTGGCAAAGAATAATATGCATACAAAGGTGTGACTCTTTCGTCCTAATCTTAGTGGCAAATTAAATCCTTCATGGCTAATAATCGAGGGCTTGTCTACGAATTAAATCCATCGTACCGCTTCTTTGGCGCCCAAAATAATCATTAAATAGGTACTCAATCACAATCGATTCTACCAATATACCTATTAAATGTATACTAACTCTTTGGAGGCTGTCTGTATAGTTAATGTTCCACTAAATTGAAGCGGCATCATACAAAGTATGAAAAAAATGCGACTCAAAATGATGAGTTTATGGAGGATAAATTAACATCGAATGCAACCAATTTCTGCGCAAAAATAGGACGATAAAAATAAGAGTAAGTTACTTTCAGCGCTAATTAGGTTTCTTAGTTACTTAAATCTCGGCAATTGCGGTTATTCTTTCAATAAATGGATGCTAAATGTTAATATGAAGTGGTCTAACTTTATGCCCTTGAAATTAATGCCACTATGCAATGCCTCACTATTATTTGAGAAAACAGCCTAGCGAGTAACTATAAGTATCTGTGAATAGAAAAATACTTGAGTTGGAACAAATACTTATTGGTCCAGTAAATTCTTATTCCAAATAAGAACAGATACTTATTGGTCCAGAATTGGCCCAGTAATCTCTTATTCATCCCTCGACAATTTAGTCTCAAGCATAGACACTAACTATTTTAACAACAAGGAACTAACTCTAAAACATACTCAATATAGCAGGTACATAAGGTACATAACTACGGCCCATCCAAAGGCTGAACCAATACCGGTATACGTATAAAGAATTAAAAAAACTTTCAAATACAAAATTAAAACGATCCAATACCTTAAGCGTAGTTAACTCGATACTAAGCAGTACTTTCTATACGAGTGTTAATGTTTATCCATTGGGGGAAATAAACCGTACCGCTTCGAGGTCAAAATGTGGCCAGAAATATTGATGGAGAAAGTTTCATAACGATCACATTATTGTGGGAAACATTTATTACTTTTAAAAAAACACTCATACCGGTAGTCTCTCCGAACAATCACAGGTGTTGGTAACAAATAAATAAAAATTAATTTTTGAAATCGATTAAAACTAAATTATAAGGGGAAATAATATTTGTCCGCATTGCTTTCACATACACCTCACACGTTAAAATGGAGATGTTACGGGGGAGTAACAACCTGAAGTGAAAGGTGATAGAAAATATCGCGCAATGATAGGGGTAACAGTGGTTCACTTATAGAAGAATGAAGCTGTCAATGTACGCACAAGAGTGCTACGTCATTGAGTTGTAATGGAGGAATTAAATTCTGAGAAGGTGAGAAGCACGGATCACGTAATAAGCTAATTCACCCATCTCAGCTGACTCATGTAGGTTCCAAGTCGTCTCATACTAATGGCTATTTTGTGAGCGAAGTGCTGCACCCTTGTTTCATTGCACTGCATTTTGAGGGCAAGTAAACAGCATTGAGTGTTAAATGCCAGATGCAGACTTTCACATCAACTCCTACAAGACATTCAAGAAAATTCAGCAAACTACTCTTTTCGTACAGTTTTGAGGAAAATTTCGGAGTCAGTTTTTAATCATCGGTTATTAATTCACTCTTGATAAGAAATCAGAGGGTATTAATTCACCCTTACGTTTAACAAACATACTATTCTATTCTTGCGACAATAGCAAATACGCTAAACATCTAGTTATAACAAACACGAAGGTTTTGCGAAGGTATTTTAATGGGTGCTAATTTTTGGAAGTAATATTTTTCAAATCTCGGTAGCATATAAGAAACCTGATCGGGAATGTAACTAGATCCGTATGTTGAACAGCGTCCAAATACTGCTGTAAATTGCCTAAACATTACTGTATTTGCACGATTTTCCAATTAATAAAATCCGAAAGAATTTTATTGTTAAGTATACCTCTTCCATCTTAATATTCATCATATTATATCCTTAAGGAAAATATCTTGTGAATGAATTCATGTAATTAAAAGTGTTCTTGTATTTTTTCTCTTTTATTAGTCTAAAATACTAAATTACATAAAAATGACAGCAGGCAAATGTCCCTGAATTCTTATGGCCAGTGTAGGCCAAGCCCATTCCCAGTTCAAGAAGATGGAACAACTCGCCACGGTTACACTTCCTGTTAAACCTCAAATGACCAAACCAGGTTGAAGACCACAGTCTTCAACCTGAAAGATGCTTTGAAAGCTATACAAAGAAGTAACGTCAAATTAAACTGTAATTTGTTCTGACGATAACTCCTCTCCATTTTATATGCTATCCAACAAAAAGCATGCGTGGCAGATTTACTCGCGACCTTTATCTCGCAGGTGAAGAAGAGGATGATGAACTCTATCGTGGTGGGCGGTAATGCAGAGAATAAAACTTTATGGGATAGTGACAATGCATCTGTTATTTCGAAATAAAACCCTATGATATCTTTCACTCCCATCACTTTAATGCCATACTTCATGCTTTTCAACCTGATGTTGATGCTAGTTATAAGTGCAGGTCGTGCCATAAGGCATTACAATGCATTTGTGTAGGTAAGCCTGAGTAATTTCAAAACAATTTTTCTGAAAATATTATCTCTAGTGATTAACTTTAAATATATTAAAAACTTTTGTGTTATCCAACTGATTGAAGCTTTTAAAACGCACAATTCTTGAAATTCTAACAATTACTATCCTAATTTCAAGAAACTGTAACAGTAACTTTAACGGAGTCACCCGCTATGTGTGCATTATAATGCAACCATTTCAGAGAGTAAAAATCATTCGCCTTGACCGGGATTCGAACCCGGACAAGGCGAATGATTTTTACTCTCTGAAATGGTTGCATTATAATTACTATCCTTTTTTTCTATAAGAACAACTGAATACCCAAGTATCTTTAACTGCTTAATTGCACATAGAATATTTGATTGTATTTGTGCTGGAATAGAATTTTCAATCATGAAATTATTCAAATAAAAATATTATAATAAGAGTAATATCATGTATTACTTGTTTTATTCCTCCAGGCCCATTGATGGTTCCTTTGTTCCAGATGCATTTCCATTTTTTGAAAGGTATACAATAAAATATTCGAAACTCAATTTAATTTCCCAAGTTTTAGGCAATAATATAACTAATTCCCTAGTTCATAACAACTATTCACACCTAAATCAAGACACTTGCTTTATACAGAATCTTGAAAAGCTTTCACTTTCGTGGATCACTTGATGCATTTTATTCTCGCGGATAGAATGGTGTCGTCTCCCAATTTCATCACCTCTCCTCTCAAATTCTAATACGTATTCCACCCCATATCAATGAATTTTGTCCATTGACGAGTTAATTTAATGACGATTTAGGATGCATCAATTTGAATGCCATTATTTTTCCAAAGGGAGCAATATCCATTGTATTTTCCATTCATGAACAGATTACGGGGAGTTGTGCAAATTTAAGGCCGGCAAATGATTCACCCCCTGAATATGAATGCTGAATGACAAGCCGTATTGCGATACGGAAAAGATGTTATGATAATTTCCCACTCGTGCCGCAATGCATTAGACTTTTCCTATGAAAATCCACGTGACGAATAGCTCAAAGATTCCGATAAATTTCAATTTCACGATAGACAGATATTTCAGGAGAAAAAATGTTTCTTTTCGGAATTCGTAAGGCTAATATTTTAATGATTTTCTATTAAAAATATGCATATATATATTTATTTATTTATTTATCTATTTATTTATTTATTTATATATATACATGGGCTTCGTTGGGCTATTTTAAAAGTCCTGAAAAATCTGCACCAGTGGTAATGACAACGTGACTGAGTACTCTTAAAAATAGCCCACTAAATATATTTTTCAATTAAACGGCACTGTTTTCCACTTTAAAAGTTGACACTTCAACCACAGAATTAATAATAACATTCTATCAATATAGGCATCGAACCTGCCATTTTGCTGGTGAGATGTATAGTATGCATTCAATCACAATTCCATTTTTCTTGTCCTATTCTCTCAAGTTCTTTTTACTGGATCATTTTCAGAGTAGCCTGGTATCAACTTTGTTTGTAATCGGGAAGGTGTATATAAAAGTTTTATCCTAGAAGGAAAAATAAAATACTAATTGACAGGCACAGTTTGCTGCGCTTTAGGCTTCAAATTTCATTATTCAGTGAAGCGTCGCCACTACTTCCGATTACGTTGATTTCTTTTATTGCTTCATTCATTGTTTTCCAATAAAACGTTTTCTTAAAAGCATATTGCTCATCAACTTCCCTACCGACTATATACTCGTACACGTAAATTCCTAAGATGAGTAAGGTGAAGCATTGGTTCTTGAAATGCGATTCTGAAGAAATGTAACTTTTCCTTTACCCTTAATCTTATCATTGTCAAGAAATCTCGGTTTTATCAAAGTTTATACATACTGTATGGGAGATGTACACTTACTTTCGATTTCCATTATCTACATCGGCGATTCTATTTGACTGATATGTGATTCTTAGCTTGAAAGAACTGCTCGATCCTTTCATAAGAGTTGTGAACAGTGTGAACTCGCGCAGCTTAGGAAAATATACCGAAAACGACAAAATTTTACGGACGAAGTTCCCAGAATAAATGGAAGAGTATATCGGGACCCAAGGTACATGCTAAACGTTATATTATAAACGGCACTCTTCGTGTGAGCGTAGCGGTTTTAATTGACTGCAGAATTTAGTAGGAAATGAAAAATTGCATTTAAATTAGAGTTTGAGTAGCTCTCGTTGATGAAAATTATTTTTTGAAATCTGAATCCCAGGAAGAGGTCACTGCAATTACTTATGGACAACATAAGCATGGTATCAAAAGTTTCAAATTAAAACTCAACGGTCACAGATAGGAACAACCATTTTAATACCACGATGACTCGAACAATTTTATAGAGATATAACGATCTCCCCTCAATAGTAATAGTTTTAAATAGAGCAGGTTTTAATTTATTATGAAATAGGCAAATATAAATATTCACAGTTAGTTCAATGACGATCCGAAAAATTTGAATTGAATCAACTATCTCATCAGAGCGGCTAAATATTGATGGTGAGGAACAACAAATATAATTTTTTTAATAAAATATATGAAGATTTCGAACTTTTCCGTGCACTATGTGTAGAGGTATAATTAAGAAAGGGGGAGCAGGACGACGAGAATATAAAATGAGACAGGGAAGCTATCAAATCGAATATTCTAGAACACTAGCGTTTTAGCATAAAATTTACTACAAAGTCAAATTAAAAAATTAGTTAAAAGATTTCACCACACTAATATACCCTCGTTACATTTAGCATAGATAGAGAAAATACTAATCGGCACCAAAGCAGAAAGTTCCTCATAATTCCATTTTTACATCTAAGCGTTCACCAAAACGAAAACCCAGCCAATTTCCCTCAGAAGTGCAATTATCTGACAAATAACCAGTTCTGCTCAATGGAACATTTTATAGGATTAGGTTTTTTAATTTTTTACATATATTGTATGAGGAAAATAACAATACTTTCGCCAAAATTCACGCGAATAAACCTAATAAAACGATAATCTACGCTAAATAATAATTTAACAATCTATGATAAAACCTGAACCGTTTAGATCAGCATTCAATAGTGTGCGCTTTGTAAAGTTTTTTTTCTATCTTGTAATTGCGCAAGGCAAATAATGTTTTTAAGCACGAGTTGCACACGGGAGAGAATTTGACCAAGGCATTTTGCAATCTGATTACCGCGGAATAGCGTTGTACTTAAATCTGAAGTTTCTAAACCCTAGGTCACAGCCAACATGAATTTTAGCAGTAAATTAAAATATTGTTTAAAAGCTATAGAATTTAGAATCATTTAAATTTATCACTATAAAACATGGTATGAGGGGAATTTGATAACAGGTTAATTGAAGAAATGAAGATAATTAACAAATTTTCAACACAAAGTTAAATATTTTTTTACAATTTATAGCTTCGTTATTTGTCCAATCAAGAAATTCAAAAGCTAACATAACATAATTAAGCCCGATAGGCAATCTGTCCGGTAGAATACTCAAGTCAACTAGTTTGCATCCCAACCCAGGAATGGATAATTTTACAATATTGTACATAAAGGTTGATTTTTTACCATATACCACGAAGCTAACTTTAAAAAATTAACTAGAACCAATTACAATGGCTAATATGTAAATTATTTTCAAATACCTACATGCAGTCAAAAATTTATTTTCTTATAATTGGCGAATAGATAATTATTTAAATAAGGTGCAAAAATGCAAAAACAGAGAAATGGAAAACATCAAAATGAAACCGTATAATGGCAAAGTAATTTTACTGCACACTTAATGGGATTAATGTATTTAAAACCTGACTTCTTCATTTATATTCTGCATTATTCTTTCACCGAAAATGAAATTTGAGCCTTTAGAAAAATTACCAGCTCTCGCTGAACATGCTGCCATAAATCAACTAACAAAACCCATCACCATATGAAAGCTGATATAGCAATTTATAATATGCCTTTACTTCCTTCTGGATTACAAATTAAGATTGAAATAAGCCATGAGTTGGAAAGAATTGAGCGATACACCTGGAAAATTTCTGACTAATAATCGGTGTGTACCGAGTTCATCTCCTGATTAGTTCCTGTTGACAACCCAGGTTAAAATCCAACTGTTGCGATTCTCTGTATTGCGGGAAAACTTAGGAGGAACAAAGTGAGGAACCGTCCCACATTCCTGAGTAAATGAGCTTCACATGCCCTAGGGGTTAGTGTGAGGCGATCTCGACTCTCGCCTATCAAAATCAACCTTCACGATGATTACTATGGTGGTGGAAACGATGGCTGAAAATCTATCAAAACCATTGACATCCAAATTACTGCCTAAGATTTGGCCATTTATGGTTTAAGGAAGTTTATACAGAACAAACCCTCCTTTACATAAATCGAACAGTAAATGTTCTCACTACTTCCATTACCTTGCTTTTATTCCTTTGGTCACATCCGTTCAAGGGAAAATTTTAATGTAGGTACGAAAATATCCGATATTCATTCCCTTTCGCGGTGCTGGTTGTTTCCCATTCTGAAGACTGAAACTATCCCACACTCCCGTAGCATCCCTCATCCCCCCACCGAGTACCATTGATATATCTGACCTCGGATACGAAATGTTCTTCGTGACCTGCTCTTTAATGCTAAGGTTACCGATTCGAACCTCCTCAAGGTCATTATCACATCTTCATTTTATTCCAATAACTCCGTTTCGAATCAAATCAAGTACAACACCAAGAATCACAGAGCCAGGCAGTTAACGTTAATGTAAAGTAAAATATCATGATAAACACTGAAATATATATTCATTATTCGTGCTTTTCTACATATGCGTGGAGCAAATGGTAAAAGAGGTATGGGAAGAACTGGAGATAAGGATTAAGTCAGTAGTGGATTCATAAAATAAGTTAGGTTTGCGGATTATTTAGCTTTAGTTAAAGAGGCTGGCCGAAGAGCTAAAGGCTGGCCTAATTAGAAAATATCATTAGAAAAACATATATATCATTAGAAAAACATGACTAAGCACATTCAAAACCCCATTACAAATGGTAAGGGTTGAAAAGCGATGTAAACAAAACAAAATTTATGAGATTTTTGAGAAAATGGAAGGTGAATTTGAACGTTAATGAAGGGAGAGAAAAAATTGAGCAGTTTACATATATTGGATGCATTTGGACCAAGGTGGTCAAAGCAATAGGGACATAAGAAGAAGAATTGCGTTAGGCCAAGAAGCCAGTCAGTTCACCTGGAGGATGGATTCGATGACAAAGGCGTTAAGTAAATATACATAAAGATATCACGAAAAAAGCTAGTGAAAATTTTTATATATAGGGCGTAGTTTAGTTCGGCGCCGAAACTTGGTCGTCAAAGGTTGATGATAACCGTAGGTTGGAAGCTTTTGAAATGCGGGTCTGGATAAAGATAAAAAAGGTGAAGTGGACGGAAAGGAAAATAAGCGAGAAAGTACTAGGCACGGTAGGGGAGTAGAGAGGACTGCTGAGAGAAATCCAAAGGAGACAGTTAAGAGTGATATGTGGCATTTTGTTTGCCGATGGAATGTTGAAGAGTGTGATACAGGGGAGAATGTTAGGTAAGCGAGGTAGGGGGGAAAAGGGTGGACATGTTGGACGGAAAGAAGGAAGACAGAATGCATGCGGAATTGAAGAGCAGATTAATGTATCTTGGGATACCAGGTTGTGTCTTGTTAGGCGAGGCTAAGAAAGATACCGGAGTTCAGTCGGCGCCCATCCAAAACCTAACTTAAACGTTAGACTTACGAGTATATTACATAACGTTATCCATATGGATCACATAAATTATATTATAGTTATTCTAAACAGCCGAACTTTCCTAGACAGCTTTTGAAGGCTCAATCAGGGATGTATGAAAGTTTCACAGGAAAATATTATCATTAAATATTGAACACTAATTTAAGGCCTATTTGAATTTTGCCACTATGATACCACACCATATTCGTATTAGCCTTTGAGTTTCTTTCAGATCAATTACTGCAGTAATAATACTAATAATGTAATTATTAATTATGAGTTCCGATTCCGAGGAGATAGACGTTTGCCAATGCTACGCTTCCTACTTCGGCGCACATAAATTCAACTTATCAAATTTTTCAGATTTGATCATAACTCTGAAGCTATGCTTCATCGACGTTTTTGAAGTTAGAAAGTCAAATACAGGAATGATAAATGAATAAAAATTAAAGTCACTATGAGAAAAATATGAATTATTTAAATTTAAGAGTATGGAAGTCTTTCATAAAAAATATGCGTTTAATATCTCCAAATATTTACCTTCACTGACTACATATTGAATATTTATTACGTATTAATAATAATAATATACGTTTGATGTCTTCAAATATTTAAATTCATTGAAAACATATAGCCCTATATCATATTATATGATATCGTGTGATATTTCATGACAGTGGTATTCCTTTATAAAAAACATCCATATTAACACGTGTTAATGTTCTCAACCGAGACCACAAACCTAGATCTCCGAAATAAGCCAATGACGAATAATGCTTAAGTAACAAAAAATAACGAAAAGACGGAGAAAATAATTTAAGATTACAAACATAAGGGAAAATAAGGGAAGGGTAAGAGGAAGAAGATACGCATGAAATCGACCATGCAATTACTACTGCTAGTACGGATTGGGGTCTTGTGGGAGGGGGTCGGTCGGAGACTGTAGAATGGATTTCGATTTCGCCATGGAGAGATATAATCGAGATAAGAGGGAAGGGAAAAAATATGGTATATCCAGAATCTAAAATATTTGTATTGCAGCAAGATGGCACCCTTCTTCTGTTTGACATTCCTCAAAATAGAGTTATCATATACTGTTGCACCAATGGCATGATTTGCATTTTGCCTTAAGACGACAGAAATTGCTAACAATCGGTCGCCGAAAATAGGAATCGAGTGAAAAAATACACGGTATTTTAACTTGATTTAAGTGCTTACAACCACACAATCTTTATTTTACAAGCGCTTCGGAGGATCGACCTATCCAAATGATGCAGTGTTAGCCGCTAAAAAAAAGTATTATTTCATAGTACCAAATAATTGGAATTGCATGGTCTTGTCCGTGAATATATGATTAATTTGAGAACATGGTCTTATCCGTGAACACAGCATGAAGAACAAGAAAACAGAAAATGTTGACTGTCCTCTGATACGTGGCAAAGATAATGAACACACTGTATTTCATGAAACTGAGATTCCATACAGCTGAGCCTAAAACAATCGAATTCATCGGTAAAGATATTTTTAAACAGAGGACAAAAATATTTTGGGACATAGCATCAAAGTAGCGAACAAACCAACACAGTAGAAATTTCCTTACGTGATGGGAATCAGAAATGTTTCAAGAGTTGATTCACAGTTCCTAATCACAATGGAAAACGGAGACACCAAACTTACCTACTTTACATAATACAATCTTTAAAGCGAAGGCTATGCCCGACTGCCGAAGGAACCGAAAATATTTTGAGATGGCCTTTTCCTCGGAGAGAAGAGGATGGTTCGTCTGGCGAGCGAAAGGGTTATACGGCCAGGTGTAACAAGAAAGTTGAGATGGCTACAGAGTTGAAAGTTGCGCAGTATCCTGGTGTACGTGAGGGCGCCGTGGGAGGGAAGGGAAGGTGGAGTATGGGTGTCAGCGCTAAATAATGAAGAGGATAAAAGATGAGAAAGGGATGCTACGTGTAGGATACGCGGCCGGATAAAAGCACACCAAACTGGAGTCGCCAATACGCGCGTGAGAAAACGGAATTCTATCAAAGCCACGTAAAGCATCATATGAACAATTTTAAATCTCCTTGGAGAGAGAGGGCTTAAAGTTGACCCTCCTTCCATCAAAGATTACATGAATACCATCTATATATACATATATATAATATAAATATATATATATGTATAAATCGTGCATATCTTGATTCGTGTGATTAGCAAATATTCCGACACTTTTCATTGAAAAAATCAAAATTTTAAGAATCTTCGTATTCTCGCAAAACAAACGGGTATTTATTAAAGGCTTTCGAACAATGACAAAGAAGAAAATACTAAAACACAGCACTAAAGAAACGAGCAAGCCGAGGACGACGCAAATAAAGAAGACGAAAATGAAAACTGGAATGATTATTTCTCTCTTGGAAAAAGGAGGAAAATAGAGCATAAAAACTGTTCTAAAACTTGGCATATTTCCGAATTTGAGTATATTATTTTAACTCTATGCCTGTGTGTCGTTTCCAGCAAGTAACGTCTGCTCCAGTAAATTTCGCTTGTTATAAGTTCATAAAGAATAAAATACACAAATGTTATCGGAAAAAGTCAATAGACTCTTTAGCTTAAAACAGATTATAAAGTCAAAGTCAAATTCTGGTTAGACGATTATAGTTTAAACTTATTTTAAAAACTTTTACCAAAATATATTACTGGAAGTGAAAAACCAATTAAAGATTGACAATGTTAAGTACTAATCCATATTAGAGCTATCATAGGTAAAGTGACAATATGTATAGTGACTATAACCGAAAGCGTGTCCCTAAAGCTAACTACTTAATTCTTTGTCAAATGTAATTAATATTTTAGGGTTGTTCATCCATTTTCCCTAAATTGCCAAATTGCCGCCATCTTGTTATTTTCCCTAGTAATGGTGCATCCGCCACGAACTCAAGTTAGCGTGTAGTTTGTTTGGAGTATAATGAGAGTTCAAGAAACTACATTGTCCGTGTTTTAGAACTTAAGTTTGAGAAGCACTGGTTTAATTCGTCATCGTCCAAAAGGAAGTATGTAACTGAAGGTACGAAAGGTCATCAGTGGCGCATTCATTCACAATCACCGCTGAAGATTGAGCACATATATCCGCATAGCATAAGCCTCAAAATATTACCATGAAAAAAGAAATGGCCCTTTGAGTTAAATGAGTCAGGGAGGTGTAGACCTCGCCAATGGAAGGGAAATGAAGCACAAGTGATCACGCGGGAAGAGGATGGGAAAAGGTGAGATAAGAGAGCTAATTATGCGATTATATGGGGAGCTAGCGTATGTGCCCCTTGCAAAGAGTCACTGCACGTGGGGGGGAAATATGGCACCGAGGAAGAGAGAGTTTCGCCTCGGCTCCAGTCACCGGCGGATAACGACGAGTGGGCGAGACACTGGAGATGGGTGAGTGAGAGTTCCGAGATGCCCAAAGAACCTCTCTCGCTACGCCTAATCTTAAATTTGGTTTACCAATTGGAAAAAGCATTACTATAATTTCAAACTACGGATCCCAATGCTATAATATATACCAGTGATTCATGGTCGATTTTTTGGGGCAAATACACAAGCGACTAAATGGTAAATGTACTCATCGGTCTGGAGACGGAAAAACAAGTTAACATATCACTATTACTTACAAGTAAACAGCAATCTTGTTGAGTAGGCATAAAGAATATCCTCAATTTTTCTTTGGACACCTCAATTTATTATTTTAAAAATCCCATTCGTCTCGGGATGATTCAAAGGACATTAGTAATGTGCACTGTAAAAATGAAAAATATTATTATGGCTGTCTTTAAAGTCCACAATGCTTGAGCGGCTTAATCAGGCTTGTTCGTGAACCCAAACCTAAAAGGTTCAAATCCTAACTCGGACAAAAGTGCAGTGTAATCCCTTGTGGATCTCCCATTGAAAACCTGGGACCCGTTTCCCATAGCCACATGTTAATTTAAAAGTCCTTGTAATCTTCACATAAGGTGTCTGTTGGTGCTGATAAATAGCGCAGCACATACTACTGGATTGCATTATAGAGATTGCGAATGTGCATGTTTTAAATTACATGTAACATTACGACAGTTTTCAGAAGAATTGTTAATCGACCGGTGACAAACAAATATTTGTCGGGATTCCACGAGAAAGTGGCCCTACTCAGGTATCCAGCAGGTTTTAAAAATATCTTTAAAGGTCGTAGGTAGTAGCTAGTAGGATACCTACTCAAATTTTTTAAATGATGTTTTTAACGTTCCTTAGACCATTACTTAAAGCAAAATGGCAATCGCACTTTCTTGGTCCATCAAAAGTACATTCTGAGGTCGCCAGCGAGTTGTAAATGAATTCTTTAGGCATTCTCTTTTACTCGCTTGTAATACTAGCCGGCGATGGATTCACGGCACAATGACATTAAAAAAATGCGAATATTGGGGACTCAACCAGACAAGGTAGCTTATAGTGAGCAGCCTTGACTTATGCAATACAATATTAAGAAATTCATCTGATTGATGGGACAACAGCGTTTTTAAGCAAGTTGTAGTTTAGTTGTAAGCCACAAAATGTATAATGACCAGGCTGATCTTTACCATCTTTTACTAATAAACAGAGCTTCATATGTCATTTCATGGTTATCAGTCCGGTCTCTCAAATGTCGTCATTTTGATAAGTGAGAGCGTTCGCCTCACTGGTTGGTCATATAAAATTACTAATTCAGGGTAATAAGTATATCTCCTTTCAATTTACTACCTTTTGTCTCATATACTAAAATATTTTCTGAAATTGTGTTTAATAGTGATATTGGGAAGTTATTAATCATTTTGTATTAATTAAATAAGATAGCAATATTGTCAAAAATTTAAGTTGATGTCTCTTTTATTTTGATAACAAAATATTTCATGTTTTACTAATTTCATCCATATTTCCATAAGCATAAGACCAGCACAAATTGAAAAGGACTAAAAATTAGCTAAATAGTCCATAGACTTCATAAAGAATTAATAGTGTAGCAAATATGTCCCTTACTTACAATTAATGTAGATATTTCAAACCTACTTTGAGACTGACGGTTCTCCAACAATACTTTACCACTCTATCGTTACATTAACAAATTTAAAAGATTCTAAATTTAAGTTCTTTCGTCATCGCTCTACAAAAAATGGCGAAGAGGAAATTACTACAACTTTTTAACAAAATATATTTCATAAATATGCCTGTCTCTATGAATTCGTATAAAATATAGGCATATTTATGAACACAGAGAGTGATATATTTTCTTTTCCCTGACAAACTGAGTGATTTCTTTGCAAAAAAATAATGAAGACTGTTAAAATTCCATCAGTGAAACTAGATTAATAGAATTTTATAGAAAATTCATTTTTGAATTGGGAATGTTACGATTCATTTGTAGACAAAAGCCATGACAAATGTTTTCACTATACGGAAAGTGGTCCGACGCAATGCCCACAAATTGTGTCACCAGGATGCATAGGAAACTAGGATGGCCAAGGCTTGGAATGGAATCTTAAGGTGTCAAATACTTACGGTTTGCAAACATCGTGTTTACCAACGGAATGTTGGGTTAAATACCTAAGCGGTCACTCTGTGAGAGTAAAAAACAGATTAGAAAATGGAATAGAGTCATTCTCAGTCGCCCCCGAGGGGAAAACTGGAACGGGTTTGGCTTGAAGGCGGGAATTACATACGAATGGATGGAAAATTATGACGCCGTGAAAACTATCGTGAGCCTTCAGGTTTGATTGCATTTTTCAGTTGCAATCCACGAACATCTGTGGTATTATCCGGAAACCGCTGACTACTACCCAGTACTCGTATGTATCAGAAAACGACAATAAACAAGTCACTTCCACCAATAGGACCCGTTTCCGAAGTTTCTTCTTTGTTTTACAACCCCTTCATAAGCAAAAGATCACGTTTTGTACCCTTTTCTTTCCTCTTTCAAATCGCAGTACACGATTCCATGCTTTCTTCTTCATTTGCGATTCACATGCCTACATGCCCAAGTGGCAAAACTAGCCCATGCATATGAAAGTAGCAATTATCACTTCAACCCACAGTTCAGAGGTTTCTAAGATTTATAAGTGACTCGTAACGGTTAAATTCATGTCAAAAGGATGTAATCCACTCATAAGATAACTTGCAGGATGTTAACGGTAACGGATAAGTGGTGAATATTTTGTGTTTGCAATTTTCATAACTCACCCAAAAAAAGAAATTTCGACGCAGTGGTATGATGAAAAAATTACATTAGTTTTAATTAAACTAATTGTACAAGACATACTACTGCATCAAATACTTACTATAAATAGTAAACTATCTATTCCTCCGTTTATTTCCAAAACAAAAATGAACCGCTAGTCACTGAGGTCAAATCCAATACTTAAACAGTTAATAATAATGAATCGCACACCATTCATTAGTGTACAAGATATCTCGTACAACCAACTTACAGCTGGCACTTATACTTCACATCTGGTTCTCAAAACCTTATTACATTGGAAATGAAAAAGTAGTAACTTTGTGATTCCACAGAAAATATATTTCGATTCGACCCGGGTTTCGACGTTGAACTTCGAAATCTGTGGAATCACAAAGTTACTATTTTTTCATTTTCAGCATGAATCGATTCCATAAAGTTAAGCTTGAAACCATCAACTTTATATTAAGGAATAGTCTTCGTGATTTAAATCCTAATTTATAGGAAAAAACAAAGGAGTACCACTGAAATACCGGTTCCCTACGTATAGTAACCATTAACTTCGGAGAAAAGATATCACTGCGTATTGGTCACGGCGACTATATTGGGAACGTTAGATGTGCCCAGTCAAGCAACATACTCTGATTCAATGGTCGAGTGTCGATTGAGTACATATATAAATGTATTTATGTATAATAATGCTAGAAAATGCTGAATTAACCAAAAGTTTAAAGTTAAAGATTTTGATGGAGAGAGATTATGAAAATGAAAACTGGCAGAGATCAC
This sequence comes from Hetaerina titia, assembly GCA_037158775.1. NCBI lineage: Eukaryota > Metazoa > Arthropoda > Insecta > Odonata > Calopterygidae > Hetaerina > Hetaerina titia. Next base: position 67,623,016 of record CM073770.1, read on the forward strand.
ACTGATATAAAAACAATGTTTTCTCGTTATAGTAAAGTAAGCGTCAGTCGACCATGCACTCAGAGTATGTAGATTTCTTGGGCACACCTAACACACCCAATATAGTCGCTGTGACCAATGGGCAGTGATACCTTTTCCCCGAAGTTAATGGTCACTGATTCCCCAACATCTAACACCATCAATACAACTTTGCTTCCTGACGAGATGAAATAAAACGGACTCTCATTCATATTATTTAAAGGTCTGTTCCTGTAAGATAAGCTGACATGAGTGGGTTGAATTAAACTGTAAGCACACCCAAATAAAAACTTCTTCAAATAATTATTATAGGTACTATGCCCGTTAAGGTAGGTTTTGGATGGGCACAAGCTGCCAAAGTTTGAAGTTACAAAACGATACAGTAACAATTTCCTTGCCTCTCATAATAAAACAAAGCCCAACATCCAACAATACAATAAGCCTCTTTTCAATTCCGCATACTTTCATCCTCTATTATGACTTCAAATTTCACGTGGTACCTACATTCTAGCTTCATGTTATACTACTCCATTAGAAAAGAGTTGACGCAAATGGTAAAGGATCCAGTCATCCTAATGGCAAATATGAGTCAGATTGTCGGAAAAGCAACAAATTCCCGTTTTGCTGAATCGCAACCGATCCCTTCCGATCTGTCACCCCAAAAGACAAATAATAGCTCCCAACAACTCTCCTCCTAAGTATATTCTTCGATACAGATTTTCGTAAGCCTACAGCGATTCTTAAACGTTCTATTCAACGGGCCTCCGCTCTACAAAGAGAAAATGCGAATCAAAATGTCCGTTCCTCTAACTAGTTCCTTCGCCAGGTCCTACAGCTCTCTTTGCTTTCCTTGCCTTCACATCTTCTCACCCTCTCCAACACTCAACCTCCATACCTACCCAATAACCTCCCCCCCCACACCACACTCCCCTCAGCCCCCCTCACTCACCTTACTCCCCTCCTCTTAACCCCATCCCCTTCCATTCTCAAACCCCCTTTCACCAGACACTCCCCCTCAACAAACCATCCTACCCCTCTCTCGCCTCCTTCGCTTATAAAAGAGAGACCGTGGACCCAAAGCCGGCTTCGTTCTGTGCAACTCGTCCTGGCGCCCGGAAGTGACTTCAACGACTGCATCGAAAACGAGCTAAACAATAAACGCAGTCGGCGTCGCTGAAGGGGACCCGCAGAGGCGACGAAGACAAGGCATTTTCGCTGCCCGAGACTTAGGAGAGTCAACGGAGATGGGGAGCCGCAGGGTGTCGCGACACCCGTTCCTCTGTCTTCTGGCCTTCGCCGTCCTCAGTGCTCGTGAGTAAAACGGGAGCGGGATTGAGAGAGCCTTGTGCCAACCGCCGCTGCCGGTGGAATGCAGCTAGGGACGACGAGGAGTTTTTTCGCTAGCTATTCTAGTCATTAACATTGAAATGCAGTGAAACGCGCATGCCCCGTAAACAATTCAACGTAGTCGTTCTCCTGGCTGAAACATGACCGGGCTCAACGCCTTAACGCGTGCCTTCGAAACGGATCAAAAATTTACCACGAAGAATGTGAACATGAAACAGTTTTGTCTTGAATGCACTTTAATTATTTGCGGATTTTCACCAAAAAATACAATCATGAGTCTAAAAAATGTCCAATCTGAGTAATCCCTTTGATTGTATTTTTTTTAATGAACTGAATGAGCCTCAACTACCAAAAGCTTCAGTTTAAACTACCTTAGGTGTCCACTAGCTCAGTAGGGGAATTCATATACGGCGATTTGATATCAAAAAGCCTCAAAACTTTCATATTATTCTTCCCTGGATCAATTGACAACATCAATATCCAATTTTTCTCTCACTTAAAACTAAATAGAACTAATAATTATTAATAGACCACTTCATTTTATCTAAATTAAATCGTAATTTATAGGATATTGTAAAAAATGCCGTGGTCACATTAAAAATAAATGATTAGTTACGACCGACTATACTTCTTTTTAGAATAGTGTATGTATATATATATATATATATATATATATATATAAAACACATAAAAGGGCACTCACATTTAAGATAGTCTGACCTGAAGGTCTAGAGAAGGCCAAAAGATCTTAAATGTTAGTGTCCTTGTCCTTTTTACGTGTTTTCTATGTACGAGTATATTATATTATATATTTTTGTGGGTGTGTGAAAATAATAGTGAACATTTCATGCCATTGTTTATTGTCTACAATTATCGTTTGTCTAATAAATTTTTTATAGGTCCCTGTGATACTAGTAGTACTCAAAACATTTTACGGTGCAGCGTTATGTTTTTGCATATGTCAAAGGCTAGATTGTTTCGTGGCAATCACTAATTAACGTAAATGAAATCAGAGTCATCAAAGATATCTTCTCTTAAGGAATAACAGTAGCCTGGCGGGTTGCCATGTAATTGTTTGCGAGTCATCTTGGATCGCTTCCTCAAAGAAAAATATCTTCCTCAAAGAGAACAGCAAGCGAGTGAATGGTGAGAGTGAAAACCTTCCAGCCGAAGAGTATAGCTTCGTCAGCACGTCAACTACCCTTCTCTTGAAAATAAACTCTCAGAAAGTGACATGCTTAGAGAGCTGCTCGTTCAACCTATAGTCGTGAAATAGCCGCCGTCCATTATCAACTCCCAGACCTTCACTGAAACCGTTATAAAATGAGCGATATAAAAGATGAAGCCCCAGGGACAATAGAGTGCGTATAACTTTTATCGGTTATTTTGCGCTTAGGGAAATAATTCATTTCTCAGAATACGGAAAACCTTATTGGTGAATAAAGTCAAGGAAGGCCGAAAATTTATGCTTACAAATTTAAAGTTTATCCCTAAACCAATTGCTCAACGTTCTTCAATGTTTATATATATATACATACATATATATATATATATATATATATATATATATATATACACACACTTTTTTGGAAAACCCACAAACTTGTAGTGTAAATTCACTGATAGTCATAACAAACACAGAAACCAAAACACACAAAAGAGGGACTCACTGGTTCTCGAATTTTCGGTGGTCCAACCACCTTTCTCAAGAGGAATTAGGAACAGAACTGAGTTCTGTTATATATATATATATATATATATATATATATATATACATATATGTATGTATAACACAGTACACACATAACATAGTAATCAACCCCAAGGTCGGTTTGTTAGGTGATGGGAGAGTTCACCCAGTACTAAGCCCTATACGGCGTGTGAAATTCACACATCAGCTTGGGGAGCTAGTTCCTTTCCCTGTGCCGGTTATGGTTTCCCAGGAAGATCTGGTACCCGAAAAATCAAAAAGCTTGGATGGACCTGCAGGTACGCACATCTTCGTACTTTACCGGCTTCAAAACGTAAGTCGGCGTATAGATGTGCAATCCCTATATGAAGCATGTCATTCTATCTACAGGTGAAAACCACTTGAAATTCTTCTTAAACATTACAAAATCATACTGAAACATTTTCACAAAATATTAACGGGTTTTAAGTGCTTAATAATATAGGTGGGCGCAAATCTTACGGAGATATAAAATACCCTATATTAGCGGAAAAGATACGAAACATAGTGTACTGGAAAAAATGGGAAAGATGATAATTACAAGTGCTCTGATATCAATATTTATATTCTCTATGATTCTCTTTCAATTGATGATTCAAAAGTTATGAATTTTAGAGTTCACAAATAATATTGAACAAAATGAGTAGCTTCAGGCATAATGTGGTGGAAGTCGAATATAATGAATAAATGATTGTAGCACTTTTCCACTTGATAGTGGAAAGAAGGAAGTGGACAAATGGAAGTGGAAAAGTAAAACGAAAATGCTGCATGCAGAAGTATGTATACGTAATTTTACCATAAGCACGATTATATTCTGAAATATTACAAGATACAGAGTATTAATTAGTTAATTAATTGATAACATATATATAAATAATTATTAAATTAATTATATATATATGTTTATGAATAAGGTATATGCAGTTATAACTAGTGAACAAAGACATAAACACATAAACATACAACAAAGAAAAGAAACTCACCAGTTTTAGAATTTTCGGTGGTCCAAGCCATATTTCTTTAGGAAGAGAGGAAAACAACTGAAATTTTTCATTCTCCTCCTTAAGAAAGGTGGCTTGAACCACCGAAAGTTCGAAAGCTAGCGTTATCTCTTTTCTTTTTGTGTGATTCTGTGTTTTTGTCTATGTTCACTAGTGCTAACTTCATATACATTATTATGGACATCCGTGAGACTTTCACATAAGTTATACTATATATATATATATATATATATATATATATATATATATATATGTAACTTATGTGACTCCATGACTGACCCTATGTGATGAAAACTACGTAAATCCACTTTACATTGATATTATTGGAGTATAACCCTTTCTCTAAAGCATATGATACCGACAAATATCATTATATCTTAATAATTAATTTCATGGCAATAGCTTCGTCGAATTCAACTGAAATTTGTTTTTAATTTTCCATCAAAAATGTTGATATACTAGTTGATTTAATAACCGACTTAATGACTTAATTAAACTGAAATTTTACATTGATTGATGTGCCAAGTGGCGACTTAGCTGTAATTATATTCTTTAACCTCCTAGGAGAGTACAACTAATCAAATTTTAATCTCCTAAAATGAAGGTAACCTTTATTAAAATTACTTGACTTTTAAATGTGGGGGTTGATATTATTGAATTTATTCAAGAATGGCTGCCTACCCATAGCATAATTTATAAGTTGATTAAGTGAAACGACAAAAGTTTAGTTATTGGACATACGCATGAAGAATGCCATTATTTTGGAACGGAATCAGGATAATTTTATCACAATAAACCTATCAAGAAGTTATTAACGATAAATCAATTCGAACACGGACTCCGCGAAAAGGAATCCTTCACAAAAATCTTGCCCCCCGGTCATTCCTGAAAGATGCTACTAATTTTCGTTGCTCGTAGATATTGGTAGGATATATATACACGTACATATAGCCTTCCAGTATCTACGAGCCTGCCAAGGTTTTCGATCAGAGTTATAATTAATGATCGTAGATAAAATTAAAATTACCTGCGCATTGACACCTTTCTACCCAAAAGGCATATTATTTGAACATAATAAGGCGGTGATACATTTTAAAATCAATCAGACAGGGCATTATACTTACATTTCTACTTTGATATTTTTGGTTACCAGTTCATCGTGACAATACAAATACATTCAAAAATGAGAACGAATTTATTCTAAATTAACCTTGAACTACTATATTAAAAGTGCATTTCACAAATTCATAAGTTTATTTGTAATTAAAATTCATCCGTTTCTTAGGTATGATGAATATACTAGATTAATTTTCTAACATTGATTATTACCTCGCCAATTGTATGCGAATAAAAAGGTTTAGTTTAAATGATCAATCAATAGCATTGACAGCTGCGATAAAAAATGGATACACCCTATTTTCAATCTATGCCAGTATCCTCATTAACATCACCAAGCAAACATCCAAACACTCTCAGAATGATGCGATACTACACAGATATACACACTTTACATCGAATCAAACTCAGGCCGGTACATATATTTTACCAAACCACTCCACTGCAGAGTGATAATAGATACGTGACACAAATCTGAAGAGATCAGAGCAATCGCCATTTCACCTCAGCTGAGTTATTCCTTATTACTTTGTCCTTGTACATTCAGACCACCACCGGTCTCTGGAATACGGGGAGCGGTTAGGTTTTAATGGGTAAGAATGAAGGTAAAACGAGCGTTTAGCCGCCAGCGGCGCTTTCAGAGATTTCCAAGAAGAAGGTTCCTGCAGCGCCAAAAATAAGAACGATATTGCCTGAGGGGACGACCACAAGGTGGAAGAGCCTTGTTCTCCCTGGCATCAGAAACTCGGAGAAAGTGAGGGAGGAGGGCGAAAAAAGAAATACAGCAGAGAGAGAGAGGGAGAAAGTAACCACGCATCAGGCAAGAATAAACAAATGTTGAACGATATTAGCACAACGGAGTCTCTAAAAGAGAAGCCAAATAAAGCTGTGCGTTAGTTACTTGAGGTCTTGGCGAGAGTATAATTGGATTGTTTCCTCTATCACGGTGCGCTTGCTCCCAAAAAATTTGTTACCAAGAGATGGTGGGCACAGCCGGCGACTCGTTAAATATATAGGTTACGTGACGTGATTGCCGCCGAGGAAATCAAGGTCACATATGCAGGAGCTCTCACCTGGCTTGTGTGATGGGCTCAGAGCTCCGATTATTCTGTCTGTCGAATGTCAAGGGTTATTTGTTTGCCGGAAACTTACACTGAATGCTAGAAAAGTGAAAACCGTTTCCTGTTCGGCCATGCCTTTCCGTGTGTTTTTTTTCGTACACCCATCAGTAAAAACACAATCTGCAGATTCACTATCACGCTACACATGGAAAGAACTCATTTAACCCCAACTTCTTTCGTAATGAAATCTTCACCGTTTTTACCCTAGAGCCTTTCTGACGAAGAAGAAAGTAGTATTCATAGCTCATGGAACGTTATAGGTAACAATAAAAGTTTATATTACTCCAGTCATGCCTCCTCTAGATATTTTTTTTATCTAGAACAATTAATGAGTCCATGTTTTGGTAACAAATGAAAAAATTCAAGACATGAACCAAGGCAGCTCCACTCGATCAATAGCTTGTACATGAAGAAATACAATATTTTCGCACCACATTACCCACCATTCTGAGAGTAAATAAGTGGAAATTCTTTTTTTTTACTTTCATTATTGCCAACTCCGTCCGACCTGAGAGATTAGTTGACGAAGTAGGTTGAAGTATTTTCTTTAGGAAAGAGTTTTGCTCGAGATCGAGAGCACCGACGAAGTAAAACCATCATCGGTTATACTTAAAAAAGAATGCCATTCAAAATTATTGCATAAACTGCCTTTGGATCTAGCACAAAAATTCTCTTGTAAAATACGTCAGGATTATGGAACAAAAAAGGCAAAACCGATGTTTGTTTTCTTTTCAAGTTACCTTGAATATTTCTTTAAGTTTTTTCTGTAATTCTGAACGTAAATAAGCTGAAAATGGTGAAACGATTTTTTTTATATAAGTATCTTTATTATAGCATAGCCAATCTATCATAATACTAATCCAACGTACGTGGTGATTTCTGATGCTACTTTGTGAAAATCAATTCGTGGTAAGTTCAAGCATTTATTTTATCATGACATTGTACGTCTAAATCTAGGTCATGATTTACAAATTTATATGGATTTGAACGGAAGTTTATTAACCATCCCGGGTATTCCACGGTAGTAGCTCTGAAAGTTTCTATCTATCACTCAATAAAAAATAGATTCTACTGCCCGAAAGTACTACTTTTATAACAAATAGGACTAAAATCGAATGAAAAATTAAGAAAAACATTGTTTATATTGTATCCTATGAAAATGAAATAAAGGAATTTCTTTCCCTTTTCTAAAAATAGGCATTTGAATGAAAAAATAATTTTCCGTAGGAATACAAACGAAACCACAAATTTTTAGGTACATACATTGGCGTTGATTAAATTCTTACCACCTCCAGAATATACCAAATTATTTAATTTTATTACCCTCGGAGGCTATTTATTCAAATTTAAAAATATTTTATGGGATGTATAAATGGGAGTCTAAATCCTAAATCATTGAATCACGACAACTATGAGAAAAATTTATATGCATATGTATATATTCGTATATATACATATACGGTATCGTATGTGCATATACGGTATCGTATATATACATTCATATATATATATACATATGAATATATGTAAAACGTTTGACGTAGTGCCCGTCACACCAAGCTATTGTATTGGGCTCACATGATGTGCTGTAAGTATCACTTATAACACATACAGTAAATATTGCCTCGAATGTGTACAGCTATTTACTAAAAAACATCTAATGTGACTTCAATTATTCTCATATAGCTGAAAGACCGATTACTTTGTACACTTTCGTAATGTTGTTCCTCGATTTTCTACTTTTCTCGGGAAATTAATTCATACTTGGACCAATCTAATGGATTACAGACATGGAGTAGAAAATTACTAAATAGAGTAAAAAATGTGAAATTGAATATACATTACATGTATTGATTAGGAACCAATATCAAGTTAACAGAATTCGCAAATTGAGTATCAGAACTATAGAGGGTCCCGAGAGAGGAACTCGTCTTTAGTTTAATGGTAGGAAAAAGCCAAAGGTAAGACAGAAAGAATGATAACGAAAAGAAAAACACTCGCAGCCCTTATACCTAGTCCATCTCGATTTCAAAGCTAATATTAATTAATTAATATTTATATTAATATCCGCGTATTAATTAATAATTCAACTCAAAAAATTTGCTTTCTCCGACTTAGCTTTATATAATTTGCATAATATATTGAAATGAAAATAAATTATTGACTTTGTAATTCCACACACTTTATTTTAAAACACGACCCAAGTTTCGTCGTTGAACGTTATCATCAGGTAACACCTTTATTAGGTGACGTTCAATTTCAAAACCTGGGTCGCGTTTTTAAATAAAGTGTGTGGCATTACAAAGTCAATAGTTTCATTTAATTTCAAAAAAATATCAACTCATAATTCTGAATCAAGCTCCATAAAAATGTTCTCAACTAAAAATGAATCCTGTTACGCAAATAAGTGAGATGATTATGATAACAAAATAAAAATGGAACGCAAGAGTTCAATTTCGTCCCAAACGGACTGAGTGCAATCCGCTTCGTTTCTTGCCGGCAGAAAAGCTTCCCCTACGAGAGAAGGAGAAGACCCCCAGCGGTCATCAAGAACGGGAATTCGCACCACTACTCAAACACTCGCCCCACCACCGCAATATCCAAATGACTCTCGAGAGTGTGCTCCGGCTAGAACCAAAGCAGTAGGCAGGTAATGGAAGAGAATGGAGCGCCGGACATTGCCCAAAGGGCTGATGGGTACGCTGGATAGTGCTGATTCCTTCGTTAGACGATAACAGGAAGGGAAAGCCAGTCTCGCTGGCAGGAGAGAAATCCCACCGCCTTTGGGAGGTCGAAGGACGTAAACGAGCTTCGGGATATAGGTTTGATGAACCGGACGAGCGGGGTTTTCATGGATTTATCTTAAAGATTCTAAGAAATCCACCTCTATAACATCCTTGGACATGCATCAACAAGGTCTAGAAGAGTCATTTTCATCTTAAGTACACCAGATGTGCCGTGAACACTTGTACTAAAGAGTACTGATGGTTATAGGCTACTCCAAATAGTAGTAGATGGTTATAGCTACTACATTTCCTAAGGTCATCTGGAAGTAATTTAATTACATTAAAATAATTTCCTATCACACCGTACTATAGCACAATACTATTTAATAATACTTCTTGCAAATAATACGTTTTTAAGAATCCGAAGTCAACCATATACGAGTATATATGTTTATATGTTCCATATAAGTTACCACTAGGATAGTCATTTGAAATCAGCCTGTAAAAAGTCACACCAAAAAGTATAATGAGACATCAAGACACTATGCGGCTTCTATTATGCTAACTTGGGTAACAGAATGCATCAAAATGAATAAATTGGATTCATTTGTCATTCAAAATCAATAATTGACAAAATATAATCTAAATTCATAAAGATTAACGAGGTATACATGAGAATGGTAAGATACAAAGTGAATTCTGATTCTTAAGCACCCAAAAACCAATATTATACTAATAGACATAATTGGTACGATCACGATTTAGAATGCGCCCCAGTAGAATACTACTCTGACAAGTGACGTCTCGCATATAACCAACGATGAATATTCATAATCATATCCTCGTATTTAAAGTTGTTGATTTAAACATTGTTTTACGTAAACAATATCGACTATTCCGACTGTTCAGCTCCCATCGATGGTTCTAGCTTTTTAAAGGAAATCATCCTTAATTTTCACTCTGCTCAAGTTTCCAACATATTCACAGCAAGCATATCACTTCTTCCGACAGCAGAAGATAATTACGAATCATTTCTTAACACTTTCACTTAATTCATGCATTCAACTTTCTTTCTCGGGTACACCTTTTTCCAAATAGAAAATAGCATGAGGATAGTACAGGAAAACCATACTTTCTTTGTTCTAAGTTTTTGATGAGCATTTGAATTGGCTCGGTATTTCACAAGCATCATAAATTTGCAATTGTAAACTTTTTGCAAACATTAAAATGGATTCATGTTTAAGGACCAAAATTATATGAAACTTTATGCAAGAGATAAAGGTTACCCTTCTCAATCATTACCGTACATGAATTTCAACAATTAAAGTTTCATAACCTTGTTTTAAACAGGAGTCAATACTTCAATATCAGCCACTTCTTAATCAAAGACCTTCACTAAAATATATTTTCCGATTATAGTAGTCACTGATGGAACTGATTTTTATACCATTTTTACAATTGTCATGCCTTACTAGACAGTTACTGCACAAGAAACTGTTAAGAAAAATTAATAACGTGATGCATTTAACCTTTCCCGATAACTGATTACTCCATTTCACTTAAACTTTATTTTTCAATATATATATATATTGAAATATTTCATCTACATATATATATATATATATAGTCACTTTCTTGGAAAACCCACGAACGTGCACAATAATGTAAATTCACTAAATAGTCATAGCAAACACAGAAACTAAAACATATAAAAGAGGTACTCACTGGTTCTCGAATTTTCGGTGGTGATTTCCACCTTTACCTTTCTCAAGAAGAATTAGGAACAGAACTCCTGTTCAAGAGGAATTAGGAACAGAGTTCTGTTCATAATTCCTCTTGAGAAAGGTGGTTGCACCACCGAAAATTCGAGAACCAGTGAGTCCCTCTTTTATATATTTTAGTTTCTGTGTTTGCTATGACTATTTAGTGAATTTACATTATATATATATATACATATATATATATATATATATATATATATATATATATATATATATATATATATATATATATATATATATATATATATATATATATATAGATGAAAGATTTTTCTTTATTTTAAAGTAAAACTGCCAAAAACAGCGTACCTTATAACGAAGAGTAAACAAAAATTAGAGATGAATATATGAAGTGGAGGGAAATGGGCTCCCAAATTGAAACAGCTGTTGATATTAAACTCGTTGACTGAAATACTTGGTGTTTGCTAACCAACTTACTTAAAAATAAAGTGGGATGACGCAGCACCTGCACGAAAGCATTCCAAAGGTCATGCGTGTAGCACTATCGTGGTCCAACACGTCCAGGCCCCCGTAGACAGAGAATGTTTGACAGGAAAATGTCGGTTAGAGTCGACAAAAATACCGTTCTAATCAAGTCGCGAAATCGGCTTCCTCAAATTAATGTCTCACGTTTGAGTTTTCCTTCCCGACTTCCGCTCTATCAACAGCCACCAACATCGAGGAGAGAGACAGGGGCGGCATAACTTTCATCACTTAATGCCCTCCTTTAAATGGGCCATGCCACTTTCCACTGCTGCATTCGAAATTAGTATTTTCCTTCCTTCCTCGGGGAGAAACACCAAAGAGGAAACCCAAACAATGGAGGAAGGAGCGTGTTACAATCTAGAATTTTTTTTCAGTGGCAATCGAGCCTGGAGGCATAGGGAGGAACTCGTAAAGAGAAGTTGGCGATTCTAGAGACTGAAGAGCAGATAAACAAAAGGAGGGCGTACGGCAAGAACAGAATCGGAAATCGTGTTTGGGATAGTCGTGATTCCAAGGGATTCGAGTTGTTTGGCGAGAGAGAAGGCGGTCAACTTGAGAAAAATAATTATTATTAGGACGACGCTGTGAGATCTATGTAAAGGAATGGGAAGAATGCGGATGAAAAGATGGGAGATTCGGAAGTTATTGAACCTTCTTTTTGTCATCGTTTCCAATTCCCTCCCCGCTAGATGTGATACCAGGGCGTTATTTTTTTAGTGGAAGTCCTATCCGCGAGCCTTCGACTCCACAAGTTTTTGCCCCCAGCCGCGAAAGGTCATGATCGCAAGGTCCATTTAACCGAGTAATCCTCCCCTGCACAATTCTAGTGCAGCACGCTTTAGTGGCGAAAATGAGACGTGAAACAATTTTAAATCCACTTTAGCTCTTAACCGCAGCCCATCATTTCGTGGAAACGTTCGAGATGTGGTCTTTTCGAACTTACATTGTTTTTGGTGGCGAAGTGTCTCTGCAAGTTCTCATGCTCCTACCGCAAGAGGCGAACAACTTCGCAGGGAATGGCTTTCCAAATCTCTATGCTGAAATTTTGCTTTTGATTCTCCTGAACGTTCAGTACACTGAGAGGATTTAGTAAAATTAAAATTGACGATTTAAGACAAAGTTTCTTCAGTGAAGTTGAGAGATAGATGAAGTGAGTAACACTTGCTGAAGAACTTTTGCCCAGTTTCCTCTCATTAACAAAAAACATAATTTTCAGTCGGATAACTAATAGATTATAATGAGGTCGTTCATGAAGTGCATGGTTACTTCTCGAGCCATTATTATTTCCTTCAAAACTTACAGACTTTTTTTTTCCTACTCCTTGAAAATACCATTTCACGTCGAAACAAATTTTTCTTTGCCCATAGAATCCGGTTTCGTGATTTCATTCCGAATGTTTTGCTTGACTTACTAGTGTCACTAGCAGATCATCTCTTAAAACACAGAAAATCTAAACAAACAAGGTTCAAGGAAAGCAGTTCAAGGAAAATAATTGCTCTGACATCAGCTGCTAGGCACTCTTTTGTCTGCCTAAATTACTGTACATAAAAAAGAACTTAAAAAACTTCAAAATGAAATGAAATAACGGTACAAAGTGGAATTATATTTCTCCGCAGGTCCACGACTCCTGCATAACGTTGAAACAATTGCTCGTAGACGAAATTAGTAGAGTGTGATAGGGATCTATTCTGTTAATAAAAAAGTAACGGGCTCGAGTACCATTAAGAACGAATATGTTACTTATCTTTAATATTTTCATAAACTAGATGTGGACTATGGTGTACAAATAAAATAAAACAGAAACAGATAAATAAATAATAATAATTTAAATATACAAACAAATCAACAGAAAACAAATTCCCTAATTAATGTAATTAATTGACGCATGATTCAGTGTAAGTATTACGACGAAGCAGTCAATAAAAATCGAGTATCTACTAGCCAAATTTAAAAGCCTCGTTGAAATTTAAGTAATTCATCTCCTGATATCAATCTGAAAATGTTATCCATTCAAACAAGTTTAATAAAATATAAATAATATCTCACCGTAACCTACATGAAAGATTGAAGGTCTACCCAATTTTAATTGACTTTCAGACTAATAGTGGAAATTACGGCTGCAATTATAAAGTTAATTAAATTTAATGACAAGGAGGAGAAATCGCATATTAACTCTTATACGGATTCATAAGAGTTGGTTTACCAGATAAACAAATCTCAAATAAAATCGAACCGCAGTGCATAAATTTGCTTAATTAATCATTCAAATTTTATTTCAATAATTTCATCAAAAAGTGTTGAATCCTTTAATATTCTTCTTCAAAACGTTTATTTATATGCATCAGTTTATAGTTTGTCATAGGAATAAACTATATAGTATTCAGTAGCCTAAATGCGTATTGGATTCCAGTTATAATTCCGTACTGTCCCACGAGTTCGCCTGAAACTGATTTTGGAAGGTATTCTGCGAGAGAAATTTCTGCGAGGTCATTTTGGCTGTGTTAGGGATACGACCGCGAGATACTGCATAGATACTAATTCCAAAAGGAAAGAATTTCAGTACAATAATCAAACTCTGACGAGCAGACCGTCGTCGAACCATTCTTCTCGCTAACTACTTAGCACTCGAGACGCAAAAGAATAGTCTCCTTTTAGAATAGAATACTCTTCTTCTTGACCGATGGAAATGGAGGCACGGCCGACCCAAATGGTGATGGTTGCACTAACAAGACAAAGGAGTGGGAAGGGAAGCTGTGCGACACCACTCAGTAGAGAATGGGAGAGAAAACGTGGGATGGGGGAGGGGATAAGGGCACCGCTCGGTAGGAGGCTGGGAGGAGAGGAAGGTAGAGGGGAAGGAAGGGGTGGGAATAGAGTCATCAACGGATAGAGAGCGCCCGCTGCATTTCTCCCCGGGATGTTTCCTAATATGCATCTTAATCGGAGCGGAGCTGCCCTGACGAAATGCGTGTTGGTGGCCTGGTAGCAAAAGGAAGGAGATACGGTTTAGTTCGCAAGCCTCTGTTTTACAACGGCGAGTGGGTGCAAAAAAAAATACCAATGCAAGCCAAGTCGTTTTGAATTAAGGGAGTAAATAGGAGGAGATGCACGGAGAAGAAAGGAGCTTCAGCATAGGTATTGAGGCCGGAAGGGGGAGGGGTAGGAGTTGCATAAAAAGATTTGTTTTCAAAAGACCCTTCGGTGAAAACCCGAGGGAGGTGAACGAGGAAGGTGGAGGAGGGGGAAGGGGAGGCTTAGGGGTTGAGAACGGAGAAAAGTCGAGATAGTGGATAAATATGCGACATCTGCAAGAGAAGAGATCTTTTAAAAATTGCTAGTTGAGCATGGAAAGAGAAAACTCTTATTTATTTATACCTTCACTTTCTAAAATAAGTTCACGGCGATGGGATTGTCGAGATTATTCTTCCTGAACGTCGAGTGTGAAAACAGGGAATTTCCGCTCAGAAATTCTCAGAATTTTTTGCAGCATTAATATGGAAAAACAAAGGGGGAGTTATCTTTTCAAAATATTAAAATACCTTTCAACTAAATATGCAGCGATGTAAATTTCTCGGTCAGTTGAATGAATGTCTTGCGGAAGAACCAAAGTGTAATCACGTCCAAGGTAATATTGGTTTAGGCGCATGGAGCACATCTCTTAAACAAAAGATTTGATAAAAAAGTCAGGATATCTTAAACAAAACATTTGTGCTCAATTGAAGTGTTTTATCAAATAAAATCTTTGTTTGCTGAGTGATTGATGCATGAGATTCATAGCTATAAAAAAAATTCCAAATGAAAATGTTCCTATTTAAATGGGTGAGACAAATCAGAAAAATGTATGAATCAATATTTAATCTACTTTATTCGACGAATCTTTTAAAATATTTTTCATGAAGCGAATCAAAATATCAGTGTATCAACAACACTATTTTAACGTGGCACTTCACATTTTTAACCATGTAAATAAAAGTTTTTTTAACCATGCAAACTGGAGTCTTCCAATGATAATTTTGGACAAAATGAAATAACGCGAAATGCGGCTATGTGAAATGAATAGGATTATTCCTCATTACCTCTTATGTAAGTTTGTAGAATTGAATTCTACCAATTCTACCAATATGGGATCTCCTCTTCAGCATTTAAAATGATTATCAAACTATATCTTAATGCAGCTATAGGATAAACAATCAATTTCCTCATTCAGGGAAAACTAAGAAAAGTCAATTTTAGGTCGTTCGCCGAATTTTGATTTTTTCTTCTTCCTTTGTAAATAATGACGTAGATGCAAAAATGCAAAATCATAGAAATCTATGACCAGGAAATGAAGGTAATGATCATGATATTTGGACCATCTATTCTAGTATGTCAATATTTGTAAGTCTGCAAGAAAAATCTAGCTTAAAATATGTCTAATATTTGTAATTTAAAATAATTGAGTGCATTTCCTTATAAGAACTGAAAAAGTAAGTCAAAAAGGTGCATTTAGGAATAACTTCAACAAATCCCATGCGTCTTGAAAATAATGTGATGCATTCACTGATCTTTACCTTTGTCAAAGAGGAGAGAAAATGAGATTTAAAGAAAACGCATGTTCAAAAAAGATATGTAAGAAATGGAACAAGTAAAAACTTTTACCCATTATGGAGATTATCAGACTTTATGCGCTCATAAACATATAATCTAAGCAATTAGGTTAACATATAAATAAATGCAATAGAGTGAGGAAAATATTATCCTCTTGGCGGGGCGTTATAAGCAGCCAACGGTAAAAGGAGAGTGTGTAGAGAAGTTTGGAGGAGAGGTCACACAGTTAGAGAACGGAACAGAATGAGTTAAATACATAAAAAAAAACGAAAAAATGTGCAGACATAGTCTTTTTCCTGGTGAGTGAAAGTTCGCGATGAGGCAGATTGGTGGGAAAGGGAAAGATGATGGGAATCTGGGCGCCTTAGGTGCTGTTGCGATTGCCGTCGCTCGAGTGACTTTCGATCATCCTTATTCTCACTGAATTCCGGAAATGTGCCCACGTTACATTATTGCATGGCTTTATAACCTCATTTTATGCTTTTTGTGGCACATTTTCGCTTTACTACTGCCCGCGGTATGGCAAAATTGTCTTTTAAATCCTCTTATCCCGCGACTACCCACCCAGTTGCCCTCGATTCCCGATGGCAAGACGGTTCTCAAACTGACGGTTCTCTCCTTACCTAAGTTCCAGATAACATTTTTCAGTTTACTTTCAGCATTCCCTCCGCCTCAAAACATTTAAGACAGGGAAAAAAAACTCCGAAACTCAAAAGGAACCAAAATAATCAAAGACTATGGAAAAGCACTTAATTCGCACGAATAATAAATTCAATTAGCACAAATGTAAAAGCCCCCATTTTTTTCTTGTCACAATGTGGAAAATAAGATATCGGCATTATGTAGCGGCTATTTATTCCTATTGGTATTCGATGCATATCTAGAAATGAGCCGTGATAAATTATCGGATAAGTTAACCGGGTCTCTATCGAGAGATAGCAGCTGTTCCCCAAGATGCTCTGCTGAGTAAAACACATGGTTTACCTACGTTCTTTCTTTGAGAAAATATGATCATGTCGTGTGCTTTCAATCCAGCGTCCACCATTCAATAACTCATCCACCAACAAAAGCTTTCCCACGCATCATCCTCACTATACCGCAAGAAATCTATATCTAGTCTTGAACTTCGAAGCATTTAAATTTATGAGGTGAGCCACTCCAAGACAGCAAATCCTATCTAGCCTAATTTCCCTTCCTTCGGTTCCTCCCTCTCCGTACTCCCTCTCTCCCCCTCCCTCCTGGACCTCTGCCCCTGTTATCCCCCACCCCTCCCTCTTTCTCGCCTCCCTTAACCGTTCCAAGTGAAAGTTGCCCCCTCACCCTATGTAGCGAGCGAGGCATGCATCCCGCGACCTTATAAAAAAAAGCACCAATCATCCATCACGGTAATATTCAGTGTGTCAAGAGGGCGCCTCGAATCACCAGGCCTATGAGTAAGCGAGGATTGGTAGGTACCTGTACACACAATTGCGTTTAGAAGGTGACTTGAGAGTATTACGGACCAGATAACCAGAGGAAGTAGACGCGTCAATCGCAAACGCACACCGGCTCGTGTTACCCTTTTAAATATTCATGCGTCCGAAAATCATTGAAAGAGAAGAAGCAGTTTGACTTCTATTCGCATCTTACCTCGTCCACTCCGACGAAAGCGTTCTCAGAATCAGCACAACTTAAAGTCCATCAAATAAAAAAAGAAGACTATAATTAAGTAGGACAGTTATCTCTCCTTTCGTGGCCGCTATCTCGCGATTTTTAATTATGATCAACACACATATCTTGCTCCTCTTTTGTTCCATTTATCATTTTTGTTACATTTTTACCCATAAAAGAATCACATAAGCAGCCTAAATTGTGCTCTTAATTTTAGTTTGTAAATAAAACTCTCTTGGGTTAGTAGCATCCGATTAATAGGCCGAATAACTCTCAAAGCAAAGGGAGCCTAACATGTTTCACCGTTTAACGTGTTCAAATTGTAAGTATTCTTTCGACCAGAAGTCAATTTTCGAACTTTTTATCTGAACTGAAGCAGATAGCCGTCCAGATGCATTCCTTTCGAGCTATTTATGGTTATCTTTTTTTCTACCCCGTATTGTCCTTTTTTCTATTTCCAGAGGAAATTCCCGAAGACAATATTAATATAAATTCAAAAAAAATCTGCGGGTTGTATTACAGCTAAGATTTTTTTCAAACTCGTTGTAGACCGAAGAGCCCCTCAACGTTGGTGAAGATCCACCCAAGCGGTTGCGGCAAAGAGCACGCCTTCCGGCGAGCACCTTTCTCTCCTACCGGTCCACCGGGTTTGATACGCTCCCCCTCAACGCCCGCCCTCCGACGAAAACCTCATTCCTCGCAACCCCCCTGCTCTCTCTCGATCCCTTCCCTCCTCCCTCTGCCTTTCCTCTCACGCATCCTCCCCGAGCCTCCTTTTTCTCCTCCTCCTTCCCCCGACACCACCACCACCACCTCCCCCACTACACTCGTCCGCACATCCTCCCTCATCCTGTAGAATGTAGGTGACCTTCAAAGCCGATTTCCAACGCTTACTTTCGCCCCTACGGTTGCCCAGATTTCGCCGTGGCGGCGCTGGTCGAGTCTCATTTTTCAAAAAAATATTCCCTCCTTTGGCTGCTCGTCTCCGCAAAATGGAATGGGTTTTTGAGCAGGGTGTGGAGGGAGGCATGGGAACGTTTCTAAGAATTGGCCGAGGGGTGGAAGGAGAGGGTGTGAGGAGGGTTGGGGGTAAAAACTGCCACACCCCTCCCCCTCTTTCTCTCTCTCTCTACTTCTTCCCATCTAGCCCCACCCCTTGACACACCACGATGTTTTTCGCCCGCCCTCTCGCGGGTCGTTGAGCCGTCTAAAACAATGGAACGCCGTGGGGCGTGAGTAATAATTGGATTGCGGCCGGCTAGCGGAAGAGGGCGGGAGAGTGAGAGGTAAAAGTCGGGCCACCTTCCCTGCCTCCCCTCCCACTCTTCGATTGACGTTTGTGAACTATCAGAGGAAGCCGTGAAGGGGTCGGGAAGAGTTCACGTTTTTCCTTCTCCCAGATGCTTTCCGTTCTTTTTTTTCTTTTAATTTTCTTCTAAACGCTTGCGGTTTGTATTTCAATTATTTTTTTCACTTCTTATTCTTCTGCCAAAAGAGCAGGGTGCGGCGAGAAGAAAGTGAAAGCTATTCCAAGACGCTTGTTCTCACGCCACGTGAGGAAGGGTTGAGCGAAAGAGGGATTATTATGTCGTTCCTTCCTTTTCCCTTCGCCTCATCGCCTCGGAGACGCGGGGCAGGGGACAGCGAGTGCATGCAGGCTGGATGAGGGTGGGGGAAGAGAGAGAGGAGTGAGAGTGGGTAGGGGGGGATGAGCTGAGGTGAGTGGCGAAAAGAAGCTGTGCCGACTGCGACGAGCGGGTAGGACAGAGAGGTGGGCTTGTGTCACATTTTCGTTTTATTTCAGCGCACAGGGCGCACCCGCATGCTATGTCATCCTCTCCTACTTGTTTCGCAATTGGTTGCGATCAGCTTGGACCAATCCGTATAGCTTTGGTGACGTGGGAAGGAGGGAATGTGTTCCTTCGAGATCAAAGACGGAGCCGGAGTCGCGCTCGTCCGACGGTCCTTCACGCTGAAACGTAGCAAGTAGTTTCCCTCGATTTTGCCGTGAAATGATTGAACGGTGTGCTGCATTTTTTGGACCGTAAGCGCAATTTGCAACCGGCATCCTTTAATGTTTTAATTAACGTCGTTGGATGGTTACGTCCGTAATTGCTGCGCTTTTAAAAGCGGCAGTGAAAGTAAAAGTCACAACGACTAACAGTCAAATTCATCAAACCGTCATTTTCTCTGCCTTGCAATTTTTTTTAACAGGCAATAAGATATAGCCGTTGTCTATAAATATCCTTGCGTAGCCGAAGTTAGGCAACTGCTTTACGGGTGAGTTCCACCGAAAAATATTCAGCACTCACTTTAAATTTACCCTTGGTGATTGGTGATTATAGGTAATTAATATACCAATATTAAGCAAACTACGTATCTCTAACTAAAAATCATATCTAATCTGAAGCTGAACTTTCGGATTCATTAATCATCAGAGTATCAATGGCTCTAGGCAACCAATAACCTAACTTTAGAAAACAGATGCAGTCTAGCGTAATGCATAGCTATTGCCAATTTACAGAAATTAAATTTTAACAAACTTAAGGTGTAATGTTACGGTGACCAATAAAATATCGGAATATGTTTCGAATTTCATAGATACAACTTAGGTAGACACTTATGATAGGTGTTCTTAAAGATACCCTTTCCTTCCACTCTTCTTCTTTACTCCTCTTTCTTTTCTCAATGCTCTAACGGGAAATTCAATCATTTTAGCCACGCCACCATAAAAAGGCATACAAAATAATCCACACTGTCACAGTTCAAAAATATTACATGGGTATTGTAACACTCGTTTTCAGTTTGCCAAAAATCACTGGAAAAAACTTTCCAGATGACTCGTTTAAAATATGACCCTTGATGACATGAGCATGACATGAGCTTGACATGAGCATCTTACAACAGTGATTTACGGAACACTTGAAACGTTACATATTTGGAATCGTTGACCTACATTGAAGACCGGGATGAAAAGAGTTTTTACTCAGTTATTCCAGACAGACGGAACCTTGGCATTTTCAATTTTCATATTGCTGGCAAATGACGCAGAGTGAAGATTACATGTAGATGCACGAATTATGTGGACCATCTTATTAGAGGTGGCTTAACTGATGGGATACAGTCACTTTTCAGGCAACTCTTTTAGAAGAACAAAAGTGAAGGGGCATGATGAGGTCTCTGAAAAGAAGCAATCAAATCCTCGCATTTACGTAATCCCTTTCCTCTTCCCCTTCCACGTTTCTCCCGCTCCCTCAAAAGATTATTGTTATTTACCGGTTTCCCTCTCACAACTCCCGGAAACCGAACTTTCCTCTACGGGTTAATTGCATGGCTTTTTCACGAATTATTTACCTTAATTTCATCCGTGGGGTCGATGGCCTCGTCTTTAATCATGCGTGGGTTACGGCAACATATTTCCTCCCTCAGGAGGTCCACGCCCCCCTTTTCAAGAAGTTACGTTACATCTTACTTTCCGCTCCTTTTAATTTTTTCATCATTGTATTCTCCCGGAATTCGGTGTTTTTCGCGAGCTGGAGGAACAATGCCCCAGCTATACTAACGGATTACTCCACACCAGTTACACGGCGGAGAAAATAACAGTTTTAAAGACAAATAAATGCCAATTTTTAAGTTTAACACCTGGTATTATAAATGTTAAGCGTTGATGAACAATGAGTTTAAATATTTGCTCCCACCTACATCTTGCTCCTGAAATACGAACTTGGAATTACTATTCCATTTTGTGGAGTCTGGCGATATATACATAAAGGGTTACTGCAAAAAAATGTTCCGTGCGACCGTAGGAGGAATTTTTGGCGGATAGAGATCGTTAAGATACGTATTACTCTTTAACTTAGCTAAGGTGGACAAATTTTGGTTGATTTAGGATCAAATGTTAGAACATTTCTATAGGCACTTTTACACAACTTGGTACCGCATAATGACGAATGAATCAGCATAAATTCATATATAAATAATAATGTATACAATGAATTCTCAGTACAGTGAGAGTTACATTACAAATACTAATAAAATAATGAAAATTTATGGAACTGAAATTGATGTATTTTGCATATTCAGATACAATACTTGAAGGCCTTCAACTGTATCCTGCGTAAAAATTACGGCCTAATAGCTTTAATGCTATTTTATTTCCTTTCATTTCTTGCTCTAAAACTGATGCAATATTTGCAACAAATATATAGTATCTTTAAAAATTATTTCTTTTAATGTTTCGCGCAGTTTTGCAAAGAACCAAAAAATTTTGCGATTTATTGTACAAACGTATCTGATCATTTTTCACCAGCGTTCTGAACTTCCAGAAACCACTGTTTTAGGGTTCCAAGAAGTTTCTACAAGAGCTTCAAGCAGGAGAATAATGAGGTGAAGATTCGATTCGAAGTTTTAAAAGAAACTGCCATTTATACAAGTGATTTTCCTTGGTTTTGACCACGATATTTACTAAGAAACAAATGGCCATGCGGCCAAGCAAATCAAAGACTCTTTTCCTGACTTTCTGATTTAAGGAACACAAAAAACATTTATGAGGATTGTGACTGCCGTCTAGACTCCCCGGTATTCCGATAGAGTGATGAAAAAAGGCCAATCACTGCTCTAATACGACCACACAGTCACTCGGCTCTTAATTCAGCCCCAACGTATCTTCTCTCTTTTCAGATCTCACATAACCCCAAAGCTTCTCATTTTTTCCACAAACTTCTTTCACCGTGGCGTAACTTTAGGTTTCTGCCTAATGTCATAATTAACATCGTGAGTCGTCATGACCCAACTTTATTTCGGTCCCTTTGCGCCTTCATGAAACGAAAGGAGGGCCTCGTAAGATTACTGAAGTGAGTTCGCAGATCTAGGCACCACCAATATATAAGAAAGCTAAGTTATCCCTACGGTTAGTGCTTTTCAATTCATTTTCCAAAATTTTCCAGGTCTTCGGACGAGATCACGATTTTTAATTTGAAGCCCAAGCACGACGGTTTCTTCCGCTCAAAACTGAATTATTCCACTTTCTCAGAATAGAAACCTGTGATCGATGTCTTAACTTCCCTTTAACAAAAACTTGTAATTTTGACCGAATTTCATTAAACAACACAGCATGACTCTGAAAATCTAAACCGTCATTAATTTATTTAAAAAAACTGCTAATAGTGTGATTACTGTAAATTGAAGATAACATTCACTATCCTTCAATTTTCACACGTCGAAAAGTCTGTTTCTACATACGGGACTTCCCAATAATTGCAAATAACACCGAGGACTCAACGGTATTTAGTTTGTTTCAGCAAAATTGTTTCTGAAGTAAGCATCATGAGAGCACTTTCTGGTTTGAGGTTGATCTATGAATTTTTGAGAGGGGGGGGTAGCCCTCTCCCTCATCTCGTAAATTCACAAGAAAAAATGTACAACCTAACGCGACGAACTAGTACATTGGTATCCATCCGCCATCCTCTGAACCTCACCCATCACCTCTCTAGTTTTATTTTCCCCTCTCGGGCAACACAGTTGGTTCATTAATTACCTTTGGGCGCCAAGCCTTTTAACTCTTTAGCATTTTGCCCAACGGCCCAGCTCATTCTGCTCTATCATCGCTCTTTAACAACACCACAAGCCGCAACTTGAAGATGATAAGTATATCGTAGGCCAACTAAGCCAAGTATGACGCTCCTTGTACCTCTCTCTTTTCGTCTCTAAACACCCTCCTCCTCGCGAGCCAACTGGACGGCACTCCACTCTAGCAGCGGCCTTCTGAACGCGCATGCGTCGCGTCCGATGAAGCTCACTCACTTGCCCAACACCACTCATCTCAAGGGCTTCCAACCTCCTTTCCCATTTCACCAAACCACTTGCCAGGAGGTAGTCCTCCGTTCAATCCAACAGTCCCATCACCAGACGCAGTCGGTGCCTAATACTTGTCTGTCACGGTATGGAAGAAGGGATTAACGTTTTCATTGCTGGGAAACTTGGTTTCCAAACGGGAAATTGGGATATTTCGCGCAGAAAAAGGTTCATAACAGATTTTCATTCGTTCGTTCACCTTTGCTGTCGACGGGGGTTGTCAGGAATTCACGATATCCCCTCATGTACTCTTTCATTGAAAAAAGGGAGTTACAACAGCTAATTTCACTACTCTGTTTTAAGATTAATTTCTAACCTAAACAAACTAATTGAGACAGTAGCAGGTTCAAGTTCCTTACTAGTAATATAGTAATATGAATTGTGTGAAAAAGAGAAAGATACGTGTATATCAAAATAAAACCTTAGGAAGCATTTATTCCTATAATATTAATGTTAATGAAATGTTACTGTAAAAAGATAATAATATAGCTTAACGTATAAGTAAATATTGGTATTTTGATAAAACATATAAAAAGTGCACTTTACGAAACGTAACCCGTAATTTCTGAGTGCGTTACAGTACATCTTCACACAGATATCAACTAATTTTTTATCAAATACTGCGTCCATTCGCCCCAAACGTTAAATCGAGCTACATTATTCAATAAGGGAGTATAATTTCAATCAATTTACACATAATTGATTATTTGAAAACACGTTGATAGCTTTCGATGAAAGCTAAGGTTATTCATATATATTTACGTTCCCTCATTTATCTTACACTACTTTTTGCCTTCCATAATAAACCCCTCTATCACTCTCCTTCTACTCCTACCTTCTTAATTTTTCATGGCACTTTAAGTATTTTCTGCACTATCTCGCTTCATTGTATTTCTGTACCTGCACTTCTGCACTGACAGAAGGATGTACATATTTCCTTCAGTGCAGTGGGATGCATACCCTCCCACTGGCGTTCTACTGGCGCTCAAATGAAAAAAAATCAGAACCAGTCATTTTATGCACGGACTTAACCACTAAAAATTAATTTTACGAACGACATGGACAAAAGTTCTACCCCACCGAAATAAATAATTTTGGCCGATTATCCAACGAAATTCTGAAATTAAATGATTAAGAGTCAAGAGTTAGCCAGCTGCGGCGTTCTCCAATAAATAAATGCGGTCATGGAGATCTATAAATTATTTCCGACGAAATTTATGATATAACGAAAGATTATTTTCCAACAAGAAGACATTCACTATTTTTTAGAATAAAATATCAGCCGAGGATGCTCCTCTCACCGATTTATGGTCGTCCCAGATTAAACACTGACGAAGGTTATGTGACCTCGATGTAAAGGTCAAGACGCCTTTTTAAGTTTCCGACCATCAGTAAAAGGTACACGCGCCGCTGTAATTTTATGATTGTAAAACCAGAATCCAAGAGGAAAAGAAATATTATTCATAGTGATAAAAATCAGCGTGTTTTTTCGAAAAACCTGTCGATACTACAACGATCCTAAAAACCAACGAACCCGATTTTGGCCAATCGTCTTCTGAAGGAAAATGCCTCCTTTCGAATGTGGGGAATAGTGTAACCGACCCAGACAGACCCAAACACAGACACTGCATCTCCAAAATGAACAGAGACAACTCCGCCTTCTCCATCAACGAAAGTGAAAGTTTCCGAAGGCTCATCACGACATTCTGGAATAGTAACATGAATACATCACCAACGCGACCCTTCCTCGCCCCTCCCCTTCTCAAACATACATTTTCCCGTCTCCTCCAACTCATTCTTCTCCCCTTACCTCCTGCATTATAGTATTATAGCGGTGTCGTAACCTACTGGCCCTTTGTATCAATCTGGTCCGGGATTTTAAAAGTGGGATTGACATTTGGGGATCCCACTATCACGTAATCCACTATATTGCGGTTATGAAATAACTCCCAAACAAAGGATGGAGACAGCAGCAGAAGCGAAGAAGTGAAGAAGAGTTAACAGTCTACTTGCTAAGATATGGAATGCTATATTCCCGGTTCAATATATTTTTTCCCGCCGTATTGACTCTCTTTCTATGCTAACTCGTATTCTTTTAAGGGAAAGTGATCCCCGGAAATGATCTCGGGATAAATATTGTCAATTCAGTACTAGTACAGTACCTGTAAGATGTATAGGTGATGGAGTGGGATCACAGGGAAGCCAGCGAATAAATGAAAAGTATTTGTAATGGACAAAGAACCTCAAGTTCTTCATATTTCCATTTATAAGGGACTGATATCATGGATCTCTAGACAGTCGCGATAGAAATGTACGTCTGTGAGAAGGAAAAGTGAAGTTCGCACGGTCGAACACTTTCGTTTTCATCTTGACCAATAATATTCACTGTTAACTCTTCTTCCGCCTCTCTTTTCCCTGCCCTTTACTGATCCTCTCCCCCAAATGTGAAGAGGAGAAACATGTCACCCTATCATTATAATTTAGGCATGCTCTTCGCCTTATGAATTCTACTTTCATTAATCTAAACGATAATCCCTTTTAACAACTCAATTCCACCTTTAACTTTACGACACTTAAGACTGATTATCTAGGGAACAATCTAAGAACTCGTTTCTCGCTTATTACAGTGTAAGTTTCGTGGAAGGGAAAACAGGAAAAGTGCCAGTCCCAGAAATGTTTTCAAAGAACCACTTCACATTCTCATTCATAAATATGAAGTCACAGTAAGATACATAAGTCAAATATTCAAACGCAATCATACGAATTATCTAGTTGATTAACTTTTAAAAAAACTCATCACTTAAATAACTACATTATATTTTTCGGAAGCGACTGTTCAGTGTTATAAAAACTATGTAATGCAATTTTCATATAAACATATTTAATGAATTCTTTATGAAAGTTCAATGAACTTCACAAAAGTTACTGAGTATTTATAACACACGCCGGAGGATACATTTCAATACCACTAATTAAAAGTAATTTTTGTGATTTCCCTGGATAAGACAACTTTTTGGAATACTGCAGATGATGGAGGGGAAGGAACATATTATCCCATCAATGATTGTAAATTTCATACAGCTGAGCCCTCTCAATTAAACTAATCTTCAAGTTGAAGTCTGGTGGTTTACCTTTAGCTACCGAACCCATGTATTATAACTCCTATGCTCTCAAGTAATTAATTCATCCTTCCGAAGCTTGAACTTCGCATTCTTATTAACCAAAACCTAAAAGCGTACAGCTTATTAATAACCGTGGCAAATTGGTATCGAACAACACAATTCTCTACCTAAATGTTGAAACTTAAGTATACTAATGTCAATCGAAGCAGAAAGACATTGAATTTTTAGCACTCATAAAGTACTCTGACGAATATGACCAGGTAAATAGGCCTCATCTAAATTCTAAAGTGAATTTCGAGCGTTAATTGTCAATTGTTAATTGAAAATCTTCTAATGTCTCGCCTTGTCTCACGAGAAATTATATCAGTTTGCAATGGGGATCCATTATTTCTGTCATGGATTTTCATAAACTTCACAGAACTAATAGTATGAAATAATCATATGACCACATCACTGGTTTTGAAGTTTTTAAACACAAGAAAATCCCCATTCAATTAAACCTCATTTATAAAATACCGTCCAGTAAGAAATTTCACAAGATTCCTCTTTTGGAAAAAACAAATTTCGCATGGCCACTTTCGTATGGGACAAGAGGTAAATATTTAAAGAATTTTTGAGATTCAAACTATGTATACTCCATAAAAGTGAGTATATAAAAACAAGTTTAAGACGTGGGCAAGAGCCTCACCCTTACGGAAAAACCTCGTGAGCTAAGCGAACAAATTGTTCGCTAAAGCTAATGAAAAGGAATGACATGTCTTATCTGTCAATTTTAATACAATGAATAAAGGTACGAGATTTCATTCCACCTCCTCTAATTGAATGCCTACCACTATACTGTATTTCCTTCAGCAGCCTCGAGTCGGACGTGAGACAGCATCGATGGCAGCTGGTCGTGACGGCTTATTCCGGCTGGAGCTAAAAGTAATTCGCAGGAGTTGAAACCACCAGTAATCTCCAGCATCCAAGATAATTTTTGTAATTTTTTTTGTGTTCATTCACTACATGACGAAGTCAATATCATTTCGTTTTTACGGCGAGAAGAGCAAAGAATAAGTTACAATTAAATAAAATCATACCTATATGATACATATACTATAGCGAAACAATTCTAATAGCTGCCCCCGTCGTCACGGAGAGTACAACGGATGATTAGATGAGAAGGGTAAAAAACAAATGTAGTCAGGGAATTTGAAAATCTACAAAATGTCATCAAAAATCTTTTCCGATGCTCTGATATAGAGAAAAGCATACATGTTTTTGTTTTACATCTACATTTTTAGTCACCATTGCGTTCTTTAAATATTCATCCAGTAAAAGACCCTAATTAAGAAAGAAATAGCTAAGGTTAAATTAGTCTCTGATCAGCCCAAAGGGCATTGGGTAATTAGAGCCTGCGGAGCTTAAGTCGGTCAGCGACAACATGTCCACGCTCCTTAACGTACATTAGTTTTAAGTGGCCCATCCATTATTAGTCCAAATGTTTTTAATTAGCACAAAATAAATTACACCCTAGTAAAGTGTAGGCCCTATCCGCTGAGGAACCATAAAAGCCATTTTCTACTAATACCAGGCACAATTGCAATCGTGAGACCAATGAATCCATTAAGCGAAGCGAGCACAACTGGTGCTGCCAGATTCCCGGGTCCAAGTAGTATTTATGCCGGTTATGTAGGTATGCGACAGATGGGTGGTAAGAGACCGTCCAGTGGGTAAACGTGTCCTTCATGGAAACTTTATGAATGCGGACGAGGAAGGTAGAGGCGGGAGAGCGGGAAATGTTCAAATCAGTTAGTTACCGTGTTGGACGGAAAGTGGTCTCAATGTTCAGCATAGTACAATCTCGAGCGTCTGTTACGGAAATTTTTTAATGATAGGCGATCTTGCCGTCAAAGTTTCGAACACAATGGCTTTTGTCTGGAGGAGCAGATCTGCAGAAATGTGACTATGAACGTCAATTCACTCCATAACCATCGATCGAAAAGTCCCATAATCGACGCACTGCACTCCGGTTACGCTCATTCCTTCACAGAGTGATAACATCACTCCCCACGAGGCCAGATCTGAATTATCTGTCGCAATTCTCGAGCGTCAATGCCCTTGATGTGCCTCGCCACCATAGCGTGGATCTCGCTATATCGCTCACACGAAGCGAGAGTTCAGAAACTACGCCATTGTCGTGAGGCAGCAATAAACTGAGAAGCAATTTTAAAAGTCCAAATGAGACACGTCTCTAGGCATAGCGCCACAGCGACACCTCGTTACGAAGAAACAAAATTCCAGCCGTGTTGGCTCCGTTGTTCCCGCTTTCACGTTGGATTTGCAGCTCGCCACGCTCCCCGCCCGCCAGTCCCCCGCTCGCGACCCGCCCGCTTCCCGCGCGGGACACGAGAGCGATTGCCGCCTCCGCCTCTCGAACCGCCGCGACGCACACGATTCCCACCCACACCCCCCCCCCCCCCCGTTCAAAAGCATTCTCACGTGGCCTCCGCGCCACCCGCCCACTGCTGAACGCGCACTCCCGCAGCTCACTTTCACATCCCACTGGAGAGTGCTTGATGTCCTGGAGGCGTGTCCCGTTTCTTCAACGACGCTTTGTCAATCGGCGCCTCGTCCCCCCTTCCCCCTCTCTCACCCCTCGCGGGTTTTCGGCCGCCCAATTCCAGCCCGCGCACCCTTCGCGAATGACAAGAGAACGGCGGATGTGAAGAAAGGGAGGCGTCTGGGGGGAAAGGAAGCAAGATTGATCTGAAAACGGCGGGCGCTGTGGTGAGAGACATTCGTCGACGAGCAGGTTCAAAGGGGAGCACTCGAAACCCACACGTGCTCGGAACGTCTAAAATCGGAAATGCCTGTCGACGCGTCCTCAAATCCTTGTGGCTTAAGTTTTGAGGTTCAGTTTTTAAAAGCTCGAGATTTTCGGGTGTATTTTTAAATGAAGAGAATCGTCCGCCATGAGGCATGAAAACGAAAATCAGTAATAAAATGAAACTTTAATAGACATGTATCATAAACTTTAGATTTCTTTAAAAAAAAACCCTCGGCGCAAATTTTTAAAACGTTCCCGGAGATATAAACCGCAGATCTTGCGATTTCCCATCAGTCTTCCTTAAATCAACTATTTTACCAAAAACAAACATTTGAGTTTCCCATAAAAATATCCTTATTCCCTTAAACTAGACATTTTGCAAAAGGGGAATCTTCATCAAATCTTGTGCCCAAAGCAACGTTGACTTCTCAAACCAATGTTATCAACGGCGAAATAATATCAAGTAACAGAATAAATCCCTAAAATCAAATGATAGAAAATCGTAAAATATATAATTCAAATTAAAAATTGCTAGATTTTTAACTCGTTTAAGAAATGGTGTATGTATAGAGACACAGAATCCATCTCTCATCTATTCATCATCATTCACTTCATTTTGTATAATTTCAGAACTGTAATACCTACGATATTTTAAGGTTACCTGGCAATAGTACTTAAATAAATTTGAAAATGTATATCTTAAAGTTCACTCTACCAATGAAACCTATCACCTTAAATTCGCCGCCCGAGAAGGTAATTTGTCGCCCCACGCCCTAAGCCCTTGTCACATAGGCTTTTAATCCATCTGAAAGTGCTCTGAAAAAAGTTGCATACGGCGGATACTTGGGAGTAAGTTGTCCAATAAAAGGAAGATTTTTTTTAACCTCACCTCCAGTTTTGGAAGTGTGGTTATACAACCCCATTTAAACCGTTAAATATTTGTCGGCTTTTTCTCAAGGGCATTAAAAAAAATATTTTTACTTTTTCAGATTCATGATATGAAAATGTCCCATTCACCGTCCTACGAGCTAAATTTCTGATGCGTGGCTCAAAATGAGACTCCTAAAAACAAGACGTGGCCGAAGGAAACTTTGGGATTATTACCTTTATTAGATTTAACTCAATAAAAATAAGCTCTCCTGTCTGAAAAAAAGGACGTTAACTGTGTCGCCTATTCAAGAGATGACGTATAAAAAATCTCGTAAACTTTCCCACCAACCCCTCCTTCATCCTCCAGTTGACTGGGAAACCAACCAAGCTCGAGGAGCACCGGTATATATATCGATTAAACGAAGCATTGGAAACGGGCGTGTCAGGTCGCTTTCTTTTTCTCGTGCTTCCTGTAGAGGGCTTGATATCTTTGCTAAATCGACGGGAAATAAATTGTCTCGCACAGCCGAGACGTTCTTCCGCTCCTCCCTAATCCGTTCCCTACCTAAGCGACCCATCCTTCTTCGCCCACCTCGGAATTAACGAGAAGCACGAGAAGTTTATTTTCTTTTCTCCCGAGCGATAGCTAGAGATTAAACCTGGTCAAAGGTTTTGCAGATCATAAGAATATTCGATTATTCTATTCGGCATAAAATTTAAGTTTTAAGACGAAATGAATATCTAAACTAAACCTGTGGATTTTGCGAGTGGAGTGCATTTTGCACCTTTGTGCATTTTGATTGGACAAGCAGAGGGTATGAATATGAATCAATTTTTCAATACATTTGAAGAAGTTCGAGGAATGTAAATAATTCCAGCATGATGGGAGATTTCTTTCATTGATATTTTAGAATACTTTAGACTTCGTAAGAAGATACGCATACTTGTAAACTCTTAAAAATGTAATGAGGGTCAATGCAATGGCTCCTTTCACAGATGCATCACCAGTCTGATAATTATATTTTTGAGATTAAAATTTCTACGTAAATAAAGAATTGTGACTAATATCTTTTCATAACTGCAAATTTTCAAGAGCATTTCGTTTTTTTAAAGAAGATATACCATGCTGTATATTATTTTTCAACTAAAGTATGTGCAGCCTTACTACAATCATTCAAATGTGCAGATCCGAGAAAATAATTTTAGGGGAAAATATTTGGAAAGTCACATGCTTTATACTTTGAAAATTAATAGGGAGCTTAATGGTTCTCAGAGTATTGAAGCGCCATCTATAATCTCAAACCGACCTACGAATCATAACATCGATTAAGAAGCAGACCAATTCCTTCAAAAGCAATTGTTTTCAGTCTTACTGAAACGTGGAAATTTTAACGAATGCTAATTCACTGAACAGAAAAGGATATATACCTGTGAATTCACAATCGTTACTTTCACTCTGGAAGCTGTTCACTGAATCCCACGCATTATTCAGCGACTAAGGATAAAAAGAAGAAATTCCATATATGAGTATTTTCTTTCTTTTCTTGGTAAAGTTTACTTTATGCTAATTACTTTCTAAATCCCTTAAGAAATCAGTAATCAATCTTATGAAAACTTCCATTTTTTGTTAATACATTTCATTCTTCAAGGAAAAATGGAGAATAACCTTTTCACTTGAAGTAATAACTATTCATATTTGAGATGCTCTAAGGTGTAGCTCCTAATTACACGGATCTATTAATTTATCTAAACAATATTTTAGTGTTGAGGAATAAGATAAACTTTGTAACATTCGAAAATATTATTGACACGATGCTACCGGTTACATCATATACATGTAGGTAACATCTTCAGGTACCTTTGTGGTGCAACCGGTTGTACCGTGTTAATATTTTTTTGTGAATTTCACAATGTTTATCTTATTCCTCAAGACGTATATGCACAAGGTTGATCCCGATATAATTGAAATGTTTCAGCACTTCATATTTTATCAATTTTTGTAATTAATCATCTCAAAATTAACTTTTAGGGCGAATATAATCAATTAAATAATTAAAAATAAATTAGACTGGTTATAATAGATTCACAACCATGACGAAAATTTAACGCGTCCCATTTCAATTAATGAGATGCCATCAGATACAAGCAAACCGGGGATTAGTAACCTACGCCTTTACAGACATTTTATGTTCCAATACTCTCTTCCTTTCTTTCTTTACCAACTTGAATTCCTCTTTCGAAGTGTTCCACCATAGTTATATCCCAACTTCCCACAGCGTCTTTGACAGGTTGCTGTGAATTGAAAAATTCTCAAGAAGTGAGTACTTTTCTTTTTTATCGTGTTAATATTTCCTATAGGTTGCTTTCTTCGCCTAATATAGGTAGAACTTGTGTTTGCTCATGCTCTCAAACAGTTCCCACCATTACTTTTCCATTGCATCAGAGCCCTACCGTTTCCAAACCTTACTTTTCTTTTGCTGGTTCTAGCCATTAAGCATTTCAGAGCGCTAATAAAGAAAGGCAGTGCTATTTATGGAACTGTAAAAACGCTGCGAATATTTTACAATGCCCTAAATGAGATATTTCTGACGAAACCTTTGCGAGTTTGCATAGGTCAAAATGTTAAAAATGGTACACTTGTCCCTGAAATTCCAAGCCGGGACAATGGGGTGATAAAAAAAATTCTATTCACGTTTCGAGAAGGAGAACGAGTGATAAAAATGTTTGCCTCGCACGACGACGTAAAACCACTCGTCCGACGATGATTTGGCATTGCCTGCCTCTTTTCTGACATAGGAGTCATATATCCCGTCATAAATCCACTTGGTCCAAGTTATAACACTCATCCTCACCGAAAATTCCCAACTCTTCTGTTTTGCCAAAGTCCTTCCCTGATTCAAGCAACGAACATTTTCTTACCCCTCAAGAGAGGAGGAGTTACTGGTCAAGTCTTTCCAAGGACGTCTGTCCAGCAATGGGGAAAAAAATATGGGTTCTCAAGGTGGATTCGTGTTTCTTCAAGAATAATTCCATCGAAGCTAAATATGAAAATCCGTAAGATAAGTTGATTTTATTCAAATGAAGGAGACGAAAAACAGGGAGGGAGCCTAGGCTACGAAATAGAGCGAAGAAGTTGGAACTTGGACTACGTGAAGAGATTGAGGTCTCTGTTGAACTGAAGCCAAGCACTATAACTGTAAGTATCAACAGGGGCACCCCTATCACATTCCGAGTTGGAAGAAAGAATGTTTACTCATCGTGAAATGGTATGAAAAGGCAATTGCGGGAGCAGCCGAAAAGGTGGGCGGAAGAGGCAGTTCAAGAGGACTATGAGAGGGAAATAAAAGGGATTAATGAATACGTCCCGAATAAAATTCTTCAAGCATAAAAGGAAGCAGTAAAATATAATGAAATCATTATACTACTTCCAGAGAGATAAGTAAATTTCCGATGAGTTAAGTTACGGCGCATCTGAATACTTAGCAGCGAGTGACGGTAACTCGAGGAAATGATCCATGCGGAATGAAAACATTTCCATGAAATGAGCAACTGTGGGTTTCGGAAAATAAAAGTAATCGTTCCAGGAGGACTAAAAGTTTCCATGTCGTATATATATGTATATATATATATATATATATATATATATATATATATATATATATATATATATATATATATATATATATAAATTCACTGATAGTCATAACAAACACAGAAACCAAAACACAAAAGAGGAAAAACTCACTGGTTCTCGAATTTTCGGTGGTCCAACCACCTTTCTCAAGAGGAATTAGGAACAGAACATTAGAAAGTTCTGTTCCTAATTCCTCTTGAGAAAGGTGGTTGGACCACCGAAAATTCGAGAACCAGTGAGTTTTTCCTCTTTTGTGTTTTGGTTTCTGTGTTTGTTATGACTATCAGTGAATTTACATTACACGTTTGTGGGTTTTCCAAAAAAGTGTATATATATATATATATATATATATATATATATATATATATATATATATATATATATATATATATACACACACACACACACACACACACACACACACACACATGCATATCTCAGTGAGGTTTGAGTTTCCAGTGAACTAAAGAAGTCAGACGCCAGGTTTTTTCTTCCTCACCTGATTTAATATAATGAAGTGAATTCGCATAAAATATTGTTTATTAAAAAATATTCTAAGAGCGCTTGCTCGACAAAAAACCGGCTACTTATCATGTGGTGAATTTAATTTTTCTTATATTTCGCTGTGAAGAAATAATTATGACTAGTTACTAAAAACAAATAATTGTAGTCAGCCGCCTTATTTTTAACTCTACACAGTTTATCGACAATAAATTGAACATTTTCTGTGGCTTCCTATCCCGTTTTTTGTGAAAGAGTTTCAATTAGAGTATGTTTGAAAAACAATGATAAATTTTAATGAGGACTATTTTCGTGAAAAATTACACCAATCGAAGAGAATGGTAGAACATAGCCAAAATACAAAGTCATAGGTGCATCCCCAGGATAATGGACGATTTTTAAATGTCTTCTTAATGAGAGTAAAAATGAATCGCATAAGATGTGCGCCTCCACAATACGGAGCAAAAAAATATATAATGACAAATGGCAACAACGCAATGGGGCTGAAGCGGAAATTCCGCCACATTAAATTAATGATAAAAATAATCTTAGCTTACGTACGTGCGCTGGCGGCTTCTCTGAACTTTTGCCCAATTATTCCTGCGTGGAACAGTAAAAAGGTGCAAGGAAAATTAAGTCACCGGGATTGAGAAGAAACATACTGATGAGACTGCGAGCGATTCCAAGGGCAAGGCGTGACAAATTTTATGAGAGACAATTGCGAGTGACGCGATGCATGTGGGATGGGAGAGGGGAGGCGTGTCCAGCGCACGGCAGGGATAGCGGTGGGGGAGACGCCCAGGAAGGAAAGGTTGATAGCCGAGGGGTAAGACGTGGCGCAACACGGAGTTTGTGGGGGAGGAAACACGATGTTTCAAGAGGAAGTGAACGACCTGCGGCAGAAGCTTTCGGAAGTCGCTTCAGTCACTGGCCTTCGCATAAGAAAATCGTCCGGAGACTCGAACAAACGTGAACAAGGAGTAGGTAATTATCCCTCGTTGAAAAATGCTTAAATGATCTGCTGCGGTTATTCTATTGTGGTCGGCTCAAGCCCACGTTCCCCGACG
Organism: Hetaerina titia; assembly: GCA_037158775.1. NCBI lineage: Eukaryota > Metazoa > Arthropoda > Insecta > Odonata > Calopterygidae > Hetaerina > Hetaerina titia. The sequence continues at coordinate 67,658,434 of CM073770.1, forward strand.
GAAGTAGTACTCAATAATGGAAAGTACAGAAACTTGTTCGTTCAACTTTGGACTGTTCCAATTATTTTTCTGTCACCCTCCTCCTCAATCATCCCCCAAGACCTTTCATTTTTTCATTCCATACGAATTTTAGAAAATGCGAATTATTGAAACTGATTTTCAAAATTCCTAATTATTAACCAATCTACATATCAGAAAAGTTGTTTACCAATTCAATTGAAAATTTGTAATAACTAAACTTAAATTTTCACAAAGTGTAACCATTTTCTCTATATTCTGATAGGAAACATCCTTCCTTCGGCTAAATATAGCTCGTACTAATTACATGATTCGGTATTTATGGGAAAATGTGACGAGTTATTGTGAAGTGCTTTTCTGAAGAATTATCAATATTCCAAAGCTATGCGAAGACCAGAGTTTAAAATGACACATTAATTTCCACTTTTCTGATTACATTCTTTCAAAAATTCCCCTCATGTAAAGTAAATTCCTTTCCCTGATATATCAAGATATATATGTATACTATATGTGTATACTATATGTATATTCTTATGTATTCATTGTATGTATATTCTTTTTGCGTGGTTTTCTATGTCCGCTTTAGAGAAATTACCATTCCTTTAACAGAAAAGGACGCTTTATAATAACATTAAAATATTAAATATGAAATATTTGGAAAGGTATGTCTTACCAAATACTATCCATTTTATGAATTATCTCATTGTTCTATCTTCATTTAAAACGGCTTATCGCCACTTCTGGTTGTTAGAAAACACAAACTCTTTTTACTTTAATTTTTCACAGATAACTTTGTTTTGACTACAGAGTTATGGCCATAATTAAAATTTTTATTGATATCTTCATCAAATCAAGCTTTTACGGTTTCCATTCTAGCATCGTAAAACAATGGTCATGAGCTTTGTAGGGCAAACAACCACATGGAGGGCATGCTGTTCTCAGACGCTAATTTTCCAGGCTTACAATGGAAAGAAAACTTGCAAAGGAAACTATTCATCCTGACCTCGTCACGAAACTTTAGGGTTACATCACAATGTTCCCACACACATTGCACACATCAAATCCAACGTTCCAGAAATTAAAAATTTCGTACATAAAAAAATTAAAAATTGGGACAAACGCCAACTATAGTTCACCGACGGTTTCTTAGTGATTATTGAAAAAAATGAGCGATGAACGCAATTCAGAAATTGCTACCGCTTTCTATAAGCCGCAAAGGACTTTTCTGTGGTCACTTGAATCAAAGTAACTGGGCTGCAGCCCAATATAAGCTGGGATATTAATAAGGTTGCTATACGGAATGAGACTTGAGTGCTTATAAATATGATAGACCCATGATTCAACATCCTCCAAACGTCCCATGATCCATAAGCATATCTTATACGGAATACTCATCAAACGATAGAATAGATCACCTTTTAGTTTTTCCCAGATTAATAGGATGTATACGATAATGTAATAACGTTAAAATGTAAAACGCACGTTTTCCGTGAATTTCATCTGTGTGATGTGAATTACGTAGCTTTTGAAAGGAAAAAACACACTGAAAATATAATGCTCGCAACAGTTCCCTCATAAAATGAACATAAAGAGAAAGAATACATTTGGGATGTTTTTATTGGATTAAAAAATTTCGCATAAGAAGCCAGTGAAAGAATGTTGAAGAATATAGTTGCAATAAACCAGATTTTAAGGACTATAAGCAGTTATGTCTCGTCATTTTTCACAATTTAAAAATATATATCAACAAAACATCCAGAATTTGTTATAAAACGACGGCAATTCTCACTGATACGTACAACTGAGTCAACTTAGGGACGGGATAAGTGCTAATCATTCGCATAAACTGTCAAAGTATACTAAGGAGACAAATAAGAAAAATAATTTTAAAAAATCAACTAATGTTTTCAGTATTATTGTCTAAGCTATGTACTAGTGTTTTGCATATGTATTCACCTGAATTTTCAAAATAAACATCGAAAGTTTCATACGCAGTGGGGATGGTGGGAAACACATGAAGTTTGCACCTTAATTTCTACGCTTAAAATAGTTCTTCAATCGAGACATATAGTGTCTTCAAATCACTGATTGATTAGATAAATCAATCGCAAGTTTGAGTACGTGAAAGATTTTCAATAAACAAAACACACATCTAAATTTTCGAGGAGAGCAGAATAATTACAACAGTTAGTTCCCTCATTTGAGAGGTATAAAAGTGAAGTTTGAGGAATAAATACAAAAGGAAGAAGATTAGAGCTTTGAACTAAATGAGTCCTTTAGTACGTTATGTGTTAGCAAAATAATAAAGACTCAATGAAAAAACTAACAAAATCACCAGGCAATGAGGCGAACAAGCTTTCAAATGTCCAGTAAATAATACATATAGCAGAAAAAATACCTTCAGACCCTATGATATTATATCATCCAAACGGAAATCACAATAAAAATTAATTTTAAGTTAAAATATACTTCAATATATTCTCCATCAATGTTACAACTGATATTTGATTGCATCCATAATGTATTTAATTATTACACAGAGTAATTTTTATAAGAGATGAAAATAGCACGATAATTCAGAGCTCAATTATATTGAAACTAAAATTTCCCAGTCTTAATTGAGGGTTCGATTCTCTCCCAGATGACCTTTCCTACACCAAGGGCTTTAGTTTTTGTGACTGGTATTGTTAAAAAAAATCCAATGCTAAAACCAGCTTAGCTGTTTTTGAACCGCGGTTAATTTAATTAAAAACAAATTTATCTTCGGTGTACCTAGACACGAGAGGGTATTTTCGTTGTAAATAAATAGATGACAAAACCCGAGTATCGCCAGTCAGGCTCCAAATACACGCTCAGACGCCAATACGCTTTACGCCTTTCCCAAGTCGGCCTCATTCCGGAAGATTGGATCCGCAACTATTCGAGCACCCTTCACGTCACACCTACACCAGGTCATAGCACTGACAGAATTGGCCCACTCATACCTGCCCACATACCTACCCGTGACCCAACAAAAATGACGCCTCTGCAGAATAGCCGTTCTTGACTTAGTAACAGTTCGATAATTCTTAAAATCACCACGCTTAGAAATATTTCTGAAAAACAGATTCGATTCATGTAACGCGAACACCATAGTGTCCCCATCATTTTAAGAAATAAATTATTAGCTCATAAATTTTGAACAATTTTTAGGTAATATTTGGCATAATTAATTTATATACCTCCTCTGATATACGATCATTATCTCGAGAAAGAATTTCAACTTCACGTCTTCTCACTTCTTGCGAGTGATTTGTTACTTAGATTTACACTCCTAGATAATGAAATTTTACTAATATAATTTTTACTAAGAAAGTAAATTCAAATATCTCTATGCGTTAATTAAACAGAACGAATAGTGACCACCTAAGAGAGGATCTCGAGTAGGTTTGGAGTTTGTCACATAGCTGTACAGAATGAACAAAGGAAAAGTACCAAAATATTATGGACTCATCAACGGTAAAATATGAAATTAAAATGTCGAGTTCATGAAAGTATTTTCAGCGTATTAATAGATGATTAAGCATGACTTCTGAAGAGACATTAATACAAACCTACCAAGGAAAACAATGTCTTTAAAATAATTGATGAAATTTGTTTTTTTAGCTCTAATAAGTTTTCCTCTGCACTATCCCATGGCCCAAACTTCACCACTGGGCAATATAAATGTTCTCGTCAGGCAGAATTATTATTCCGCATAATAATAGATTAACTCCAGGTCACCTTTATTCTCTCAGCGACCAAGTTTTTTCTTCGCTTTCACGAAAGTAGTTAGCCTTGATAAGCGAAGTCTGATTTTTTAACTGCTTAATATTTTAAGAATTTCCTGGGAAAGGAATGTGCTTAGCCAGTTCAATTTGCAGGAGAGTTTTTCATGGTGTCCTAAAAACCTGATATTTCTAAATCAATTATTTGAATTCAATGTTTACAGGCACGTATTTCGTTATTCAGCGGGTTGATGGAGTGTTGTGTAATCTAATACAAATGGCTAGAAATAAAAGATGAATGAATTGAACTGACTTCAAATAAAGACAAGAAATAACAAACGCAAAATTCTACGTACAAAGAAGTAATTGGGGAATCTAAATTCAATTTATTATCTAAATTCTTAATCACTTTCCAGTAGCTGTAATTTTTGGGTCACTAAGTCCTATGTGAAATAATACTAATTCATTATTTCTATATTAGAATAGTTTTCTGTCATCCGTAAACTAGAGGAGCTAATGAAGGGTCTATAACTTATTTATCAAAAAAGGCCAAATTTCTTGCCAACGACTTTTTATTGCGAACGCTGCTCTGTGCTAATCTCAAAGTCTCTGCCATAATCTCCTTTTATATTTCGAAAGAAGAGAAAAGAATACTCACAATTCAGCTGGAATCGCACTCAAAGACGAAACTGCAGTGCAAACAGAGCCCACCTTCCTCAAACAGACTTTCTCGGTTCGATCATAGTACTGATTTGAAAGGGATGAATATCCCAACCGATGCTTGTTTGAAAGTTGACTACATCATGACATAACTTGTGAAATTAGTCAGCACGATTTCAAAATTTCAGTCTCAGTCTCTCTATTGTAAGAGACCTGCCGAAATATCAATAAGTATCACACACACACTCACAGAAAAGGATCCATCTTCAGTGTTTGAACACTGAGGGCGCCGTAAGAATACGAAGTAAACAATGAAAATCAAACCAGAGGTATTATTGTCGACAGATTTTCACGATTTTTTTCAAATTGCTTTTATTTAAGAAGCAAAACTGTGCGTTACTTACTTTCAGAGTTGTATGTCGACATAAATCACATGGTTTACTTTTCGAAGTGCTCCGAAAAAGTGTGAAAGCAGAGTAAAAATCAATGAGTTCTCCGAATTGACATCCCGATAATGTGAAAATCTTTTTGTGGTTTTAGAAGGAATTCATATCTATGCATTCTAGGGAAATATTTCTAATTATATAATCCGTTATAAAATTTGATAATCAAATCACTTGAATCCCTCGCACTACACTAAAAGACCACTCGTTCGGCGAGGCCCTGAAGCTATCCCTACACTCGTACGCGCGCCTTTAACTCATTGAATTTTCAAGTGGTAAGTCGTCCCGAATTCCTACCAAGGGCAGTTGCTACTTATAAGGATAAGGAGGGAGGGGGGGGGAAGAGAAATGCAAATAAGTGCCGAGCTCTCTTCCTGGTCTCCTCGTTCCCCGCTCGACCCCACTCTCTTCACCCGCCCTACACCCACAGCGAGGTGCATCGGGTAAGAAGGGCGAGCGTTAGCACGCTAACCCATTCTCGCTCTTCCAGCAACCCCAATCTCTCCATCTCTCAGCCAATCCTCACTCAATTTGCAAAAGAGAAGAGCTTGAAAAGGTCGCTTTGAGCTTTCACGAGGTCCACGATCATCGCGGATGCCCACGCCGCTCTTTGCGCGACCTGCCCGCGAAGTCCTCGGAAGTCTTCACCGTAAAAACAAAACCGAGCGAATCAAAGGAAATAACTTATCTTGGCGGTAACGATTGCACATTTCTCACGATCCTCGCCAAATTGATTTATGCTCCGAAAAATCTCTTGATCTTGGAAATTTTAGTTAACATTCGAGCATCAGAAGGGAGAGTCAAATTTAGATCGTATAGCTCCGTCTGCTCACCAAATAAAAAAGTTAAAATTATTTTATCCAACTCTTGTTTTAATCATTTCCTCGATGTAATCATTACACTATGGATATATTAATTCATTAAATGTTCGCTGGTACCCTGATAGCCTCTTTGCGCTGTATATAACTCTTGCACTCAAAAGTCAAATTAATCTTCGGTAGTATCATCGTGCATGACACACAAGAATTATGTCTGTCATGTTATACTTCATTCTTCAAATCTCATGATTGCGTTTTCATAAGGGTTCATAAGATTATAAGACAAATTATGCTCTTGTCTAAAAATATTTTCTTCATTTTCACGCATAAGCATGAGCAATATCATCATCCTAACCTCAAAAATATGTGTGTACGTCATGCTAAGTGCATTATTATGTTTTTCTAACACACATTTAGTCAAACAATGGTCTATGAAAAATATGTATTACTTTATAGTTACAGATGACAATATTCTAACATGCAATAAGCAGATAATCAGGTTTCGTACTTTTGCGTACCAACTCTTCACCATGGCTTGCACTATGCCAACAAAGGGAAGAAGAGTACAGCTTGATAACAATATAAGCAATTGGAAATAACTTTGAGGAATGCTGCATGTATTCGAGCACAATAAGACTTTTTAATTAATTATGTTTATTATGTTGGTTTTGAAGTAATTATACAAAATTCTTCGATTACGGCTTAAAGCTAAAAATTATGTTAAAATTTATCTAAGCAGTGCTATTCATTTATTAAAATGCAATTACAAATTTTGATAAAATACTCCCTCATCACGGAATAAAACGTGCTACCGTCTTTCAATCCTGAAGTGAACAATCTAGTGGGTCTTTTGGTACCTTAAATAGGACATATTAATATTGCTCATTATTAGTGAGCAAATTTTAACAACTTATGACAGCTCTTAATTTATAAAAGAGTATTTACATCTAATATTTGAAATAAAAGTGTAATATATGGACATTAGACGCAAATTTTTTTCAAAATTTGTACTTTGACAATGCTTGACCAGTTTAGATTTAAAATTAACATCGTGGCAAAATATGTGTCGGGCTAATTATTATTTTATGGCATTTAATTGCTGTTCACAGACATCGAACTTAAACTAAAAATCCGGGCATTTAAAGCTAGGGGTACCCTTCAATAACAATCAATCCGTTGCTTTCATTTCAATATTTTTCCATAATTAATATTTTTCTTTATTGCTTTACGCAGTTGAAGCCGAAGCGGCGTCTGGAGGAAAAGGCTATTATGGGAAATTCCTCGGCAAGCTTATTACGCTCCATCACAGCGTCTCGGGGGATGTCTACGCGGTAGACTCCAGGACATTGCACATAAGAGATTTCACCTATGACGGCGAGGCACCAGGTGAGTTAATGTATTTTTTAACAAACTGTTAATTATTTAATAACTACGTGTATTAATATATTATATAATTAAACGTGTGGCCTACCTAATTTGCCCTCTACATCGATTCTTTTCGATATCACTTCTCATATACGAGTAGCAAATACTTTCTCCCACCCTTCACAGAAGTGTGAGTTCATTTTTCACATCGCTTTCTCTCTCACGCTCATTCCAGACAATTCATTCGTTCAGCGGCCGAACCGTTGGATGCACTGTCGGCCCAAAAGTGAGAGTGGAAAATTGATGGAAAAGATGATGATGTTATGATTTAATGGGGCCATAATAAATATCTGAGTAAATTTATGAAGCATGGAACTAATCTCTATGTTTGACTGTCTATTAACTTTAATTTTCCGTATTTTGTGTTTATTATTTTAGATATAACTACAAAATAATGATAAATACACCCTTAACTACCTATATCTTTTTAAAATACTTGCAAAATAAAAAAATCGATGGAATACCAGAAAAAGTTACATTAATAATTTAATATCGTCTAAGTACTCAATATTTTACCATCCATCCGTCAAATAAAGATCGAAAAACGGATGTAACAGAATTTTAATTAAAGCTATACACTTTTTGGAAATTTCAAAAAGATCTAGCATTACAAAACGAGATAGAAATTAATATTAAGTATCAAGCTAAACATATTGCTTTAAGTCAGAGCTTCCAAACTCGGGACGTTGTAAATGTAACGAAGATTAGCGTGGATATTTTAACCAATGGCTTCAGGAAATGAAATATGTATAGTACTTTCCCTCTACCCCTTTAGCGATACGAGAAGTATGCTGTTAGGAACAGTGTGGACGACGTTTTACCAAAACAAACTACATTAAGTTTATCGATGCTAACAGCCAAAAGTTAAAATACGGCCTTTCTTATCCGTTAAAAATAAAAGATTCCTATATCAACAGTACCATCTATAGGATCGCAAAACCTGCCTACTTCTATTGACCAAGATGTACCCATACCAATGCCCAGATTTAACAGAGAAAATAAACTCCCTCACTCAACCTCATGGACAAGGTCAGCCCCTCACGTACTGGATACGTGAACGTCAATGTATTCGTACGTCAAGAGAGCGTCACCGTAAGAAAACTTCCGGAAAACTAGCCACTAGCAAACACTAGCGATTCTACCAGAACTGAGAGAAAACTTTCGCGAAGGCTGTAACTAGGCTGAAAGTAGATTTTATAGAGGTTGAGTGACCTGAAAAAAAATCGATTTTTCAGGAAAAATTGTCTTTTATTAGCTTAACTCTTTCTCTTTCATGAGAAAAAAGGGAACTCAAAATTCGAAGCCTTTCGTCGCTACAACTCGCTTAAGAATCGTTTACGCTTATTATATTTAGTTACAATTTGCAATGCACAAATAGTTTTCCGGTGAAAGTTCTTCCATCATCACTTCTTCGCCACCTAACAGGGATCGATGATTTTGATGAGTCCCACTGTCCTCCCTGAGTTTTTTTTTCACTAGTTTCCTCGGTTCACGTATTACAAAAAGCCTAACTTACTGAACTTACTTAGAATATTACAAGCAAATGATCTTCCACATGTTTTCATCAGAGTGCAGACAACAGCTAAACATATCAAGGTTAATTAAAAACTTTGGTGGATAGTAATTTACATTCCTGTTGATTGACAATTCTGACCAATGATGCATCTCAATGATTTCAGACTTTCAATGTTAAAATGATATTCATTTAATAAGCACTTCAAACAACTTAAATACTTAAAAATTGAATTCTATGGTACTCAGCTCATTTTTATGGACCTTCATGATGAATTCTGAAAAATAAAACTTTTTTAAGTTGCATATTTTTTACTTCCTAAATTACCTACAATTTGTTGATGTATGCATGTTGGAGGTAAACGATTTTCTTAGTGTTAAAAATATTATGTCACCAAGAGCAACGAACGTTAATATTCACAGATTATAACTTAAAAAATAAGTCGGCAATAATAACCTCACTAAGTTACTGTAAAAGTCTGACCAGGTCTAAAGAATATCAAATTTCATTAATGAGAGCTCGAGAAAATACTTAATCGATTCGGAGTGAATTCCTTTGAATTGATGAGCAAAGAATAAAAAGTAAAACCAACAAACATTTATATTCCAGATGCCTTTTTTTACGCGGGGACTACCAAAGCACCCAGCGGGTCCGGATTCCGCCTAAGAGACGAAAAAGGAACGTAAGTAACATTTTGCACTCTACAGTTTTGGCATAGTGTTGTACAATTTGACACTTTACCTATTGAATTATAGTACCAGTTATCGATTTTTAATGAGTAAACATTGATAATGTTATCTAAATAACGACAATAACACTAGTGGGTAAATGAAGTTTTCATTTCTTTGTGCTATTGGTAAGTTTATAGCGACAACATGGAACATATAAATAGCAGATAGTAAATTAAAAGCAGAATGATATGCTTGATAAAATACCAAGCTCGGTACCAGTAGCCTACACAAAAAATTAACTTATAAAACCCCTAATATCTATCACTTTTGACTACTCCCTAAAAAAAAGTCTCCTTAGTAAGTTAAGCGGTTTTGTGACAATAGCATTTTAGCAATGCCCTTGTAACAGATATTTTTAATTTTAGTCGTAACCTGAATTTAGTTATTTATTTCCTTGGTGAAAAGAAATCATCTATCATGAAAGCTATCCGAAAAAATCTGCTCACAAATAACTTTTGCGAAAAAAATAACAAACCTTTCTGTAAATAACAGCCAAGTTGATTGTCGAAAAAAGTTCTCCTTCATTACATTAATACGTCAATCCAGTCGAATAATAAACTGCATCATACTTTCCGGAAAGACACGTAATAGAAAGCTCAGTAAAATGTTTCTCTCTAATCCTATCCTTATTCCATCGACTTTCTTTTCAGGTTGAACGTCCTTGGCAAGTACAAGAAGAAGCACATAACCTTGACGTTGCCGGAAGGGAAAACTCTCAGCAACATCAGATGGTTCTCTGTATGGTGTCGCGAATTCGAGGTGAGTTTTAATGAAAAAATAGCTTGTGTTTCCGCAAATACTTCTTAACTTTCCAAAACTTATCAGTGTGTACTCAAAATTGATTTCAAGGGTTACAGGAAATTTAATGCAATGGTCAACCGTTCGACTGGTGAGATATGGTTTAGGTTGAGGAAATGTCTCTTTTATTAAGTTACATAGTATGTGCACCAAAGAAATCATGCCTCTGGTGCTATAACTATAGACGACATTACCAACTTCTCGCTAATTAATAATAAATATTCATGAACACCACTAATAACGGCTCAGAATATTTTTAATACTACATATAATATCTATAATACTGTGAATGTTATGTAATTAATCCAATGAAATGCAATTTCTATCGAAAGACGTAAAACCCAGGTATTGAATACTGAACTTAAATATTTCTTTGCATAAACCTGGATATGTTTTCAATTACATTGTTCCAGATTCATTTCAGAATTCACCCTTATTTAAAAAAATTGTCCCCTGATGTTGCAAGGAATATAACGAATGCTACGGTGTTTCCCCTTAGGTCAATCGTCCTACGTTAGTTTCTTGAAATAAACTTGAGCTAAATGAAATGAGATGTAACATATTATGTGTATTCAGGGAAAGGAACAAATTGAAATGATGCAGTGCTTAACATCATCAAGCATCCTCTGTATTGAAATAATAAATAATAGCTCCACAAAACCTGAGAATACTGATTCCATTCATCATGTTTTCCCTAATAAATATATTTCAGCTGGTTCACCATTGCCTTCATCAATATTTTAGTCGCCTCACTCAGCAAAAAGCCATATTGACTACCATTTAGTTTAGCATTCCAATCTCGGATCCAAAACCTACCCGAATTCGCCATGGAAGTGCAAGGAATCAATGATCTACACACCAGAAATGTTTATGGAATGACGCCTTCTTTTCACCATGTCAAGGCTGCAGTTTATGAACAGGATAGATTGACAGTCGTCTTTATTTTGGGGTGAAATTGAGACCATAGAGTCTCTTCTACCACCTAACCCCTCGTCACTCATTTACAAGATTAAATTTATAGATATCACAAATTATATATATAACAAGCAATAAAATAATACATTAAAAATCTTAGAAATTAAATAAGTATATGAATAGAAAAAGGATTAAGAGCGTAGGTTGAGATATTTTGTGAAATTGAAATTATTAAATTTCGAATGAAAAAACTAGAGAAAGAGGTTCAAACAAAGTATTAGATTAATGAAAAGAAGAAAGCTACACGTATTAAAAGATATTCAAGCAGAAAAAGTGAACGATTGAAAGGTTGTCGAAGTCAAGAGCTAGAGTAACCAATGATGAGTAAGATGGGGAAAAAATATGTATTTTTGATTGTATTAATTGAAACTATAAGGAGTTCCATTTTTTTTTAACTATAAGGAGAAGGCAACCAAAAATACTTCCCTCGACTTCTCTCAAATAATAATCCCATACGATGGATGACAGCAGTCGAAATAGTATAGAGTATAATGTATAATTAACACCATTTGGTGTTTAATTAATACCAGCTCTGGTATGCTGGAACCAAAGTCATTCGCTTGTTATCTAAGTAAGACAAGTTGCAAAAATGAATCCTCATGATTAGTAACAACCCATCGGAAAATGCTTCGACATCGTCAAATAATACCTATTCATATTAAAAATAAATCGCAACACATCCGAGCCGCTAATACAAAAATACCAATAGATGATGACGACATTGAGAATAGATGGAAATAATACATTGAAGTACTCTATCAAGCTCTCAAATCACTTGAATATGTCTTAATTAAAGATGAAAACATGATAGGTAAGGACAATCGGGGTTCGCAAATATTAAGAAGCGAATTCGGGAGAGCCGTAGCAGACCTGAGAAACAACAAGGCGCCAGTAGTTGGAAAAATAAACGGAGAAATAATAAAGGCACTCGGGGTCAGAGCGAAGGATGCCCTCTATGGAATAATCAAAGATAGCTACGACAGCGTAAACATACCAGAAGACTTCGAGAAAAGTATAATGATCGCAATACCGAAGAAACCGAAAACAGATAAATGCGAAGAACACAGAATATTGAGCCTGGTGACTCAAGCATCGAAAATCCTTACTCAGATAATCAGCCAAAGAATAGAAGAAAGGATAGAAGGAAACCTCCCAGAACACCAATTCGAATTCAGGAAAAACCGAGGAGCAAGAGAGGCAATTCTCAGCTTGAGAGTTCTGGCGAAAAAATGAGACAAGTAAATAAGCCATTAAGTAAGACATAAGACAAGTAAATAATCCATTCGTGGACTTGGAGAAGGCCTTCGACAACGGCGAATGGAACAAGATGTTCAAGATACTAGAAGCCCTTGGACTGGATTACAACGACAGAAGAATTATCCATAACCTCTACAACAATCATGTTACAACAATGCAAACGAAAAATGGAAGATAAATAGACGTCAAAATAAACAAAGGAGTAAGACAAGGATGCAACCTCTCGCCAGCAATATTCAACGTACACCTGGAAGAGGCAATAAAAGAAACACAATAATTGGGTATCAAAGTAGTCAAGGTAAATGGAGAAGAAATTAACATGCTCCGGTTTGCAGATTACTTTCGTGTGGAGCATGGCACTCTATGGTTCCGAGACTTGGAGCATTGGAAAAGTGAACCAGCAAAGAATAGAAGCCTCTGAAACATGGTCCTGGAGGAGAATGCTGAAGATAAAATGGACAGACAAAGTAAGGAACGAGGAAGTATATAGAAAAGCAGAAGGCGATAGTAGGACCATACGAAGAAATCTGCGGCAAAGAAGAAATAGATGGATTGGACACACGTTGAGGCACAATTGATTGATTAAGAATATAATAGAAGGAAAAATAGCAGGGAAGATTCCACGAGGAAGACATGTACAGAGAACAAAGTAAGAAGGACGTAAAAAAGAGAAAGTATCAAGGATTGAGGGAATTTACATTAAATGAAGTAAAATGGAGGGCTGCAGTAAACCAATCCTAGGATTGAAATACTGATGATTATGAATATCAAAAAGAACAAATGCTTGAAGATCAAAAATCAATTAAAGAAAGTGACTGTTTTTTAACTCGTGGACTAATGGAAATTGGAAAATTTGTAAATAGTAATTACAAACTTGAAAATCATAAGATAGTAAACAAAACAGATACTGATTAGTTTTTCATTATTTCCACCCATTAATTTTCTTCACTTTTTCTTTTTTAGGTGAACTTCGCAGACGTAAGGATACCAGCAGGATTTGACTACCCGAAACCAATCAAGATCGGAGCCCTCGGTGCAGGTGTCCATGGTGTCAAATCCGATCCTATCACTATTGTTGACGCCCAAACACTTTTGGTACCTAATTTTTCATATGACGGAGAAGCACCAGGTAATTTAATAGCAAAATGACTGATTCCGTGTCGCGATGTATTGACTTTTCACCATTCCGAAGGCAATAGGTGGAAATCCACATCAAAGAGAATATTAGCGGTAGTGTAGATTTCCATGATCTGCTTCAAATGGTCTTCTTGGTCTTTCTATACAATTCTTTCGCCTTACTTTTCCTTCCATTACAGTCATTAAGAGGCTCTCATGCTGCATCTTTCACCCTATCAATACGCCGTTGCAATTTTTTTTCATAGCTATGGTCGTTCTTAGAGCTATTGTAGGTTTTCCTTGCTTGTAAGCGCGACGAGGTTGTTGTAGGAACTAAGTTGTCAGATCCCTAACGGAAGAACCAAGCAAGACATACTTTTCGTAATGTACGGAACACTAAGGTTTGCTTTTGCAACCGAAGGAATTTTTATGGCCCCAAGTTATTTTGTTGGATGCGACCGCCATAATACTGTATTGAAAGGCTTAGGTACTCGTTCCGGCCTCGCACGATGCGCAAAATGAACCAATGTACCCCAATATGTTTCATTTGAAAATCATAATTTAATGATTTGGCCAAGCACACCCGTTATGGTATGGTGTATGTAGTTAGGCATGTATCAATAAAAACGTAAGTTTGTGTAAATGATCAAACATTCATGCATGTGTGTGTGTATATATATATATACATAGGCATATATATACACATATATATGTGTGTATGTATGTATATATATATATATATATAACTTTTGGACGGCACAATAGAACACAGAATAAAACAGATAACACGTAAAAGGACACTCACACTGTAGATGATTTAAGCTTTCGGCCTACTCCGAGGCCTTCTTCAGGTCAGACCTTCCAAACCGTCCAAAAGTTATATTGCTCTCGTGAGTACTTCCGCATCATCTATATATATATATATATATATATATATATATATATATATATATATATATATATATATATAACTTTTGGACGGCACAATAGAACACAGAATAAAACAGTGTGAGTGTACTTTTACGTGTTATCTGTTTTATTCTGTGTTCTATTGTGCCGTCCAAAAGTTATATTGCTCTCGTGAGTACTTCCGCATCATCGATATATATATATACTATATATATAAATATAAGTCTTAGACAGCAACACACAGCACGAGAACACATAAAAAGAACACTCACAATAATATCTTGATAATTTCGACGGACTCGAACTCCGTCTTCTTCGGAAGATAAGATAGGACTTTTATTCAACACTTCTGTGTTTCTTCGAAGAAATCATATTTATATAAATAGATATTTTATGCATAAATTGCTGGCGCTTTTACACCGCCCGCCACACGCCCTTTTGGCAACTTGCGAGATATTGTGCGGGTGTAAATGTATCTTATTAACCAAAGGACTTTTACAATCTTCTACAGCAGATTAGAAGACAAAGAATTGTACACTCTGCTGCTGCTCTTGCATTCCATATTTCACAACCTCATGCACGAACTGCTCAACTCCTAAATGAGTTTTTTTTATCTCTAAGATGTTAGCTGTTGCTGAAATGTGGAGCTGCATATAAAATTAGATGGAAAAATATACTAGCCGCAAATCAATTATCAGATTATTTATTTTAAAAAATAAAAGAAATAATATAGTATTCAATGGTTTCTTCAAAAATTAGGTAGTCAATTTAGTCGAACGTCTTATAAATAAGCGAATTTCGTGGTCGTATTAGGATGATCATTCGTCCCGATTTGGGCATATTTTTCTATATAAGACATGAAATAACGATTTCTTTGGTGCGTGCCATCAGAGTTGGAACACATTTCAAAGGAATTTATCCAGTTTATGGCGGATTGATTTTCATTCATAATTTACACACACAAATGCTCACTTGAAATGTTTTAACCATCCATAATAGCGTTATTTTCATTGTTTTTAGATGCCAAATTCTGGGTCGGCCGAGGTAGTAAGCCCACATCACAAGGAATCAGACTGCCTGATGAGAACGGCAAATTTGGAACGCCGTTAAGACGCTATGACAAAAGAACTTTGGTCCTGACCCTACCTGGAGATTTGACTGTATTCGACATTGGCCATTTCGGAGTTTGGTGTGAAGCTTTTGCCGTGGACTTCGGTCACGTGGCGATTCCAAAAGGCCCACCTCCACCCAATGTGCCTCCTTCTCTACTCATGCTCGGAGTGTCTCCACAGGTATGAATATATGGAAGGGAAATGCTCCCTAAAAATCAAACATTCTCTTTGAATAAAATTAAGTGAGCATCTCTCTGCTCCTTGCAATAACATTTCAAATTATTTTAAATAGAAATTCTCTAAGAACACCAGGAATTGATTTTTCCGAAAGATGAAAGTAATTCGAAACTTTTAATTTAATTAAACTCAAAATTCAATCTGTTCATTCATATTGAGAGAATTTCTTGTGAAAATTAATAGTTTAATTTAGTAATTTAGCATTCAATTTGGAATTTGTTCTTTAAGTTATGAAAATTGTTAATATATCAATGGTCTGCATCAATTTCTATGCATGCGTCCAATTTTTATTGATATTTTGTTTGTTTTTTTAATTCCCAACGCAATTGAAAATAATGGGATCTCAGAGATATTCCCAAAAATAAAAATAAATTAAATATGCATTTGTCAAAAATAAAAGGATTTTAAATTTCTATGTTCTGTACATAAATAAAAAATTAAATTACACTCCAAATTGTTGATTTCTATTTAGATGTTCGCATGCAATACTAACTTACACCTTTTTGCATGATTTAAAAATATTTAGACGTAGAAAAAAATTCAATATGGCTGAGGGGTATTTGTACAGATAACAATCGATGTTGCAGTTGCAATCGATGCTACTTTCAAATTTTTCATATCCCATCACTTAAACAACTTATTATATTAAGACTCATTCCATGCCATGGGATACGCATCCGAAAAAAATCTTCAGTACAACATCATTGATAGCAACAAAAATATTTTCATGTTTACTTGTTTTCTAAAACCTCTCGCAATGAATTCAAAGACATATCATACAAGTATTTTCTAATTACATTTGTTGCACATTAATTGCGGGTCGCGGTGGTCTAGCGGGTAGAGCGTTGGACTGCTGACCGGAGGGTCCCGGGTTCAATTCCCGGGCAAGGCACTTTGGGCACCTGCAGCTCACCCAAGCT
Organism: Hetaerina titia; assembly: GCA_037158775.1. Taxonomy (NCBI): domain Eukaryota; kingdom Metazoa; phylum Arthropoda; class Insecta; order Odonata; family Calopterygidae; genus Hetaerina; species Hetaerina titia. The sequence goes on from CM073770.1 coordinate 67,675,112, forward strand.
AGTTGATTTTTCGGGTACCAGATCTTCCTGGGAAACTATAACCGGCACAGGGAAAGGAACTGGCCCCCCTATCCTGATGTGTGAATATTCACACACCGTATAGGGCTTGGTAAATGGGTGAGCTCTACCATCACCTACTAAACCGACCTTCGGGTTGATTACTGTGTTTATGGCACATTAATTACAGAGGTTACTTTTCCATGTTTTGAATATGGCTTCCCTTTGGTGTCCATGGAATGGTTTTTAACTAAACTCAGGTTGGGATGTGGTGAGGATGGGTTTTTATTAATCCGCAGAAATAAGTAAATTTGAATTCAGCAGGGATGTGGGTTTTTGTAATATATCATCGATCTTCAAGAACAAATTAATTGCATGCATACAAATCCAGCGGTTTAGTATTTCGCGAGTTGATATTTTTCATCCAAAACCTCAACGTTCAAAAGTGTATCATGTATTTAATCCATAATGTCCTCGAAATGTATAGGATACATTTTCCAGATCGCAGGTAATAAGTAAAAAGGAACTAAGCTTTAAGAAGATAAATTATCCTAAGGCTCACATTCCCCAATCACAGTATCACCTCTACAAGAATCTCCCTCTTCCTCATACACCCATCACCCTCTCCCGTGGGCTCCATCCCCTCCATTAACACGAAACATCCCCTGAACCTTCGTTTCCTTTCTCTAATCCCACAATTTACAGCAAATCTACCACTTCTCTCGGATTTGCCTCCCGCCCCATTAATACCCTTAACGCCATCAAAAAAACATTGAGCATTACCAATATTTTTTATACTAGTAGAGCTCCCACCCCCACTTCTCTCCTTCAACATCGACATTAAAGGGGCCCATCCGACATTGCTGCCATCGACCGAATCGGTCTCAAAATATTTCAAAATCTTAGAACATAACAGCAGTAGTCGTGTCATAAATCCTCTTCATAATAAAGCCTATTTATCCAAAAATAAAATTACCGAAAGTAGACCATACGAAAGAGGCCTTTTCATATACGACGATCAGCATTGGATGAAATGTATAAATAAATAGGCACAGTACTAAAAGATTCAAATATAATCTTTGATAAGGTACTACCCAAAAATCATGACAGGTATTTAACTTCTCAGGCTTTAACGACGTAAGTTTGCTCGCATTCAGCAGTATTAAATTTTTTAGCAGTATAAATTAGCACTGTACAAGTCTAGCAGACAGGATGGTACTCTCAAGCTGATTATTTAATTTAACGGAATGAGTATTCGAATCGAAGAGTAAAACTGCGCGTGGATTAAATTCTGAGGAAAAATGAGTGGTAAGGCGGATACTGGACGCAAACTAAATAAAGTAACTCGGAGCAATAACAGGAGTCGCTCGTACATTTTGAACACTTAAATGAAGACAAGCATAAAGTCTTAAAGAAACATTAAATTGGCTCACGAAAAATTCAATTAGAATAAACTAAAACTGCATATTAAATTAATGTAAAAAATGGATTATTTCACATAATGTAAATTAAGCTAATATTTTTCAAATAACACGCAGCAAATATTTTACGACATACATGGAAAGGTGCTAATTAGATGTAGTTCAGAAGAATGTGTTATAGTTCAGAAGAATCTATACATTTTCCAACCAAATTACGAAACAAGTAACTGCTGGAAGATTATTACAGAACTTAAGCGATAGCCCCTCCAATCTCGACGAGAGAGGCCTTGTCCGAATCCGGAAAAATAACAGAAATATACTGATGAATCGAGATTTAAGTACCCGTTTTTCCTCCGCAAAATTCATCGCCAAAACGACCCCCACATGAACACGAATGATACAAAGAAATAAAGTCTGACGTACAATTCATATAATTAATTCTAATGCTTCCTTCATTTAATAGTCCATATCCTATAAATTTCAGCAAAGGGTGCGATTTAAATATCTAGTGGTAGAATATGTAACCGAGCATTTCTCTTTCCGTCCTCAAATGGCCAAATAAAACTCAATTCTGAATCCCACTGCGGAAGCTAAATGCTTCAATATCAAAGAATGGTCTCGATACTGATACATTGTTTTCAACCAAATCTGAATCTCTGGGATCATTTTAACTATCGACCTTGTTTTGGTCACATTGTTTTACGATTTTATATGTGGCCTCACTAGGAACCTCATATCATTTATAAATTAGAAGTAAAACTCAATATTATTGCAGGCATGCTTCATACACACTATTGCATTGCTATACTGGATTTCATAAGCGGAAGAGGAGCTAGATAAATTACGGCAAAGTACCATAAACTATGAAATCAGCGACCAAATCTTAGTATTTGAACCAAAAAAAGTCATTTTACAAAGAGGTATTGACTGAGGCGTGAACAGTTTTTGAATAGTTGGTTAGATGAATGCAAGAGAAAGATTATTATATTCATTTTATCCTATACGCATTCATTTTCATACGATTGTAATTTCATAGCAGTTCAGTACATCAGAAAAATCTCTTTGATAAAATTATTTCATCACAAATATATTTCCGTGGCTTTCATCGGAGATAAGGTCGCACTTTTTCACTGAGTAAGAATTAATAACACAAATTTAAGCCCAAGATTTAACGAATCCTGGGCCTACTGCCGAGCCCATGACTTCGTTTTTGTTATTGACCCACCTCAATCGGTGGCATTTTGCATATATTTTAGTGGTGAATTCAGCACTTGAAGTTATACAAAAAATTAAGGGAATCTCTAGAAGTAGATACGATATACTGTCGATCAGATGACATGAAAATAACACGAGTAGGTTATCTTCAGCGTGGATTGTTGGATAATACATCTTAACCAAAGAAGCCATAGGCCCTGGATAGGAACGACGAATGGAGAAACTAAGAAAAATAATTTGTGGCAAATTAAAAACATAAACATTGTAAAGAATGATTTCCGTTAGCACAGATATGTGATCTTTGGGATCGGCTGATTCTTAAGCGACAACGTTGCATTATAACTGGTCAAGTTAGTTGTCCTCTCTCTTTTGTCACCTTTCCTATCAACCTTCTGTGAGTTTTCTTACACAAAATTAGCGCTATTAATGTAACAGTGGTCCAGTGTGAGAGATTTAATAATTCGGTTTTAGGCTTATATATTGACATAATCCAGGATAGATGATCAAATTTCCCCAACATCCAAGATCAGAAAACCGAGCAATATATCGCGCTTACGGTGTCATTAAAGGCAGCCCGAGCATAGAATGCTCGTATATTGTAAAAGCAAACTATTCAAAGGATAATTACTCCAAAGTGGAGAAAGGAAAATATTCCAGACATTAAAAACACAGACACTGAGGGACGGAAACATTTTTTTAGAAGGAGTTAAGATCAAAATCGAATTACTTTGATTTAATTTATTTGTTTTTAACCGTTGGAGTTACTAATTGTGAGAGGTAGCCGCATTAACTTGTCCCCTTCTTGCCCTTCGCAGAAGAAGAGGCCCAGGTCATTCGAGGACGAGATAGAGATCAATCAGTCCGAAAGTTATCAAGTCACACCAGTGGCTCTCCCTAACACGGGCCTCTTTCAAGACACCCAGCAACTGCTACCACCTTTTGTCTACTCTCCAATGAGGAGGAATTTTCCCGGACCTCAGAACTTCCTACAATACAACGCATTTCCTGCAGCTGGGGGAGAAATACAAGCCACGACATATAGGCCGCCGATCACCCGTTACCAGGAATTGAACCCGGAGCCTGTACAATCACAACAAGTGCCATACTTCGGAGGGGGAATACATTTCCCATTACCAACTCAAAATCAAGCTTATCATCAACCACAGTTTCAAATCCAGAGGAGGAACGACCAATACCCGAATCATCAATTTTTCGCTCAACCCTTCTACGGCAATTATCAACAATAAATCAAATCAAAGAATATTATATATATGTACATTTGGATGATGACCTTTAGTAGGCTTACACATGTGATTCCAGTGAAGTGAAGTTCTACGCAGTATATAAATACATATTTTCCCATATTATTTATTGGCGCCTAAGAATAATTATCTAATTTATTTACGGACCATCTACTTGGATAAATTAAAAGAATATTTATAGCTATAAGTCCTTGTGTGTTTTCATTGGTCAACTCATCATGTGCAATACTAATGCTACCTATGCTATCAGAGGCTATTATTAAAGTATTAAGACAGTGTAAAGGGACATGAAACAAGAAGATTTTATACAAGTGAACTGTGTAGTGTTGCTGACTGTTTTGTGACAAAAACTGACGCGAATGGTTGGTGCGTACGGTTGTGCTCCCTGTAATATGTAAGTCATAAACTAAAATGATAAATGTTTGCCGCATTTACTGAGACAAAAATTGTAAAATTTCTTCAGAAAATAAATCTTATTGTTTCATCCAACGTTTTTGTCAATGTAAAAGCCCTTGTAAATCTACAATGCATGCATAAACCCATCACCCAAATAATTGTTGAAGCAATTCCCTGCCTGCTGAGCAAACAACAGCATAGAACAATATATATTATGAGGAATGTAAAACCCCAAGAGGATGTCTATCATGTTCCCTCTGGCATGCATTCATTGGGAATAGTGGTGAAGGATATCTTACATTTAATTGGTATGGGTTGCAGTGAATCACTTGTTTTAACAGGTTGCAAATGTACTTTAATTGTAGAGGAGCGTTTTTGTTTCCCGAGGGTCAAAATGGGTTTTTAATCCTAAGAGTGCACATAATGATTTTGCATGGGGAAAGGATGTGCGGTTCTAATAAAAAAATCTAAATATAAATCAACTACTTAAACCTCCGGTTCAAATTGATTAAACAATTTCCAGAACCTCTAATCCCGACTTCAGAGGTATAACTTCCGTTCCTCATTACTTTAGTCTAAGCTGAACTGCGAAGTCTTGTGGGATCAGGATGGATATGAGGTCCGATGGGCGGTTGCAGGACACAGTCTAGTCATGCAGTTGGTGGCGAAAATGGGTAAGTTATAATCACCTCACGAGCAAGATCAGTAAGTAGATTAATTCACGATTATGTAAATGAACACTTGAGAAAAAATTATGCCACAGATATGCCAAAAGTCAGTTATGGAATGACTCTTTAAAAAAAAAACTAAACAAAATTCCCAAAGCAAAATTCCGTCTAAAAAACCTACGCTTTGGTTTCCTACAAAACTTTTAGGGCTACTAATCTATGTTCTAAATAATTGGACGATATTTAGAACCGAATTTCACAAGCCGAGCGCTTTATTTAAAAAATATAGTAGCGTTATCATGAAATATATCCTGAAATTTATTTATAAACTGCAAAGAGTGTAGGCGATATTCATAGCAAAACCCACTGCTCTTGCGTTGATAGAAGATATGTTAAATTATATTTCACTTTAAAACAGACTCTCCCTTCAACGAAAGTTTAAGAAGAGAACATTTAGTTTCAAAATAACGTAATTTTAAACCATTCTTGTGACTCATTTTATTGATAACCTTCCCCAGCTATCCCCAATGTAAGAATATTGGATATTTTATACTTTCCTCAGTAAAAAAGTATGCTGTGGCGTATTTATTAAATATATTTCAAGGAAATTAAAATATCCACTCTTTTGTGGTGAAGTTGACTTTTTGCACAAATTTATTTATTTACAAAAGAAGTCATTTTAGAATTCGAAGGCCTTTATACGAGTTCAGAGGCTGATTTTCCATGATGATTAACCATGAAACTATATACAATTTAGGATTGATTTCTGACACACATTTCTACGAAATCTGCGAAAATACAATCCTGTTCAAATTCCACTCACTTTCAAAGACAGATGCATCATATATAAAGTTTATAAAAATTCAATTCAGTCTATGTTCAGTTCAGTATGATATCGCCGTTATTAAAAAAATGTTATTAGTGGTTTATGCGGTCTAAACAGGTGTGTGTACCAGTATAGACCTTATACCTTCACTGTATCTGCGGTTAAGCAAGTAAGGTTATCGTTTTGAATCCCGCTAAACAATGAAGTCACATGTATTAATTTTGTTAATTTGAAAACAGGATATCTTTCGAAAGTTTCGTAAAGTCAGTCAGATAACATCTCAGTACGTAAACGTTTATATGGCGGTTACATTTCCACAGGAAAGCTTGTTTCATATAAGTTTTAGCGTTTTCTAAACAGTAAGCAGGCTTATTATTTTTGTAGGGAATTCAATGATCAACAATAGTGAAGTGGGGAGAGACGATGGGTGGGATAATGGATGGGAGATGATTTCACAAAGGAATGTTGGCTCGCGGGGTGCGATCGCTCTCTGGAGAAGCCTTCTACGATAGGCGCCTGTAGTACCAGCTGGATGTTGGTGCCTCTTTCATTCACTGTGCCCGAGTGGCACGAGGTAGCAGGTCGTCGCCTTGGTAGAGATATGGTAAAACGGAATGTAAGGGTAGATAATGAGGGATAAAAGGTACTTAAAGAAGAATAAAAAGAAGGGAAGAGAATCTTTTGTGCCTCACTACCTACTCTTACTTTCCACCACCTGGAGGTGTTACGTCTCGTAACATGGTCACAGTGAAAGTACCACCAACATTTAGTTGGTCCTTAGATTGACAATCGTCGAAGAATTCTCCTGCAAGAGATCGAACCCCGTGCACTTCCCTGTTTAGTCTTCATCATTCCCACATCCCACATCATGAACCATTGAAATTTCTCCAAAATATATTCCCATTTGGTCAAAAATTTTAATAAAGTAAATAGCCTTCTTCTAGCACATTTCTATGCCCTCTTTGTAATCGAAAAATCGAGGATCTACTCTTTTCAACCACAAGCAATAAATGTTATTTACCATTTAATGTTCGTGTATCAAATTCTCCATTCCATTTTCTACACACAAATAAATTAGATAAACAAGATGTTGATGGAGAGGATCTTCGATAAAAATAACAGTATAGAATTAAGACAAGTTCATATTTAAAGCCGAAAAAATGATGGGAACATTGTGAAAATGAACATAGCACCATACAGTCACATTAGTCCTGTGAAAAACAGCGGAGCTGAGCCTTTTTCTCGACTTATCTCTTATAGTGAGGTAAGCCAAGAGTGCATACATGTATATCAAATTTAGGTAAAACAATATCAACCCTAATACTCACAACCATTTCGCCGAATGCGTATCAAGTTTACTGCATCCCTAAAATATATACAGTATCATTGATGATGATGAAGTCAGGTTAAATTTTAAGATATTTTTGTGAATTTCAAGTGATTTATAGTTCAACAAATAAACTTTATTGTGAACTAGTTAACTAAGGCAATGAAGAGAAATCTTGGTCATAGTTAGTGAATGTTATGACGAGAATTCATTGCATTTACATTATAAAATGGAATAATCTTTAAATGTAAATTAAAAATTGATGCGTCGATACTGAATTTATTTTCCCTCAGGGAATGAAACAAAAACCCTCGAATTTCGTATGCAAAGTTTACCTCACTCGGTTTCACAACCATTAGTGTTATGATCGGTGGAATTTCTCAAAATGCTAGTTGAATCCAAGAACCTATTTAAAAGTAAAAAAAACTTAAATGGAAGTGGTCTTCGAAACGAAAGCATAAGACTTCGCAGAAATATTTTATCCTGTCTAATTCCTGGGTGATATCTTTCCCAAGGCAGTGATTTTGGAAGATAAAAGAATAACTCTCTTGTCTCTTTTTAATTCTGTAACTTAATTTCGGGACAAAACAAAACTTTCATTTCCCAATGATTGCATTGATTTTTGCTTCCTAGTTTTATATATCAAACAAACAATTACAAGAATACTATTTTAGCCATGTATATAGTAGCCCAAAACACTGATGTTACACCTCATTTTCTTTCGATACGGCGGCAAAATTTTCTTGTTCAAAATATGCTATTTTTCTATTGACTTTTTAGTGGCTTACAAATTTTGTGCATACTTTCTGTGCGTATTTTTAATGTTCTGCTGAATAAAAAAAATTAAATAAATCATGCATGGACCCTAATGGGGTCCCCGATTCTCTTGGAGTTCTTCCCACTGACCCTTCATGTCTCTCCTCTCTGGTGCCCTCAAACTTGCAGAAAACGACGAGTACATGTCCTTCGGAGTCTCTGGCGACCCCGATCACAGCAAAATGGTCGGTGGAGACGTTGCGGTGGCGTGGTTGGACAACGAAACCTTACAAGGAAAAGTTCAGGACTACCACTTGGATGCAAAATCCCAATGCTCCGGTGTGAGAGGCAGCTGTCCCGACATCAAATTTCCCGTAAGTAAATGCGCGGAATTAGAAACGGAGAATGCTTTTGCTCTAACAGAACAGCAATCATGTTTAAACTGAATAACCTCCCTAAGATAACGACAATGCACTAAATGTGTGTTGATCAAATAAAAGTAAAAATCGTAAATCTTCCCACCATCCTCTAACTTGTACAGGTATGTTTCAGCTATCCGCCACCTTTTGAAAACATCTAAATCTATTTGAATTCCTAACTAAATAAAGAAAAACTCATAAAAATTCGTACGCAAAAAAATCTGTAACTGAGATTTAGTCCAAAAATAACGCAAAGAATAATTGGTCAATTAACCTGGATAATTCGAGGGGAGGCGGGGGTGGTTTTATCTCACAATAAAGGCGGGGGCGGTTTAGACTCCCAATATTTACTAACTTTGTTGGATTTTAGGAGAAAATTCTATTAGACTCGTTATATTTACTATCTATCCCATTTCTTCTTTCCATTTTTCTAAAAATCTGCACTTCAAAATAAGCACAAACAAAAAGTACCATACAAAATCCCGTAAAATTACTAACCAATCATTTTTGGTGGCTCAACTGGGAGCATCAGTCAACATTTCCAGTTCCTATTTATCTGGATATTAATTTTGCTACCACGAAATTCAACTCAAAATTTCCTTCTATTTGGTAAATATTTACTGAAAATACTACTATACATCTATGTAATTAGTTCCAAACTCAACGTTTCCATTGAAGAAAATTTATTATTTTCCATTATTTACCCGATACAATTCCAAAACACAAGTCTCGTTTTTTGTGATTTACCTTCATCCACTATATAGGGATTTAGTTTCCCTAAAATGTGGTCCAAACATTCTTTAGCAATTCGCAATGCTGTCTTTCTCTGCTCACCGTGAACTTTTATTCTCATTAGTTTAGAGCAATCCTTGACAACTAAGTACATCGCGGACTTTTAAAGCATTTCTTCTAAACTTAAATATCTTTTCCTCTGCCTTATTTCTGCATTCGGCAAGTAGTAAATTACTTCACCTCAGGTGAAGGAAACGAAGACGAGCAGGTGAAGATGGGAAAAATATCGACTCGAAATAGATGAGTACACAGACTGACACGTGCTTTTGAAGCCGAAAAATAACCTCTTCAAATAAAGCGCAGTTGGCAACGAAGGATCACCATTAGCTCAGTCGCTCTCAGTGAATAAACGGAAATACGAGTAATTACCCTTAGTTGCCAACTGTTCAATCTACACATCATCTGAGGATCATCCTTTAAGGCACAGGGTGCGGCAACATAACTTCCTTTTTTAAATGCGCGCCAGTGAGGCTGTAGGGGTCGTAAGCTGGGAAGAGTGGTCTCATTCGACAGCCTGGGTTCTAAAGTTTTCTCACCACCCTGGTCAGTCGCCAACATGCATTGGAATAGTGAGGAGCGTGTGTTTGTATTCAACAATATCTGCCGCAGTTACATCCTTAGAAAATCGCCAAACGTCCAATCTGTTCATCCTGGGAACACCAGTAAGATTCAGGCTTTCAGGCTCACTCACATCTACAGTGCCTTCTATCTGCTTCTTTCTTCGACGACGTTGGGGGTGAACTTATGTGAAATAATCATGATGAGGGTACAATGGAGTCTACCAGCTTCACTACAGATTCTTTCACGAAAACTGTTTTCATTAGAAATTGTATTTTGATTCACATCGCGACCACTTGCACCGAATGTGTTCACGCAGCTGCTTCTCGTAATGTAGGGATTTCCTTCACAATTAGAAGGAAGCTTGGAGACACTCTCGAGTCTGAGTTATTGATACTTTCCTTTCTGCTGATTTCATTGGAGTCATTACTTCCTTAGATCTACTAACCTTCATTTTGGCACTCTGCCAAGTTAGAGTTAGTGTTTTTATCAAAGAAACGAGTACCTTGTCGATTTCAGTAAGGGATTTGTGCGTAACATTTTTAATTTTGTCTGCAAAAGTACCCTTTTTTATTGGTAATAGATTCCGAATTACTTTTTAGACTTTTGAGTCCATTCTTCAAGTACTCGTTGTTAACAGCCATGTAGCTTAGCGATGCCTCGAAGGATCGGCAGGAAAAATATTTCCAGTAAATTCCCAGGTCTTCAAATAAGCTTTTTAATGGTATTTATTTAAGCCCTCTACATTTACTGTGGAATATCCGTGGGCACTGGTCACAAGAAACGGACTTGTCATTAATTACTATCGAGTTTCGGCAAGAGTCACATTTTCGTGTGTTACGTTCAGGCGTCATATTATAAGGTAATATTGCAATTCATCGGTGTTGTAAAATGTTCGATGCAATGATCTAATCACGACTAGCGGTAAGCATCATGCGTTCAAGTTCTTCTTTTCTCTCACATGGAATATTTTTAATCTATGTCGAAGGCGTGAATATTGTACCAACGGTAAGACTTTATACGAACTTACAGGTTACGCCTTCTCTTATTTCAGGGCGGAACGGAGAGCGTCCGGCTTTTGAGTGCAGCAAGATCAGATGGCCACACTGTGATAACCTACCAAAGGCCTTTAGTAGCAGTCGACAGTAATTATGATCGAAGCATTTTCTCTAATGGGACCAAACAGCCTTTTATTTGGGCAATTGGGCCTCTGAATGGCAGGAACGAAGTTTCTTACCATAGAATTGCAAATAGACGTAAGTATTTAAATAAATAGCATTTTTGCAGGAAAAATTGTTATATATTACGATGGTATTCTGTTCCTTAGTTCAAAAGTGGTCATTCAGGGTCTTTCTATTTAACCATATTTATATACATGCATATATATACACACATATGTATATATACTCTGTACTTTACTGCATAGTGTGTGTATATATATACTGGATTGACAAGGAAGGAGCATCAGCAGGCTGTAGAAAAAATCATGGGTGCTAGTAAAGAGCTGAGTAGTATCGAAGAAAAATGGGAATGTACCAAGAAAGGGATATCGAAAGCCGCAAAAGACACTATAGGAACCATTAACGAGAAAAGGACAAGGAAACCATGGATCACGGATGAGATAATTACAAAGATGGATAAGAGAAGAAAATGGAAAAATATAAACACAGAGTTAGGCAAAATGAAGTACAAATAGTTGAATAATAAATTGAGATGAGCCACAAATAAAGCAAAAGAAGCGTGGTGGAAGACGCAGTGCGAGAATATGGAAAGTTTGCAGAGGAAGGGTGAAATTAGTGCGCTACACAGCAAGGTTAAATCACTGTCGGGTAGTAAGAAGGGAAGATCTGTGCTAACAGTTAGAAATAATTCGGGTAAAATAATAGTTGACACAGAATTTTTCCTAGAGAAATGGAAGGGATATATAGAAGAACTGTGTAGTGAAGAACTTAGGCCAACAAGGTTAGACATAGGGAAGGAACATGACGTAGAGGACATACTCGACGATGAGATAGTGAGGGCATTAAAGAAGATGAAACCAAATAATGCCGTGGAGGTAGACAGCATTCCTGCGGAACAATTGAAATGTTTAGGAAAATGTGGGAAGAAGACTATATGGACTGATTCGTAGTATTTATGAGGAAGAAATCCGGCCGGAAGACTTTGTGAGATCAGTGTTAGTTCCTATACCGAAAAAGTTAAAGGCTACATCATGTGGGGACTACAGAACAATAATTTTGATATCCCATGCAGCTAAAGTTATTCTCAGGATCATCAACAAAAGGATAGAGAGTAGGGCAAATGGTTACTTAGGGGATGATCAGTTTGGGTTTAGGAAGGGGAGAGGTACGCGAGATGCCATTGCAGTAATGAGATCACTTATCGAGCGGAATATAGAATACAATCAGGACGTATTTGCCTGTTTCGCAGATTTCGAAAAAGCTTTTGACAGAGTGAATGGAGAAAAACTAATGTGTATATTGCAGAAAATAGGAATAGACTGGAGAGACAGGAGGCTAATCCGCAACCTGTACATACAGTATCTCTGACTGCTCAGGGGCGAGTGGGGAACGGAGAGTCCGGATGGTCAGTGTTAGGAAGAGGTGGAAGGCAGGGTTGCCCATTATCACCGGTGCTGTTCAACATATACATGGAGGAAATTTTTATAGAGGCATGAAAAGAACTGGAGGTGGGAATGAAGGTCGGCGGGGAATTCGTAAAATCAGTTAGGTTTACTGATGACCAAGCTTTGGTTTGTCAGTCGGCCAAGGGGTTGCAAGCATTGCTGAGTGAATTAGAGGTTCAGTGCGATATATATGGGATGAGAATTAATATTAATTAAACAAAGGTATTGCGATTTTCTAGAAAGAAAAAGACTAAGCTAAACATTAAAATAGGAGGGGAAAAAATAGAGCGGGTAGAACAGTATACGTATCTCGGAAGTGTTTTGGGCCAATACGGTCTAAGTGGTAGGGACGTAAGGAGAAGAATTGCGCTAGGCAAGGAGGCTTTCTCAAGGAGGAGGGAGTTGATGACGGGGACGTTGAGTAGAGATGTTAGGACAAGACTCGTAAAAACTCTGATATGGAGCGTAGCTATGTATGGTGCGGAAACGTGGTCACTGAAGCAGGAGGATATACGTAGATTGGAGGCTTTTGAAATGTGGGTGTGGAGAAGAATGGAGAAGGTGAAATCGACCAAAAGGAAAACAAATGAGGAAGTACTAGATATGGTGAGCGAGGAGAGTGGTTTGTTGGGAGAAATCCTGAGGCAACAGGAAAAATGGATGAAGGGCGTATTGATCGGCAGTGGGATGTTGAAGAAGGTAATAGAGGGCAGAATGTTAGGCAAACGAGGAAAGGGCAGGAACAGGGTAGGAATATTGGACTGGATGAAGGGAGGAAGGAAGTACACAGAGATGAAGAAGGACTTGATGCAGAGTAGGTTGCTGGATTGTGTTTTGTTAGGAGTCACATAATATGTATTTGGTAGTTGTGTCCATCCAAAACCTACCTCAACCGGTAGATTACCTATAATAATAATAATTATATACAATGTATTTGGAAGTAGGTCGCAGTAGTCCAGGGAGTAGAGCGTTGGACTACTGACCAGAGGGTACCGGGTTCGATTCCTGGGCAAGGCACTCTGGGCAACTGCAGCTCCACCCAAGCTATGTGAATGTTCGGGTACCATATCTTTCTGGGAAACCATAACCTGCACAGGAAAAGGAACTGGTCCCCCTATGTGAATTTCACATGCCGTTGGACTTAGTATTGGGTGAACTCTACCATCACCTACCAAACCAACCTTCCGGTTGATTACTGTGTTTATGGTTATATATATGTACATGTCTATGATATAGAAGCACTCATGAGAACAATATGATGGCACAATAGAACACAAAATAAAAATATGCCATGTAAAGGGCACTCACATTGTAGATTGTTTAAGCTTATAGCCCACTCTGAGGCCTTCTTCAGGTCTAGCCACTCCATGAGATGTCAGTTTAGGGAGTCAGTTAGCGAAAGTCAGTTTAGAGAGTCAGTTAGCGAAAGTCAGTTTAGAGAGTCAATCTTAAATCCATTAAAAAGGTCATATTGATAATCTTGTGAATGCAGGTAGATTTACAATTGCTGAATGCACAGATATTTATGAATGAGCAATTTTATGGTCCAGAAAATTTCTTTTTTATCCAGGCATGGTTGTATGTACCACTGTGCAATTATGCTTCTCTTGGCTATGCCTTTATTTAAGTGGATTAATAATATAAAATTACGTCAACCTGACTTCGTGACTAAGAATTTCACATCAGGTCCATGCATCAAAATATTGTCAAACCAAACAATACGATCTCATCAGCACCTAATTGCATGCTCAAAACTTTAATATTTCCTGTTACTATTTATTATCTCCATACACAGATGATGTCCTGCTGGATTTTGGGCGTTATCCAGAATGGAATTGTCCAAAGTCTGATAATGGTTGGGTTGGTTCTGTGGAAGGGGAGGAAAATGATGGGCAGATATCTGGTAGTGAAGAGGTGTACAAAGAAGATATTACAGCTGTTGATGAACCACATAAGTTAGTTGAAAGACCATCAGAAGTACAGACTCCACGACCAGCACCTACAGTTAATGCATGGAAAATACCTCCTATCCCATGCTATGAACCGGATGATGGAGTTTATTATGCTCAAATGGGACCAACTGGAGGAAGGAGAGGATACCCAGCAATTACAGGTTAGTATAATAATGTATGCATAAATTTAACAAATTTCACAATATAGAATGAATTGAGGATTTGTTTGAAGCAGTTCTCCAAAATATCTGGTGCTCTATCCATCTCTCCATTTCCTAATAGCTCCTTTCACTGACTTTTTCATTATCTACTTATCATAGTTTATCCTAGATCTTCCTTTATCACTCTTTCCCTCCATGTTTCCTTCGATTTGGTCTGTAGTAAACTACTTTGTCTCAATATATGTCCAATTAATTTCCCTCTACTTCTTGTAAGTGTCCTCCTTAGGTTTCTTTCTTCACTCTCTCTTTGAAGTACTTCTTCATTTGAAATTATTTTCTATCCATTTTGATTTCGGCATTCTGTAGCAACACACTTCCATTGTCCATAATCTTGATTTCTCCACTACTCGTATTGCCCATGTGTCATTTCAATTGAAGAGTAGACTCTATATAAAACTTTTAATAAATTACTTCCTTCTGTTTATGGTAGCACCATTTACCGATAGTAGCTGCTTCTTCTGAGAGAAAGCCTTCTTCACCATTTCAATTCTATTTGCTATATCCCCCTTGTTTCTTTCATAACTAGTGGTCTCTTAATAGCAAAAATATTCCTCTTATTCTGATGTCTTTCCCTATTCTTACTTAGAGTTTATCTTCCTTACTTTGGCTACAGAACATTGCCTTAGTTTTAATTTTATCCTGAGGTTGTACCTTTTCATCCACTTAACCATATAGGCTAGTACCTTTGTAAGGGCTTCTGTCTTCCGTGCTAGTATATTTATATCATCCACAAATCATAGCATACTTTCAAATGTAGTTTTTTCTTATGCTAACTCTTTTCCTTGATCTTGTTAAATGCCTTCTTAAAATACACATTAAACTTCAATGGTGATGATGAACTCCTTTTTTTATTTTAGTTTCCTTCTTGCTTTCACCACATCTAATCACTGCTTTCTGGCCTCTATAAAGAGTGTGTATAAATGTCCTATCATTATATTTCATTCCAATTTCTCTGATAATGTATAGCATCATTTTTCCAGTCCATGTTGTCCAAATGAAGGAAGTGATATCGTTCAATTGATCTTTTATCAGTATCCTCTCTCCTACAATAAGTATGAGAGCAAGAATTGCATTTCTTGTTCTCTACTTCTAAGTCCAAATGAGTGGTCACTTAAATACTCTTCTGCTTTCTTTTCTATCTTTGGTATGTTGTTTTTTTGTCAGAATGTCTTGATGCATGGCTCATCAGATTAACTGTTCCAAAGTTTTCACATACATATCAATATAACATGTTATGTTTGTGATGGTGACAGCGTTCAAGTAAAAGTAATAGTATTTACAACTACGATTTTTATGTATTTCCATTTGTAAGCATTACTGAAAATTTTATCTATTAAGATTATTGATTTATTATTATGCCTCAATCACTTCAAGTAATTTTTGTATTTAGGTAGCCATTGCATTAAAAGTACTAATTCAATGTTTATAGCACCTCCAATCAGTATATTTCCATGCATTTGAGATACATTGTAATGGATAATGAATGAATTGCTTGTGAACATACTAGCCTATGGGACTTGGTATGCAAAATATGCAGTCAATTCAAAGACCTTTCTTGGCAATGTTTCAGAATATGATGAAATGAATTAATACTGGTACACATTCTCAGCCTTCAAGGGAAAAATATCTACTCCCTTGTCAATATATTTATTGTAGGTCAAGTACTTTTTGTCATTGAACACTGGCATCATGGGAATTCTAGTCTCCTTTTTTATAAAATGAAGCCTAACTATTTAAATGCTACTTCCTCTGTATGACAAAAGTGCATGACTATGTAGGTAGGGATTAACTGTTGTTGGGAATGAAATCCAGTGAAATGCCTTCTTTAAATGTACAGACTAAAGAACAAAGCAATTGAATGTTATTATCTACAAATTTTAATACTCATAAAAGATAAAGTTTAATTACATAAAATGTGGTTATAACATTTCTTATATAGGTCATGTTGGATGGGGAATATCGTGGTACATCAATGGACTTCTGATTCCTGAGATAAATGTGGTTCGCGGGAGGACCTATACTTTTGTAGTAGAAGGTGGTCATGACCCCGAAATTCCAGCACGGTATCATCCTCTGTACATCACCGATGACCCTATTGGAGGATATCAACATAAGACAGATGCTGAAAAAGCAGTAAGATATAATTATTTTGGAAAAACTATAAACATATCATGTCATTTATAACCAGCGTGTTTGTTTATAAATTCATGCTATATTTTATCACTTCTCTAAGGCTCTTCAATATTCATTAATTGTATTTTGTTGAAGAATTAATCAAAAAATTTTCATTTTATTTTATGTCCTTTAAATATTTTAATTAATTTTGTTTCATTATTAACTTGCTTTAAGATTAAAACTTCATTTATTCTCATTCTGAGAACTGAAAAATGGGTAGATAAAACCGGAACTCCCCACACGGGAGAATAAACAAACTGAACTTACAGATGTGCATTTTATAGATGAGTAAATTCAGTTACTATATAAAAAATATTTTATTTTCATACAGCCAGTATACTCAGATTTTCATTACATCACACCCAAATTATTTCGTTTTACCTCAAAAAAAATGGCCTGACAAAAATGGATTACTTCCTAATGAGCACATTGTTTTTATTTTTAGATACATTTTTGGTTCTCATGAGTTACAATGCGCTGTTGCAATTTGTTGTTTTGTTTGCATATGTCCTGGGTTATCTTTTTATTTTTAAGTGAAACCTTTAATTGGTATTTTTGTGGGGCCTGTGAATAAATATGTGAAATCAAGGTTCATTTAGCTTTCAGGTTGGACATAGAAAAAATGTTTAAGGTACCTATTTTAATGTTATAGGAACATCCTCGATTTGTTTGTGCAATAAATGTAATTAAATAAAGGTCTTTGCACAGAACTTTGAATTACAACCCTCATATAGAAGTTAGACTTACATTTTGGGTAAAATGCCACTTAACATTAGTGAAAGATTGTGTTCTTCACCACCAACAATCCACACTATCCATTGATAGTTTCCTAAATATTAAAGAACCCAAGAATAGTAGTGAATGCTTTTTACAGTAGTAAAGATTCAATTGAGTAGCACTACTGAAGGCAAAATCTTTACATGGAGCTTGAGATCTTTACTTTACCTTGGATTTCCAATTTTGGTTACAGGAAAAATTTTTTTTCCATAAGCTTTTTCTGATGGGGCAGTTGTAAAATATATTTGTAGTCATTAATTGCTGGTCTCAACTATTTTCTAAAAAAATCAAGATAGTAGTTATATGTATTCAAATTATAATGACTCCAATTAAATTCAACAGGTATGCATGATTAATAAAGCGATTTATAGTCACTACATTAACATATATGATTCTCAGGGTGTTCAAGTATTTGCTGGTGTTGAATGGGACCCTATTACTGGTGAACCTAAGCCTACTGCCACAGGGCGACTTTGCAACTGGATACCTGATCCTGATAAGCCTGCAGATGAAGCAACATCATTTGGAGCATACCAACGAACCCTGACTCTAATCTGTGATAATGAGAATGATGGAAGTCCAGGAATACTTAGGTGGACTCCTGATATCAACACACCAGACACTGTTTACTACCAGGTACAGACCTAAAAACACTCCTGCAACTAAACCACGTTGCCACAAGTATTTCAATTCTCGGATACATTACTACTAACATGCTGAAATGCATTAAATTATAATTAAGTAATGATAATTCCAATGTTCACCAAAACTTTTCTTCAAACTGTATCAGGTTGTGTAGTTTATATTTTGCTCTAAAAATTGTTTTGAAGAACTATGTGGGTCATCACTTTAAGCACCCATTTAGTAAACTGTCATTTATTCAAGCCTAGTTTAATCCATTATATTTAATGCTATTCATTATTTCGACCTTCATTCTTTTTTTTATCTATTTGCTTTAACTATCACTCATGAAAGTCTAAGTGATGAATGACTCCAGAATATACTTCTCTCTAAAATAATAAGCTACAGTGATACATAAAATTCCTGTGTAGCATTTGTAAATTGATTGGAATCCTTCATTTTAGCAATGTTATCTTTTCAATCAACAGTGTTACACTCACCGATATCTTGGATGGAAGATAAATGTCTTGGACAGCTGTGAATCTGATGAGGGCACAGGGCATTTAACCCACCGACAACCACAAAGAAGACCAGCTTCCAGGCGGGGAAGGGGGAGAGTAGCTGTGAATGAAGATGCATCACAGTTTGATGATGTAGAGAGCCTAGTGCCTAAAGCAAGTATACAAATTTCCACTCGGGTGAGACCTGATGGAATTGGTCTTGGAGTGAAACCAGATCAAAGCAGCAATTCCAAACAAATAAAGCAAGCCCAACCATTTGAAAGTAATCATAATTTCACTGTGAGCGAAAAGGAATCCATCACAGAGGCTGATGAGGGTGGATCACCAAGCGTTGATCTAACAGTGCCCCCCTTAGCTGGAGTATCTGAAAAGATTTTGTTACCAGAGAGTAAAAATGTAAGACAGGTTGCCTCATCATTTAGGAGATTTTCACATCAGCCAGTGAGTTCTTACACACTCTCAAAGCGATTTCGACCTACTTCAGATCCACTTGCCAATTATGAAAGAAGGGGGATTCAGCTCAGAGGGAATACACATCCACCACGCACCTCCTTTGGTAGCCGAGTGGCAGGAACATTCAGTCCATCACCCGCAGTGAATGAAGGAGGTTTCCACCCTGTGTCAGGAAGTGAAAGGATTGATGCTCCCGTGAAAGTTCTCACCAGAAGAATTCCTCCAGCTCTTTTCCCAGTCAATGGTAAGGCAAAGAAGAAGAAGATTGGAAACCTCTTTGGTAGACAAAATGCGGAAAGCCTTGAGCCAATTTTCATTCCTTCTCCACCTGACCTAATAAGGCAGAGGGAAAATGTAACTTCCATTAAGAGAGAGGATGTAGTCATTCCAGAGGAGGAAACAAAAATGGCTGCAAATGAGAGAGTCGACTCATACTCTCTGCCACCTAGATCTCACTCTTCACCTGTGGTGTCATATGATGGAAAACAAATTGATCCCTCCCTTACTTCAGTTGTTTCACCTGACCGGGAAGGGAACTCACGCTCCAAGAGACCATCATCTACAAAGATACAAAACACTCCCCAGTTTGGACCATTCCTTGGTGAAGTGCCTCCTCCTGTACCAGTAGATGTCATTCCTGCAAGTCTCCCCCAACTAAGGTCTTCAAGTGTGGCCACCAAGAGAGTTTCTGGGGGATTGGAACATCCACCTAGCCTAAATCCTAAACCACAGAGTCAGTATTCTACTCTGAGGGGCTTACAACCAGATGAAAGTTCAAAGGTAGGCAAAACCACCAGCCTTGCTGTGAGTCAACGCAAATTTAGCCCAGAGAGCAATGTAAGAAAGTATATTCCACGAGATGAAAGAGTAAGAAGTAGTATACGAAGTAGGAGAGATGCCAGTCCACACCATGAGCAGGGTCATTTTGATGATGATGTTCACAGTTATAATAAAACCATGAACCATGCACCTCACCTCCACAACCATGACAAAGAACATGAAAAATCCAGTGTAGAAAGTATTAAAAGCAACGAAAAGGATAATGCTAATGGTTCTGCATCTGTCAATGTGTCATCCAGCGTGGGAATGTTGGTATTGTTGAACGCAATTAAAATGTGGTGGTGAATATAACTGTTATAGTTTGCCAGCACTTAAGGTTGCTAAGTGTGAAGTTTTGAGGACATTTCCACACGTAGTATGTGGCATGAGGTGTGTCACTGCTGTTATGATGAGCAGAACAATTGTTATGTGAGAATAGTTTTTCTGGACTGGCCAGAAAATGTTTTCCTCATATTGACTTTAATAAATGGTATCGTGAAACAGAAACATGTGCTCATCGCACATTTGTTCATAATGTATGACAAAATGTTGAGATTGACTTGGATTTCCATACATGGTGGTTTTCAGATAAGTAATCAATTCTTCATGAAAAAAATGTCTTATCTACACTTTTCACTGATACTTTCTTATTTGTTAAAACATATTTTGAAGGATTAAGCTTGTTATAATGGAAATGAAATTTTCTTCAAGCAAAATGTACATATAATTTCTGAATAAATAAAGTTCATCTATTTCTAAGTCCAAGATAATGCTCTCCAACAACATACTCTCAAGTAATTGCATGTCGTTGAACCTCAAAGGTAACCGTTCAAGATAATAGAAATCTGCAAAACCACTTTAATGTTTGATTAATTATTAAAACCAAAATTAGGCATATTTTTTCAAGACCATTCATCAATAATGAAAACTTCGTTGCAATTTTCCACAGTTAAAACTTTATTGCCGACCATGGTTTCGATACACTGTATCATCTTCAGGTGATACCTGAAGATGATACAGTGTATCGAAACCATGGTCGGCAATAAAGTTTTAACTGTGGAAAATTGCAACGAAGTTTTCATTATGTCTCGATTCCACAATATCACGCCTGATTCTTCACTTTTCGTACCATTCATCAATTTTGAAAATAGCACATGTTAACAGTAAACCTACCCTAAACAGTAAATCTTGTCCATGTTTTTTGTTCATAGCAAACAATTATGGAACAATAAAATACAATTTCTGTACTTCCATCACTCATGAGCCATTTCGAATACAGCACATATTTGCAAGAAAATCTTCAAGGTTTTAATAAATAAAAATAAGCTCAAAGCTATGTCATTCAATTTAAAACCCATACATTTGAGGTCAAGGATGTGGCAGCCCAAGGGTAGAACATTGTACTACTGAATGGAGGGTCCAGGGGTGATTCTCAGGCATGACTCAAGGCATCCCCAGTTTCACCCGAGCTGTGTAATTTTGTGGGTACCAGAATGTCCTGGGCAACCATAGGCAGCACAAGGGACAGATCTGGTCCCCTTGCTATGATGTGTAAATTTCACACACCTTTGGACATTGTACCAGGTGATTTTACTATCCCCTATCAAACAAACATTTGGGTTTACAAACGTGTTTGTTTTTTTATAAAAGAGGACAACTCATTTAGCCTGGTACATTAATTTCTCACATTCAGTCTGCAGAGTGGAAATGTCCTAATTATCAATGTTAGAGCCAAATATTGAAATTCACGCATTGAAACCCACTTTTACTTCAGGCTCAGTACTGTACCAAAAGCTTCTTTTTTTAATATAGCAACCCTGTGAATGATCTACATATAAGAAAATTCTTGAGATTGAAAGTATAACATATTAGTCAATTGTTGAATAACAGATGGATCTTTGCACCTTTAGGAAAAAAGTAATATGAGCATTAATATCATAACACTGTCATATTTCCACCAAGAATGTTCACCTAAGATCTCTCTAAGATACCTCACAAGACATGAACCACCCTGGCCATCCAATCAGCAACAATGCAGAAAAAAAACATTCAAAGTAAAGATGATTTTATTTAATTACAACTACCTCTCCTTGGATTCAGAAAATATCAGTTACACTTCCAATTCACATTAATTTCATGCCCTCTGAATATTCAGGATGCTAAGTCCAATTCCATTACAATTAGATCGGACAAGCAACTTTTACTTCAAGTTACAGCATTCATGTTTGGTTGTCAAAAAAGTATGTTAACTATATAAACATTCTCAGAATTTATAATGAATCCACCAAACAGGCAGAACAATTAGGATTTGTTGATGAGCAAATGTAAAGGACAACCCATAAAATGATATTTATGAACTAATGTTGAACTCTCTTGCTTATTTAAGCTGTCATTTTATATTTTATCCTACCATGAAGGTCAGCTGGCAAATGTAAATATCCTTTTTAGCCAGACTCCATAAACAATAATGGAAGCACCACCAACTCATGCTGCTATGTTACATAGCCTGTACAACTTCACACTAAGTACAGATCAAGTGAGAAGAGCACAAACAAACATATTTCATACATCTCTCTGTGAAATAATAAACAATGGATGGGTATATGAGTCACAGACTTAATTCCAAGGTAACTAATTCAATGCATATGCTTAATAGGGAATAAGCTGAGATCAAGTGGACACCAAAAAAACGATAAACATGGCTACTCAGCAGAACATTTAACAATTACTTATTCACACAATTTGAAAGCACACATACATGGAGGCCAATTTATAAACCATATAGAAATAAGATTGCAAGTGAAATAAAAATACAACCTTAATGTGATGACAAGAGAAGATACTTGTAACAATTACCACAGTGTTCGTCAGTAGTTCAAAGATATTAAATCCAGAACACTATTTTCAATAAAGTATTATTTACTGACAATCTATTCAATCAATGAGTATTTATGCATTAATACTGACATTTCAGCAAATATAACAGCCAATAAAGGGCTCAATTTTCATGAAGACTCAAAACAAATCATCCCTATATATCAAAAAAAATATTACAATTAGGGGAACTCCAAAACTTAAGTTTCTCCAGTGGAACAACAAATGTAACAAAACAAGTATGTACAAGACACATGTTCCACTGTCAAATGAAGAAGTATCTCAAACAGATGTACTCATAGGAACAATGAATGTAGCATAACAGCCCTGTCTCCACAGAAAATGCATTCTAATCCAAGTTTAAAGCCGAGTATTGAAACATTTAGCACTTCACCTTTTGATTATCAAATTCAGAGTGTAACAATGAGGAACCTACGGCTAGGTACCTTTCTGTAATTGTAGAAAAAAAATCATTAAAATAGGTAACTGCAAGAGATTCCTAAATAGTTTTGCATTCAAGTAAGTTTCTAATCAGCACCAACTGATGTCAATAGCTATGAAATCCCATCATATTTAATATTTTTCTCCATTTCAATAATGCGCACACATTTTAAATTATAAAATCTTCTTTAGAAAATAATATGGTAGATATAAAACATTTGACTGAAGCATATTTAATGAATACTGCAGTAACACACTGGTTATTATTACTTCTACCATAGTTACCAACCTGAGGGTTGGCTTTGATACATCTTAGCAGCAGTCACAGTATCCTTGAAGGTATATGAAATTCACACTTTAGGATAGTGGGACCATTCTTATCCCAATTCCACCATGAAGTTCGATGAGCTTTGGGATTTTTAGATGGGATTGTCTGAAATCATCACCTGGGATCCTTCAGCTCAAGTGAGTATTATATTCATCCACTAGTCTTAGGGTTCCAAGTGAAAAACCTGGGTCATGCCTTTGCACAAGCTCATATAAAAGCCCAGTGCTGTCATTTTACATTTACTAGAATTTGATAGGAGACCAAACAGATGCAGGATAGAACTGGCCCCTTGTGTAAAGTGCAAATGCCTAAGTCTTCAGTTGATTGTGACATCTACCAACACCCATCAAAACCGACTTTCAGATTAATTCCTGTGGATGGGTCAAATTACTGGGTAGTAAACTCAAAAATTTCAGTATTTACCAATATTTTTAATTTTTATGCATATATACTTTTATATACATCAATATGGACTCCACAATTTCCATTTAAACAAAAACAAACAAGGCAACATTCAGAATTTAGAATATGTAATGCTCGAATACTATATATTGAATCTGCATACATCCAAGGAGCCAGAGATATCATTTGTTTTCTCCAGAAAGCTGATCGTAACAGTCAAAAATTTGACAATTACAGTAAATCCCCAACTTACATAGTTAATTCTCTCTGCAGATGCCTATGTTTAAAGGAGTAAATTAATCAACTCAATTTTTATGTGCCCCATACACCCTTCTTTCTCAAATTCACATTTTTCGAACAACATAAAATTTAATCAGTGATAAACCACTTGGTACCAACAAATCCATTGAAAAAAATTAGAACTAAAATGAAACATGGTTTCACAAAATTCAAAGCCACAAATCTGGTACTTGGAAATCGATAGATTATCTTCATGAGTAGATGCCTTGAGAATATTTGGCAAATTCAAGATTATAGGATAGAACAAGAATATATTAGCAAGCATTAATTAGAGCTGAAGTCATGGTTTGAAACTTCATCAGCTATTAGATCATGGCTGATGAAATTTCTAAGCATAACCATTTATAATGTCAATTAAAACATTATCCCCACAATTTCAAGTGGATAATGCACAACATTTAAGCATCAGCATGTAACTCTAAAAATAAATGAAAGAAATATTAAGGAAGGAATTGTAAGCCCTTTGTTGTAGGTACTGATTCAAATTCTTCAGCCTTTCTCCCATAAGCATTTACAACAGGAGAAAAAATTAACGTATACGTATTTTGTCACTTATCAGTCATTTCAAATTTTAAAAACTAACATGACCAATCATGAGTAATTTCATTCCCTAAAGAAAAATGTTGTTTCTATTCCATTGTTTTTCAAATAAAACGTTTTACATTCAATATTGTTAAAGATTTTGCTTTAGTTAGTCCATCCTGCATACTGTTCCTTAAAATGCAAGTAACACAAACTATTTGGAGGCTGTCAAACTAAATGTGGCTTCTACATAAAAATTCAATTTTTATTTATACAAAATAATAAGTTTGGAAATATATTCATGAACATGTGTATCTGCATAAGCGAGTAAGCCAGGGACTCCTGTACCAATTCCTAAATGAAGTTATATGGAATTAGTGTTCTATTATGGTTTTAAGTATATGCATTCCTTTCTTTAAGTACAAACACAAAGACCCAATATTTAAAAAACATGAAAACAGATCTATGGCTACATTCACATATCACATTTAAAGAATTGGTTGATGCCACACAATTTTTCCTTTGAGGCACCCAGACACAAGAAGGCAATGAGTAGGGGAAAATTTGGTGCTGACCACGATATCATTATGACAGATGTTAGTGGCCAGCTCATGCAATTTAATTGGTGGATTCGGAGGAACAACTGTAGACAGCTCTGAGCATTCAGGAGAGAAAGCCAACAATCGTACCCCTAAACCATATGGAGAACACACAAGCCGGCCTCCAGCTCCAAAGCACAGTTCTTTAATGAAACCCCGACCAACGTTAGGTTCTTCACAATAATGAGTAAGCCGATTGACATTTTTGTGTATTTTTGTCTCAGTTGGTGGGATCACTTCCAGACCAGGATCAGAAAATCCCCTAAATTCAAATTCTTCCATGACTTCATCACTGTTGCCCGATTCATCTGGAATCATTCGATGACCAAATTGACGATTTGTCCTAGCAGCTCTACTTGGGGAAGATTCTGGTGGGCTGCCGTTTACACCAGCAGATGAGCTGTGTGCCTGCACTACAACCCTACTGGGAGCTATTCCTCTACCAGATCGTCCCATTGGTCCTAACTCGATTGCACCAGCATTGGGCCTACTGAAGGTCCATCGTGCATCCCAAGTATTTCTACCCCTGTTTTCCCTTAACATTCTTGCATCCCTAATGGCCAAAACTGCTTCCCACACATCAGAAGAAGGTATGCTCTGACTGGATTCTAGGTAATGGTTGGGATTCACAGACAGCCTAGGACGTCTTGTGGTGGCGGTATCTCTAGAAGAAGGTCTTGATGGGCCAGCAAAGGTTGAGTGCAAATGGGGGCAGAAGGGAAACATGGGGACGGCATCTCTTGTTCTAGGATAATGCTGATTTGATAGTGTGGGTCTGGAACTAGCTGAAGCTCTGTAAACAAGTAGACTAGATGAGTTAACAGGCCTCCCAACTTGACTGAAACCGCATTCACCAATGGGGCCTGTTTCTTTTTTTGTTTCTTGTTCAATGGAGTCTGATTCCTCCTCATCGCTTTCAGGATCTCTTTCTTGTATATCATGCACACAACTCCACTGGAAAGAATGAAGAAGATAAAAAATAAACTATGGAGCTGGAAACAAACTAGGCATTACCTTAAGTTCATAAAATTATGATTTCTTATAAATCAATGTCACCATCATGCCACTCACTTCATTAAATAATGAGACCTGACTCACACATTATAAAATTAACCATTAGAAAAGTACAGAAAAAATGGCAGGCCTGTTTTCATTAGTAATTTTATATTATTTCTCATTTAACTGCCAGGGTTTTTTTGTGAAATTTTGACTAACATCTAAAAGACCCATATTGCAATCATCTATTTGCATTAAATGTTTAAGGACAATTTCATTTATACAGTGCTTTAAAATATCCTTGATTATACTTTGTGCCAAAAGCAGCCATGCAGGCTGCTGTCTGACCACTATGATGAGGTCAAGAATTCTCATGCACCAGCAAGCACCCTCCATCCTTCACTAATAAACACCTTGAGGTGTTGCAATGTGGGAAATTTCATGTTGTCTTTTGTGACAGAGATTGTAAACATAAATAATGTAAGAGTAAATTTAGACAGAAATAAAATTACTGATAAAACTTTTACCATTTATTTTTTGGACTCAAAATGTTTTGAAGTTTCAAGATCATCATCCAGTGTGAAGAAACAAGCTAGAAGACTGCCCTAATAAATATTATAGACCAGATTGAACAAATACAGACTAAGAGAGAGCAAAGCTGGTGGCCTTGTATTTTATTCTGACACAATCACAATTAACCCAAAAAATAACTTAACTCTTAGGTCAAATATTTCCATTAATTATATAATCTAAATATTTCTTTAGTACTATGTCTGACAGTAACCTTTCATTTCAAATATATGCTGCTGCTGACCAGAATTTCTTAAACCTCTGATGCCAGAGCACATGTTGAGACTGCAGAAGTGCCAGGATACTTTATTGCAAAAATAATGAATACCACATCCACATAACCCCTAAATAATGGATATCAAGGAAAGGTTATTTTCTGACATCTGGGGAATATCAGACCAAGGAGTGGACCAATCATATAGCGTTCAGACAACTGCAAGGAATGTAAAATATCTTTGAGGGTTTTAAATATAGAGAGAGAATATCAAAAATTTCTAACTACTTCTTTTGAACCCTTGTTTTTACATTACCCTCAGTCTTACTTGTGTTCCAACTATGTAGGCTAAGCTTTCACCAGTTTCTGAAGCTTTATCATCCCAAGTCAAAAGAGAGGTCAAACAGGGACTCAGGAAGGTTCTTCGGAATGGGTGAGCCAGATGGCCAACCTAGGTGCTATCCTATGCGTTTTGTCACTTATTTTTAATGCAAAAACACAATTTCTACGTCACCACTATTGATCATCACCACAAATTCACCTTATGTTAGCCTGTTGGCTTAGTTAAGTATGAATTGGTGTGAACTGATAGTTTTAGGCCAATTCTTACAAACTTGGTGGTGCATTTCAGGATTGGCACTCCACATTACCATTACGGGACCTTTGGGTTAATTCCAAACTACTTGCATTCCTTGCATTAAGCACATGATCATTAACAATTTATTGGTTTGATTTTATCATGAAAAAATATAGCAGGTCTTGGTAGCAAGATAATTTCGAGAGTAAAACCAAAAAATGACAATGTTGATGAACCAATTTGGAACATTAGAAGACATGACAGAAGTGCATGAGAACTTCAGAAAAATAGAGCCTAATCAACTGTAATATAGATTAAACTAAACATATTCAAATATCTTTTGGGAGATTTTCTTTATATTCATATAATCAGAGCTACCAAAAAAGATTCAGTCAGCTGGGCTGCTTTACCCAGTTTCAAGCGAGTATGTTGTTTTGGGAGTGGGATTTAGAGGATTAAAACATCAGGTTATTGAAATAAAGGGGTTGAGTCCTAATTTAGATATTGAATAGCATTATGAACATTAACTTAAGGTTTCTATAATATTTTACCTAACCTCCATCAACTGAAACCACATCCTCCAACTGATTTTTCATAGATCATGTGGCACAACCAAGCACACTTTGTTGCAAGATAATGAATACAGCTAAATGTTCACATATAAAAGATTCTGACTGTCACCCTATGGAATTCGATTTTCCTTTTTTTCACTCTTCTGTCCTTAAATTTCTCACTGTCCATTCTTGCACCATTATTCCCCAAATTATTTCTTTTGGATTAAGGCGTGGTGAATATGCAGGCCATGGATGGATATTAACATAACATATTAAGGGAGGATGATTTTCATCAAATTAACTTCACCAATAAAGAGGCCAGCATCAACTATTCCTACCACTCTTCCCAACACAAAGGGCTACTCTCAAAGGAGCACATTCCAACATTCACTGTATAAAATTGATGAATGTTTCACACAGGCCAAAGTAATATCTAAAAAGATTCTCACCCCCCTCACGCTTCCATTTTGTCATATGGCAACAGGTTTCTGTGCACAGAGAGGAATTTAACACCTCCACCTCACGCAAATGCCCTGGGCTCTGGGCACTGCACATTATGAGAGCCACAAAGAAATTCACAGAATTCCTTGTCATGCACACAAAACTGGAAGAGTGAGGGAAATGGAGGGAAGTTTACCACTGCACCACTGTTTCGGTAATTCTTGGTGAGCATAATATTATCTCAGGATATAAGCACAAATTGATGATTTATTCATGAAATCATGACAATCTATGTCAGTAGAAAGTTCGATTCATTCTCCAATAAAAATGGCAGAGACAATTTAATACAATTTACAGGAATGTATAAAGTATATGTACAACTTTACTCCTTGATATTTCTCTCAATATAGTGAGATTCATTTAGGGTTTACCAGACCACATGGGAAGGAGCTAGATGAAATTCAACTGCATTTTTCTGCAACATAGCTTTTTCTTTTACGGTTACAACTTATCATAAGTTAGACTGATATCCTAAAATAGTTCTCTCTAGTATTCTGAAATAATAATTATTTTATATTAAAGCACATATTCAATAACACTTCCCCACATATTTTTATTAGTACAATGTGCTTCACCTTGTTATAGCATCATCAGGTACAAAGACTGAGCAAGGAAGTTTGGGTATGTATACATTAAATTGGGGGTGATGGTTTTTCACAAAGATTAATTGTAACTGATGGATACAGGGGTAATCACTCCTGTATCCAGTAATTATATCTAACAAAAGGAAGACTAGGTCCATAGATAATCAATTTCACTGTAATCAGGCAGTGAGATCCTCCACTTAATTTTCCTAATAGAAAAATGCCCACTGTTGAGCGTATATGGCCTACAGAGTATGTGATAATTATATTTTCATGTAGCAAAAGGTCTACCCTCTGCTGCCATGGTATCATCTTGGGGTATGGGCCTTGAGGTTGCCAGTTCAATGCCAATCCATGATTAATTTTTTCAGCTTAATTATGTTTTAATTTTTGCTATTTTTTTTTATACTATACTGTTATTGGTTTTAGCATGCATTTAATTTTTGCAATGGTCCAATGGTAAGATTTAGCCTCAAATCATTATTTTTGTTTACATTTTTGTTGGGGTTTCTTAATTTAATTTCTTCTGTTGCTACACACCACTGCATTTTATTTTCATCCTAGCATTTGCAAGAGATATGAATACCTTAATAGCAACAAAAACACTAGAATAGTTTGAGTCACAATTGCTGCTGATAAAGAAATCTTTTGCAACATGAAGCAGGCAAATTTTTCCTGAGGATATAATGAAATACAAAAGCAGCTCTGAGGAATAGTTTTACAAGGTGCTCCAAATGCAAAAAATACAGGTTTTTTTGTTGCTATTATGACACTTCTCACCCTTGTGAATTCTAGAATAAAAATTAACTGGAGCAAAATATATATGAATGTTCATAGAATTTTCATAGGAACAAATGAAAACATTGCCAAAAATTTTTAAAATACCATTTTCTTGAACCTAAAATGCCCCCCAATATAAGATTCACCTAATTTTTTAAACCCAAATGCAAAAATAAGTTAACAGATGATTCTAAAATGCAGCATAGTTTGGGTATAAAGGGGTATATTTTGAGCTCAAAGAGGCATTGGCTCTCAGGGATCCTTTGGTTATTGTTACGTGGCGACCTGTGTTTCACGAGATAGTGAGTGGTCATTTCTCAGAATTGGGGTAAGGCATTTGAACACATGCAAAACATGTACAGAGGAAGGAAAAAGGGTGAGAATATTTGTTCCATAGTACTTTCAAAGTGGGTGACGCCACAATTTTTGTTGGTCAGGGTCAGGTCAGGAATACCCTTAAGTCAGTTTGACTTAAGGGTATTCGTTTAGATAGCTTCCTGAAAGCAGGGTGATCAACAATGGGTGAAGAACTGAAACCTGGCGGGTGTTGGCGAGAATTGTACACTGCTAAGTTCAAACGGCAAGTTATCTTGTTCGTAGAAGAAAATGGAAATAGAAGAGCTCCAAGATTTGGTGCAAACAAGTGCAGTGTAAGACAATAGAATCAGATAAAGACTGCTTTTTAGGAATGTAAGTATTTGCAAAAGAAGTTCACTGGGCCAAAATATGACAAATTCCATGATGTTGATGCAGCAGTGTTGAAATATTTCAACACTGCTACCAACTGAGCTACCACCAAATGTGACAGGAAGCCAACGACAAAGCAAGATCTTTGGGCATTCCTCGCACACAACTTCGGGGCAGTCAAGGACGGGCAGAACGATTCATGCCGCGAACAGTGCTAGCGTTGCAGCAGCAAACATCGATTTGTCAGAAGCTCCTAGCGGACTTCGAGCACAAATTGGTGTCTTCAAAAACATAAACAAAAACATAAACATCTTTGAAAGAAAGGGAATTTCATGCTGGGGCAGATGAATAATGTAGACAAGGGGGCAATTTACTTAGATATGCCAGCAAATTACAAGCTTCAGAGAAAGGGGGTCACAGAAGTTCTTCTGATAACAATAAGGCATGAAATACTACGAGTGACAGTGATGTTGGCCGCAACATCTGACGGTCACAAGTTGCTGCCCTTTCTTATGTTGAAAAAAAATAATCCTGAATGGAGTGGTGTTCCCAAAAGATGTCATCGTACAGGCCCAAGAAAAAGGTAGAATGACAGAAGAATTCACGTTTGACTGGTTAAATACCGTGTTGGAATGCACACCAGGTACCTGTTTGAATCAGCCATTTATACTTTTACTGGACTCTTTCGGGGGCCATCTTACCAATAACATGAAATATAAAATCAGAATGATGAAGTCAGAACTTGTGGTCATTCCTTCAGGAATGACATCTATTTTGCAACCGATGGATGTTGGCAATAATAAGCCATTCAAGGACATTACTCTGAGAACAGTACACTTCATGGTTGTCTGTGCCTGAGCATGATTTAACTTCTAACAGGAAAAATCAAACGAGCTTCTCCGAACAAAGTAGCACAATGGGTTTCTGTGGCTTGGAGAATCCTTTTTCAAGGAAAGATTGTGAAGACTTTCAAGAAGTGCTGTATCAGCAACAAGATGGACGGCACAGAAGATGACATCCTTTGGGAGAAGGATGATGAAAATACATCTTTTTTCAATACCCATAGGTTATAAACCGGTCTCTCCCTTCCTCCATCTTCACAACACGCGTTTACATGCATATTTTCTCTGTTCAGATGCTGAGTAAGAGCAAAGTGGTTCGTCTAATGCATCACAGAGACGACTAAGGAGGTTAACTAACATCACATCAAAACAATGAATCAAACAATGAACCTACACAATGAAATTACCTGGCACCAAATTTTCCATTAATACGCTTTTACTAAAGTTCCTTTTGCAACCAAATACTAAGATGTTTCATTTCCTTTAAGCCTTCTTGTAATAAGCTTACACATGCACTGGCACAGCACTGTGATGTCCAGCATTAATACTGTGAAATTGTGTAGGTTGCATATGTTATCTCTCGCCAGTTCTTACATCCAGACATGCCAACTTTCAAAAATGAAAAATCGGGAGGACATGCCAACTTTCAAAAATGAAAAATCTGGAGATTTTTAGAAGTGTATCACGAAGTAATCACTTTTAATTACCACAATATTTGCATGGCACCTTAATCCCTTTATGACACTTTGCCAATTTTTAATGAATGTCACACTTTATTAACATGTTAAGCTAAGTACACAATTTGAACAGTTCATCAAGAACATAAGGAAAAATCGGGAGTCTCCCGCTTAAATCGGGAGAGTTGGCATGTCTGTACATCCGATCTTCACCTACGAATCTAAGACACCCACCATTCTATGAATTATCACAATTTTTGATGGGAAGAATTACCGATAAAGGTGCATCTTAGATTCGAAGAAATATGGTAAATACATATGAAACTCAAAAGATGGAAAACATTGTATGTCAAAATTGAAACAAAAGTAATGATAAGGTTTCACAAAAAAATGAGCAAAAACAAAACAAAATAAATCTGAAAAAATTATTATTATTATTATTAGGTAATCTACCGGTTAAGGTAGGTTTTTGGATGGAAACAATGATCAAATAAACATTTTGTGACTCCCCACCTAGCAAACTAATCTATATCAGGTCCCTCTTCATCTCTATGTACTTCTTTCCTCCCTTCATCCCATCCAACATCCCTATCCTGTTCCTACCCTTACCTCGCTTGCACAACATTCTCCCCTCTATTAACTTCTTCAACATTCCACTATCATCTCAGGCAACATCGTAATTTTGAAAACCTTGGAATCGCAACCAAAAACATCAGCACTGCATCACAATGCTTACTTCCATTTACCACAATAATATGACATCAGTCATCTGCACACTTTTTGCTACACTTAAACATGGTTATCTCATTAACTATTAGTCATTTACATCTAAAGGAAGCAATGAGACAGTTAAGGGGACAATAACTACCAAATTTCCAAGGAAATTAGAGGTATGCGGCCCTGCTTCTCCTTCTGTTGGCCATGTGAAAAACTCCCACCCTAATTTTATGAATTTTATACCAAAACTCTTGATTTTGATGATGATGTCTTTGTACTTGGAGATACATACTATGGTGAAATGTATTGTACCAATAAACATTGTAGAAAAGTACTATTGCATCTTTGTTTTAATATGAATATTCACAACTCCCAGAATGTGAAGTATGAAGCAGTTGAGTTTATTAATAATAATTATGTTAACAATATTAAATTTATATAAGGTTGTATTTAAATGTGTGACACTGAAAAAATTAATTTATCAGAAGATGATAATTTATTCAATC
Organism: Hetaerina titia; assembly: GCA_037158775.1. Taxonomy (NCBI): domain Eukaryota; kingdom Metazoa; phylum Arthropoda; class Insecta; order Odonata; family Calopterygidae; genus Hetaerina; species Hetaerina titia. Next base: position 67,708,585 of record CM073770.1, read on the forward strand.
TAATTATATTACTACTTTACTGCCCTTTCATTAATTTATTTATGTGTACACTACATTTGTTATTGCATTGAAATATTATTGAAAAGAATGAGAAAAATGTTAAATCAATAGTCACTCAATATATTTTGTCTATTAAATTAGTAACTTGCACATAATGAGCAGTATGGAAGGACCAGGTATCTATATGTCCTCTTTGCATACTAGGCATGCAGAAATACAATAGTGCCAAAACCATGGTATCATTAAATTGTGCTTTCATGCCAAAAATGATAAACCAATGAAATAACTTCTAGGACCTACTTCATCAAGTCATTATAAAATCAACAAAAATAAGGATAATGCTTTACCTCCGAGGTTTCATCATTGCTGATATTGCGTGATAGCACTGACCAACCCTGAGGATGCACTTGCAAGGATGACACAACCTCTGCATCATCATTAAGAGGAAAATCAGTGACAAATTCAACTCTATTGCGTCGGCGCCAGCGAGAAAACAGGTGGTTGAAACGGACTGCCATGGGTATTGTTGCTTGAGAGAGTTGCATCAATCGGTACATGTTGGGCTGAAATTAAACACAAAAGCAATGTCAGAGAGCAGCAATATGGCACTATTAAAATGACAGGCACAAACCTCATTCAATGCATCTGTAATTTGACTCATATAAGAGCCCACATTCCCATCCTTGATTCTGAATACCCGATTCAGTGTTATGGGAATTTTCCCCTTCTGGCTAAAAGTCATTGGTTGAAATCCAAAAACAGCTGTTATGTAATAAAAATAGTATTTAATGTAATAAAATTATACCCATGGTACAAAATGGCACAGTGCCCCTCTGATTTATAATTTCCCATCTCAATCTTAATTCAAGTTGTTCCTGTAGGCTAGGTTTTCCCTTTGTCATAAGCCTTCAATGGAACTTTAAATAAATATAAAAAAATGTTCACTATGAATCCCATATGAAAATATTGTTTTAATAAATAATATTTACCTTTAATTGGGTATTTAAAATAATGGTCATCTTCACATGGACCTAAAATATCCATACTCTTGCATTACACACATGCCCACATGTTGCCCCAAAATTTGGATTTTGTTTAACTGTACTGTATATAGAAATGGTATATTCCAAGAAACTGTGGGAGATGCCATGACAGTAACTCTTAATGGAATCATCCTCTAAATGTGCATTACAATTCAACAATTTAAGAGTGTAAAAATCATTCGCCTTGACCGGGTGAAATACACACTGAAATAGTTGCATTGAAATAGTATAATATACCATACACTCCACACATAGCTTATGCCTCTATCTTGTGGCACCTTTTTAATAACCTGTAATCACCTATCACGTAGCTATGTACGGTGCGGAAACGTGGTCGCTGAAGCAGGAGGATAGACGTAGATTGGAGGCTTTTGAAATGTGGGTGTGGAGAAGAATGGAGAAGGTGAAATGGACCGAAAGGAAAACAAATGAGGAAGTACTAGAAATGGTGGGGGAGGAGAGGGGTTTGTTGAGAGAAATCCTATGGAGGCAGGAAAAATGGATGAAAGACGTATTAAGCGGTAGTGGAATGTTGAAGAGGGTAATAGAGGGGAGAATGTTGGGCAAGCGAGGTAAGGGCAGGAACAGGATAGGGATGTTGGACGGGATGAAGGGAGAAAAGAAGTACACCGAGATGAAGAGGGACCTGATATAGATTAGTTTGCTAGGTGGGGAGTCACAAAATGTTGTCTATGCTCCTAAGGACATCCAACAACACTAGAATTAATTTTTCAATGGTTATATGCTCAAAATAAGTTGATGCTTCAAATCACTCTTGGCTCACAAATCCGTTATTGCAATAGCCAAAATTGATGAATTAAAAGTTTGAACTGCTACCTCATGCACCCTATTTATCAGATTTAGCCCCCCCTTGGATTATTTTCTGTGCGCAAACTTGAAAAAATTGCTCGGTGGTCAAAGATTTTCCAACTGTGAAGAAGTGATGTCGACAGTTAATGGCTCTTTTGAGGAGCAAGACAATTCTTCTAATAAAAAGGGTATCGAACTTTTTGAACATTGCTGGGAAAAGTGTATAGAGCTGAAAGGAGATTATGTTGAAGAATAAATACATTTGTTTCCAAAATTTTTGCGTTTTCTTTGTTGGGTCGGGTACTTCTGGGATTACCCTTGTACCTGGTTACTTGCTTACCCACTTTACTCAATGGATGAATTCTTTGTGACAAACTTTATCACATTTAAGAACTTATATCTATATTGACAACATTTTATATGGTCAAACCATTTTTCAAAATGAATAAAGTATTATTATTTAGTCAAGTACTACTAAAATTAAGAATGTACTCCAAAGAAAAAATTGGCTAATTTGAGTCATAATGAAAACAATCCTGCCAATACCAAGTACCACTACATGTTTTTGCCATGTACCAGTCTGCAGTTGAGGCTACTGGAAGGAATTCAAGATAATGGCATATGATACAAATCTGTCAAAGCCATTGATGAGAATTTGAAACAGATTCGAAAATTGTCATAAATTATTTCTTCACAGATGCAGCTGAAAGGACATCAAGGCATATCCATTGCATAATTCAAATGTAAGGTAGTATAGTAGATATCACAAAAATGCTACACATTTATAATCAGTTATGTACAATCTTCACTGTTTCACCACCACTTCCATGAAATATCTATCGAGACTTTTCTTCAACATCTCTAAATTTAACATGGGATACATAACAAATTCACACATTTACATAAACATTAATTAATGTGGAATATTGCCGGCCCTGGTGACAGGTTCAATTTCTGCCCAGATGGGTTTTTCTCCATCTAGGGTTGGGGTGGTTGTTATTGTTTACCATTATATTAGTGTTTTAAGTCCAATATCAAGGTCAAAGTGCTGTTTATGGATTAATGTGATATAAATACATCCTTCGAATGCAAACATTACATTCCCTTTTGAATAAAATATAAATATAAAATACACATACACACTCAACAATGGTTCGATGCCACTGTCTTGTAGCAACTTGATTAATTATCTAGGAAGGCTGATTAATACATGGTAATTTATTTTTATGAATTATTTTATTAATTGTCAGTATATTATAATAGCTTTAAGCTAAGTAAGCAATGATTAAGAAGAGGCAATAAATACGTTCAAAGAATCTAAGGTTGTAAACTAGGAAGCAGTTCATCAAAATGTTCCTAACAGCATGGCACTCCATCGATTTTAGACAAGGAACAATGTAAAAGTGGACCAGCAAAGAATAGAAGACTTTGAAATGTGGCAATGGAGGATGATGTTAAAGATTAAATAGACGGCCAAAGTGAGGAATAAGCAATTTAAAAAAATAGCCGAAGAGGAAAGGACCATATAGAAAACTATATAACCAAGAAGAACTAGATGGATCAGACACATCTTGAGGCACAAATGGTTAGTAAGAAACATAATAGATGGGAAAATTTCAGAGAAGATCCCATGATGAAGACCATGACACAAGTATTGGGTAAATTAAGGATTTGACATAGTACAGTATTAAATTATTCCACCTTGTTTACAAGATGATATGGCTTACAACATAAAAATGAAAATAGAGAGTTCAGGGTACTGTGCCTTGGAGATGAACCATTTTCCATAAATCATCTACATGGAACTTAATTAAGCAACTGAAAAATATCTTATCTTAAAATGACCACCAACAAGACAAATGTGGAAAAGGCCAAAGGGAAACCGATCACTCCAAATTGATACATAGGTTCTTCGAGAATTCCTCAGAAAATTCAAGACTTGTAGCACTTGAAAAGGTTTATTTTTAGTAAAAACTCATCTCCCATTAGACTGCTGTTAGAGTTTCAGCTATATCCATCTCATGGTTTCAATTTCATAGGAATATCTTTTACACTCCGAAATTGTTGTATTGCAATGCACATTAGTGGATGACTCTATTAAAAGTACTTGTCGCAGTATCACCCACAGTTTCTTTGAGTTTGTCACAGGTAAACACCCTAGAAAAAATTGGCTTAAACCTCAAAGCTTGTGGCACAATGCACACAAATACGAATACCGGTGACATTCTTTGTGCAATTTTCTATCATGACATCTTGTTCCTTTCAAGCCCTCAAAACACTGCTTAAGTGTTCATTTTACACACATTGCCAATGTAACATGTGACAAATGGTTAGTGATAGAATATCCATTAACTCTCAGGAGTCAGTTGTACTTTATGTATGTTGTATTAGTCACACGTTTTCAAACTCAAGTCATTAAAATAATATTTTTTTATATTGTGAAGCCAAATATTTCTATTAATCTTCTCTTCCCCTCCCCACTCCTGAATTCTCTCTAGAGAAAAACACAATGCCTTTTTTGCATGCAAATTATGCTTACAAAGAATGACTAATGGGCTACCATTTACCAATTTTTGGATTTACCATTGGCAGATCGCAATATTTCCCATCATGGGGAAACAAAACGGTATTTAAGCATATAATTACGTGCCAAATATTTATGGATGCTGTTTTAGGATCAAAACTTTTTTATACTGTTTCACTTTTGGTAGCACACTATGAATTGTTTCACATAACATTTAATAAACCTTTCATAAATATATAATAAATAATAATAAAATTGGAGTTGGTGCATTGTGGGTTTATTTTTTGAAAATGAATTAGTGCCCAAGGTATTTCCCAATCTTTGCAATGCTGGATAACAATTTTCCTTGGATACTTATATACACTTTATTTATGATTTGCGCGAATCAATTTTGATAAAACCTAAATAGATTCTTAATGAGTAACAAAATGTTAGGTGAAAATGGAAACAAATGTATAAATATCCATTATTAATGTTCTACATGGATATGATAGCATTCCTCAGAGGAATCATTTGCTACAACCTCTCACAATTAGCAATAGGTCAGGGAATAATAGCACTAGATGACATTTTCCAGATCAATTGCAAATGTCTAAAAAGGTGGAATCCTCTAGCAGTCAACTCCTCATAATGAAAGAAGAAAACGTTGGGGAGGAAGATAACTGCATAACAGACACTAGCTGACCCCTCCCAGGGTCACCTGCCTCCCTATACTTACTATATGGGATCCCTGACCCATCCCAGTGAAAAGATAATGAACAAGCAACAACCTAACACACCTTTCATGTAAAATGGCAGTATTCTAGCCAAATGGATGTAGATTTGTAGATTGTAAATACCTTTTCAGATCAGATTCAACAGGTTGGCAAGATATATACACCCTAATTTAAATATACAAGGAACGTAACTACGGTTGTGAATCAATGTAAACAAAAAATACCAGGACCGTAAACTTGATTGGCACTAAGTAATAAGAAACAAAAGGAAAGGAAAAAAAAGAAAAAACCCACACACACACAAAAGCCAAAACAAATAATAAATAATAATAATATAATAAAATAATAAAAATAATAAAACAAACTTACAACCACTCGATCACTAGGGTGTGTTACGAAATAACTTTCACTCTCGTGAATCACATTCACACACACACTCAGGGTTTGCAAGGATCCCTCCCATGTCAGTGACCCGTCAATCACACAAACAAATGAAAATCATAAATTTTTGTTTACATATACACCCTATATACAAGCTCCCATGCTCACTAAAATCCATAATGCACCTCTTAGTCATACTGCCTCATAAGACAGCATAATGTGGTAATTCTCTCTTAAACTAAAAATTTTGTAGATATGATCATACCTAATGTTGTCTCTCCTGAAACTGGGTAAACTAGGTAGAGAAATTTCTCAAGATAAGAAATTTGTTCTCTTCTCAAACTAATCCTCCACATGGGAACCATCCAAATGTTAATACATACTACCAGATTCCTGGAAAACCTTATACACAATTTAATTTACCCTGCTTGAAGAAAGACATATCATGTAATCTTTTCTGCCTATCCTTCAAGCCCTTCATGTTGCCTTAGACCCTCAACAAACACTCCCCACTCTCCCCAGAAGAAAAACTATATGAAATAAAACCTAAAATAACTTCATTCAATGAGAATATGGATATACTAGCAACTCTCAGGTAAAACTGAGTTCTGGTTGACTTTTCTATTATGTTCTATCCTATTAATTAAAGACAATAACATTATTCAAGAAGTTAGGCCACCAATTTACTTCCCCTTATGCTGAAAAAGAGCTACTTTATCCAAAATGTAATGTCAATGCCATCACTTTTCCACTCGTACTACTACCCGCTGAGAGTTAAATTTCCCAATTGTACAAAAAAATCCAGTGTGTAACCATCAGTCTTCCAAATCATAGATCTAATATGCACGAACATACCTATTGACTGCAGGGCCCCCAGATTTATTACAAAGCAGCCTGCAGTTAGTTTTCCATTGCATAGACATCAACAACGTGACTCTTTTTAGTTGTAATCTACTGGAAGATACCATGTGTAGAACTTACTCAATTTATCCTAATATTAATTTGATGCAGTTTTCTACTAAATGCTTCAATTGACTAACCCCTTCCCTACACATTTCTTCTCTTCCAAATCTGCTGTCATTTGTTTTACAGATTTCATTTAGGGTTGTTTTCCATAGTATTTCCCACACACTTTTCCCTTGAGGACTGTCTCCTTCAAATCATTGTCTTAAGCTCTTTCTGACAAGAGTATCCTTTCTTTATGCCAGAAATGACAATAAGCTTCTTTATTCTCAAATTCTGTACCCTTAATTAGCAATATATGCACACTTCTTATGCCTACACATCAGCTAATCAAAATGTTGATCTGGTCATCATTCTTCAGTAAAATCATATTCACATTTTCACTCTTTTTTTCCTGCATCACTACTATATTGAAGCACACTTCAAGTATATAATTTAATATATTGTTTCCAACTTATACTGCTAGTTATTACAGCTCTCTTCTAGTAAACTGCCTTATTTTAATGGGCTATCATAATTAATTTTATTCTCTAGTTTTTAAGTCCCCACGTTAAGTATCTTCATGGCCTTCTCATCTTCCACTGTGTGGCATTCACTCCTTACTGATCTGGCATATATTACCACCATATAACTTAATTTTGTCTGACATTTTCACATGCTCCCTTCTTTACTCTTGAACAACTCATTATTTCCTGTCAAAAAGGTATCATTCTTAAGTAGCTTTCACAGACTTTAAGGCAGATATATCTTTTTTTATACAAACCATATGCATTTTCAAATCAACCAATTAACATAAGATTTGTTTAAAGTTTTCTAATTGTAACAGCAATAACATTGTTTAATGAGTGCTGACAACACGTGGAAATTATTTCATTTCACTTTAATAGTTAAACATTCATGCAAGTAGCATCACTTCTAAAAACAGATAATAAGAGGTGCATTTCACTATCCTATGATCTTACAATTTACTAAACACATCATAAAGAATCTTCCAAAAATGATGCTGGTTAGAAAAAACACTTAATGTTTAATGGTAATGCATTAATGGCATACACTTCTGTTTATATATGAAAGGATTATGTAAGTAATATTAATATTTAATGTGGATTATCACACATATTGCACTTCATGTTTATGAGTTTTAAAAATTTACTAATAGCTTCTTGTCTTTCAAAAATATCCATTCAGAAAATAACTACCAAGGAAAATTCATACAAATACTGTGCGATTACAATCTCATGCATTAGCTAGTATAAATACACAAATCTGTTGACATTATAGTCACTGGATGTGCTGATGTATCAAATATATATTTTTAATTTGAATGACTTATCATTTGATACCTCATTTGATATGCAATAGGTATATTCAACCTATAGCTCTATCCTCACCTATCAAACTGACTTTCAGGGTGATTACTGTGGTGGTGGTAATTGTTAAAAGTAGCATTTTTATGCCATAGCCAACAAAATATTTCCACCACTGTAAACTTACTTAAAGAAGAAGGCTTATATATACCAAAGTAATGTGTGGGCCAAAATTCTCTAACACACTTAACTTATTTAAGTAGCTTTTTACAGCATCTTTAAGTGTATTCCATGAATAACACAAATTGTGATTACACAGATTTATATTCAATTAATTATCATATTTGACTTCTGAACTTCATTCACCACAATAATGTGTCTCAGGAAAACTTAATAATTGACAATCATAAATGAGTACATTTGAAGGAAAAATCTATATTACCTTGAATCCATAGAGATCAAATGGCAGATTGTGAAGATCGAGTTCATGTATTATAATTAGATAACCACCAGTGGTACATATAATCATTTTGGTGGCATCAGGATTCAAACGTGTTCTCATCAGCCCATTTGTGTGAAACACGCGGTTATATAGGAAACCACTTTCAGTATAGCTGAAAAGTAACAGAAGTATTAAAAAATGTACTTTATTACCATTTCATGAGATGGCATTAAAAAGCAAGGAATATTGTTAGGGAGAGATGAAGGTGCTCCACTCAATCACAAGTGAATTCAAGATTTTTCCCCATGTCTCTTTTTAATGTTTAGTAACTTTAAATTACAAGAATATGTTCCCTGTCTCAGCAGACTAAAATATTTCCGGTCTACATATCTAGAGTATGTGATAAAGAGCTGAGTTCAAGACCTGACAACTCATGCATGCCATAGTTGTGATAGCCATTACAAAATGATAGAGAAGTTTTATTGACTATCAATAAGGGAATTAATACATTACGGCATGCATGCAACGTACCTGTTAATATCCCATGTGTATATGGAACCGTCAAACCCAGACGTTACGAGGAGATCTTCTCGAGCAGAAAACTCTATATTTTTCACCCAGTTTGAGTGGCCATACAGAGTACGTATGCGTGATTTCAAATTGCGGGCATCCCACAGAGCAACTGTGCTGTCATCGCTACAAGTCGCAAAAACTCGGGAATCAAGGAATCTAAAAAATCGAAAATCATACCAAAAGATGGTTTCCAACACAATAAAATGATTTGATACTGATCTACAGTCCCACCAATCCCTGGGACTATCCAGGTTTCCCAATTTGACCCATTCCCAATTCAGGACTCTAATAACAACTCCCAATAAACTTATGTACTAAAAATACTACAAAATAAATACATAGTTTGGCTTGGTCCAAGTTTATATTGCCAACACCTAGGACCGACATTGCTGAAAAATATATTTTTGTTACATGAAGTCATAGTTCCAGGAAGTGTAAAAGAACAATGAAAGGAAATTTCATTTTACCTTACACAGTTCACACAATCGCGATGGGCATTGTTTATGCTATGTATAAGACGACGGCATAATGGATCAAACATTAAAATGCTTTTCTTTTCACAAGCAGCCACCAACAGAGATCTGAAATAAAACAAATTTGGTAACATCGAATGGTGGTCAAGTAACTACGCAAGAAAATAATGTTAACTATATTAACTAATAGAAGTTTAAGGAAGCTCATCATTTTGTTGCATTAATAAGAAAGTCATACCCATCTTGGGAAAATTCGAGGTTGAAAACACCTCCATGGTCGCGTTGCCTTAGTTCATCTGAGTGGTTCCAAGAAGTACATGGCAAGATAGCTGAAAGTAACTTTTTGGAAAATTTATCCTCAAAACCAATTGCCTTTTTTTGACCTAATTCCCTCTGTCTCAAAGAATTCTGAATAGAAAACTTATTTTGCAAACTTCTATACACGGGCATGGCAACTACTAATTCGATTATTAGAAAGCCTTCTTACAACACCTGCTTTCTATATGAGAGCTAATTAACTGCTCACCCCTATAAAAAAGTATGTCCTAAACTCTCCGATACAAAAAATTCAAAGAATTTAAATTAACCACAACATACATTAAAGTATATACCCATTCTGTCGAAGTCGAATTGCTCTATCGAACGATTGTGGTATCGTCTAAAACTATCGATTAAAAATTGCTATCGATAGAGAATTTGTGGCGTACTCTTTAAAGTAGCACTACCAGAATCAACAAAAAACCTGGAAATTGCATGATATTTGTATTTACTCGATTCATTTACATTATACACCGAGATTTTTCTAAATATAAATTTTCATTCAGTTATTCAGCTTTATAAGATAAATTATGGACTAATATGCTTGTAAGAAATCATACTCTTTCTGTCGATCATGGAATTTTATCCTCTTTCATTATCTGGATATGAGATAAGAGAGAAATCCAGATAAATAGGGCATTGGTAACAGTCATACCTTGAAAATCGATTGGAAAAGATCAATTCCGAATTATCTCTAAATGAATTTTACAAAAAAACATCTAATGTGGCAGAAGTCAGTCTTTTAACAACATTTTTAGTGCCGTTAACGTCTTTTAACAACAAGAAGATAATTCTTATTCATGGCAACTGTTTTACGTAGTTATATATTTATAACATTTATAGTGTGTTGTGTATCTTTTGCGATTCTCGTTACATCCATATCTACTACATCATGGGTGAACGCTCGTTTGCTATCCAATGCGGGTAACGAGGAAGATATTGTTAATTATGGACTCTTCATAGGAACATTAAAAAAGATTGCATTTGCTACGCCAAGCTATTACACCATTCATAGTGAGTAAATGACTATATTTTTAGACTAAAATAAAATGTTAAGCCAAGTGAAAAATCGTCTTTTGAAATAAATTATAATCAAAGAAAAAGTGGTTATTTCTAGGTCTCCAAGTACATTTCCATTACGTGCGAATTTTCATGTGATTTAATTTCACAGATTACGATAGATATTTCTTTTGTTAAAGTTCTTTATTTTGGCGAAATAAAGCTAACTCTATCAAATAAATTAGATATGAGGTTCAAGATTTCTACATTATTGAAGTCGTGCATATTTCAGGAAGAACATCAATACCATTTCCATAGAAATCACCAATAAATACTAGTACGGCCGACAGAAAGCTCTGTACCTAAATAAAGTGGCGATTGTTTTCTACTTACGTAATAATGATTTGACAGCTTCTCGCGGATAATGCCAAGCACATTTTAAAAAAAGTTGAAATGGTTAGCATTCATTCTATTTGTAAAATTGGGAAAAACTAGAATGCACTGGAAAACAGAAAAATGGTTGTAGCCCCTAATTATTTCCTGCCACCGTCATGTATGGGAACCACTGTTCAAGAGATTGAGTGTATATCTTCCATTGCGCGAGAGAACGTGTTTTGCCAATTACATAACTCAGGACGAAAATATCCTGAAATATTTCTGTACCTTACATCTTCAATCAGGTGCTGTCCTAATTTCACTGGTCGTCCCAGCCACCATGCAACCAGACATGATTGGCATTAAAAAGAACATAGCTAATTTTATCACCATATCAACATTAGATGCATAAAAGCACCAAAATATAATTGTAAATAAAATATTAGCATACCACGAGCTTGTTGATAATTAGAAGTCATTCCTACTCATTTTACGCTTTTCAATTAGTGGCGTGCATTCCAAAGGACAATGTTTGTGCATGGAGTTGCAAGAAATCAGCTGAAGAAAGAGAGGAGGAGATACAAAATTTGTATACGACAGCCAACGCATCGTTCGGGTGCATCGAGAAGGAAAGCAGAGAAATTAGAAACGTGGCCAGGATCCCTTGGGATATTCCAAAGCCTTTCTCCACGAACCACACGTCTCCTACTGGTAAGTTCAACTCCAGGAGGATTATTTATTTTATTTCTCACTCCTAAATAAAAACAATAAAACCCAATCATCTATCAGCACGAAGGTAAAACTATTCAGTTGTCCTAGTTAAAACTGATATTAATTGAAATGCTTGGAATAAAATAAAGATATAGGAATAAAGAAGAGATTGTATTTCATTTTCGGTGTTGAAAAGTAATCAATTAGATGAAGGAATTACCATTTGTCATAACCCTACCATGTATGTTTGCTGCGAATTCGGCGCAGAATAAGACTTGCAGTGATGATAAGCAATGCAGTAAAAATGAAATGTGTAATGATGGAATATGTTCCTGCACGCCGGGTTCTATATTTTCAATCGATTCCATGAAATGTAAAGTAGGTGAGTAGTAATACTACTGTATATACTCTCGTAATAAACCCCTTTCGTCGTAAATTTCTAGCAAAAAGATTTGGAGGGAGGAAATATGCGATAGCTACTAAATCTTTAAAAGATCATGGGATCATAAAATAATTACCATGAAAAAATGGTAGATATGACCTGCTGTTCTTAATTATAAGCAGTGACTGCATTAATTTTATAATTAGCATTCTTGGGTTCTACCTAAACCGGTCACTAAAGAATTACTAGTCAACTCGAAAGAATTAAGGATGTCCATGTGAATGTCATTTAATGTAACTTAACCGCTTGGGAGGGTTGTTTAAGTGTAAGAACCTAATGGAAATCGGAAATTAATGAGAGAAGGAATTTTCAGCGGTTTAGAGTTTCCCAAGCGTGGACGAGAAATTATCCCTTTGCTTTAATTAAGCATCAAAGATCATCTATTTGAAAGAAACAACAGGGAAGAGCGCAGAGGGGATTGACTACAGCAATGAGTTCATACTTTAATGAAAAGATAGGGTAAATTAAATATTTAAAGGCGGATGTGATGAATAGCTATCGTTCAAAGTTTTTTTAAGGCAATGATGCTCATTCACGCTAAAGATGACCTCATCTTCCATTGGAAGAATAAAAAAATAACTATATAAAGATTACGAAAGTAAAAATACTGCGAGAGCAAGTGGGTTATTGATTCTGCAATTCAACTTTTAACATTTCAAAATATCACACCAACGCCAAATACGATTGTGTAACGCAAAATTGTCATTCAATATTATCAGAGTGCACATTCTTATAATACGCATGTGAGTAAAAAAAAATGAGCGAGAATCAATTCAATTAACAATAATCACGTGTTTCTACCTATTTCATTCATTACTTATCTTTGCACTTCATTTATACTCATATTATTCCCGTTATTGTAGTATTATTTCAGACAAATTTTTTTGTCAGAAAAAAACACCGTCGCACTGTTGAAATTATTGTAACTGAAGGCAAGACTGAGTTTTCTTGTGTGTTAACAAGAGACATCACCCTTTAGATAAGTACTATGTCGAATGTCTCTCATTTTAAAACTATTGTGGCTTATGATAATAATCAGAGTAATTCAGGCTGTCGATGTTCCGATAGGTACCCTAATAGCCATTGGATCATCGACAGGGTCGAAACTTTTACATGTTTTTTTTCATTTCAAACCAGGCAAAGAATCAATTAGGTTAAGTTTTGCTCTTTCGATATTATGATGTGGGTGACGCCTCAGGGCACCCTCAGCCCCAACCAAACTGAACAATTTTTCGAGATGCCGCCGATCTTTCAAGGAAACCGCAGTCAAGACAGGGAAATGAATTGTCCAACACACTGATGTGTGAATTTCAACGTCAAAGGGTTGATTACTGTGGTGTTCCGGTTTGGCATACACATCTTGCATGGCCAGCCGTCCACGCAGGAAACACAGGACAGGCTGAGGACACAGCAATTTTATCAGATGAGTCAAATGCTATACTACGCTGTTGTGACACTTGGCAATTGGAATTAAACAGAAAAAAAGTGGGTAATGATGAATTTTTGGAAAAGGAGCTATTCCCTCCCGAACATCTAATACACCGGGAACACCGAAACGGAACTCAATTAAATACCTAGGGGTTATTTTCACTCACGATCTCTTATTAGAGGAGTACTAGGTAAATGTGACGAAAAAGTCAAAGAGAAATGTTATCTGTCGCTGGTTAGGCCTCATTTAAAATATTCTACTAGTACGTATATGGGACATTTACGAAGTTGGATTGATTTGCCGAATTGGATAAAGGAGCGAAGAGAAGCTAGATTTATAAAACGTTTTTATGATAAACTTAGTAGCGTATCCAAAATATTGGAGGATCTAGGCAGGGAATCACTTACGGAGTAAAGGTTAAATTACAGTATAAATTATAGATTCAGGGTGACGTGGTGAAATTGTTCCATATTAACAGAGACGAAGATTAATATAATTTTCGAATTTATAAAGATTTATTTCCGATTAGGTTCGATGTACTACATCATTTTGAAGTGAAGCTCTCACTGTGCGGAGTCCAATATTTTATTTGTTAAGTGATCTATTGGTTAAGGAAGGTTCGGATGGACACAACTACCAAATAAATACTTTGTAACTCCTAACAAAACACAATCCCGCAACCTACTCTACATCAGGTCCTTTTTCATCTCTGCGTACTTCCTTCCTCCCTTCATCCAGTTCAATATTCTTACCCTGTTCCTGCCCTTTTCTCGTTTGCCTAACATTCTGCCCTCTACCACAGTCTTCAACATCCCACTGCCGATCAATACGCCCTTCATCCATTTTTCCTGCCGCCTCAGGATTTCTCCCAACAAATAACTCTCCTCGCTCACCATATCTAGTACTTCCTCATTTGTTTTGCTTTTGGTCGATTTCACCTTCTCTATTCTTCTCCACACCGACAATTCAAAAGCCTCCAATCTACGTCTATCCTCCTGCTTCAATGACCACTTTTCCGCGTCGTACATAGCTGCACTCCATATCAAAGTTTTTACGAGTCTTTTCTTAACATCCTTACTCAACGTCCTTGTCATCAACTCCCTCCTCCTTGTGAAAGCCTCTTTTCCTAGCGCAATTCTCCTTACGTCCCTCCTACTTTGGCCGTGTTGTTCCCAAACACTTCCGAGATACGTAAACTGTTCCACGTGCTCTAATTTTTTCCCTCCTATTTTAATGTTTAGCTTAGTCTTTTTCTTTCTGGAAAATCGCATAGCTTTTTTTATTAATATTGATTCTCATCCCATACCTATCTCACTGAATTTCCAACTCTTTCAGCAATTCTTGCTACCCCTTGGCTGACTGACAAATGAGAGCTTGGTCATCAGCATACCTAACTGATTTTACCAATTCCCCTCCGACTTTCATTCCTACCTCCAGTTCTTCTCATGCCTCTATAAAAATTTCCTCCATGCATACGTTGAACAGCGCCGGTGATAATGGGCAACTGCCTTCCACCTCTTCCTTTGAATGAATATATATATATATATATATATATATATATATATATATATATATTCATTCAAACCTGCAATGGCGTCTGACCCCAAAGGGGCGGCCATTAAGTGATGGTGTCACGTTAAAAACACTATTGAGGAAGGCAACGGGAAACCACCTCAATTATCATTCCCAAGAAAATAATGATGGACGCAAAACAGAAATTGAGTCCTGGCAACTCCGGGACTCGGCCCAAGGGGCCGTGTGTCGTGCCCGGCAGCGGGGGAGGCGGCAAGGCTTCCGCGGTCGTCATCTCACGAAACCCTTGCAGGGAAGAAATAACTGAAGCAGGACAGAAGACTCAGAAGAAGACGAAAGTAGTTAGAATAGGAACCTGGAACGTCAGGACAATGTTGAGGAGAGGCAAATTAGAAAATATTAAGCGAGAGATGGAAAGAGGTAACATAGAGGTTTTAGGCCTCTGCGAGGTGAGATGGAAGGATAGCGGGGATTACTGGAGTGACAATTATAGAGTAATATACAGCGGCGGGGACGAGAGCCAACGAGGGGTTGCCGTAATTTTAAAAAAAGGGGTAGGAAGAAGCGTAGTCAACATAGAGCAAGCTACAGATAGAATTTTACTCGTAGAGATTAAAGCAGAGCCGACGAACTTGGTCATTGTTCAGGTATACATGCCACCGAGCAACCACAAGGAGGAAGAAGTCGATAGGATGTATGATGAGTTAGAGGATATCATCGCGAGTGTTCCTGCAAGGAAACATTTGATAGTGATGGGGGATTGGAATGCGACGGTAGGCGAAGGAAGAGATGGTGGTGAGGTGGGGGACTATGGGTTAGGCACGAGGAATGAACGCGGGGAGAAAGCAATTGAATTCTGCAGGAGAGAGGGGTTAGTCATCACTAACACATGGTTTAGACACCACAAAAGGCGTAGGTATACATGGAAAATGCCAGGTGACTCAGAAAGGTATCAGTTAGATTATATTATGGTTAGGCACAGGTTTAGGAACAGTGTGATAAATTCGCACAGTTTCCCAGGAGCGGATGCGGACTCTGACCACAATTTAGTTGTTATGAAATGTAATGTTCGTTTCAAGAAGATAAGGCAAGGGCGGCGGGTTAGGAAATGGAATTTAGAAGCAGTAAATGGATTAACGAGGAAGGAGTATCAGCAGGCTGTAGAGAAAATGATGGATGACGGTAAAGAACTGAGTACTATCGAAGAAAAATGGGAATGTATCAAGAAAGGGATATTGGAAGCCGCTAAAGACACTATAGGAACCGTTGACGGGAAAAGGATGAGGAAACCATGGGTAACAGATGAGATGATTGCAAAGATGGATGAGAGAAGAAGATGGAAAAATGTAAACACAGAGTTAGGCAAAATGAAGTACAAAGAGTTAAACAATAAATTGAGAAGGGCCAAAAATAAAGCAAAAGAAGAATGGTGGAAAACGCAATGCGAGGATATGGAAAGTTTACAGAAGAAGGGTGAAATTGGTGCTCTATACAGCAAGGTTAAGTTATTATCGGGAAGTAAGAAGGCAAGATCTGTGCTAACAGTTAAAGATAAATGGGGTAAGATAATAGTTGAGCCAGGAAAAATCCAAGAGAGATGGAAGGAATATATAGAAACACTGTATGGTAAAGAACTTAGGCCGACAAGGTTAGACATAGAAAAGGAACATGACGTAGAAGAAGATAGCTTAGGTCCAGGCATACTCGACGATGAAATAAAAAGGGCATTAAAAGAGATGAAAGCAAATAAGGCCGTGGGGGTGGACAATATTCCTGTAGAAATGTTGAAATAGTTAGGGAAAGGTGGGAAGAAGGCCATATATGGACTAATTCGTAGTATCTATGAGGAAGGAATCTGGCCGGAAGATTTTGTGAGATCGGTGATAGTTCCTATTCCAAAAAAGGCAAAGGCTTCGTCATGTGAGGATTACAGAACGATAAGTTTGATATCCCACGCAGCTAAAGTTATTCTCAGGATCATCAACAAAAGGATAGAGAGAAAGGCAAATGATTACTTAGGGGATGATCAGTTTGGGTTCAGGAAGGGAAGAGGTACGCGTGATGCCATTGCAGTAATGAGATCACTAGTCGAGAGGAATATAGAATACAATCAGGACGTTTTTGCCTGTTTTGTAGATTTCGAAAAAGCGTTTGATAGAGTGAATTGGAAAAAATTAATGCGTGTATTGCAGAAAATAGGAATGGATTGGAGGGACAGGAGACTGATCCGCAACCTGTATATGTCTCAGACTGCTCAGGTGCGAGTGGGGAACGGAGAGTCCGGATGGGCAGTGTTAGGAAGAGGTGTAAGGCAGGGTTGCCCATTGTCACCGGTACTGTTCAACGTATACGTAGAGGAAATGATTAAAGAAGCATGGGAAGAACTGGAGGTAGGAATGAAAGTCGGAAGGGAATTCGTAAAATCGGTTAGGTTTGCTGATGACCAAGCATTACTTGCTCAGTCAGCCAAGGGGTTGCAAGCATTGTTGAGTGAATTGGAGGTTCAGTGCGATAAATATGGGATGAGAATAAATATTAATAAAACAAAGGTTATGCGATTTTCCAGAAAGAAAAAGGCTAAGCTAAATATTAAAATAGGCGGGGAAAAAATAGAGCAGGTAGAACAGTATACGTATCTCGGAAGTGTTTTGGACCAATACGGTCAAAGTGGTAGGGACGTAAGGAGAAGAATTGCGCTAGGCAAGGAGGCTTTCTCAAGGAGAAGGGAGTTGATGACGGGGACGTTGAGTAGGGATGTTAAGACAAGACTCGTAAAAACTCTGATATGGAGCGTAGCCATGTACGTGGTCGCTGAAGCAGGAGGATAGACGTAGATTGGAGGCTTTTGAAATGTGGGTGTGGAGAAGAATGGAGAAGGTGAAATGGACCGAAAGGAAAACAAATGAGGAAGTACTAGAAATGGTGGGGGAGGAGAGTGGTTTGTTGAGAGAAATCCTATGGAGGCAGGAAAAATGGATGAAAGGCGTATTGAGCGGTAGTGGAATGTTGAAGAGGGTAATAGAGGGGAGAATGTTGGGCAAGCGAGGTAAGGGTAGGAACAGGATAGGGATGTTGGACGGGATGAAGGGAGGAAAGAAGTACACCGAGATGAAGAGGGACCTGATATAGATTAGTTTGCTAGGTGGGGAGTCACAAAATGTTTATTTGTTAGTTGTGTCCATCCAAAAACCTACCTTAACCGGTAGATTACCTAATAAATAAATATAAACTATGGGAAATGGGGAACCAGGGTGTCTCCATGTGCTGGGAGGGGTCGGGGGAGAGGCGAATGGGAAAACCCAAAGCTCTTGAGAATTAGGATAAAAAACGGGTGAAAGTAGGGGGTGAAAATTGAGGGCTTGTAGAGGAAGAGGGAAAGTCAAAAGAGTACGGAGAGTCCATTTGGTTTGGTCTTTTCCTCTTATCTGAATTCCTTATGGCATATATCGTCCTGTCTTCCCGAGGTGTGTGGGGAAGGCGGATGGTGTCCTTCCCCGTCGGCTCGGGACTACGTAAGCCGCTGTTTGAGGAGCTGTTCTCAAGGAAGGGTCTGTCCGAGGGGGTGGGGAAAGGTCCATTCACTGTCGGGGTAAACCCCCGTTGTTCAACTGTTGGTCCTCGAGATGACGCTGTTGTGAGACAGACCTGGAACTGGACTCTGTAGAGTAAGTGCTTCACTTGAACATGATGTGGTGAATCGAAACTAGTCTTAAACAAATCTTTATTCAGCGGGAAATTGTAAGTCTTCGTCTCTGTTATTAAATTACAGATTAAATTTCTTGCATAAATTGAAAGGATATCTCTTTAGTAATGATGTTGAAATTCTATTATTCCCATGTATCCCCATCATACTACGGTAGTCGAGATTGTGTCAATAACCTAGAGAGATTATGTGTTGAACATAGAGATATACGTGAGATGACATTTTTTCCACTAACGGTAAGGGAATAGAATAGCACGCTTGACCGCGGAAGGGGTAAAAAAATTCGGGTCTAAATTTGTCTGGTGTGTATTTACACCCTGCCACACACCCTAGGGGTGGCTTTAAGAAATTCAGGAAATACAAAACAGATATACTACCTTCAGTATACGCTGACCTAACACAGATCGTCTTTTAATATCACCCACTTCAATTCCGTCATTTATTGGTTGGCCAAGGAGCCCTAATGGTAACGAGGCATCTGCACCATTATCTTGGATCCTTTCATCTTTGACTTCTTCCAACAGTTCGGGGGTCCGTCGACAAAACATTCATCAATTTGGGCATCTGGGCCTCAACCCTTACATCCTTGATTTTGGCAATAGTGCTTTCTGGTGTCGCTGCTTTGGGAGCCGTGGTCAACATCGCAGCCAACCCGGTGCGCACCATTGCAGCCATACCAGGGCTTTACATCTGGAACGGCCTCGCTGGTAAGTGATATGCAAGCACATGGAAGGCTCAGCTTGAGCTGGGTCTAACCAGACCACCTGAATTAAAAAACTGTTTTCGATAACTTCCATAAAAATATTAAGAATATTGTAATGGATTATGTAACTTTAGGGAGTAGTTCATTAGGGACCCTTCGTAGATGTGTATCCATAATAACCAGAGGACTACGTACTTTACACAGAATTTTATTATTTGGTGCGATACGTTTAGTCACGATATGGTAGTAACCTGATGATGATGAATCACGGTGAAAAGGGTTGTACCAAAAAGTACACTTTTGTGAAAAGTACGTTCTTCCTAATGCATTAGTTATTTATCAATTCTTGACTAGCATACATATCAAGTCTTCGCTCATAGAAATGGTGTTATACTTACAAAAAGGGAGATCACGATGGATATTAATTTATGATCATCATGTTGTGAAATACGTAATGATGCAACCTAACTTCGGCTCTAATCGTGATATATATTTCGCTTAGTTTAAATAAATCGACTTCTGTAATTATAACGTGGCCTTACACGCGTAAAGATAATGCGACGATATGTTTTATTTCTAAATAATCCAATATCATGTGATTGCAATGATGACTTTGCCTAATTTTATTTCAAATAGTTCACCTCCTGTTAAAATTACCGAACATGTGAAATACGACGCCGTCTTTAGATGGCGGAGAAATGCCTCAATAGTTCAATTTGTAAAATCCAATCCGTCGAAAATAAAATCGTTGATGCATATTTAATTGCATTAGTATTGTAAGAAAAGTTTGAGTTATTTTGTTATGGATTTTTCTTAACCTCTAGAATATGATTCCTAGTAAAAATCGAAGTTTTTTTTATGGTTGCAGGGAGATATTACTCTTTCGAGTCCATTTAGCAATAATGTATTTTAAAAATGTATTGACATTGTCTGGAATAACTGGAATAAGTGACCCTGAGGCCAGAGGCCGCCCTAAGCGAAGTGCGCACGAGGGTACGAAGTGACGTAAACAGCCTTGGATTTTACAGAAAGAACTCCAGTGACGCCATCAATTGTTTCATCAGTTAACCGATCATGACAGATAACCATGTCTCTGCTTCCGAGTCCAAGGTTCAAGCAAAGTGACACCGAACAATCATTCTGAAAAATACAAGCTTCAAAAACATAGATGACACAAAAACAATGATAACGAAAATAATATTGATTAAAGGCTGTTAAATTTTAAGAAAACCTCTCGTAATATTTTTGAGTGGACACTCAAATTGCATTTGCTAATAATCTAACGGATTCCTTATTAATTATGACAATGCACATTCAAAGCTCACAGAGAGATGAAAATAACCTATCCACGTTTTATCTACAGTGACAGAAGACCGATGAACCATTGCATGGGGTAAGCAAAAGCAGTGTCGCTAGGCTTTGTGGGCCGTTCTCAAACTTTTCTTAAAAGATTTACTGAGAATTTTGGTTGAATATAATGTTAAATCTTCATTATGTACTTCTTATTTTAAATTTAATTACTTCAGGAGAAAAAAAATGAAGTGAAATTTCACATGTATCCACATTGATAAATTACTATGTACTTCTGAATTAGCGTTTATTATGATTTATAAATACTTTCACCGCGAATCGACACCATCAAACCCAAAAGATTATAATCATGGAAAATCATTTAAAATCATAATTAAAATGTATGGAAAGGGTAGGATTTGATTATTATTTGCGGAATGTTTGAATTTATTTTCTGCTAAAATTATTACTGCACAGAAATATTTACTCCATGTAGGAATATGTAAAATTTAAGGATGTTCTGTAATATCTTTCACTGGCTTCCTCAAATCAAATTAATAAAACTCTTGGAAGTGCATTTTACAAAGTAACTATTTAAACTTTTTAACGTTTGAAGTAAATATATTATTATTTTATTTTGTTTTTCACCATTGAGATTTTGGATAAGTATCTAAATGCCATTAACGAGCTAATTAAAAGAATAGCAACAGGGGTATGTTGGTGCAGGTGAAACACCTTTACGAGTGAATCTATTGAATTCCAATGTTCTATTTTCTTGGCTCTCGCAAACATCGCTTCTTGAATGACCTCAGCCTTCTTCGCCATTCTGACTATGGTTTTGTGGGGAGGTCACTTTGCCGCCTCTCTCGTGGATAGCATTGCGTTGAGGGAGACCATCACTGGAGAGTGCCACGTCGATACAGCAAGCGTTGGATTTTCATATTGGCAAGTATCGAAATAATGGATACCCAACATACTCATGTATGTCCCTGTCAAAGACTTTTCAAAACTCATAAAAATCTTTAACTTTTCCCCAGGCAATTTTTTTCTTTAGGTTCTTCCAGAACCCAATTAGTTTCGTTTTCGCAGATGTCTACGTTGCATTTCAAAGCAGGGCAACCCCACTCAAGTATCAAGATTTAGTCGACGAGAGTAATTTAAATTGGGAGGCTTGCCGAGGACCTGAAATATGTTTTCATGAAAGCTTCCAATAATCACAAATTGCTTGATGTGACGCAGTCAATAAGAGTTCATTTCACATTTGAGGTGCTAAAAGCGAAATATTTCCACATGAAAGGCTTCTCGAACCGACCCATCCATTTTGATGATTCACGACAATGGAGATAACACTCCAAACGCTATCTTCCTTCAGATAGATTGTTCGTTAGAAAAAAGGAATGACATTGTTTGAAATAATTCTTTTTAATCCCACCGACAGAGCACTTTTCTGGAGAGGTGCTGATTGAAAATCCGTACTCAAATGTGGGCCTAATATTCCGATTCCCATACTTGAAGAATACTTTAGGTGTAGTGGGGTATTTAAGGGGGACGGATACTTTTTTCAATATGTAGAGAACGGGCTGAACTGCGGCAGATATACTCCAAAATACCAACGAAAAATTGTAATTTTAGAAGAAGACAAAATAGTTCAATATTTAAAAATATCGCATAGGAACGTGACCCTAAGGAGTATTCGTTAATTCTGTCTTTATTCCACTTCAATACCTAGATTGCTAGAGTAAATAACTACGTGGTAAAATTTGACAATTTATTTATAAGCATGGAACATTTTTATAAATAAATAACAACTTAGTCGTTTTAACTTTCCATTTTAAGATTGAATTTCGCTATATCAAGCTTTCCACATTCAAGGTATATATTTAATTTCATCTAGCTTCATTATATACGTTATTATTTATACCAAATCAACTAAAGCGAACTTCCAATGCATCTCCAAAATTCACGCTAATTAATCAACCAAAACAACTTATAATAAACGCGAGAGTCATCTACTTCCTTTAAGTTATTGGACATAGTTTGGTATTTACTGAACTAATTTAAAAGTGCTCCGGTAAAATAATACTAAGATAGGATACTGTTAGAAAGAAATAATAAAAGTCTAGAAGCCATCTCACATGGTACTCTTATTCTTGGAGGATGCCTTCGAGCGGAACAAGGTGCCTTAATTTTTCCAGTGAAACTTGGAATTCATTCCAATGACCAAAGACTAATTTATCAATCTTAGAAGAGCCAAGTGGTTACACTGGCAATAGCAGGTATAGGAAAGCTCGAGTTAATATAATGAAGGCGTAAGATAAGAATGCAACCTCTCACTGATATTGTCCAAATGTTCTGAAGGGTACTGTAAATGAAGCATAAGGAATGGCCATCAGGGAATAGGAATAGTTCTTAATTGCAAATGTAACTAGGTTAATGAATCCCTAAAACCAAAGATCTTGAATACATTTTTTCTTAGACATATCATAAAAATCAGTTTGCGAGAAGCCAAAAGGAAGTGTAATGAAGAGGGAAACTGAAAGACAACGGTACTCTGCAAGGTGAGAAACTAGAGCAAGTGGAATCTTTCGTTTTCTTCGTAGGCACTTTAATATGGAACGGAAGCTGCTCGATGGACATCAAGCGCAGAATAACTCAGCTGAGAAGTGGCTCATAGCAAAGAGGCAACCACTCTATCCACTAAACTTACGATTAGAAACGAGGAAGGTCCTTGAGAGCAATCGTGTGGCGGGCTCTTGGTGGGTAAGAGGCGTGGACGTTTACAAAGCAGAACCAGAGATGAATAGGAACCTTCGAAACCTGGTTCTGAAGGTGGATGTTGAAGGTCAAATGAACAGATAATGTGATAAATGAGGAAATATACAGGTTAATAAAGAGAGAAAGTCCACGTGGAATGCTATATAGTAAAGAAAACCAGACGGATTGGACTCGCCTTGGGACGCGATGTATTTGCTTGGAGCATAACGTCAAGGAAAAATACAGAATGCTTGCGTCTATGTAGAAGATAACCCGGAAACCACGGAAAGTGGGTTTGGCAGAGGTTTCTGCGATCCAGTCGAGGGAAGGGGCCGAAAAAATGTCATTGAATGGAAGATATGTATTCGATTGTCACTATTTCTCATTTACGTTGTAATTCCAAAGAATGCAAGGGGAAAACGAATCCTTTTATCATGGAATCCTATTCTATAATATTTCTAATTTCACTCTCGAAAATATAAGTTACCAGAAGGAAAATCTATGGAAAAACATCAGAACAAATAAGAAGATAAACGTTTATTTGGGCGAAATTGACACCATGAGGTCCCTTTTTCCATTTAACCCTTCGTAAAGTACATAAAAATAATAATAATAAGAGGGCATATACAGTGATATAAAAAAAAGAAAAGAATGGTCAATTCATGCATACATAATGAAATAAATAAGCACAAGATGTAATTTTGTGGGAAAACCCGAGGGAGTTAAGGCATGAAGAGCCTAGTAAAAACCCACACAGGAAAACAATTACAAAGAGTGGGGTTGTAAAAAAAACCTGCGAAAATCCTGAAATATAGAGAGACAAATAAAAGATAGATTATAAAACAAGAATGGCACATTTACGAAAGGTATTACTATACGGAAAGAATCCAATACAGTTGGCAAATAAATAACCGTCGGCTACAATTATTTCATGATCATTAGGAAAAAAGTTTCATTATGTGAGTTTTTGGATTATTAAGATAATCAATCATAAATACGTTAGTGAAAACTATAGTTGCAAAAAAGAAACTAACTAAAATTTATTTGATCAACAAAAATATCTATTTTACTTACACTCCGACGATATTTTCATGTCCAAAGCCGTTTTTTAAACCTTGATTTGATGTCATTTTTTTTAATAGGGATACCACATCAAGAATTCGGATTTCATTAGCTAACAGCAAAGTTTCTCTTCGTTCACTGGTCCTGTGGAAACGCGTATTTATGATCCCTCGCTGAAATGTGTTCCTGTAGCATTTCTTTACATATTTTTGGCCACTCATCAACGATGCTTGTTGAAATAAACTTTTGGACATTATTCTTTCATAACGTTTCCGGATTAATGTCTCAAATACGGGTTTATATCGAAACAAAATTGAAATAAATAGTATTTTGCTCCTATGACCACGATGATGCTATATTATTCCTTCGCAGCCTTAACACTTCTCAGAGTAGAGCTCTTACCTTTAGTTGGTAATAGCTTCTACTTCCTTTTTTTAAGTCTTCCGATAATTGCTTCTTATTTCATCTCTTTTTTTTATTTCTGCCATCAGCGCTTATTATCATTATCCTCAAGAGTTGACCTTCCCTCAAGACATGACCTCCTAATCAGTTTTTCTCCTTTGCCTGATGTCGATGATTAACCTTCTTTCATTATCCGCTTTTTTTCCATGAACACTTCCTTAGTATGAGGTTTTTGACAATATAAGTGGAGCTGCTCGGCGATGGGGTCTACCCCTGACATGATTTATGTGAAAAGATAAAACGTGAGGAGTAGCCGAGTCCGGCATCACTGGCATCATCTTATAGATTGAAATGTAAAGCTACAAGAATGTACAACTCACCCCAAAATAAAATCCAATGTATTTCATTTTTTATTCTCACAACATCCAAATGGGTATTAAATGCCGCTGCAACAGATCTCTATCTCAAGGAGTCAAACTGTTATTCCGGATTTTGGTAATCATGCTATTTAGCCCAAGGGACTAAGGATCGGACAGACACCACACCCACAACAGGATCCAAATTCGCAAAGTTTGCATTTTCAGTCTTGTGTAATTTCGATCGAGATGACCTTGCCCACTTCATCGTAAGTTAATTAAAGGCGTTGGATTTCTCATCCTCATAGACTCTGTAGCTTGTGGTATCACGTTTCAATTTCGCAAATGACGCGCGAGTCGTGTTAGGTCCAGAAATATTTGAGCTTTTTGTTTTTTGAATCCATAAAAACAATAGTAATTCAAGGGAGAATAAATCGTCTGAGAATAATTAGTGAATTTTAAGGTTATTTCACTATTTCTATTTGAAATTAAATATATTTTTTCGATATTGTTGTTCGTTCTATTGACTCATAATAAAATCTTAGCATATGCCGCTGTTAAAAAATAAGGCAAATATAGTTTAATTTATTTTATTCATATATTACCCCACCTCCAGGGATTACGTTCTATTTTAGCTAAATTTGTTCGTGAAATCATGTTCTTTTCGCCCAATCCGCAAGGCAGCCAACGCTCGTGATGCCGACCTTGGTTGTGGCTCTGTGGACTCTCACCGACCCCTGTGCGTTATCGTTCCTGAATAAAGAAAAGATTGAATAGATCAACGAACTAAAAACGTATTTGAGTAAGAAACTGAGAGCGTGAACATTCCTTAAGTGGCCGCTTGGTCGTACTTGGAGCATATGGACCACGAAATTAGAAGTTACGGCGAGAGAAGCACCAAACGACAACAGCCTCTGAAAGGTGGCAGGTAAATGAAAACTTTCATCTGGAGTTTTCGTCATACCCTTTTATTGAAGGAAGTCTCTTAACTTTTATTCAAAGTCTTTCTTTTCTCATACCTAACAACAAGCGAAGAATTTCTGGCCATAGTTTTGAAAAAGAGATAATGGTTTCGAGTAATCCAAAGGGCACAAAAGGCTAATGCAGAGCATTTTAATTGACAATGGAATGTTCAAAACTGCGATAGAGGGGGGAACGTCAGATAGTGAGGTAGGGGAAGGAAATTTGATTGAACGGAATCAAGGGAGGTTTTTTTAGCTATGTATTCTGAAAGCTACCTCTAGGGTGTGTGGCAAGGGGTTAATACACACCACACACATACAAATAACACACCAGAATAATTTTACCCGAACATGACCCTACCGCGGTCGAACAATGCTTTTATGATCCCGTATGAAATGTATCCCGTGAAAAAAATGACATCTTAAACCTATCTGTCCTACACTTAATCTTTCTAATTCAATTGACATGATCTCTCCTACCGAAGTACGATGGGGGTAATAATACATTTTCAACGTCACTGCTAAAGAGACTTCCTTCCTATTTATGCAAGAGCTTCCATCCTTCACGCTTGAGCTTTCGCTCAGGTTTTGGATACTACTAGTATTTTGGATACGCTACTAAGTTTATCATAACAACCTTTTATAAATCTAGCTCCTCTACGCTGCATGCAATCCAATTCGGCAATTAATCCGACTTCTTGAGAATCCCATACGCTTGCAGCATATTCTAAATGAGGCCTAAACAGCGACAGATTACATTTCTGAGTCTACACATTCCATTTCGGTGTACCGGATACAGTAGGCGTTCGGGATGGACTTGCTATTTTTCCAAAAATGTATGACTACGCACTTTTTTAAGTTTAATTCCCATTGCCAAGTGTCCCACCAGCGTTGTATAGCATTAGGGTCATCTGATAAAGCGGCTCTGTCCTCAGGATCACGGATACCATGGCAAACCACTGCATCGTCGGCAAATAAACGTATCTTACTAGTGACTACGGAGTCAATGTCGTTAACGTAGAGTAAGAATAAAATACGACCGATGACACTTTCCTGGGGAACACCTGAAGTAACTTCTACTGCATTTATGCTAGGAAATGCTAATGGGTGCGATTCAAGCCTGTCCCTTATGTTTAAAAAAGGGTTTCTTTGTTTTACAAAAACGAATGGAATCTTAATGCATTTTTATCTTTCCGCTCATTACGATATGGGAGGATATTAATTTTTTATCATCTTCCTCTGAGATTTGATGAGATCGTCCACTGTAACATTGCTCTCTCCCGAAGCAAGAATATCATGAACAAAAAGCGCAAGTTGTGTCTCGCAGGATCTACCTCTTCGGAAACCGAGCTCATTTTTCAATAATAACTCCTGAATATCGAGGTGTCTCACGATCGAACTAGCAATTATATGTTCCATAACCTAGCACGAAATGGATGTGAGGTAAATAGGTATGTAATTGCTTGGCTCCTCATTGTCACCGCTTTTAAATTATGGTATGACGTTAGCCGTTTTCCACTACCTGGGAACCTTGTGATCTACGAGTGACTTCTTAAATATTATTCCAAGATACGGCGCAATTTGCAAAGCTAAATCCTTAAATATACGAGCTGGTATTTGATCGGCCCCGGAGGATTTATTAGGCTTAATATATTTCAGAAAACGTTCTATTACATTGTATTAGATTCCAATTTTGGACATTGGTTAACCGGTACAATTTGGTAAGCTATCGGAGGCATCCGGTGAGACTTCGGTGTAGACGCTTTGAAAGAAGGAATTTAATAAATTAGCCTTTTCCAAGCTGCTGGTTACTCTTTCGCCTTTAGCATTTTTGAGAGAATTAATAGTTGACTTATTTCCCTGAACTTCTCTGAAGTATGACCAAAATACTTTCGGATTCTCTTTCAAAATTTCCCCTAAACTTTTTCTTTTGAATTCGCTTACCGCTTTCCGAAATTCATTCTTGGCATTCGCCCTAGATATCTTGTAATGATAAGCGATCTCATTATTTTTGTCGCTTGAGATATCATCCATAGTATTTTTCATTTTGGCATGACATAGCCATTGGCGTCGCAAAAACGTATACATGTGGAATTTAAGTAGGGTGAATATAGTGGAGCATTTGGTGTTGATTTTGGTTTGATGCCAGGCTGTCTTGTTTGGCGAGGCTAAGGAAAGAATGGATTATTTTTACGTCGTACTGTGCAATTCACCCCTAGGTTGTGTGGTAGGGGGTGATCATACACCAGACTACTATTTACCCAAAATACTGTTCCCCCCAAGCGCGTTCGTACGTTATCCTGATCCCTAATTATATCAGTGTCCATCCAGCACCTACCTTAAATGGGAGACTAACCAATAATAACAATTGGTCAGGTTACAAAAGTGTAAATGTGTTTCGGAAAGTAATTCCCATTCGTTTTTTCCTCCGATTACAGATACTCTATCATGAAATCTAAAATATGTCACACTTCAACTGTTTTATGTAAAAAATGAATGCTATTAAGCGGTATTTTGGCCGTCAACCCGAAAATTCTGCCTTCGGTTCAGCTTATATGAACGATTTGGGCAAACCAG
Source organism: Hetaerina titia (assembly GCA_037158775.1). Classification (NCBI taxonomy): domain Eukaryota; kingdom Metazoa; phylum Arthropoda; class Insecta; order Odonata; family Calopterygidae; genus Hetaerina; species Hetaerina titia. The sequence continues at coordinate 67,737,433 of CM073770.1, forward strand.
ACAGGCACTTCGTTCTGCGTTCAAAATTATTACATAAGTAAATACGGACATACATCCGTTTATTAATCATGAAATTACTTTGCGCAATAAAACTGTTTGCAATATTATGATGTACCTACACACGTACGTTCGCCTCGATAATGCAGAAGTGATAACACATACCCTCTCTCAGGGAAAGATCTGTCGGAGAAGAAGGGAAGTAACAAGGAATGGAGGTTAAAAGATAAAGAAGAGAGGAAATGAAATTCAGTAAGTGTAAACACAAAGGTTGTGATTTGTCAGAGGCAATCCCACCCCCAACAGGTCGTAAATATATTCGCTTAAATTACACGTACCTCTCCTCTTTTCGACACTAGAATACTTGTAAGCGAGCGAGACATCATTCCGACATAATCGAAGTTTAATGAGTGAGTTTCGCCAAGAGTGCAAATTTCTCGGGGTAATTGGATGCATAAGCCAGGGACGAAAAATTTCCTTCTACGTTCAGTAAATAACGACTTATACAGAGCGATGCTCAATAATTTATTTTTTTGGTAATTTCAGGTTGATTCTGGCGTCTGCTTTGCTTCATTTGGCCAACATCGGCATTCTTTTATTCCGCCGAGTAATGCTACTAAGAATACCGGAGCCGCCTAAGGTCACACCTGTGGAAGACACCGATGGAACACTATTCTTGTACTAAATGAAGAAATTCTTCGAAATAATTGACACTAGACTCTTAAAACTTTTATATTTATTTTTCATGTATTTTGCAATAAGATATTATTTATATATTTGAAATGACGCATAAGGAAAACTGTCCATCATGCGATAATGATAGGTGTAATTTATGTTGACGACTTGGAGTAAATTTTTTAAATTAGTTTATCAAGTTAATTCCTCTTCCATCACATCCGTCAAAATAATGTGACTCATTTCGAATGCGAAAACAGGGAAAGAGAAAATTAAGGTTCTGAGCAGTGTAATGGAGGTGAAAAAAGTCAAGATAGACCACTTATCAAGTTTTAATGCTTCTCTGAGAATCTTAAAATTCCTTGTTTAATCTGAATACGAGAAGCGTTATGGAGTTGACGAACTTGATTTGTACCTCGACCAAAATACTAGCTTTATTCTTTTGTGATGTCGCTGGCCTTGTCGATTGAAAAATCAGAACTCAGACAAATCGTGACCGTCTTTCTAAATCCCCGTTATCACATTATGTCCTCATTTCCATTAAAGCATAGATAATCAATTAAACTACTTATGCTGAGGTCATCATGAAATCAAAATAGGAGTATAATGGAAAGGCTACCATAATTATTGTCAGGTTTCGACAAAATTCGAATATGTAAACGTTCCCGCCTATGCCGTCTACTTCAAATGTTTATTTACCACTCTATGCCTAACATACACAGATTCTTAAGGGCTCTATGGACTAATTCTTTCGGGAAACTAATATACAGATAACGAACGACGATCCTTTTAAAAATGCATGCCCATCATACGATTTCGCAAAGAGAGTCGCGATAAATAAAATCATTATTATCGGCCGCGTTAGAAGTCGCTTGACTGACATTTACGCAATATGCCGAAGAAATGTTCACTAAGTGGTGGAATGATAAGCCATAAAGATATCATTATGAAGAAGGCGTGGAGAATCCATGCCTCAAATCTCAGAGCAAGATGATATAAAAATAATATCCTCCCATATCATATGGAGCGGCAAGATAAAAATGCATTAAGATTCCATTCGTTATTGTAAAACAAAGAAACCCTTTTTTAAACATAAGGGACAGGCTTTAATCGCACCCATTAGCATTTCCTAGCACAAATGCAGTAGAAGTTACTTCAGGTGTTCCCCAGGAAAGTGTCATCGGACGTCTTTTATTCCTTCCTAATCTACGTCAACGACATTGACTCCGTAGTCACTAGTAAGATACGTTTATTTGCCGACGATGCAGTGGTTTACCATGATACCCGTAATCCTGAGGACTGAGTCGCTTTACCAGATGACCTTAATGCTATACAACGCTGGTAGGACACTTGGCAATGAGAATTAAACTTAAAAAAGTGCGTAGTCATACATTTTTGGAAAAATAGCAATTCCATCCCGAACGCCTACTGTATCGGGAACACCGAAATGGAATGTGTAGACTCAATTAAATACCTAGCCGTTACCTTCACTCACGATCACTTATGAGAAGAGTGCTAGGGAAAATGTGATGAAAAAGTCAAAGAGAAATGTAATCTGTCGCTGTTTAGGCCTCATTTAGACTATGCTGCAAGTGTATGGGATTCTCTCGAAATCGGATTAATTGCCGAATTGGATCGCGTGCAGCGTAGAAGAGCAAGATTTCTAAAACTTTGTTATGATAAACTTAGTAGCGTATCGAAAATATTAGAGCAGCTAGGCTGGGAATGACCCACTGAGCGAAGGCTAAATTACGGATGGAAGCTCTTGCATAAATAGAAAGGAAGTCTCTTTAACAGTAACGTTGAAAGTGTATTATTACCCCCATCGTACGTCTGTAGGAGAGATCATGTTAATTAAATTAGAAAGATTAAGTGTAGGACAGATTGGTTTAAGATGCCATTTTTTCCACGAACCATAGGGGACCATAAAAGCATTGTTCGACCGCGGTGGTGTCATGTTCGGGTAAAATTATTCTGGTGTGTATTCACCCCATGCCACACACTCTGGCGGTGGCTTTCAGGGTGTATATGAAAAAATCATTAATTCATAATAATTAATTCACTGATAACTGAAATAAACCAATAACAGATTTAGGGAAGACATCTCTTGAAAACACGACCAAGTAAACTGGATTGACGTATTGAGAGCGTCATATTGATCACCATATTTAACACAATACAGTATATTTCAATCACAACCATAGGTGCATGTTAGTGTATACTAGTGTAGCTATAACTGAAGGGGCTACAGTCAATTTATCATTTTATAATGGTGTCTTTGTCCCAACAGGATGAATTAAATAACCCATGCCACAAAGTGGCACAGGAAAAATGGGCAATTTGCAAATGAAACGGCATAATGACAAAGTATCTTTCGTAGTTTTCTCTTCAGCCGCGAAACTAAACCTGACCTCATTGGCTTGAGGCAATAAGACTCATACATTATAGTGGCATCAACATTTTGATCAATCGAGGTTTCGATTTCATAGAACACAGTAACAAACGTACACATACATGCATACTCACGCAGGCATATATTTATTTAGTACCCTGCGAGCCACCACTAAAGTATGTGGCAGGGGTTTGATTTCACACCAGACTACCCTTGTTCCAAAACACCTTTCCCCCCTGGGACAAACTTCATTCTGATCCCTTATCGTTCGTGGGAAAAATGACATCTTAAATCTATCTATTCTGCACTTAATCTCTCGAATTTCATTGCCATGATCTCCCCTACCTTAAATGTTGGGGCTAATAACTCATTTTCAAAGTCGTTGCTAAAGAGGCATTCTACCAATTTATGCAAGACTCTCTCTATAACCTAATTGATACCCGCCAAAGCCGTTTCTTTATCTCATAATTCTCGGGAAAAAAAAGGAATATCAAAATTATTCGTTTTTCAATATAGTTATTCCATAACCATTTTGCAATCTATTCATTAATAGTCATCAATATAATCATTTATGTTTGGCTTTATCTTCCATAGTACGAGTATCAATATTCTGTATACAACATCGAGTTTTCAAAATTTATTACGTCTTCAGAAAACTGATGTCTCACATTTACTTTAGAGATTCAGTCTCTATACTAATCTTTGATTTGGAAGGATTCCTATCCTGAATTCTATAACATTTTAGTCACGATGCTCTATTTGCCGTAATTAATTTTAATTTCTCGTTTCCCTTCGAAGAACACGATCTAATTCTGTTATCCACCCTACTTCATGAGGGAACAAATACTAGACGCATACTCCCAGTGAGGCCTAACAAATTAGTGGATAAATAGCCATAAACCATCAACCAGGAGATCGGTGAAGGTAAAGCATTAAGCACGACAGCATGTGAAATTCACACATCAGGGTAGGGAGGCCAGTTCCTTTCCCTGTACCGGTTATGGTTTCCCAGGGTAACCTGAGTTGAGGGTGCCCAGAGATGTTTTGCCCGGCGAATCTGGGTCTTTCGGTCAGTAGTCTATTGTTCTACCCCTGTACTACCCACAAGCTATTGGATATGGAATGAATATTTGAATGCATGAATGATGAAAAAGGACACACATTTCTTGAAGTTTCGACAGTTTGGGTTGTCTTTCTCCGAAGACCTTGTCAGTTCGACGATGGCGACTTGAAAATACATAAATAAATGAATATGTATATACGGATGGGATTTGTTGTCGCATAGGTTTGTTAATCCCCTCGCACACCAATATCGTCGAAGAAATGGAGTGGATGAGGGAAAGGGAAAATTATATTTTTATTTTTTCTCATTAATTTAACGGTAGACGCTTCTCCGTCGTTGCATACAACGGAAATGTCACTAAGTGTACTACCCACAGGATGTCTGCTGATATTTTTCATAAGAGAATATTTGAGCAGGGTAAGTTGTTAAATTGTTGTCGCTATAACCCTTCGACCAGCAACGCGATACCCCATGAAGATAAAATTTGGGAAATTTTGAAAATGCGTGCAACTGTTAAGATTAGGGAATTCAACATATTATTTGGTCAATCAGCCACAAGAGACGTCGGTCATAGTTTGACTAGCCTTCCCTCCCCTCCAAAAGGAGGGGCAAGCCTGGGGGGTTTACCTACCTGTAGATCGTCATGCACCAACCGCTCCATTGAGGTAAATGGGTAGGGGCCATTCAGCGAATCCCGATGACTATCTGGAAATGATTATTATTATATTCCAGAACCAGAGCAAATGAAATATTAAATCCGTATAAAAATAATGCATTTTACAAGATCTGCAACTGCAGTAGTGTTTGCATTATAATGGCAAGTAGAATCTCTGTTAATTTTATGGGTGTACAGTGCGTCGGCCATTAAATGAGTTCACAAACATTAGCCAATCTCAATCTAGGGTCATATCTGGGCGACAAAGAACGAGGCATCTGCTTACTGTGCGATGTCGGGAACGTTTTAATGCACGTTAGAGGCCATGACTAACGGCAAAAATGAAGTATTCGACCCGCTGGTCTGGAAAGTACCTAGGTACCTAACTAGTGACAAAAAAATTAAAGTTTGAGGCCCCCTGGGTGCTACAAACCCTGCTTCAACAAAGGTAGCCTATTGAATGAAGAAACACATTGTCGTGGTAAATAAAGCTCTAGGACAAAAGCCAAAGGCATTCTAGCGAAATGACGAAATCTGGAAGCCAAAAAATGACTGGAAATTGAGCAAGGTGAGATAGACTACAAACGCTCAAAATACATTCCAATGAATTCACAATAATATCATTGCTCTTAGAATGGCTGAATATGATGTAGACAAGCCTTAACCATTGTTAATTTCAAACCAGTAATATAATTTCGTCAAAACTTCCCATTTCACTCCAATGAATACTATACGATTACATGGTACTTTAGACTTACAAATAAATAAATATATATCTAAATTCAATACTTCCAGATTTCCTTTCATTTCCCATAAAATATAGACAAAGTGTGAGAAAGTTTCCTCATTTGTTCAACATTTTCTGCGACTGTGTCATAGGTTTTTTGAATACCTGCATGACATGTGCTTCCTCTATCGGCCAAAATGCCAACTTTTAAATTCCATAAATAGGTATTTCGGACACGTGCTGCTCTCTACTTCGGTCTTCTAGAAGTAGTTTGAGTTTGAAAAAATTACTGTTATTCTGGATATTCTGCTGAAACCACGAAAGGACGTCGGGGTAGTCAGTGTTAAGGAAAGTACTATGATAAACACGTTAAGAGGTTGTTCCTTCGGATATACCAGGACGTACGTTTTGCCATGAGTTTGAATCTTCTTTATTTTCACATAAGACTTCTGTTTTTCAAGCGTGTTCTTTAGTATTATAATTCCGGGGAAACGATGTAGAAAGGTTCCAACTGTGAGCGTCAGCAATAAACTTAAGACGTTACAGACCCAGGGCCGATGTGTATATGACGGTGTGCGTGTGACTTTAATTATCTCTTATTATTGATCTCTGCTGGATTACTGATTCAACTATTTAATAATGAACCTGTATCGACGAGGAATGATCTTTGCGACATTCTTAGGAAGTTGCCTTACGTTAGCTCTTTCCGGAGCTGCCATGGGAACTAAGCATTGGGTCGAGGCACATGCACGCCGCACCTCCAATCCCAATGATTCTGACGGAAGGATCCATTTCGGCCTCTTCTATGGATCTAAGTATCTCAATGTCGCATACGGCTGGAGGAGATACGATATTGATGGTAAGTGCATAGTTATGATATTACTTGAAGTCGGTCGTTGAAGTCACCCAAGCATCGTGATCAATATGCATTGTGTAGCATTCGTTTTCAAACGGAAATAACTATTTCCGATTTGAGGTGTGGGCATTGTGAAATCAAGAGTCCCTTAAATTTTCCTTGTACTCATGCTTTTACGGGCGATGTTTCTATTTTTGGCCAGTGTTACTCTTGATTTGAATGCATAACAAGTAATCAAATTCGTATGATATCGTTCTTTTAATTCATTGATGGTGACTTGTGTTCAGAGCTGATGATTTTTAGTAAAATTATTTTCTCTCTCTGAATAGTAGCCGTAAACTATTTTGTTTGTTAAATTGAGATTACTATTTCCACTCGCAGCATTTTTATTTTGAAGACTGCCTCCTTATTACGGCTCGAGTAAGTTTGACAGAGGAGTTTCGCAAAATAGTTTCATATTCATGGCATCATTTGTTGGGCGTGGTCCGCATTTCTGAATTATTTTAGTTCATACGTTTTTTTGCCTGTTGATCGTATTTTGCGGAGTGAATACATGCCGAATGATAGTGGAAACATTGGTACCATGGATATTAAATGGAAATATTCCCTCGTCAAAGAAAGCAGAGGATACGTGGGATAGGGTCAGATGGATTAATCCTCCCCTTTATCTTTGAGTCAAGAGTATTAATGTGGGAATGAGGAACATAGTAATTTGTTAAGGATTAAATATCAAATTGGTTGTGTAGCTAATAAGTAATGGATTAGTTAGGAGAGGCTTTCAGGCTTTTCTAAGTTTACCTTTAGTAAACAGTAATCGGCGTAACAGTACTGTCGAACGTGTTAATGGTTACTGAGTTCGTACCATCTAGTCTGTCTGTTAGTAGTCAATAAGTACTAACTGTTATTCTTTGTACCACATTTCTTGTTACTAATTTTTCTAAGTTTTATGAATCGCGATAAATTTATAGAAGCAATACACTGAAATACGATAACAATAATGCTGAACATACCGATGTAACTTCCTATGACAATAGGAAATAACAGAACCTAAGCGTTGTACACCCCCCAAAGAAATACACAATTCACCAATCATATGCCTCAACATTGCTAGTTGTGCGTATTCCCAGCCTATTTCCTCATTGGTCCAAAACGTGTGTAAACATAACTCGTAAAAGTTTGAATTAACCACTGCCTCAAATGTGAACAATCCCTATAATAAATGATTGCTAGAGGACAGAAGCTGCTGGATCCAAATCTCGTAGTATTACTAAAAATCGTATTTAACAAAAACTTACCGAACAAATTCCGCCGAATTAGTTAAAACTATTTCCGAATATTAAGCACATCACGATTATTGGAAGTTCTTAGGAGGTAGCTGCTAGAGATTCCATAAGCGGCTCAAGTTCAGGACTTATCAAATCGTACGAGATTATTGCAGACGTTGTGGAAATAAATTGCACCCCACGCTATTAATAAACTTGTAAATAATTAGGAATTAACGGGTTCGCATCAATCCATATAAGGAATCCCTCTTCCTGTGCACAGTTCTTGAGCATAGCAGTAGGCGTAACTATTCAAGTTAAATACCAGAGTGTGTTGTAAAAGTCTTAGGCTGTGTAATATTTTAATCAAATTGTAAATTTGCTATTCTCAAAATACATAAAGAAATCGTCAATTTCTTGAAACGGCTCACATCTAACAAATCTGCCGTACCTCTCTAATGCTTACATAAGACGTAGAAGAAAAGCCCATTGTTGACCACTTTTCGCCTCCCGCTCCTCTGCGAAAGATTTAATGTAAGATCAGATAGTCATAAAACAATCCCACGTTATGGAAATATTCCGAGCGTACCAAATACATGATTATGCTAATCCACGTGAATGAGTTAAATGCTACTGGTTAAGTTGTATGTTAATCTGCACGGAAGACGACTAAATACTTGTATGTATTCCTGAAAAATATATTTGTTGTAAGAATTTATGAAATATTTTAGTGTCAAGGTTATGATAATTGACTATTGATGAGTGGATTTTAAGAATAGAAACATGTAGCTGAAATTTTTATGAATTTCTTGTTAGTGTCTGAGGTACCTTTCTTTTATGAAAATATTTCCTAAGAATAATACCGTATGCGCATAGAAGCGGTCATAACAATTAGCGCGGGGAAGCTAATAGGGCTGAATGTCCCCTAGAAAGAAATGTTTTTATTTATTTTTGATTATATAATTAATATCATTGCCCTTAAATTGGCTAATATCCACGAAAAAGCACGTTAATTATTTATTCCATTTTTATATCATATCAATTTTAGCCCTCGTATATTTGGTTCTCAGCCGCATGGTCACCTTCTACATCAGGTATATTTGGTCTATAACAGGGATAAATTGTTATTTTGAAATTTTAATTCTTGCCAACCAGTCCATATTTCATAAACGTGACTTCGTTTTGCTGTTGCGTTTTTCTTTTGACATTCTTTCCTGGCCGTGGCCCGAATTGTCCGCGTATTTTTGTGAACAACTGCTTTGTTTCGCAGTGACACCTACTTTCGGGGTCTTGGGTGGGTTGATTCAACTACCGTGGTACACTGGAAACCATTCATTCTATAATGTTATGTGTCTTTATCTATTTAAAGAGACGCTTGTGAAAGGATGTAAGTATATTACATATTACCAGTGCCCAAATTCTTCTCAGGTCTCCCACGGGTTTCGAATCGACTTTGGTTTGCAGTTCAAGGCGATATCCTTGCCTTCAACCTTATTCCAAGGTACTCGTATTTAGACCGCTTTCGCGAAATTTCAAATCCCGCCAATGACTGACTGTTTAAATGAGGGTATGAGTTAATTAATGATCGGTCACATGAACGATTCTATGGAAAATAATAAATTATCTACTGTGCTTCTGTTTCCATCAATGTTGCGATTTGAAATTATTTAATAAATACACCACGATCAATAAAATTGTAATCCAAACCTAGGTAAATTTTTCTTGGGCGATCTGTATCTCATCGGTCAAAGAAATGTGATTGTGGCTATTAGGGAATTATTGTGGCCCCACGACGCACTGGCAGATTGGAAGACGCCAGGACAAACAAAATAGGAGATGGACCCCATCACTTACAGATTTAATTGCGTCTTCTTCTCTCGCTCGATACGTAACCATAGCAAAATTAAACGTGTACATATCCATTATGTCAAAGTGTAGATTGTCATTTATGTACGTGAAAATATATGTTTATGTGCATATATATGGAAATACTATGTATTACACACACACACACACATATATACTATATAATGCATATTTGTCCATAAAGTCTGGTACCTTAACACCCCCGCGGAGTCGTGCAAGGTATTGTGTAGATTTAGCTCCACTATTTACAATGCTTTGAAAACAAACGAATGCAAGATTAGACCTACTTAAAAATGCAACTACTTGAATTTTAATTTTTGCTGAGTGTTTTTCAAAAGATTAGAGAACTGAAGGGAAAATAAGGTGTGTGTTTGTCTTAGAGGCGGTAAAACTAGATACGAGTATCTTCTGGATCTGAAAGTGGTTGGTAGTCATCTCTTATCTCAGTTTCAAATGATTCTTAATCAAACACGAGTTTCTATCAATCAGGGAAACGCGTTATAGGTTGTTCTTTTATGTGAAAAAATATGTTCAAAATGTTTGGCAAGCATCTTCTATTCTAGTTTCGATATTACGGTATATTTGAAATGTCTTGTTACTGAAATAGGTATTAATGAAAAATTTTCTGTATAGTTTAAAAAATGTACTTTTTCAGCATTGATATTTCTCCCTTGAATACAGTATTTCGAGGCTATTTAATGCATGGAACTGAGTAACACCTAACTAATGTCATTGGTGATGGGAAAGAATCATATACACTATTCAACAACCACGCTCGTCGCATTCCAAAACACAGACGTTTTATCAATACCGCTAAGAAGGCAAGGCTTGTGTGTGCTACGATTTGTCCCTAATGGTACCTACGGAAATTTTTTTAGCGAATTAGATGTAAACATACGTACCTTATCACCGAATACCTCGCTTAATAGCCAAAGTAAGCCAAAAATAACCATTACGCACAAAAAACGAAATTCGTATAAAAAATCCTCTTTGAAAAAGTTATTCTATTAATTCCATCCATAACTCACATAATTACTTTATTCCAAGAGTAGAGAGAAAAGCCGCGGTGTTATACACATGAATATGTTACACAATTCAGAATACAGATCCTACGGAATAATTGAGGCAATTACTTAAACCATGACCGGCGCGAAAACACCGCGGATCTATGAGATCTCGTTTAGGTTCCTGAGCCACTCGTATCCCTGGCTAATTTTACCTTAAAGAGCAAATCAATTTCAGTGAGAGCCTGAGACAAGTCACTCCTTATTAATGCATTTTATTAATGGCATAATAAATGGTTCAAGTGAAAAATAATATATTGCCCAATTGCAAGCTTTTTTACGTAATTTCATTGCCACACCTCACTGCGGGATTTGATTTTTGAATTACGCAAAACTCCGCGAGAAAAATTGTAATGACAAAAATCGTATGCATGCTATTTCAAAAAATAAAATATTGAAAACCCTTATTTCACGACTAATACCAGGTAGTTACATGATCGGCAGCACAATAACGCAGTTAAGCGTGAAGCTGCCGCGGAAATAGTCATGGGCGGATAATTCCTCAAGAAAATAATTTTTTTCTTTGATCCCGGTGTGCACTGAATTGTGCATTTTAAGGCGCGGCATTCCGAAAATATGAGTTCAAAGGGATTTCGAATGCTACGATGAATCTGGTAAACAGAAAACGTTGAGCAGCATGATGCGTCGCACAAAGAAAACAAATTCGTACTTTGGCTCTCCTATTCCCTCTTACAGATGATACCTTGGTGTTAACATGGTAATACCCCTTAACTTTCATCGCACTATTACGGTGCACTGCCTGAAACGTGTCCCATGTTAGTCTGTGAATGCTCGATTATTACGAACCACCGTATCGTATTGAATTATTATATATTGATATTTCTTCAAGGAGGAAGCAGCTAATGTGAGGTCAGGTATGACATGCTGTACGTATAAATTACCCGTGCACCTCGTGTGTGTCTCGTATGTATATGCATGTGTGTGTGTGTGTATATATATATATATATATATATATATATATATATATATATATATATATATATATCTTTTAATAATTTTTTCAGACATTTCATTATTTTTCAAGCAATATGAATTGCTTCGATAACAAGACTATCATCGGTTTTCGCAGAAATGAAACTAAAATTCACCGGCCGCCCGGATGCAAAAAAATATACTCCTGATTATTTTCTATCGCTTAATTTTGTGTTGAATAATCTTACAATCAATAATGAAGCTTATTTTTTACCCCGCTACCAAAGAGGATTAATTTCTTAGTTATCTGTATTGATTCCTTTCATGAGATATAAGTTTTTTCAGGTTTACATTATTTTCTCTGCTAAGAAATATGGGTACAGTGCGCTTATCGTTCACCTTTAAACTCGTATTATACTCACGTTCATCTTTAACTAAAATATTATTACCACACGATGAAGCATGCCTTTTAAATACCTGACAATTCATTTTTAGCCTCGGATTCCCTTATTTTGCACGTTGGGAACGATAGGTGAACAATAATTATTTCCTAATGTATGTATGTTTCCTTTGTCCGTTACTTTTGCATTCGACGTGTAAATAAAAATATGCGTTTGGAAAAGAGACTACCAGTGATGTTTCGCGAGCGTTATGAACTACTCTCACTCTGTTCTTCATCGGTCAACCATGCGTTCGGACTAAGCAAGTATGTCGCGGTGGACCTGCGAGAAATTACTTTCTTGAGGCAAATGTGATGTGTAAACCACAATCAGTCGTATTTCCGATGGCATTGGTATATTTATTCATTAACATACTACCTTATTTCATCTAGGATGATCATCTCGTCATCGGGATTGTAGATATGAAACTCTGGAGAAGACTTTCTTTCCAGACGTGCATGCGAAACGGTAAAACAAACCGTGCTCTCTCCGTTTTTGAACCCCGAGAAAATTTTCTCAACTAGATGATGACAGCTTGCCTTTCTCTCCCGAAGCGTATTCCATATCAACATTTTCCTCTCATGCTTTATTTTTCCATTGTAGAAACCACCCACCTCCCACGCTACCTTTTGTCTGTGGAATCGCTTGTTGTTTGTCCATTTCCCATGGCCGGTGCCCTCTGCCCTCTCCCTATTTCTCCATCCACCGCCCACACAACACTTTCCACCTCACCTACCGACGCACCCGCTGTCAGTTACGATCCTCGCCCCCGTCTTCGTCGTCACCGTTATTGTTATCATTATGCCCCCCCCCCCCTCTGGCCCCTCCCAAACCCATCAGTGTTCGACCATTTTCATTTCAAACCTCTCCACCTGCCTACTTCTTCGAAGGCTGTTTTTTTTCGTCTCCCTACATCTCCCCCGCCCCCTCACAACCTTCAAACGCACCCCATTTTAACCGCTACCACGATTCCCACTCCCTCGTTCCTCCCTCCACCGCTCACCTCACCGGCCCCACCCACCCACGAGCCTCTCCTCCCCCCTTGTCGCACCCCCACTATTTACCTCCTCGCCACCCCCCTTCCTTCTGTACGTGACGCGGTTCACCTACAGCCAACCGACGCTCACTCCCACCGCAGGGCAGGTGCCCCGTGCAGCCGAAAGCACTGAAGCCAGACAGACTGAAACGACGGCGACAGAAGCGTCCCCTCATCCTGTCCGTGCGTATTGGTCTGGGGAATACGCTTCTTCGTTTTGAGTCCGTCTCTCGTCCGTTTAACTTGCACGGAAATTTCCGGCCCCTCTGCGTTGTTTACTTGTCGGAATTCCGAGAGACTCTTCTCATCGCGTCCGGAGTTCACGATTGGTTTGAGGAATGCCGCGGTAAAACATGCAGACGTTGTTAGTTAATCGTACAGACCGAAACCAATAGAGGCAGTTTAGTATTAGGTTTTAATAAACTATCGGGCGCGGATCCAAATTCAAGGTTTTGGGAAGTAACCGCTGGGCGGACGAGGGGGATGGGGCATGAAAAAACAGAAAGCGTACTTGCCTCTTAATGAAAAATTGAATCTGCGTTTATTAGAAATAGCATAAACCGTGAAAAATGTCACCAAGCGAAATCTATTTATCTTCGCTCCAACTCAAGAAAGTGTGCCGGATTCCTATGCATGCGAACATTTCCAGTTTAGAGCGGCGGTTGGGTTATGGAGCCCTGGAATCATAATTCATGCCTTTTTGTGGACTTTGAATACGTGTCTAACCAATAGTACGTTATCGAGATCCCTCCTACTCCCAATTGTCTTGCTGCATGTCGATTACGGAAGGGAGTCTTTCCAAAATAACGAATTCTGACTAAGGGAGAACATTTATTTCATATCTGGAGGTAAAGCAGGTGTACTATTAACAGAATACCGTTGTTGCTTCCACAGAATAAAAGACGTTCCTTTTCCTGCACGCTAAAACGCATTTCATGTAATAGGTATCCCTAACCGCCTCCTATTCAGCTTGCATTTTCCCCCTCTCCGCTGAAGTATTCTTAACGCAACGGCGACATAAGTGGGGGAGGCAGCATCTGCGGTTGGCCACCCCGGATGTTTGATTCTGAACTCCCACGCTCATGGGTAACAAGATTACAAAGCGGCTTTATTTTGATAAAGAACAAGATTGTTGCCCCTCCATGTTATATTAACAAAATTAAAACCGTCAGGGAGGAGCATTGGACCCAGGAGTGTGTTTCATAAAGACATTTTCTAATTCATAAAGAACCTCAGGGATGCGCCTTCCATAATTCCGATCGTTTATCGTCTGCGCATGAACCAGTAGTTTCCTAACATTTTTAAACGATGACTCCATCATTATCATCATGGGCTGCCAATCAAAATCCATTGGTTTGTGGCAACTCTCAAAACTATGCTATTCCCTGCCGACCTCTTCCTTCCAACATAGATCTTTACACCGACATTTTCCACTGTCTCTCACAGTTCATCCTTGGTCTTCATCTGTAATTATTCCCCTCCATGGTATTTTCAGAAATGATTTTCAGAAAGTTATTGTCTTTCTGGCTATGTCCAATTAGTTTCCATCTTGTTCTCCTAAGTGTCCTCCATAGGCTTCTCTCTTCCCTCACTCTTCAAAGTACTCTTTTATTTGCTTCTTTTGTCTATCCATTTTAATTTCGGTACTCGACTTCGGCTGTTTCTATACTTCTCTCGAAAAATATGCGGCTGAACAGTAAGGAAAACTTGTTCAAATTAAAAGGTCTTAAATAATATATTTTATATTTTTGAGAAGTGCGTTAAGTAGAAGTAAATCCAGTACTTAAATCTTTAATTCGAGCGCATTTCCACAGATTAGAGGTGTTGGAATTGTGGGTACAGCGGATAATGAAGAAAATATTTTGAGGCAGAGGAGGGAAAACGACTTTTCCTTATGCGTAACTAGCAGGGGAAGATGTGAGGTTGCTAGAAGATATTCGAAGAGGACAGAAGAAGTGGGAGGTTATGGGATGCTGGAAGGCTCTGTTAAAAAGGAAAATCTTGGACAATCGGGAGATAAAAAATGACAGAATAAGCATTTTGGATAGCACGAAGAAAGGTAAGACATCTGGAAAAAATGCAGAATCAAACTATCTAAGGGAAGCAAGAGAAAGTTAACCTTATGTATACCTACGTCATAATTGTAAGGAAATGTCCAAAACCAGCCCTCAATACGCTGTAAGCATGTTATGATGGGATCTAATAAATAGGGATTAAAATGACAAATTTCTCAACAATTTAACTAAAGCATAGTCAAAGACGAAAACTTGGGATGCGTCGATCAGCCTTTTAGTGTGGGTAGGAATTGAAGTCCGTCATTCATGTACAATTGGTTCTGTATCTCGGGTTTCAAGTCCTAAGTGTCTAGACTTGCGTCATTTCGTAGCAGTGGTAATGATGTCTCTAGTCCAAATTCTTGTTGCTGATGGTTAATTTTAGGCCAACTCTACTATCTACAGCAACTATCAGGCCAACTCTTTTCAAACTGATCAGCGTCAGCCAACTGCCATGTTAAGGATTCGCACTATTCGCGAGACTTCATCGACAAGACATGGCCGCACAAAAATAAGGATCTAATTTCCAGAGAGGCCTTTAAATAAAAGTCTTTTTTTTTATTTGGTCCCTTTTCTAGTTTCCTTTTCAACATCGTACGTGAGCCCTCCCCTGACTAAAGTGTTTGCCTCCCGTAGGGGTCACGGATTCTCGGCCCATAACTTGCTGAACACTGCAGATGACATGTGCAGTCCACTGCAGGTGATATTTCCTCGTCAGTTCTAGACGCGTGCATTTACTCATTACGATTAGAAATTATATGATGGCGGCGTAGTTACTTTTGGTTTCTCGTGTCTTTTATTAATTAGCATAGCGTGCTGGTGATTACGACGGGTTTCTTGTGATAAGAATGAAACACATAAAAGTATTATTCACATAAAATAGTCTATCTCATTAATTTCGGTCGCAATCCAGGAGATATTTTTTTCACCCTACATAAAATTCACACTTTTTTATAATTTTTAATTGCTACTTGCTCCAGCAAGATACCACTCCGTGGGACATGCCGTGACCATTTATTTCCCAGAGATACCCCGTAATCTATTTATTTGGCTCACACGGTGTTGATTTTGGGTGTCGACATCAAATTCATTCATCATTCGAACACAGTAATTAAAAATGATGGCTTTCTCTCATTTGAAGAATATTGTGATCACTGGAGTGCTGGCGATGAGAGATTTTTTTTTGTTGTCATTGTAAGTTCACTTTTTTCTCTTCCATTGTTTCATTTGGGAATTCAAACGGACATCCACAATTCATGGAATCAAATACGCTATCAAGTCGAGAAAAGTTCAATGATTGTGATTGGTTAAGTGAGTGAGTATTGCTGCGAAGGACGTCGTCGTTTGTTGGACATTGCTGATGTAATAAATGCATTGTCTGAAAGTAAGTGCTTCAGGGGAATGATGTCGGCGGTCGGTGCCAGTTTCAATTCCGTTCTAAAGCATGCCATAACCCTTTTGACGAAAAATATACTATATCCGAGTACATTAGGCCTGAGGATCCATAAGTAAATAATATGTAGTGTACTGAATTTATTTTTTTTATAATTTTTACTGAATAGTATATTTAATTGCAATTGCGTTCATCTCTTTGGAACGTTTAAGTTTTTAATGTTTATAAGCAATACTGACGTTCTCTAAAAAAATTCCTGAACTAGAAACCGACAAAGGAATAAATTTGCATTCTAGTCATTTCTGCATAGCAATTATTCGTGACCGGTTCCCAGGGGGGCAACTACAAGCAGAATTCTTGTTTTGCTCTCCTTCTGTTGAAAAATGTGCATTACTCAAGGGACATTCGCTCCGCTCCCAAGTACGTGTATATCGTGTTTTTATCTCGTATATTCACTTATATTTCTAGCCAGTCAATGAAAATTTTATAGGAATTCCGGAAAGAGCACTTTCTTAACTAATTGCGGAGGAATACTTAATGACCTCATTTCTGTTACATGCCATTTTAAAAGCCTCTCTCTTTTTATTTATGAAGTACATGCTTAAACAATTGAAAATCGAAATGCTGAGAGAAAAAGGTCGAACGTAATTCATTATGGTGATGCTTAAGTTTCAGTGTAGGATTTTATCATATTTTCAGTTTGGACAAAAAGTCCTCGTTCCAATATGTCCTCGGTCTTATATTTTTTATAGAAAATCGGTGGTTGGCACCATAAATAAATTCAGATGTTGTGTTGGAAATAATTAAAATTATAAAAACCAACTATAATTATTATAAAATTTTAAAGCCGCAACCGAAATACACCATTGTAAATGCGCAATAAAGGCATATGCCCGGCATGTTTATGTCTTAAAGATGTAGTTCCGATGGTAATGAAGCACCTGACGCTTATATGTGTTCTTAGTTGCATATACAATTGTACTCTCAGTGTTATCATACCGAGATAATATTGAAGATGAGTAATGATCATGTTCATCGTCACGAAGATTAAATAAAAATGTGAAAAGATTGTTTGAAGTCTCCTAATATTAAACATGCATTTTTACTTAATCAGGCAAATCAAAATTTATTTATTCAAATATTTTCGAGTTATCATTATGATAAAATTATAATACTGGTCAAATGGCACACGTTATTTAAAAATCGGCCTTGGTATCGACAGTGGCATTGTAAAGCTGCCAATGCACCCTTGACCATTTTAATTTGAGGTTTTGGGAGTATCCTATACTATGAAGCCAATTCATTTAAATTTGATCCAATCAGTGGCTGCAAGCATTTTAATGAAATGAGCGAATTTGCCATTTTCTGGTTCAAGAAATCGGCTCGGCTAGGTCTCGATTTTTGGGAAAATTCGCTAAAGGGCGTTTGGGAATTCACGGAAGGAATCGGTTTTGTCCTTGTCAAATAAAGATAAGAATGTCATTTCTTTTGGGCAGCAAATGGAGCTGTACAGTAGTAGGCTACTGCGGAGTTTAAAAATGATAATTATTAAAAACGTGTGATTCTGCTCCTAACTCTTATGTCTCCAAGAATTTCGATTAAATTGAGCTAATCTACTCCTTTCGGTTACGAGAAAGCGATATCTCAACTTCGTACTCTACACAAAAACTCATTGACATCTTACCCAAATGGAAGCCAAATAAAGTAATCAGTCATCTTCAATTCGACGTTGATTCTTAAATTGTCTCGATTTTGCAGTACAATATTAATCTGAATGATTAATTTATTATACTCTTTGAAAATAACATGGCAAAATATGAAAATATTATGGACGAAAAATTTAACACTCATTAACGATCCCATATTTTTAAGCAAAGCTCGATCGTCTCGGTACTACATACGTTCAAGTATATGTACAACAATTCAATGTGTCTCTTTCGACCAGTTGTGTAACCCACATTAATTAAGATACTCTTAAACGTCCCCATGAAGGCGACAGAACGGAACGATTTTGCTTCCTTGGGAGCGAAAACCGGCATAATGCTAATATGGGAATAATCATAATTTTGGAGTTGCGAGCTATGCACAGCCGCGGAAATGACGTTTCGGTTCGTGGACTTTCTTTTCACGTCGCATCATCGATACAGGAAGCCGACTTCCAAATTTCCCCCGCAAACCACTTGGCAATACACGGGGCCCTCACACCTGTAGCCACAGCATCACCCTCACACGATTGGGTGCTGGTGTTAAGAGAGATTTAAACGTAGGTCTTAGTCTTCGAAAACTCTAAAAAATATGAAGGAAAAAGAGCCGAATATTTTGAAATTTTCGGGAATTCAAAATGAGAGGGATTTTTGTTTCGTGGCCATTCGGTGCTTAAAAGAAGCACCAGCTTGCTCTAACACCGAAAAAAAACGATCTTTCTAATCGGGTCGACTGTATTGATGCAAGTGACAGTTGCGGAACGATATCGGTGTTTTTAATACAATGTAGGTGCGACCACCTACATTGTATTAAAAACATTGCATTGACTACGGATTTTAATCTTCGGAAAACACATCAAAATGACTTGTCTAGTAAGTATCCAGCGAAGCAAGTCAGATTATCGTTTCGATAATCGCTAAGGGTCTGCGGGTTTAGAGTGAAATATGGAGAAATAAGAGAAATAGTTTCTAGGAGGAGAGACCGAGGGTTGAAGTCATTTGCGCCAGAAGGCATAAGAGAAAACGGCCGCATATTCGTCGAAAAAAATAGGAAAAATTCAAGTATTTGGATCCAGAGAATAAGTCGTCACCCTGCAGTAGCAATAAACTCTGACAATGAGAACTTTGCGAACTGTTTGTTGGAAAGTCTGTTATATATATAAGTGGGCACGGCGCAAGCTAACGTAAACTGCCAACCAATTGAGGAGACAACAACTTCGCCTTTGTTGAAGGGATAATTATAATATGGTGCCGCCCCTCTTTCACATTCTACTCCAATAGTAACGGCTGCGCCACCTCGTGATTGAGGCAAAACGTGGGGCAGGTGAAAGTTTTCCCATTCGATAATAACGATCGTGATATCGATATGGCCCATTTCAATTCGAGTTTTTTTTATTCCCGTTCCCAGCCTCCTGCTTATCACAGTTCCCCGGCTACGTGAGGGATGGAGGGAGAGAGTGAGCATTTTGCATGAGCTGACTCATCTGTTTGTTCCCGACCGCGTCAGCTTCACCCACGCTGGTCACATGCACGAGCGGCCGGGTCGTGGGGGCGAACGAGATCCTGCCCCCACGCGCAGACAGAGGTGCTGGAAAAATGAAAGTGCCGTGCAATTCCTTGCGACTCTCATTTCTCTTTGCGTTGGGTAGACTGAAAGAAATCGAATTTCGCGCAGCTCGACATGCGGAGGTATACTTATATTCAATCCTGGCTTTCTCCTTCAGGCGACAAACGAATTAATAACCATGCGTTTTTCGCTAGAACTCCCGTCTTTCACCAGCTGCGAAATATTTCTTGTTGTCTGGCTTCTACTGAACAATCGCCTATCGTAATTTTTACTCTCCGAATCTTTCCCATCGTATCTCAGTTGTCATAGCTTCCTGTGTCTTGGAGGCAATTTCACCTTGGTCAGAATTTCATCTCAGGGTCTGGTGGGGAGGGTTGAGGGAAACACGGCGTCGGCATTAGCATACTCTTTAACGAAAGACGCCAAGGGGTTACACAAATTAGCGTACCATCGGACAGACGGACTGCTCAAATCGAAGTTCTCTTTGCATTGGTGCCCAAGGCAGCGATTGGATTATCACTATGAAACTACCACCGGCGGAATTCGAACCAGGGGTCTGGAATTGGGAGGCCACTTTAACTACCCTCTCCATGAATGCCAGCATTTTTCTCTGTGTAAATAGCAAATAAGGGTTTCCATTCCACTTAAAATTTCGTTGAAAACGCACGTTTCGAATGCAAACCCTAGCAGAAAATTTGTGATGTTTGTGGTGTTTTATGAAGTTATCTATTTTATTTGCTTCATAGACTGTCAAAGTGAGTGTACTAGTGCTTTATTTACGTTGAACGTTTCATTTAATTCAAATTTTTGTAATCAGTAATGACATACCTTCATTACTGGGAAAAATCTATAGTTCCGTCGTACAGTTGTGATCTTTACTCCTGAGATACCCCCAATCTCTCACCGAAGCGGGTAATTTTATTTCTAGATAACCTGAAAGGAAATGTGGGGGATTACCTGGATGTTAATTGGCTACTGATAAAAGTCATTGTTTACCCTGAGAATTTGTGTGGCCACCAAGTACTTAAACGTGTTGAATTTTTTAGACTTATTTGAAACGTTTTAGATTGAAGCGTATAGATACACCACTCATTATATTGGTGAACTGCACTTGTGTTACGCTATGCATTTTGTACACATTTTGAACGTCTCAATATACCGTTTTCCTGATATACCTGATATCCATTTCATCAAGTCTGAACTTTTCCTTCCTTCCATATTTTCCTCCATCCAATTAAATATTTCGCAGAATTCTTAATAAAATTGAAAAATATTTTGTCAGAGCTATCGCACTGTGACTGCTTTAAAATCAGAACTAGTCAAACGCTAGAAAAGGATGCTTTTCACCCCAGGTAAATATTTTCAGAATACCCTTTATAAATGATTTTCTCGCCCATGAAAATGAATTAAATTCGTCCATTTATTAAGATTTCACGTGTTGACTTCAATCATACGATTGAAACTGGGAACATTATTCAAAAGTTCTCATTTTGTAAAAGTTCGGTGAGGATGCCCAGTCTTTCAGAAGCATTGTAAACAAAAAAAACGAGACGTAAACTTGAGTCAAGTTTACGGTCTCGGCCTTTTTTTGTTTTCATTGATTCACGACCGTAGCTCATTCATAGCATGTTCATTGTACATTTATATTTCAGAAGCATGTTTGGTGCACATGGGGTAAGATAGACTTTAAATATTAGCCAGGTTAAATGTCTCGAATTTTCCTTATCATTAGGCCTACATAACTGACATTTGCATTTTAAGTTAATAACTGGCATTTTTACGCATTTAGACACTTCATTAAATAAAGAAACACAATGTATACATCCACTGTTCTTTATTTTATGAACATGAACTTCCACAAAGTTGAGCTGAAAACAACAGAAAGCATTTAGAAACTTGCTTTAATGCCAACAGTGTTCAAAGTGGTTTCACGTTCCATACAACCGCAAATTGGAATGCCGGGACTTAACCTTTGTTCCTTCATGCCATGTATTATATTCATGCTTTATATATTTATGCCATTTATTGCATCTTAAATAAATTTAAAATTCATTCCCTGGGACTTTGAAACACATACTAAAATTCGAATATAATGCCAAATTTGCCTAAATGTTTCATAGAAATGAAATCTTACGCACATCCAACGACCTTTCTCAGAGCTGTCTGGGTTTGCCAGTTATTAATTTCCGGGCGTGTCATAGCACAAGCAAAATTTGTTCAATTAACATGAATCGCGTAAGCTACTATTTCTCGTATATCTTCCATTTATTGACCCCCCACCCCTCCTAAGTATTATCGCTAGAAAATAAATCGTAGTATGGCTATGTCCGTGGTTCTTTGTGGGGGCTTACTCTGTACAATGTCTAGTACAATGTTTATAACAACTAAATTCCGCTCAAAAAGAAGGGCGAACTTAATTAAGTGCTTTCAACGATAGAGAACGTCGAGCGGAATTCTGAGGACGTTCAGAAGCACTTTGAATTGTTGTATATTAAACACGCCCAACGTAAAGTCATTATACGTACATGTATATCCACTTCTAATATTCTGCCCCAACTTTAATTCAACCGAGTTTCGAGAACACGTATTGTAGTGGCAATACAAGAATTTCCTTGTTAATTACATCATCACACGTCGCAGCGGACAGATGGATAGCTAATATCTTATGCCTCTCACGCGACGTCTTCCATTAGTATGCTTGGAGCGCAGAAGAATACCTGTCCGCAACCATCTAACGCGCCTTCACAAACTGGAGATAATCGACACGCATCAACCTTGACCTCGGCGGCAGTTGGCAATTCTCGATTTCAACTCTGCGAAAAGTATACTAAGTACGATATCATCTAGTAAATCGTTAGAGAAGTGTACAAAGTAATGTGCGTGGTATTACACAACCCGACTGAGTCCGATTCTGAGTAATGTATTTCCTAACTAGCTCAAGTGTCCTGCCCTAGTCAAGTCTAGGAATAAATGCTCGTCCTTTCATGCTGGCGTCGTTACGACGTGGAATGAGGAATTCACTTTGCACGCGCTTTCGTCGGCAAACTACCCACCAGCTTTTGAACCCCACAACATGCACAAATACAGCAAGTGAAGGTCTAATGTGAAAGCAGCTTAACCCAAGGATCGTTTTTGGGAAATGACCTTAGCACTACTAGATGAGTATTTACATAAACGTTCGAACGTAATTCCAAGTATATTTACTTACCTGGATATTGATTTAAAATAAAGGATGCAATAATATGTAACGTGTCTGAAGTGTTGAGACACACATTGTAAATCAAGCCCAGAAAAATAAAGAATTTTCCACGTGAATTCCTCCTCCCGGCTGTATACCGACTGGTCGTCATGGTTTTCCATTTAGGAAAGCAACACTCCATCGGAAAGGAGAACTTTTATTGAGGGCAGAGCTCCATTTGTGGTTTTTGTCAGACCCAAATATGAGATGCAGTCCCCTAAAATGTGGTCGAGCCCCAAATACGTAAATGGTTCTTGTTACATCAATTAGTTCCATCGTTAATTAATATCCTCCTGATTTTTGCAGGGAATAATCCCGAAAGAATTTCAGAAAGCTCAATTATATCCCACTGCTTATGCATAGTACATCAGACTACAGACGTCTTTTTTGCTTGGTCACGCCAAAGACACACCTAAGTTTCACATTATGCATGGTATGCAATGCAAGAGAGGAAAAAAATCGAACGCTAATTGTCCATGACTCGTCATTTCCTAATGGCTCAAGAATCTGTAATTTATAGTATTCTCTCACGCCTGATTTTGCCAATAGGTTCAGTTATTGGAGCGTATCTCCCGAATTTCAAATGGAAAGTTCCTTCTCGTTCTAAAATAGGAATATATCTGAAGAGAGTCAATGCATTAGGGTCATTTTTGCCTCGAGGATAGAGGAGACTGGATAGGGCGGAAAAGAACATTAATAAAATGATGACGGTTATTGCTAGGAAAGAGTCCATTTAATGTCGGGGACGTGACTAAGAGAAAACGCAACGCATATAAAAGAAACTCGAACGCGATTTGAAATTTTTGGTGGCTCACCTACCTTCTTCAGCGGAAGGGATAATAAAGATTGAGTTAGTCCTTCCCACCCTTCCACTGAAGAAGGTGGTGGCGCACTGAAAATTTCATATCGCGTGTATTCATTATGTACGGAATGTACTTATGCACGGGAAAAAATGGAAAAATGTTCATATTTTTGGTGGCGAGACATTACACGGAATCAAATTGGTATGCTCAACAGCATTTTAATTTTCGGTGGCTATACGTATGACCGCATTTTTCAGCAGAAAGAGTAGGAATAAAGGAACGGTTAAAGGGAGGAGGTGCAGTGGAAGTGTGTTCAATCCTTCCAAGTCGTCCTCGAAGATCTTAACCCCATCCCACCATATAATAAAACCAAGGCCAGTCTACTCTCCAACTGACCCTCAGAAGTGCCAAAAACCTGGGCGACATCCTCACTTCCACCAGGAATCTCTATAATCCCCCCCTCCTCCCTATATCCCACTGACAATTGTAATCACGCAAGTTGAAAAATCCACCAGATTCACTCCCTTCTCCGGAAGAGCCTTCTGAATGTTATCAATCCCTTCTCTCCTCATTCTCCAAATATGCTGCCCATTTCCTCAAATGCAAGCTCTGCCCTGGTCGTTTTACACTGGTCGATGCATCACAGACCACGCCTATGAATATCCGCATTAACGACCAAAGAGCCCCCCTGCATTCCCTCTTCCCCGTCCATCCCTCTCAAAGTTCCTCAAATTGTACTTCGTCACCTATATTTTGATAACTGACACAATATAGCATCCTGTCCACTCCTCTCATTCACAACTGCGTAATATCAACTTAAAACTGAAGAAGATTTAGTTGTTCTGAACATTTTACCTGTGCCGCATTGGAAACCCCCTACTAACCACGCTCATCAACCGCGAACTATTCCCCAGTCCTCTTCCCCTCAATGTCATGGTCTTTGAGGCTGGAGGATGAGTTAAGATTAAGTTCTATGCGATTTTAGGAGGAGAACGGAGAAATTACGTTTGGGGGGAGACTAATGGCAGTTGTAAATGTAGTGATAAAATAGAGAAAGATTAATGTGAAACTTATAATATATAGGGTGAGTAGAAGAGATGTTGAGATGTGGTGGGATACTATTATAGGAAAACTACGTACCTTATGTTAGTGAATTTTTCTAAATACTGATATAACGTTGTTAGGTAATTTTAAATAGAAGTAATCGATAAAAAAACATTTAGTTGTATCGTCAATTGTATTCAGTTCCTATTTGCAATAATTGTGAAACATGACCACTGAAATAGGATTTATGTTTTCTCAGCGTTTCACTTACATTTCAACTTCATACACCCCTCTTGTTACTTAGGAATATGTTCGTTACATGCAACCTCCTCGACTGAATCCTGCATTTATTGCTAATTGTTAGCCATTCGTGTATTAGTTCATACGGGAGGTGACCGACGGCAGAGGTAATTTCCTTCGTTGAGGTCACTTCCGTCGTTGAGGCCATATCGTCAGACGTCTATCAAGGTGAAGTGCGTTCTTGTTGCATATGACAATGGACCAATTAAGAACAAATTATCCTTTTTTAGGCCCTAGGGACTCTCTTCTGCCCATATCTAACATCATTCTAGGGCGGCGTGCCACACTTAAGTTTTTTTGAACCGCGGAGAAGGCAGGGAAAAGTCCATGAATTATGTTATAGCTTAAAAAAAACTCATAAACTTAGACTCCCTGCATATACTCTCGATCCTACGTCCACCTATTTCAATCATCATTAGGGTGGGAAATCTTTGTCGTTGAGAAGATGAAACGAATATCTTTAACGTTTCGCGAGAATGTATAACCTAAGTGAAATTGTCATAATTTGGCATTATGCTAAATAACACGGTGTCTACAATGTTAAACCAGTCTGTTATCGTGCTGTACAGCAGTTAGGTCAGGTGAAAAAATTTCGCTGTTTGCACAAAGATACAAACATCAAACCGTACTAATTTTATCAATGACAGCACAAAGTCCGACAGAATAAATGAATTGGAATGAAAAAAAAGATAATTTACGCGGAATGACAAACGCCGTTTTCTTGTGGAAAAACTTTGGCTGAGATGATAGCCATAATTTATTGTGTTGGTTTCGAGAAATACTATAATAGGGTGTGGTATCAAGACAGCTGTAATCCCTCAAAGCATGAAAAAGTCCTTGAAGGACACCTTTGGTAACTAAAAATGATGGTGCTTGCACTAAGCTAACAGGTAGTGTCAAAGAATTGAAATATAACTTGAAAGAGATATTAGCATATTCGAGAGAAAGTGAGAACCATTGCACCTACACAATGCGGGTGTTGTGGGCTTCTAATGACAATCACATAATTCCCATTCCCCCATGACCTCACCAAAAGGTGCTTTCATTACCTGCCGTGCCTGATAAAGCGACTACCTAATATGTAACAGTTCGCTCCTCTGGGTAATTAATTAATAATAGTTGTGCGTAATCATGTCGCATTATCCATTTTAAAATGGCCGATTTTACCAGGAGCGACGATGGTCTTCATGGTGGTTTGCCGTTTGAACAGATTGTTTGCAACATTTAGAAGAATATGTAGAGTACGGTTGACACAATAAGAATCGTCAATTGTTTTAGACGCATAAGGCTTTAAGTCTCTACGGTGAACGTATTTTATTTGGATGAGTTTAAGGACAAGGTTCTACACTGGATGAATAATCTTTTTTATGTGTTAATCAGTTGGGATCAATTTCGTGAGTGGCTCCGCCGAACCCTGGACTCCTACGTAGATGGGATTACAGACCGAAACCGTGAACATGTAGATTTCCTAAAGCTTAAACCCATGGCCTACGTTCGTTTGTTTTGATATTGCCTTTAGCCTTAATCGAATGGAATAAATTGTACTTTTTGGGAATTTTGAGCAACTAACCCGAGAAAGTAATGAACTCGCAGTTTTTTTCCTGGGTGTTCCTCAGGGTGTCTCTGAGCCCCGAAAATATCGGCCTAATCGCCCGGGCTGGGAATTCGTATATTACATTGCCGTCATATTCGTCGCTCTCCCATCGTCGGAGGTATTTTTAATGGGTTTCACAACTATTAGCAGGTAAACCTTGCATTTTACTGACTCATGATCGCCCATTTACGCATCGTCCTTTGCCAATATAAATACTTAATTATATTTCTCTTAATCAAATAAATGGTCGGTTACCCGGTTGTGGAAATTCTGAACATCCCCCATAAGGTCAACGACAGAGCACGCACCTGTAGATATTAAGCTCCGAACAAAAGGTTGGATTACCTTCGCGTGTGGAAACTGGTGGGATTTTCCAAACCAGGAACTGAGGAGAAAGTGAGTTGGATGTAAGATGTAACCAGACCTCTATCTGGAATGCCTATTAAAACGTAAGGACGTTCTTTCTCCTTATTTTACCGTAGGATACAACTTGCTACACACCGGTTCGTGATCCCGATACGGAAAGAGAGCATTTAGTTAGGTTACCCTTCAAGCAAAAACAGTAAATCTAATGAATTCTAGAGTTCATGAAGACGTTTGCATCGAAGCCTTTCGTGTTTCGTGTCAAAGTTATAAATGTTTTTAATTGATTACGTATACGATATGTCTCTCCGTGCACGGAACATCTCTCACAGAAATCGACTGAAAAGAAAAGTGTAATGCCTTTTAAAATGGAGCTCTGTCCATTTCTTAAAAAAATCACAATTGGTTAAACTCTCTGCTAAATATTCATTGTTAAGGTACAGTTGTTTTTGTATTTGGATAATTGATGTTCTAGATCTAACAAGTTCTACAATATCTTTTGAGTTAATTAAGGAATAACGGATGAACTTTTTTCCGAAAAAGAGAACTCTTGGTAATGACATTATCTATTCGTGTGTTCATGTTAACGCGCAACAAAAAACCTTTTGGTAATAATTTTCTGGTCTCAGTGCCCATGAAATTATTTATTACTAAATTATTTTTCTTAAGGAATGCTTATTTTTCCAGGGTTATTCTTCGCTTGATCTCTCTCCCTCACGTTTTTTCACTATTGATGACCCTCTCTAGGTAGCAGACGGTTTCATCCTGGTTCAAGATGTCTAGTTTCATATGTTTTTAAATGCATCATCTTTCCTCTTCCCTGTCTCCATTTGTGTGTGTTATTATTATTTATATTCAATTAAAAATCTTCTAACGTCTTAGATAATGTTTTGGCGTTGTATTCATGACTTTTTACTTGTAGGTTACGGGAGATAGGGCAAAATTGACTTCATTTTGTTCTTACCCTTGGTTCTCTTTTTGCTTATGTTTATACTACTTGTCTTCTGTATCGTGCACAAATTTGTCGTCTGTCCCATCCAAGTAATTTCGAACATCCTCATTGTTTGAAATAAGGGCCTCCATTCAACCTTATATCGTTTTCCTAATCGAAAAAAATTCGTGTATGCCTTTCTATTCATAAAAATACTCCTCACTAAAAGCAGATTAAATAAGCAGCAATTCTTATGCCGAGTAATTGATACGACGACGCTAATGGTGCCGGCCCCCAGTGGACCTCGATTATGTTTGGGAAGTTTTAATTGTAACATTAGCTACTCCTTTTGAAATATCCAAGTGTAGGTGTAACGGTGGAATGACATTATATCAATTTACAATATTACGTGTAATATATCAGTTTACAATTTATAAAATATTTGTCCACTTAACAATTCTTTGAATTTGTCATAGCGAAATTGCCATTTAACTACTTAGAATTGTCATGTTTTTAAACTGGGGAACGTTGATCTGTTAGCTGTTCAATATTTAACGTCTAATTTTTACCCACAACATTCGTTAAATGTTGATGGTCATAGCGACTGATTTGCATTTATTTAATTTGTAGTAATGGTTTCCTTAACTATTACTTGCGTTTCTAATTTTCTTGTGTGATTGGATAGGTCGCATAAAGTCCTAATACAAAAAAATGGCTCATCGTTTCAATAGCCTTTATTTCCATTTTTCCGGTACTTCTAACGGTGTAATCTTGTTATAATTTTTGTAAGGGTTTCATAACAATTCCAAATATGAAAAAGTTCTGTATACGACGTTAATACGTAGTATTCTTCTCGAATAGTTAAGTTCATTGCGTTAAGATGAGTGATTTCTCAATATAGCACCTGCGTCATTTTACGTCTATCGTAATTATTGCCAAAATTACTTCTCGTTTTAGGCTGTTACAAGTATAAAGACTCGATTAATTCGCCATTAGCTGACGTCACGCAAGGAACCGAACCTTCGGTGCCCCACCCTCTTGTTCGTATAATTTCCTGTTCGAATTTGTAGCTTCTGATTAGTATCATGCATCTGACATCACACCAAGTGTCACGCGAGCCGAAAGGATATTAAAAGTGAGCTCATGATTACCTTCGTTGAGAAAATCTGGCTTTGAATTTCCTTTAAAGATGCATCATTAGTGATTTCCATTTTCGTTTCGCCAGTCCGTTGCCAGATTAACGGACAGAGATGAGTTCATCTCGGTACATTTAATTTTTTCAACTGGAATTTGTCAAGTTTAGTGAATTTGTCTGGTAAAATATATAATCAGTAAGCAAAGAATCCTTTTACGTTCAAATAATTGATAATATTATTATATATATTATTTCGCCTCTCCTCCCTTCTAAATTCACTCTCCCAAACTGTCGATCCTTTCCATTTATCATGTAACAATTTCACCACCCAAGCTTTATCCCACCTGTTAATAAATTAAATATATCTCCTGCCCATGTTCGGTTCTCGTTGTTTATTGTTATGCTGTTATTGTATTTTGCCCTCTTTCATGTTTTTATGATATTTTTCACTGTAAATTGGTGCTACTGTTGCATATGAATGAGGTTTAAAAATAAATAATACGTGAATTGAATTAAAATTGACATTTTTGAGCGGTTATACTACTTGAACACCACTGTTAGCCTAAAAATTGTTTACATACTGATTTTCTGTTCCGGAACTCGGAATAGACTCGTATTGCAACACGGAGTGTCAGAGTATTGCAGTTTTCTTGAGATTGATCTTCTACCCTGCCGGAAAGAAAATCTGTTATAAATCTAGAATGTCCTCCCAACAACTCAGACTACGCGAAATTATCATTGGAAATGGCCATAGCCAACGGTAGGTCCCGTTTGGTGGACGGAATTGTACCATCACTCATTTTTTCTGTAAAATATAGATAATGTTCCACTGTGGTAAATAGACATCTCTCAAATAATTTTCCGCCCTAGAAGGATTAAATATTACCAGGTTTTTATTTCAGGTTGTTATTTATTTCTGAGCGTGTATGAGAAGATTTTTCTCTTAATCCTGAGGTATCTCATTCAATTGCTATCACGGGAGAGAGAATTATTTTGCCACGTACTTGTTAGAAATGGAACTAGGTCAGTTGACCTCAGACTACGCGAATTTATCATTGGGAATGGTCATAGCCAACGGTAGGTCCCGTTTGGTGGACGGAATTGTACCATCACTCATTTTTTCTGTAAAATATAGATAATGTTCCACTGTGGTAAAAATAGTAAGATTTTTTCAAAATGACTATGGATTTGTAAAACACAAAATAAATGGCAGTCATTAATACTTCCTCGAGACAGGATTTACCTGCTATTCAGGTCACCAAAACCACCTTCTCCTTAAAGACGGCCAAATAGAGATGCCTGTGGTCCAAAACATTTATGGAACCCGTTAAGATGTCCAGTGAGTTTTGCTGGAAGTTTAACATACTGAAAGTCCTTGTATCCTACATATCGAAGTAACGGTTTTTTTCTCTGCAGGATTATTTTGGAAAAAAAATTAAATAGCAATATAATCCACGTGAAACTGCTCTAGGCGAGCACAGTGGAACATTGTTTCAAACTGAACGCGCCATAACTTTTAAAAAGCTAGAGTTCTTAGTGTGTTGGTGGGAATATATAACGGTCCCGTCTATGTGTTGAACTTTAAACCAGTGACGTCAGATTGCGTAATTCCCAGTCTCAGATCCGGACTGTAATATGCGACTCCAACGGTCGCGTATTAAAATTGTGGCCTGGTAATACAATCGCGACTGCTGGGACCTGTTTCTTATAGCTGTCAGTGCATTTACTTCTTATGCGTCACTGCATTTACGTATAAAAGATGTACTTAAGAGAGATTTCCGTGACATGTACGCGTATGCCTCCTCTTATCGGACGTACAGTTCACAGTCTCGTATGAGAGTGTTTATGCATAATTTGATGATTATAGTTGAAATACTTATTAAAGTTAGTTTTAGTACTGAGAAACGGCTCTTGGTCCGTACATCTGCTTACGGGATTGGATAATATGACGAACTATTAATGTATTTGGCATAATAAGAATCAGTCACTATTTTTATATTTTGACGAAGTGCGCCATGACAGTCTAAGCCATAGTAAAAGCAAGGGTTGGAAATATGTCTGCCGAAATTTAATTTTCCGTATTCCATAATGTTATTCTCTCATGGGAAAGTTTATCTCTTAAAGCAGTTTTTATTACTAGCTGCCCTATTGACACAATTCTAATCAAGTTTATTAAGCCTTTATGGCTTTAACAAATATTTACTCTTCTATTCAATCTGAAAACAGTTTTAAAAGCCGTAGGATGTTGTTAAGTTACTTTTCAGTGTGATTTTTAAATTCTTATGGAAATTAGCGTAGCGACGTGCATAAAATACTTAAAAATTAATGAAAAACACGGAAGACATATAAGCCTAATTTTTGCGTAAAATATACGTAATGGGTCGATGTTTTTATACCAACGATAGGTTTGTTTCAGAGAGGTTTTTAGCTCTCCTCTCGTGCTCCCTACATTTTCCTTTTGTCGTTATTCGTTTACTGCCAAAAGCTCCAGGGAGAAGACCCCGGGGGAAAAATCCAATGGGAGAGCTTTTCAATAGCACCAATGCTGCGGAGATATTAGCAAGTTTACAAGTATTTAGTTTTTTTCCCATTTCAAAAATTCAAGAACCTTCTAGCAGCTGACTATATGCAGAAAAGTTGTCATTAAGGGAAATACCTAGTTTAAAAAGCCAGTTGATCGGCTTATGTAGTAACACGAATATCAAGATACGTTTGGGGAGAGAAATACATTAAATGTATATTCGGCAAAGGAAACTACTAAATGATGCCCGTATTTTACTGGTAGGATTTGTAATTCCCGGTCAAATCCAGATGGCTAGCCACCTCGCAGTAGGACAATATATTGGAGTCATACGTGTATGTCCACACGTGCATAGTAGAACATTTCGCTTTCTTAATTAAATATACACCATTAATAAAATTTTAAATCAGAATATTATCGCCCAGCATTAGCTCCCCAGCGGAGAGGTCCGGAAAAAACTATTGTAAAGCACAGAACGCCCATTAACGGTTTCACGAATTTTATTAAAGAACCGTAAATAACTATAATGAACTCGAATATCATCTCTATATTTCAATGAGTACTCATCCTTTTAGTGGCTTAATCAACACGTAGAAGAGTTTTCTTTGTGTAGTGGTGTTGCTAAATATTTGCATTTCTCTAGATAATCTTCATGGATATGTGAGCTCGAGTCTCAAGTATTGGTTCTTTGCACATAAGTAAGTGATATTTCTTTTCTCTTTCTTTAGGCATGTACTCATGATTTGGTATGTTATTTTTTAACTACAATATATTGCGATTATCTCTATCTTGGGCCTTCACTTGTGTTCTGTTCGGTTCAGTTCAGCGGCGTAAAGAGTATAGGACCAAAAATTAATTAAAAATGAAGCCAACCGCCTTGTTGTTCCGAGCGACTCTAAAGAAAGCCCCGGAGCTTTTAATGTGTTGGTGTGTACTTATTTCGGAATACCAGGTCAAGTTTAATTCGTTGACTTTGATGCCTCTGTGGCATGCTCCTAACACGTTGCCTGAGTTTTAACAGTAGCCGTATAAGTATTGACACAAATACCACTTATCCTCGATCGGCTTACGGTGCCAGTATGCTGGGGATTTGGATATTCCAAGTTGTAAACACACTCACGCACAAACCAAGTACATCAGAACACGTATAATAGTTCCAGACTACTTTAAGAACTTACTGTGTTTCCCGAATGTTTTAAGTAAGTAGTAAATTCTGGTTGTGACATGGGAGATGTGTCCCCTCTGCCTGACTTCCGAGCTATCACCCATGCGGGTGATAATATATTCATGTGAAAATGAACTCATTTGGAAATTCCTACTTTTTTCTTGGATGTGTTTATTTTACAATTATTTAACTGAGCATTAAGACGTTTACATACACTAGATCGGAAAACTAACTTTGTTATTTTTGTAGCACGTGTGCTGGAAGGATTAAAAAGTCAAATATTGCAAAAATCTGCATTATTATTTTGTTTGTATAGGGTGAGTCAGCGTTTCCTGACAATTGCAATAATAATAATTTTTAAAACTATCAGGTAACACTGACTCATGCTGCACTTCCGCATGAATGCCGTATTCGTGTATTTTAAAGGGAAACTTGAAAATTGTTACTGAAACCTAAAAAACCATAAAAACAAATGCCAGTAAGTTAGGTGATAACTTTCCGCTTGTATCAAGAATAATGCTTGTTTCTGAGCGCGAACAATGAGCGTAGTTCACACTTAATGCCCAAATCTTGCGCGAAACTGGAAAAAGGAAGGCGGAAATTTGAACGCCTGTAGTGCGTGGCCATATTACGTGGTGCCCCTTTCCAAGGCTGATGACTTTTCCAAGGGGACGGCATTTGATACGTTAACCTTGTAATTCGAAGGCACAGCCAATTTATCGGAAAGCTCAATCTTCTGTTTTGTTGTTCACCTTTTGCATGTTATCCACCCGCCCTTTTCTGTTTCAAAGGTCCCTAAAGAAAGATAATGCTAGTCCCTGTTCCACCCGATTTTTCTCATATTTTAACAGGAAATATTTTTAATAATAAAAACTCGTACTTTGCTGTGTTGAAGGGTAAAAATTGGCGAGGGAAGCACAAATTACTTTAGAAATGTACAAGATGTTCTACATTTAAACGAGTGATAATTCAGTGTTGCTGTTTTATATTCAAGTTTATCATCTTTCTTTAACAATTCATTTTCCTCTTTCTTGTTTTATTTAAAAGCACCACAAGTGTTAAAATCGTAATCAAAGGAATATTTAAATAGAACCAACGTCCAAAATACATGTATACACTATTTTTCAACTGATTATGCCCGAATTTATTTTTACAAAAATAGTAATAAATATATTTACCTATTGGTGTACTTAAAAACTTCCTGATTTTTTTCCAGTTATGGAAGTATTGAAAGCAGAGCCCGAGTTCCTAATATGGGGGTTATGGTTGGCAACGATTGGGTGCTTATGCCTGGCAGAGGTATTTGCAATAGTATCTGCTGCATTTGCTGTGATTAACACTGCTATAACTCCAGTCTCAACAATTGCTGGAATCATTGGGCTATACATATGGAATGCACTGACCGGTAAGAAGATAATTTCCCTTGGATTAAAAGCAAAATAAATGTTACAGTTCATATAATCTTCTCTAAGTTCATTATCTCCTTCTCTGGTATAATATAAGCCTTGGAAAAATAATTGGAACATTAACCATTTTAGGTTTAAAGCATTCAATTCCAACCCAAGTGGGTTAAGCAGTACTTCAAGATGCACTTTATGATGTATACCAACAGGGAAAGAATATAGATTGAAGAGTTAAGAGTATGGTGATACCTTGGAATCTGAACTTAATATGTTCTAGAATCCCATTTGAGTTCCAAGACAATCAATTCTCTTTGAAATAATAGCTAATGGATTAATATTTCTGGGTCCTATGATCTTAAATTATTAGAACGATTTTAACAATAAAAACTGGATTTGAAAAGTGAATATTAATGAATAATGTTTTAATAAAAAGGTAAATTAATATGTTTAAAAATATGAAAATCTGTATTTACCTTTTAAAAAAAGTGATTTAGGTGCATTTTGGAGGAAGTTGGAGGATGCAATTGTCATGATAGATAAGAGTAAAAAATTATAAGCATTTAATGTATGAAAAACTGTATATAGACAGTATCATTTTTCTGTGAGAAACATGGAGTGAATACTGGCAGAAATAATACTTAAGTTTTTTGGTTGTAATGAAATCACCGGGCACTAATAATTTTTCCCAAGGAAAATTTTCATCGAGTATGAATATTTTAACTACGTACAGCCAAAAATATAATGTGTATAAACTCCTATCATATACATGGTTTACTTCTACAATTCATTTTAGTTTTTTTACATAAGATCCTGGAGCATTTTGACAGGACTTAGAATTTCCTTATTTCCTTTTACATATCTTGAGGAATTCCTGATTTTCAGATGTCTGAATCGGCAAGATTATACCCATATGGAACATTTTAATAAGATCTAAATCACATGAGAGCATAATTTGGCTAATTAATATGAAAAATGTACTATAGTCCTCTTTTGCAGTGTGTCATTACATATCAAATTCTTAGGAAAGCTATTTCTTGGAATTGATTTAGTTAATTTGAATCACCTATACTTCATACAGATGTAAAACCTTATTGTATCATCTTGCACCTGTTACAAATTCTAGTGATATTCAACCTTGCTGCTGTAGTCACTTGGGCAGTGCAATTTCATAAAAAGCTGCATGATAACGTGATGACCCAGGAAGACTTGGACATAAATTGGACTTCCAAAGATATGGCCCACGTTGGATATTCCTTCTGGTAATTTTTAAGATTAAATTGTTCAAAATTACTGTTCAAAAGATATATTTTTAAGCATTTCTATCTTTTGTTTTACTTTTTAATTACTATTCCACTAGGTTTGT
The DNA here is from genome assembly GCA_037158775.1 of Hetaerina titia. Taxonomy (NCBI): domain Eukaryota; kingdom Metazoa; phylum Arthropoda; class Insecta; order Odonata; family Calopterygidae; genus Hetaerina; species Hetaerina titia. The sequence goes on from CM073770.1 coordinate 67,772,976, forward strand.
TGTTGGTGCAGTAATGGTGAGCATCATAAATATTCTTGTAATATATTTTGGGACAAATAAGCCAAGAGAAAAGAAAAATGTTAACCCAGTAATGGAAGAAAAAGGAAATGGTGCCATCATGTTATACTGAGTGCTGTGAAATTTTCCCTTGTGATCTTGTGTGTGGTGCCTCAAACATTTGTATAGTTAATATTAATATGTAATAAAACATCTAAATCTATGAAAGGTGTGTTATCATTTTTGACTCAACAAAATCTCTACCACAGTATTTCTGTCACATCAAAATGCATACAATATCAATAAAATCATTTTTTTCCAACTTCATTACTGATGAAAGAAGGAATGGGCATTCTCAAAATACACAACAGATGGGAAACAAACAGAATAAAACGAATTTGAGTTTCAAAGGTCCCTAAAGAAAGATAATACGAGTCCCTGTTCCATCAACGCATGCATACTTGGGTAAAATGCTTTATATTTTACAACCTTTACATTGTCCATTAGTCTATGTTAGGAAACAACAACAATTGATGTAAAATTTCATTATTTCCTCTGTCTGCATCACTTTTATTTCCATGCTCACGTATATTTAGACACTTCTTTCTGTGCTGTCCCAAGAATTTCACGAGCTCTAATTTCCTTTTACTCTGGAGAAGCAAAATATTTAAATTTCTCGGCTAATAAAACAAATATAAGTGAACTATTAAAAATATTGCAGGGTGGTATTTCTTTAAAATTGGCTGAAAATATTGCCTTAATATCAAAGTTTAAATGTATAACATATTTATAACCAAACAGCAGATGATCTTAACGTGTATGGCTTTATTGGTATGGCATGCATCGGGTGTCTTTGAAGTAAAAGGCATTAATACAACACAGGCATTAATTATAATTAATGGGCAATAATTATTCAGCACTGCCTGTACTGAAAAAACTTAATGTTATTTTGTTATCTGGGAACAAAATGACCCAGAGCTTAATGCCATAACTAATAAAACTTAAACTATAACTGTCTTTTATAATTAGCTCACAAAAACATTAGTTAAATGCTCAAATTATGAAAATGCAGGTGATAAAAATGACCTCATGGGTACCTTCCTCCAATGATTTGTAAATCTTTTTTTCCTGACCAAGCATTGTCTAAGTAAGTAGTGATTTGTTTATTTTGTTACTCTTCAGAAGTATGTAGTACCATTTTAAGTCATTCAAATAGCTTTCATTTACTCAAACTAAAAAAAAATGAAAATAAAATTAATTTAATTAAATCATGGATTGATTTGAAAAATATTTGTATAACAAATATGAATCTGTACTAAAAACTGCAGTTTCAACCTGGATTAAATAGCAATATACAAGTGATTTAAAAATAATATAAAATTTAAATTGTCTAAACTAATAATGCATGAGAACAACAAAACACTTTAACATCACAGTCATTATGTTGTACTCGTACATATCAAAATGGTTACTTAGGTCAAAAATGTCAGCAGCCCCAACCTCAATAAAAAACAAACCCAATTTATACTTTTTGACATTTTATACACTTAATCACTTAAGAAACAAAATTTATAAATTATTCTTTTGAATTTCTGAGCGAGTAGTACCTATATATTGTAGATAAAATTTATAGTAATGTGCACACCTATTCTTAAAGCTGGGCAAATGATCACAGAATCTTGCCAAAGAACCATATTCACAGTGCAGAAAAATCTCAACTAGTTTCATAAAACTGAGGGTTTTTTATGTATATAATATAAACCACCTTAAAAACATAAGAAAACCATAAACACAAAAATCAACCCAAAGGTCGGTTTGGTAGGTGATGGTAGACTTCACCCAATACTAAGCCCAACGGCGTGTGAAATTCATTCATCAGGGTAGGGGTAGTTCCTTTCCCTGTGCCGGTTAGTGTTTCCCAGCAAGATCTGGTACCCAAAAAATCACATAGCTTGAGTGGAGCTGTAGGCATGGTTTATATATACATACATATATAAAAACATATACAGTACCTTTATATCCGTAAAATGTCTTCTGTTTGAAAATTGCATGGTAAATCTTCAACTATTGAAATATGGTAAATGAAAAATTGATTCCATTGGAAGGATGGCTGTTTCAACACTATTTTCATGGATGCTACATAAGGAGATGATGGGAGCAGCTGTTGGAGAAAACTAGACTTTTACAAGAATGCTTCAAAATTAATTTGATTGGTTAATAACAAAATCAATAATTTAATTTACTGTATTTGATAAAAAATTGGCCAACTATCTTGTTGAGTAAAGCCAAGTTCATTACCTTTCAATTCATATCATCCCCATCACCATAGGGTATCCAATTTACAAGATGACCATTTGAAAAATAAACACTATTTTAGAAATAAATGGTCATGGTAAACATTAACAAAATGTGCAACCTTTTAATATGAATCTCTCTTGAATAGTAAAGCATGAAAAGTTTGTCTTAAAATCTTACATGTTTTATGTATGAATTTACAATTTATGAGCACAGAAAGATTTCAAATAATACACAAGTGTGTAGGTATAAATCAATTTATAATTCCTTGAAAGGTGTTCAATGGCCAATGACAAGTGGGGAGAAAAATAGGGGGTAAGGATTGAACCGGGAAATGGTAACTCATGGACCTAGACTGCTTGCTGGAGAATCCTTCCAATAATTGGTGCCAGCAGGACAAGGTGGATATTTGAGACACTAATATTTCATTAGTTTTGAAAATGGTGCCACCATATTAAGTGTTGTCAATATAAATATTACTTAATATATAAACAAGTTCTAAAATGTGATGAAGATTGTCACAAAAGAATTCATAAAATGAGTAAAGTGGGAGAGCAAGTAACCATTTTTTAATTGGTAAGTTTCTAGATTAACTTTCACATGAATCAGAGCCTTGAAGATGCATAATCACTTGCAGGACTCATGTATTGGTATATTCGCAAGAGAGCAAATAGCTCTCTTTTGCAGTAGCAAAATTTGTTTAGCACGTGGGGAATGACTCCATAACTCAACGCCATTTTTCAGATGACATTGAAAGAGGGCATGGTAAAGTGGTACTTATGGTACGATACTTATTTGAAATGAGAAATTTGAGCTTTCTTAACATATAAACAGTTTTACTCAGTTTATTACTAAATGAATATAATGATGAAACATCATGAAGGAAGGATATCATTAACCAAGGCATAAAATTGAATGATGACAAAACTCTCTCTCAATTTTAATTAATCATGATATTCCACCATATCACGCCTGAAACGTCTCTTTTCACTCTCCCTCAATAGTTTGTTCAGGGAACCTACATAATCAATGGAAGATTTCCTCTTTCAATCTACATTCACCCAAAATGTTGCCCTAATGAACCTTGATTTAAGCTGATTTTATTAAGTTTAATAATGTTAACCTCCCTTATACGATAAACAATCATTACCATTTTACAACTAAATAAGATTAATACAGTATTATTAACTTGAGAAGAACTCACAACAGTAAAATTTTCACTTCCTCCTTTCTCAAAATGTGGATGGGGCATGAGAACCATCTTTGGGATTGCTGCTATCCATACCAACTCTACTCCAGCTTTGTTATGCTGGTTACTCTTCATCTTCTGTGCACATTTTATCCATATTTGTAATTTGGCAGTGTAATAGTTCTTAAATGATATTCCAGCTATCTATGAAAGCAAAATGAAAAGTGTGCAAATTAAATATCACATATGATACTAAGGTGCCCTGTTCAGGGATGACTAAAAATTTTCAGCAGCTGTCAAATGCTGATTATTCCTTTTAATTTGCACATTTTCCCATATATATTACCCGAGGAAAAATTTCAACATTCCTAACTCAATAAATTATCCAGCTGTGCTATTTGAAACTTAGTTGAAGGAAGATAATTGAACTCTACATTCATAAAGCTTATAAAATGCTTGGATAAAAATCAATAGGTACCTAGTTCCATAAGAATATGTATGACTTGGTAAAGACAATATATGAATATAGAGCACTAAAGAGAATACTAATATTTGCACCAGAAACAATACTCGAAACTCAAGGCAGATTTTTCCTAGTTCCTGCAGAAGAGGATTTCTAAACCTTTAATTTTACATCAAGTACATCACCAATGATATAATTAATGTGACCAACAAAATCAGCATCATTTCAAACAAAATGCTTAAATGTTAACCAATGTCTTGTGCCGTAGATGGTGGGGAGTTTTACTGCAAATCAACTTCGTGCTGTTAAGGGAAAAGTATTTCCACAGTGAGGGAACTTAGATAAAGATATTCTGCACACATTCTAAAATGTGATCAATGGATTTTACCTGCTGGAGATGTTAGTCCCAAACCCAGATACTATAAATTTTATTTGGTTTACCATGTGGCCCTTAATAAGAAAATTCCAGATGGCATCCCATAAGGTTTTCAAATAGAATTAATGTTGAAAACAAGGTGTGAGCAGTTTTGACTTGGCTTTAAGCTTACCAGAACATTAAATCTGCATCATGAGCTGATGGACAGATGTATTTGGATATAAACAGTCCAACATTTTCTGGCAAACCCCAGGAATATCTTTCCAAAAGAGCATATAATTGATAACTATGATATGAGTACATGGGGGGATAAAATATTTTACAATGCACCACAGAAAGGATTTATTGAGTAAGATGAATAAGGGCTCTAGCTCCATGTGCTATGAACATTGTGCAAAAGCAATGCAATGTGTTAATGAGGGTGTCATATTCTATTGTCATTCTGTTCCTTGAAATTACAACCTAATATATTTCATTATTTCAAATGACAATGAATTTCAGATATCACTATTCAAGTAAGTGGAGAGCATTGTATTAGCTGGAATGCTCCTTTGAAAAAGTCTTGCTAATTCTGTTTGCGTCATTTGTCTACTGATAATTGGGAAGCACCACCAACCATGAAGTAGTAGTGACTGAATGAAAGGCTACAAAAAAATGCCATTCCATACCTTCAAGATTTAGGTTTAGAGAAAAGAAGTAGTCATTAAGAGACCATCAAAAAGTTGGTTAGATGGAAGGTGGTTCCAAAAGAAATCATATAAATTAGGTACTTCATTAGACATGGGAGGCAAGGAGACTACTGAGTGCAATACCAGAGAAGGCAAATGCAACAAACAGGGGCACAATAATTGTTTATTTGTATGAAGATTAAAGCATAAAACATAAAAAATATAGGAAACTTCAAAAATGTTGTCCTAAAACAGCAATAAACATAATAATATGAACAAGAATATGCAAAAACACTGCAAATTATATCTCCAGAAACTCCTGTAATTTATATAAAATGAATTTATGTAAAAATTCCCTGAGTTTGCTTTTGAAAAGCAACATCTTATGAACTGCTATGAGCTGATCACTCATTCTATTAAAGAGTACCATGAGATTAGATCCCTTAGCATTTATGCCAGTTTTTACTCTTGAGATGATAACAAATTGTTTTCAATTTGAAGTAAAAATGCAAAGATGTTCATTAGTTCCTATTCCAAAAAAGGAAAAGGTGGCAGTACATGAGGACTACAGAGCAATCAGTCTGACTTCAAAAACTGCTAAAGTAGTTCTCAGGATCATCAACAAGAGGATAGAGATCAGGGAAAGTGATAACTTAGGGGATGGCCAGCTTGGGTTCAGGAAGTGAAGAGACACGTGTGATGTCATTGCAGCAATGAGTTCACAGATGGAGAGGAGCATAGAATACAATCAGGATGTATATGGGTATGTCTGTCATCGGGTCGTGGTAGTCCAGGGGCAGAGTATTGGATTAATGACCACAGGGCCCTGGTTTGATTCCCAGGCAAGCCTCTAGGCACCCTCAGCTCCACCCATGCTTTGTGATTTTTTGGGTACCAGATCTTCCTGGGCAACCATAGTCGGCAGATGGAAAGGAACTGGCCCCCCTACCCTGATGAGTGAATTTCACATGCTGTTGGGCTTAGTACCGGGTAAACTCTACCATCACCTACCAAACCAACCTTCAGGTTGATTACTGTGCTTATGGTTTTTATGTCTGTTTTGTAAATTTTGAAAGGCATTTGACAGAATTAATGATTGTATACCAGAAAATAGGAGTAGATTGAAGGGATAGGAGACTAATCAACAACCTGTATGTGTCTTAGACAGCTCAGGTACGAGTGCTGGCTGGAGGGTCCGGATGGACAGTATTTGGAAGAGGAGTGAGACAGGTGCCAATTATCACCAGTACTGTTCAATATATTTGAAGAGGAAATTGTTTAAGAGGAATGGGAAAAACTGGAGATTGGAAAGAAAGTTAGCGAGAAATTCATTAAATCAGGTTTGCAGATAACCAAAGTTGGTTGCAAACTATGCTGAGTGCATTGAAAAGTCACTGCAGCAAGATTGGGATGAGAATAAATGAAAACAAAATGAAGGTTATGTTGTTTTCTAGAAAAAGGAAAGCTAAGCTAAATGTTAAAATAGGAGGGCAACAAGTAGACCAAATAGAACAGTTTACCTATTTCAGAACTGTTTTGAACCAAAATACTGAAGTACTAGAGACCTAAGGTGATGAATTGCATTAAGCAAAGAAGCATTCACAAGGAGGAGGGAGTTTATGCCATGGTTTTTGAATAAGGATGTTGAAAAAAAGCTTGGCAAAAACTTGATATGGAATGTGATTTTGTACAGCACAGAAACGTGGTCATTGAAGTACGATGATGGCCATAGGTTGGAGGTTTTTGAAATGTAGGTGTGGAGAAGGTGAAGTGGACAGAAAGGAAAACAAATGAGGAAGTGGTCGAGAAGAGGGGATTGTTGGGAGAAATAATGAGGAGGCAGGAAAGATGTATGAAGAGCATATGGATTGAAAATTGAATGTTGAAGACTTTGATAGAGTGAAGAATATAAGGCAAGGGAGGAAGGGGCAGGCATAGGATGGGGATGTTGGATAGAATGAAGGGAGGAAAGAAATATTTGGAGTTGAAGAGGGACATAATGTCGTGACGGGTATTGGGTTGTGTTTTGTTAGGAGACACAAGGGAATTGTCGCTCCACCTTTTGGTAACTTGCATCTATTCAAAACCTACCTTAACTGGTAGAATGCCAATAATAATAATATGCACATGGAAGGCACAGATAGTATGTTATTTTTTTATCAGAGAATGATAGGGTACACATATACACTGGTTCGAAAATTGTTGTCTGAATCTTTTTTTAATTTTAACACGTCCAGTTCAATAGAAGTGCCACAAAACAATACTATCATAACTTGAGGGCAAAATCCTCCATAATAAAGTGAAAACAGCACATCCATAGATACAGTGGTCCTAATCCTCCTTAGAAGGAACCAAAAAGTTGAATCTATATTTCAAGATTCTTGTGTTCCACCTATGTACACATAAAATGATTCTCAACTTTAATTCCTAAAAATTTAGTAGAGGATATCTCCCCTAAATAGGGCTAACATGGATCCCCTCCCTGACCCATTGGAAGACCCGAGAAACCTTCATGATAGAGGATATCTGTCAGACCAACCCTAATGAAATGATATGATCCATCAGATCTTCTGATGTAGACATGAAAGTTTGTCAGTAAGTTTATTTTTATTGGCCATTTTAAAATTGAGATCCATTGAGCTGTCTCGACAACAACTAAATAAAACATATTTAACATAATTCATAAAGAATACAAATATCAATACAACAATATCAAATACAACTGCAGTAAGGTCACAGAAAAGGCATTTATTTATTTATTTAATGTCTTTCATTGTGGCATAGGGGCAAAGAACAGTAAATGGGAAGGGAAGCCTCATAGTGATAGGACATTGGAACACTGTGGCTGGCAAGGGGCAAGAAGCACGGGATACTTCGGATTGGGAAAATGTAACGCAGTGGGAGAGAGACTGATAGAATTCTGCCACAAGAAAAACAGTGGCAAATACCATCTTCCATCAACATCCATGATGAAGAGATACATGGAAATTGCCTGGAGAAAAAAGCATGATACCATATTGACCACATCCTTGTCAAGAAGAAACACAAGAACGAAGTTTAGACGTGATAGAGCTACCCAGGTACAGATATAAATAGCAATCACAACCTGGTGATCATGGACAGCAGACTGCGATACAAGAAGATGAAGAAAGAGACACAATAACCCAGATGGAACACCAGATACTGGAAGAAAAGAGTGCAAGAAAAAAGTTCACCATGGCCATCGAAAGAGAAATAGAAGGAAATAAGGAAAATACCAGGACTGAGAGTCAATAGAAAGAAATGAAGAATATAATTTTCAAAGTTGCAGAAGAGCTACTTTTGAGTAAGTCAGACATATCTAAGAAGCCATGGATAACAGCTCAAACAAGGGGTCTAATAACAAAAGAAGAAAACACAAGAATCCAAGAAATGAAAGTGAAGGAGACCTCTATAAACAGTTGCAGAACCAAGTCATACAAGGGTGGAAGAAGTCAAAGGAAGAATGGATAGAAATCTGCGGTGAGGTACTCAATGACAACATGAAAAGGGGAAATAGTGACATGGCTTATAAACTAGTGAAGAGGCAATCCAGGGAAAGATAAACAAAATCGTAAAACATCCGAGCTAACAATGGAAAAATACTAATAGATGATGACAACATTGGGAATAGATGGAAAGAAATACTCTACCATCCTCTCAAACCAATAGAATATGGCTTAATTAAAGAGGAAGAATGATAGGTAAAGACAATCAGGATCTGCAGATATTCAGAAGTGAATTCGAGAGAGCGGTGGCAGACCTGAGAAACAACAAGGCACCAGGAATTGGCAAAATAAATGGAGAAATAATCAAAGCACTTGAGGTCAAAGCAAAGGATGCCCTCTATGGAATAATCAAAGCTAGCTTTGACAGGGGAAAGATACCAGAAGACTTTGAGAAAAGTAAAATGATTGCAATAACGAAGAAACCGAAAACAGATAAATGCAAAGAACACAGAGCATGGAGACTGGGGGCTCAAGCATCAAACATCCTTACTCGGATAGTTAGCCAAAGAATAGAAGGAAGGATAGAAGGAAACGTCTGAGAAAACCAATTCGAATTCAGGAAAAACCGAGGAGTAAGAGAGGCAATTCTCAGCCTGAGAGTTCTGGCCTAAAGTTCGACCAACATTCAAGTGAAGGATAGCCCAAGCTAAGAATGCATTCATGAAGAAGAGGCAATTACTATGTTCAAAGTACCTAAGGCTGGAAACAAGGAAACAATTCATCAAGGCTTTCGTGTGGAGCATGGCGCTCTATGGTTCTGAGACTTGGAACATTGGAAAAGTGGACCAGCGAAGAATAGGAGCCTTTGAAACATGATGCAGGAGGAGAATGCTGAAGATAAAATGGGCAGACAAAGTAAGGAACGAGGAAGTATACAGAAGAGCAGAAGACGATAGTAGGACCATATGGAGAAATCTACCCCAAAGAGGAAATAATAATAATGGATTGGACACACATTGAGGCACAATAGATTGAATAAGAATATAATACAAGGGAAGATTCCACGAAGAAGACCAAGAGACATGTACATGGGAAAAATTAAGAAGGACGTAAAACAAAGAAGTTATCAGGGATTAAGGGAATGGACATTGAATAGAGAAGAATGGAGGGCTGCAGTAAACCAATAGGATTGAAATACTGATGACGATTGGCGCAAAATTGAGACTATACCTTCTTCCTATTATAATTCCTTTCATTGATGGGATGAGGGTGAAACATGATTTCCAAAAATAATCTAAAGTAGATCTCAACTTAAAATTCATAACAATCAAATACCTCCAAGTTCAAATCCGTGAATTAATGGCTTTCTACGATTAAGCAAATCATCTTTTACAGAATCAAAAATATTGAAGTTCATTGCCTTTACTTATAAATGGCTGCTATTCTGGTTACTTTCATTAATTAACTTAGAATAAGTATGAATATGATATTAAAAAATAAAAACATTATACCATTCCAAATTATGTGCAACAAACTAGGCCATAGTAATCTCTTTAAAGAAAAGGCCACATAGGTAGTCATCTCATCTTGGCAACCAGTGGGTCATTCTTTTCTATTCAACAGAATACACTCGTTCATCTTTTTTGGGGCAGACAGTAGGTTCTGGAAGTTACTCCCTCCGCTAACGACGCCTGCCAAGCTTATTCCAATGAAACTTGAATTAGGGGCTTACGGGAGGGGAAAATTTTGCTTGAATTAAAGGATACACCTACCTTTGAAGAAGCGCACAAAATTCTGGCAGAGATGGCAGGCTAAACCTATTTTCTACGTGACTACACTCTAATGCGTTAAGAGATGGAAACATTTGTTATTTAAGATAACAAACGGATTAATTATTTTTAGGTACTGTCTTCATTCTTTCAGAAAGAAAACAATCCCAAGTTATTTATTATATGGTACTAACCTTAATTAAACGCGGAAATTTGACGTCCAATACCGAGCAACCACTTCCCGCGTCGCATGATTTCCATAAATTTTGGCCAATTAAGGTGGGCTCTTTAGAATATTCATCAGTTAACTTAACGAAATTCATTGTGTGTAATGTCCTAATTACATCACATTAAAATCAGAGAAATCGTGAATCGACAGTTCTCATTAAAACTAATTTTAATCCTGTCCCTTACTAAGGGTTTATCTCACGGCATTCTCTCTTACCCTCGTGACATTTCCGAGAATTAAAAATAAGGAAGAGCTGAGAAAACAACAATAGTAACAATGTGCAATGAGGCTCAGGCAATCCATAGTTCAAACTGTCATTTTTAGGAAAATAGACATTCAAAGGTTCTCCTATATTTTAATTAGGGTTAATCACTACTTTATCCTTCGTGAATGACATCTGTTTATATCGATAGTTTCATAAGGGTCGATATCTTGAAAGTCTATCGAGACTTTTTCATTGCCAACCACTGACTTTTAAGAAACTTTGAATATAGTAAATATATGAATTAAATTGTGGTTTAAGATCGGTTAAAAAGGAAAATTTTTGAAAATATATTTCATATATGTCATATATTTTATTTAAATTTATTACATTTTAACTCCATGAATGGTACTTTTAATTGCACAACTTAAAATATGTAAGTTGGTGTTAATCGCTAACACGAGTGTTTTGGGTGGTGTTTTCTTTGTTTTGGGGGTGTAACGGGTGTAAATATTTTAGATGGTTTAGTTCATTTAGGATGAATTTGGTTGTGCAAAATCGACACCCTATTGTGTATAATACGTTTATCGTCTGAAATTCCCCGTTAGAGGAAGTGGTATTCAGATGCACATTATGTAATCAAGTTAATATATCTGCTAAGTTTCAAAGGATATGCCATGGCAGAATTCCTTGCTGAAAATAATCCATGCGGGCAAAATATCCTAAATATAGTGTCAAGGGGCAACGCAATAATTGCTGAACTTTTACGCTTAAAGGATTATATTCCGCCTGTATTCAAGTAAGTTTTAAAATGTCATACCGCTATTATGGGTTGAGAATGAACCATCGGAGATAAATTGTTTTCTCTTTTCTCATATAAGGCTGGAAACTAAACATGATCAACAAAAATATGGCGACATAATATGTGACTTCAGTTATTTTAAGAATTCTGATGAATTCGACCGAAAGATTGATAGTAATCCAGTGAGTACTTTGTGGAAGTGCTGTGTCGAATTTAGTTTTTTCATGCCCGCTAATTGTTTAATCATGGTCATTTCAGCAACTTCAAGACCTGGATGAAGAATTTAGAGAGAATTACATTGAAATTTTGACAAGATTTTACCTTGCATTTGAGAGCATACACAAATATGTGTCTGATTTAAACCACTTCATTTATGACTTGGAAGAAGGCGTGTACATACAACAAAATTTAGAAAATGTCCTCCTTTCAGAAGACGGGAAGCAACTTTTGGTAAGGAGGGTTTTGGTTTCTTCTTAAGTACCCAAATTCCACTTTGTACTTTGTAAGCAATTGTTAAGGAACAATAAATATTGAGGAAATTGGTTGTACGGTAGCATTCGGTAGAGTTCAAGTTTATCAGCCTAGTGTATTCCTTTTCCTTTGGGTCAAAATACTTTGCTCTAAAATACTCTAGGGCATCTCATAAATAATCTAGTTGATATATCTTGAAGACTCCTCGCAAGTTTATTTTGCCTTCGGATAAATAAAACTACTAATACTCCTCCGCCTCCTAAACAAATCAGTGTATAGTAGGTACATACTCGTTTTGAGTGAAGTATTTCTTGTTTATGTTAAAACAGGAACGCTTACCTGTCGGGTGATCACGTACCTACTTTAGCTTCCCTGAGTAGTTTCGAGTCCTTTTGTCAAATAATTACATCACCAGAAAGAAACGATTCAAGTGATTCGCTGGGAGATCTTGCCAATGACCACCTCGCCTTGGATATATTAGCATCCCTTAAGTGATTTGTAAGAAAAAGCTAGGCCGTTCTAGTCGGAATTTTCTTGTCGAATCCAGATCCAGAACTTGGAAAATATTTTAGCACTTATCTTCAAAAAAGTTAAATGAATGATGTGCCCCATGACTCACAGTAATCTTCATGAAAAAGACAAACTAGAGAAACAGTATGCATAGTCGGAAAAAGCAGGGAGTAGGAAGGTGTTTGGTTACAAATATTTAACCCATCCCTTCCTCTGTACCCTCACTTTTCTTTCCTCATACCTACATTCGCAGTATCATGGCACACTTTCTATACCTGCAATTATTCTACATTCCCATTTGCTCTAGTCTCCCCTCCTGTCAGTCAGAAGCAATGAATCTTAGCAGCTTGATGTTTATGTAGAAATTGGCAACTAATTATGGCCCTGGAAAAGAAGACCTACCTTCCTTTTTTTAATATTCATGTGTGAACCTCAAATCAGTAAGCCGATTTTTAAGTTCAAAGTCAACTTAATGTTCAGCATTGAATAAATTAATATTGGTTAGGATGAATGTGGGAATAGCCATCAATGATGAATGACAAATTCTATGTACAGACTCACTATAAGTGGTTTTAAAAATGATTTAATGCTTTAAACATAAATAAAAATATAATTATTTTATTCTTCCTCAGCTTGGGAAATTCATTGTTGATCATATGATTATAAAACATGTCATGCAGCTGATAAATTATTTCATATTTAAAATAAAAATATGATTTAACATAAATTATAAAAGGATAATTGATTAATAAGTGTATTAATCGTTCTCTTTTATTCATCATATACAATAGTAAGAATTATCAAGAGCTCTACGGCCTCTAGGTTAAATTATAAGGGGGGAAAACTCCACTGGCCGTTTTTTACGGCCAGTGGAGTTTTCCCCCCTTATAATTTAATTTATCATATACAATAGCAGCTTAAAATAAATACTCATTCTGGTCCTGCTAAGCCAGTCAGTTCTGGATGGAGAGCAGGTGCCTAATAAACAATATATAGAAATTAAAAATATATAATAATTTGTAAAAGTCAATAATTGATTTATCAATTGGAAATTGGCCTATAACCTAAGGTTCATTTATCAAAAATTTGTGATGTGCCAATTCTTGTATGGGTCTCTTTGCAATGGTCTTATTATGTATTTCATTTCATTATTGTATTAAAATGTAATTTTATATGTTTGACACGGACAATTAACTGATTTCCATGATCGTTATTCTAAATTATTTCAGTGTGAAGCTCTATATTTATATGGTGTGATGCTCCTAGTTGTTGATGGCCATGTATTTGGAAATGGTGCTGTTAGAGAGCGTTTAGTTGTGTCACATTTACGCTACAGTACAAGAAGATCAAGTGCTGATAGCAATGCTGATGATGTGTGTAAGCTGCTTCGCTCAACTGGATTGATTTCAGGGTCCAAGAGACCTGCAAATTACCCCGAAGATTATTTCAAGTAGGTGTAAAATTTTAATTTGTTTAATTAAAAGCTTTATAAGCTTCAGTTTAAACTCTTACTTTTTTGAATATGAATCCTGCATGAAATTTCTCCCATAGACGTATTCCAGTTAATGAAACATTCATAGAAATGGTGCTGGGGAGATTACGTTCAGATGATGTTTATAGCCAAGTGTCTGCATATCCATTACCTGAGCATCGAAGTGTTGCACTTTCATCGCAAGCAGCTATGCTGTACGTTTGCTTATATTTTTCTCCAGAGACCCTCCACTCTCAAACAGCCAAGATGAGAGAAATTGTTGATAAATTCTTCCCAGATAATTGGGTAAGTTTTCTCTTATTAATGCTGCATTTATAATTTTTGTTGACGATTCTTCACACAGGGCTTACTGCATTTTAAATGTAAGGGTCCAAGTGTTTCCTCATGCTGTAGCCTTTCTCTTTCTTTTTTGGCAATAATGGCATATCCAATTTTGGCAAAACACCTACCTCCTTTTTCCCATAAGGTAGCCTATAAAAACTATTCCTTTAACTGCTCTGGGAAGCCTTTGGGGATATCACGTAGACCAACTACTTTCCTCAAATTTATTTCTTTTAGTGCTTTTCTGTCTCACAAACTAATATTCCTGGGCAAAAACTGTCCTCATATTTCTCATATCTACTATGTATACAAAGGTAAATTGATCCAATATATAAGCCATAAAGTTATTTCTCATACTCATTTGTAAATAGTAAAAGCATATTCTTGTGCATGCCTTTGGTTTATTCTGCATGTATACTATTACAGGACCCAGGTTTCATTGCCATGCAACATTTTCAGGTGAGATGGGTACAGCAGTGAAACCTAGGTTGTGTAATAAAGTTTTTTGGGCAATTAACAAAATTTTCAGTTCTTTTAAAGTTTCTTTTCTTCCTCAAACTCACACCTGAAACAATTTCCTATGCCTAGTGCATACATGATTTTTTAACTAACGATCCAATATGTCCTGGTTGTAAATACCATTATACTGTAGAAGTAGTATTAGTTGTCACTCACTATGCACAGATTTACTGTTTGAAGTTTTCAAAGGTATGGCTTTCTATATTTTCCACATTTGGCTAACTTAATTCTAAATTACGTGCCTCTGTGGTCATCAATTTAAACCATGGATTATTATTAAATGATTGTTCATGACATCTGTTCTTATATCAGAAATTGCACAGCATTCCATTTAGAATAATTGAACAGTTTTCAGCAACCCAGCTGAAGCTACTCTGGCTGATAGCTTAACACATTCTATTTAACTTGCATTAATTAGTGCCATATTGGTTTATCTCTGTTGATGGTTGGCTTTCAAGTGCACATCTTTTTAATTTAAGCTCCTTTACTTTTATTTTATAATTAAGCTTTAGTTTTTCCACTTTTGGATTTTGTGTGTGCCCACCATGAAAACTTACCCCTGGTAGTGTTTGGTGTATATCATTGATCCCCTTAAATTCTGGGTGTTCTGATGCAACAATCAAAGAGTGTAGTCATTATTGCAGTATTCATATTAGTTGTATTGCACACATACTGAATTTTTAATTCCATATACTCTTTAACCACAGGTATAAGTGCTAATGCTTATTTGCACTTGCAAACACATTTGTATCTAGTTGAAAGTGTTCTCCATATTTATGTTTTAAATTAAAAACACTTTAATCCCTAACACAAAATGATCCTTTTTTAAATCTTTGATTACATAATGCCTTTTTTTAAATTTAGGTGATCAGCATCTACATGGGTATCACAGTCAATTTAGTGGAAGCCTGGGATCCCTATAAGGCTGCCAAACAAGCTCTTTCCAATACAGTCCAAGCATCAAATATACATGAATGCTCATTAAAGCATGGAAGCATCTTAAAAGTAAGTTAATATTTTTATTTAAAGGATGGTGTATTTAAAGTAAGCCTTGGCATTCCAGAACCAGAAGCTGGAATCTTTCAATTCTTAAATGTATTTTAGAAAAGTTTCAGTGGAATCAAAAGTAAAATTTGAAACAAGACTAAATGTGATTAATCCCGTGTTAAATTCATGTACTTCCGATGTATTTCAAAATCAAAACTTAACTTTGAGACCTATGGATGTGCTTGAAGATTACTTTTGCAGAAGCACAGAAAATATAAAGGTTGATATCATTTGCGCATTACATCCATTAAGTTGACTTGTTTTTTTATGTTGTGAAAATATTTTGTAGTCATTGAACTATGTGTAATTAGGGCTTGGGACCAGTGTTGAAAAATTAAAGAGAATTTGTTTCGGAAATTATCTTGGCAATACTCCTGAAGTGAGAAACTTAGGACTTATGATTTATGTCATTAAACATGATTTTAGCAGTGATTTAGTGATATTAAGGTAGCTGCCAAGTTTAACTGTTATGGAACACTTTTTGCTTCAATATTTCGGTCATGTTGCTGTGCACATCTTCAGGCATTTTGTTCAATTAAATGTGTTTTTCATCGACTGCAGCCTATAGATGATAAGCTTACGAATCTCAAAGTGTAAATTTAAATCATTTGTTGGTGAAACAATTGTAAAAGATGACAATGGCATCCATTCATAATTTAATAAATCCAAGTGTTTGCTATTTTAATTTTTCATTTAGTATTCAATAAGCAATGAGTGCTATAATGATGACTTCCTAGTCCTAGTCTTGTATTGATAAAAATTTCTCAGGTGAGGCGCTATCTTCATCAAGGCCAGCTTCCACGGTCAAGGTTTTTGCCCATTGCTGAACTTCAGATTAATGAGAACTTGAGTGTCCAGTGTCAAATTCCATGTCTCAAATGTAACACAATTTCCTTAAACCTTGGATGTTATTATTTCATCATTATACATATTCTGTATTGTTTTATTGATTGCATTTTTCACCTTCAATTTCAGAAACTGATTCCGCAAACACAGAAGGTCTTGAAAGAAGGGGCACTGACCGAGGATAGTTTACTAGATCATCAAACAAAGGTCATTGGCCTTGTAAGAGAATGCAATGTTACCTTGAGGTGGCTGATGCTCCATTCTGCTAGCTTGACATCAGGTACAAGATAGTGTTACCTATTCCTTTAGTGTATAAACTGGATGATTGGATATTTTTTATGTACCATTTTCTGGGAAATCATAACCGGCACAGGGAAAGAAACTGGCCCCCCCTACCCTGATATGTGAATTTCTCTACCATCACCTACCAAATTGACCTTCAGGTTGAATACTGAATGAATGGTTTATATACCTTTTCATAATGTTTTATGCCTTAGGTAAAAAAACATTTTTAAACAAAATCTTCTAAATTTCATTGTTATCATGTATAAGTTACACACTACACAATTGTTAACGGTGGTAATAAATGTTCACAAAGTTACCCTCTATTATACTGTGCTTCCAAAACATTATGTATGTGTGCTACACAATAAATTGCCATGATATTAAAAATATAAAGTCCATATTTTTTTCTTATTCTTCCATCCAATCTTCTCTCTCTAAAGGGTTACATTCAGTTTGGGCTGAGAAGGAAACTTTTTATCTTTTCCATCATTAAAACATCACCAATGACTTAACATTTTTTTAAATTGAAAACAGTAAGTTAAAGCAACTTCACTGATTATTGTGTATAATTAATCATTTTTTTGCTTCTTTTTAAACACTCATGTATCAGTCCAATTAGAATCAGTATCACTTACAGTGGAAACTTTTAACAAAATCAAAAGGGGCAACCAAATATTTTGTGTTAACTGAACTCTATAGTGAATGGATTTCATGCTAGCTAACTTTTCATTGCACATTGATACCTTGTGGTTGTGGAAAAATCTAAACTCTGGGAATTCTGTTGAAAACTTAACTGTTCTTGAATTTTTCATCTTTTTTGCTGTGCTGGCTTACTCTATTTAGAAATATCTCCTCCGTAAATCTCACTCATAAACTAATTATAACTTTTCCATTATGGATCTTCAAATACACTTACCTGCCATTTCACTGATACAGATATGCATGGTTAAATATTGAAGTTAGATTTTTCAAATGTCAAAAGGCAGCAGTGAATTTTATTTCCATAAATTTTTGGCCGTATTAATTTGTGTTCTTTTTTACTCTACCATCCAAAAAGAGCACTTTTTTTCACGATGGCTACTATTATCAGATCAGCAGGTGCCACTCAAATCCTAGATTAAAATCTCCTAAAGCCACTGAATACCTCAATTTATTTTAATATGACACATTTTCAAAACTGCCATGCACAAGTCTTAAGAGAATATCAAGCAGAAGTTGCATTTTAAATATTAATATGGGTATAATGAGTTGTATCTAATGAATTATAATTATTATTCACCTTCATGCTACATACTTCCCATGTGATATTTCAAAGACCTTCAGCCATCCTCTGTCATATTTAGATAAGATCTGATGTCCTAGCTCCCTACACCTCTCCTCTCAATCAACGAATCATTTAACACCCCACTTTTTTGAAATTAATGTGTATATCATTTTAAATCAGGTAGCCATTCTCTAAAGAGAATTGTCTCTACACATTTACCACTTTGAAGCCACCTTGATGATAGCTGCTTGGTTTTGGAAATACATAACAGCAGCCTTTTCCTTCGCAAAAATATTTTACTGTACATAGGATATTTGCTTTCAGTTATTCATGTGTTATTTCTAATAAAGTTTACCTATCACTGTATTCAGCTATGTGTATGTTTTGTGGTGTTAATCAGTGTTGTTTCATTCTACTACAGTTGCTGAAGGCCACAAAAGATGTAAACAGATAAGAGATCAAGTCCTCGCTGACACCCAGCATGATCCACTGAGAATATTTGAACTACTTCTTAATACTGCTCAATTGGAACTCAAGGTTAAGGAAATGCTAAAACAGGTAATTATGTGCTTCCTGTATAATTATATAGTGTGATAAATTGATGACAGAGCTTAATTAATATTCATGCTCTTATTTTAATCAACAAATGCATTGACATTTACAAAAAAAGGGAATTGATAATGAGAGCATGAGTGAAATCGAAAGGAGAAGATCAGAAAAGAATAAAGAAAATTAGCTGCGAATAATACAAATAAAGAAGTTTTAGATATGATAGGAGAAGAGAGCAAGTTGTCAGAGTAAATTCATGTGTAGAAAAGTGGATGGAGGAGTTTAGTGATATTTTGAATGCTACAATAAAGAGGAGACCATTATGAATGTGTGGAAGACTGAGGAATACAATAAGCTTTTGAGGCAATGAAGGGGAGTGGATATTATGATGAACCAAAGAAGGAACTATTTTAATGCTAATGATGTTAATTTTACATAGAATTGACTGAGGAACACTTACATAGTGTGCACTTGCAAATGGAAAGATGGGAAATTGCTGCTTATTGAATGTGAAACATTTAAGAACTATTGTCATGAATGTAAAGCATTGACTTAATAAATGATGTATTTTGAAGAGTATGAAAAATATTATGACGTAATTGCAGTTTCCGTAAAGAGGGAGATATTTGCAATAAATGATTAGTGCACATTTTATCACTTCTAAGACCATATACTATTTAAAGGAGTGCTAAGCATGCATATATTATTGTGGGGAAATGAAAATGAAAAAATATTCATTATCAAGAGGTGTATGTTTTGGCAGGTTTAATTCCATGCACTTTCATTTGTGTGCTACTTATGTTCTTAAATTAAAAAGATACATCCTGTTTTTGGTGGCATTCTCAAGTAAAAGAAGTACAAATTAATGGTAAAAGTTATTTGATTTTTATTATTGCATTAAGATCGAGGTCAAGCAAAATTATGTGCATCATTATAAATTTGTGTTAATGTTTTAATTTTCTCTCGTATTAAAAAAACTGTTGCCAAAATGTTTAATTGTGTTGTGTATTTTTTAGCTACTTGCTGAAAAACAGCAAAGGTGGGAAAATTATAAAAAGGAAAGTGTTGAGAGAATGCAAGAACTCTCTGATGTCTTCTCAGGAGCAAAGCCTCTGACAAGGGTGGAAAAGAATGGTAAGTGCATTGAAATATATCTCATTTCATTTCAGCTTTAAGGAAATGTGGCAGATACTTACTTCAAATAGCAGTTTACTCAGTTTTATACATCCATCTGAAGACATATTACTCAATTATCTATTAGACATACTGTTAAACAATACAATATAAACAAATGTCACAAGTATATTTTAAATGTTAACTCAAGAATTTTTCATTTGAATCAATCAAAACATGAGATCAACTTTCAGCTCATTTTCTAAGTGTATATTTCATTAAACACTTTATTATATGAATTTGCAAATGTGTATTGCAAACATTGTAGTTCTAGATATCTCTAGTTATACTCAATTTGAGCGTTCCTGACTTTCATATCGTGTCATACATGGTTAACAGTGCACATTTAACCATCTGAATATCATTTATACATGGTCTTTGAATTTATATCATGCAGTGATGAAAGGTTTTGATGGGACATATTTGAGATTGAATGCATATACAAAGCAAATACCATAAAAGCTGTGGTCTTTGGACTGTGCCATTAGCAAATCTATTATAGTGAGCATGATCTGTAATAAAAATTGATTTGAAATTGGTATGGGCCATGGTTTTCCTGATATAAAAACAAGTGAATTACATTAGCAGTCACCGTATTAGTTGATTGTGGATTTGTTTATTCATATGATTTTGATTTTTGACAATCTTTAGTTGGTATTCATTTTCCATAATTCCTTTCCATGGTTCAATTGATAAGTTTTTACTTTAATCATCTTCTGTCATTCAATTTGTTATATGCATATTATTGTGATTGGCAGTTGATTTGTTTGCCCATCCTTTTACATTTACTCATTACAGAAAATCTGCGAGCTTGGTTTCAAGAAATGGGGAAGCATGTGAATTCTCTTAATCATGAGGATTCAATGGCAGCGGGAAGAAAAATAGTGCAACTAATTCAGGCTTTGGAAGAAGTACAAGGTACATTCATACAGCCACTTACAACCTCTTGTAGTGAGGTCTTATGTAAAAAGTTAAATCTAAGATAAACTGATTATCTAATGTCAGTTGAGTAGCATGGTTCCCAGCCCTTGAAGAATTAAGTTTATTTTTTTTAAGGAATATCTTTGGCTGAGTGAATACTTAAGTGTATAAGCCAATCACTGATGGGGAAAAAGCTTGCTCAGTGTAATCTTTGCTTGTTACGATGAATGAATTTAGATAGAGAAATTTGCATTGGTTATGTTCATTTGATCTTTCATTGATCAGTGTCCATTAATAACAATTTCCAGTGTGTTGTTTGTGTCTCATTTACTATTTTTAATGGTTATAGAATTTCATCACCTGGAAAGCAATCTTCAAGTTCGGCAATTTTTAGCAGACACTCGAGATTTTCTTCACTGTATGATGCGTACTGCTAATATTCGTGAGGGTGCCCTTGTAACTGTTCAGGTTTGTTACCATCACATTTTGCTACTTAATTTTTTCAGTAAATAGCTGATAGCTGAAAATGTTGAGCATTTAAATAGTAATACCAGGTGATTCTCAACATAGCCCTCTGTCCACTTAACTTGAAATTAATGTTGCCACATTTTGTGTATCTGTCTTTAAAATAAGTATTTTTGAACAAGAGCTAAATCTTTTCTGCCAACAATTAACACTGATGTTCTATCAGAACATAAACAAATCTATAATTTTAGCCTAAACTGTCTCATGAAACCCATACTGGAATGTTCAAAATTGATTTTGTTGTTCTTCAAAGGTGGTTGGTGACCTTAGCTATGCTTGGGGTCTTATGGATGCATATACTCCATGTATGCAGATGGGGATACGGAAAAACCCTGCTTTGGTTGCTAAATTACGTGCCACTTTCCTCAAGGTGAATTACCTCAATACCATTAACCTAATTTAATTTTAATATTATTAGGGGACCGATAATTACATTGGTAATTGATTTAAACAAGTTTTTATATCAGCTACTGTTTGTAATTATATTCTCTTGTTTTATAATTAAAAAGCTGGATTTGGAAATTTTTTATTTAATTTGGCACTTGCACACTCAATTCCCATCACATGCTTTGGTTCTATCAATATTGGTCAGCTTCAGCATGTGCCTAATGAGTTTTAGCTTCACTGGAGTAATACTTGTGCAAATATGTTCATTATTAAATCTAGGAAATCATTATAAAAAATATTAGCTTTATATATACCTCATTTATAATGCATAAAGATCTAGGTTTGCAGTAAAGTTCTAGTTTTGTTACAATTTTGGATTTATACTAGCTGCCAGAAAACCTGCTAACCTGAAAATACTGAATCTTTACATTTTTTTTCTCCATTAAATTTATGAAGGTACATCCTCATTCTTGTTTAAAAATTGTCTTTTTACCATGATGAATTCACTAACAAATCAGTTTAATGCATAAAAAGGCAGCATTGTTACACAATTAAACAATCAATATTTTTAAATATGTTTATGTTCTTTCTCAATTATTATACATATATTCTCAAATTATAGTGTTTAACTGTATGGAATCTCTGTTATCCATTAAAAAATGAGTTGTGAATGAGTTCAATGTTTAATATGGCTTCAAATGTGAATTGTTACAGCTGTCTTCTGCATTGGAGATTCCGCTACTTCGCATAAATCAGGCTCATAGCTCTGATCTTGTGTCAGTGTCTGCCTACTACTCTGGTGAATTAGTTGCATATGTACGAGCTGTTTTACAAGTTATTCCTGAGATGACATTTGCACTTTTAGCACGTGTAATTCACCTCCAAACAACCATACTGAAAGAATTGCCTACTAGATTGGATAAAAACCTGTTAAGGGAGTATGCACAATTGGATGAGCGTCATGAGGTCAGGTATATTTTTACAGCTATGTGTAATAAATTTTTTAAGTTGTGTTTATTTTTATTAGCTTTGGTGAAATGATGACTTGTTTCTGTGTCATGTTTTTTCACTTCCATTAATTCTGTTACCAGCTAAACATTTACCATTACAATTTAATAATATTATTAGATCAGTCATCATGCATTATCATTAGAACATGCACCTATTTAAAGAGATATATTGAAGGGAAGACTTAGTTTTCCCTTGATGTAGAGTTTAAAAGAATGACATTTACTAGCATTGGGGCTGCAAATACAAGGGTAGGTGAAAAGTTTTCGGTCTGACAAATGAAAGAATGTGATTTTCAGTTTGAAAATTACCTTATTTTGTTACTTAATCTCCCTTGACTTCGACGCACTTGATTCAGTGTTTCTCCAACATCAGCCTTCCTTCCCGGAAGTGAGAGTCTGAAAAGCTGTGAAAGTATCCATCTACAGCCCCCTCAACTTCTTCATTGGATGAGAAGCACTTCCCAGAAACAAATTTCTTTAAGCTTGGGAACAGATGGAAGTCTGAGGGTGCTAAATCAGGAGAATAGGGGGGATGGCTGAGCAATTCTAACCCCAAATCCCATAGTTTTCCCATCGCCAATGCACCTTTGTGAGCAGATGACAGCAGGTTGTCCTGGTGAAAGATGATTTTTTTCTTCTTCAAGGCAGACCTCTTCACGCATATTTTGGCATCCACCTAGTCAAGAAGGTTGGAGTAATATTTGCCTGTAATTGTTCTGCCTTTTTCAAGGTAATCAATTAACAGGATCCCTTTCACATCCCAAAATAAACTGGCCATGACCTTTCTGGTAGATGCAACTGACTTCACTTTCTTTGGTGCTGAACCATTGCATTCGCATCTCTAATTCTTTGTGCGAGATGTTTTGCACCCTTTCTTCCAATATCCCCATGGCCTTAGCTATTTCACCAAACCAGCATCAAACATGATATCGTGAATTTTTTTATGATTTCTGGTGTGGCTCTGGTTGTTGGCCATCCTTCACATGGGTCATCTTCGAGGGATGTGTGACCATGCTTAAATTCAGCTGCCAACTTCTTAACAGTTGATATTGAAGGAGCACAGGTCGTGGTAGTCCAGGGGTAGAGCATTGAATTACTGACTGGAAGGTCCGGGTTCGATTCCCGGGTAAGCCTCTATGGGCACCTGCAGCTACACCAAAGCTATGATTTTACGGGTGCTAGATTTTCCTGAGAAACCGTTACCGGAGCAGGGAGAGGAACTGGATCCCTTACCCTGATATGTGAATTTCACGTGCCATCGGACTTAGTACTGGTTGGACTCTACCATCACCTACCAAACCAACCTTCAGGTTGATTACTATGTTTATGGTTTTTTTATTGAAGGAGCAGAGTCGCTATTCAATTGTGTTAACTCTGGATAAATTTCCATAGGGGTTCATCCATCCAAAATGAAGAATTTTATGAAATTAAAGTTTTTATCCATTTTAACAAAAAACACAAAAGACATCTACTGCAACAATTTGTGTTAACATACTACTTGAGAGACCAAGTTGAAACGCTAACTACAAACTGATGACACATGCACCCAGGCAGGAATAATAAATGTTCACTAATTGGAATTCCATTTCTGTATCAAGCCAAGAACTTTTCACTTACCCTCGTAAGTCATGTTTGTTCACCTTGCATACTAAGGAGACTTTGCTATGCCACAGTCTATATCTGCCATAGCTTAAGAATATTTCAGTTGAATTAGTTGTGTAATTGAGATTTATCTTTTATGTATTTCCATATTCATATCACCATATTCTAGTTAAATTTTCTAATTTCAGGTTGCAAAATTAACGCATGCTGTCTCTGTATTCACGGAAGGAATACTTGCTATGAAGAGCACGTTAGTTGGTATTGTCAGAGTAGACCCAAAACAATTATTGGAAGATGGAATACGTATGGAACTTGTTAAGCATGTTGCTAAGGCACTGCATACAGGATTAACATTTGATAGCAAGTCTAAGGTAATGCCAATGTTCTTGTTTCTAACGCCTGGCTCTTTATTTTTATAATATACAGTGGAACCTCATTATTTAAGCATGATCCATTCTGCGGCCTTTCTTGAAAAATGAAATAATCGTTTAGTGAAATAACTTTTTGCATATACATTAATGTAAAATACGATTATGCATTCCAAGCAAAAAAATATTTATATAAAAGATTTATTCATAGAAAATAATGTATACATTGTTTAGGATTGTGGAACACGTTCTCCTTTTGTTCTATTGCGGAATGAAACCACTGGAAATGCGAATTTGTTATGTGGAAAACAATAAATAATCAAAACAATAAGGTTATTATTTATGATTCATCATTTATTATTCATGCATTCATGATACATTTTTACTGCAAATTTGTAATTATCTCATGAAAATAAATGTGAAATGTGTTTCTCATCCTCCCTATAGTCCTGGCCCCATGTGATCTTGTCCTTCTCCAAATAAAGAAATACCTTTGAGGAAAGCATTTTTCATCAGCAGAAGCAGGCTTAGCTAATTCCTGATACAATACGGGATTTAAATCAATGAAGCTTGTACCATGCATGCATTATATATAAAGAAAACAATATCACATAAAACTAAAATTTTGCACAATCATACAAGCAAAAGGAATGATCAATCTTTGTAGAACAGCCCTCATATTAGTCAACCTTATTATGAAGTGCATGTCATCTCAGTGGAAATAGGAAGATATCAAAACAACACACAATAAATTGCCATTAATTATCTCAATAACTAATAAAAATGTCAGCATAATAGGCTTATCATTTTACTTCAGTATAAACCAGTTCCATAAATTATTGGCTGAAACTACCCAACGTTCATATTCACCAAAATTTCTTTGTATTCTGAGGAAATATTAATGAACTGGATATGGTGTAGCCTTAATAGCATCAATAAGGAAATTATTGTGTATTTTACTTTACTTTTTAGACCAGTGATCTGGTGCCAAAGCTTAAGGCCTTGGGTGTTGCAATGGATGCCCATAGAAGATCATTTGAATACATGGGTGATTATGCAGGAGTGAGCTGTGGTGGGTTGCAAATTTGGCAGGAAGAATTATCCCGCATCGTTGGGTTCTGTGTGGAGCAGGAATGTGCCAACTTTGCACAGCGAGGTGGGTCTGGTAATCGAGCACCATGGGAAGAGTGGAAGAGTGTCCACCAATCACGCACCATGCCTGTTCCTACATTTCCACCAACCGACGTACACTCAGTCAATTTCATAGGAAGACTCGCACGTGAGATAATACGCATTACAGACCCAAAGTAAGTACTAATTCTATTCAAATAATATCTAATACCAAAAGTATTTCATATTAGAATAATGAAAGCCAATTAGTCCTTAAATTATGTAATTAATAGATTCTAAAACCATTATATACATAGTATATAATGTGATGTTTGTTATCTCCACCACAAGGGGGCCAACTCTGTTAATCCAATAGAATTGGCCAAGCTTGGTGGAAATTACAATTATTGGGTGAAAATTATTTTTTGTTAATTTCCACATTGCATGCATACAAGACTTTCCCAAAAGTAGTAGGACTTAGTTGATTAAAAAAATATTTATTGCCAAAATTGATACATTCACTCAAAAGTCTGCAAAGTAGCACTCTTGTGGGTCCATACACCACTGCCAGTGGGTTTTCCACGCCTCGTATGCCTTCTGGAAGGCAGTGCCTGGAATGCTGCTAAGCTCTCCTGTCACGATCTTTTGTAATTCTTCCACCTAGCAGTGGTGATGTTATTTCAGCACAGATTTGAGGAGGAGGAAAATGAATTCTGGTGGGGCATCGTCTAAAAAATTTTGGATCCTCACTGACGTGCTCTTGGCAGATACATGAACCAGTTTCCTTTAGTCCATCCGAGAGCACTTGTGCCACCAACTTGGCCCACACCTTTCTCATGCCCATGTTTTTGTTCACAAGTCAGTGTAAGTCTCTTTTAGGAATGCCGAGTTCATCAGAAACTATGCAAACACTTAATCTGAATCCCCTGTCAAACAAAGCCTTCACTCTTGCAAGTTTTTCATCTTTTTTTGAGGTCAGAGATGTCCTGAACGTTTGATGTTTTCAATATCTTCTCTACCCTCCCAAAACAACTTGTGCCCTTAAAAACACCAGATCTACCCTTTGGCGTTAATGCCATAAACTGCCTTGAGCATGTCATGAGTCTCTTTCCCAGTTTTGTGTAGTTTCATGCAAAATTTGATGGCGTAGCTCTGTTCCAACTACTAGTTCATGATGGATCGTAACGAGGTAATGTTATAGAGGTTTCGCTAATGAACCATCCATACTCTGCAAAGGCTTGGAGCCAACTGCCACTAGCCTATAGCCTTTCCTGAGACTCCCCTCCCTAAAGCCCAGTCAGATAAACTGTCGCACATCTATCCAGAAAATAAAAGTCATACTACTATTGAGACACATGGTGTTTTTCTTTTTATTTCCCAGCCTGGTTTCAAAAGAACATTTTCAATGACACCTGATGTTGAATATATTTTCCTGAAACCGCATTTAGGCATTAAATATATTAGTTGTAATGGATACAAACCAATTCTGTCTGACATGCCATATTTAAGGGGAAATTTAATGTTTACTAGTGCTTAAAATTGTGACAAATTGTTCTTTTTTAATAATAAATCCTAATTTTATTTTTTTTATTAAGCAAAAATTTGACATTATCAAAAAGGTATCTTCAACTTCAAAGGAAATGCTTTGTTATTTTTACTCTTCTGCAATCACAAAATAACACGTAATATATGATTTCACCTTTTTTTCCCCAAGTATTAAATTGCTGAGTGAGTTATGATTTTGGATGGATGAAGTGGTGACTTTCTTGGAATAGTTAATCTGATTGTGTCCTATGGGAGAATTGCTCATTGAAAAGTGTTATTATAGTGTAAAAGACTACCCGAGGCCTAATTTATAAATTTGTAGCATTTTCTAATTTTGTAATATTTCTTATTTTTGTAATAATTTCTATTTTTGTAAATCTTGTACTTGACAAATCCTATGCACTTGCCAGTATTTTTACTATGCACTGTGTCTCTTGAACGAATAAATATTATTATTATTATTATAAATTTAGAATTAAATTCCATGAGACTTTGTTTGCCTCATTCTCTATTGTGATACTTAAACTTTAATCATTAATAAATTTGGGGACTCTTTAAATTTTAGGACTACTGTGTATGTGGAGCATATGTCTGCCTGGTTTGAACTACGCACTAGGAAGGAAATAATAGACCTCAACTTCTTTTCATTGGTGACTCAATCTATTGGGGTGGCTGGCCTAACTGGTCTTGATCGCTTCTTTTCATTTATCATCGTATCAAAGCTTCAGGTCTGTGTATTTGTCTGTTTTATATTTCATGTATTTTTCTTCCTGTAGTTTCAGAATAAAAATTAAAATTTGAAATTTGGCACCAGG
This sequence comes from Hetaerina titia, assembly GCA_037158775.1. NCBI lineage: Eukaryota > Metazoa > Arthropoda > Insecta > Odonata > Calopterygidae > Hetaerina > Hetaerina titia. The sequence continues at coordinate 67,801,193 of CM073770.1, forward strand.
CCCAAATGATTAAATCTGACATCCTCTTTTAGAAATAATGGAATAATGGACAAATTAACAATTAAATTCATGGAAAGTGAGTCATTCAAGGCAAATCAAATAAATTATTAATGAAAGAAATGTTTGTTTGACAAATTCTTCATCAACCATTGTAGAATTTGGTGTGTAGTTCAAACTTTGCAGGAAAAATTTTTTATCAATTTAAATTTTACATTCCAGAACCTGCTTAGTGACCTGGAAAAGGGCATCTTACGCGATAAAACGTGGCTTGCAATGTTTGAAAGTGTATCCAAGGACCTTGGTGACACAATGAAATCAATACGTAAGTATTGTATATGAAAATCCAACATATTTTAAGTATGCATGATCAATGTATTCACAAGTGAAATGAGATCAGGGGTCAATGGCTAATAATAATGATAATATTTTTGTCCACTGACCATATACATCATGTAGGTTTTGGAGTCATCAAACACAAAAGTACAATATAAGTACATTTCTACACTCCAAACATGCCTAGTAAAAAAAGAGCAAATACATTAAAGTATGTAATAGAACACAATGCATTACAACTGCATATCATTTAAAAATTCATTCAATGAATAATAACCCTTTATTAGGAGAAAGTTCTTGAGTTTCAGTTTGAAACTACTTAATTTAGCTAAGAAAGTATAATATTGGTGTTGTAAATAATAGCCACTATCAGATATTCCCATTTGGCAATCTGGTACAGTGAATTAAAATCCTCTCAAAATATTTGCAATTGGTAAATCATGCTACTTGTAATAAATATGATGGATATTACCACTCTAGTGTTGACTAGACTTTTATTGTATGTATTGTAGTAATCCTCTTATACAGATTTACATGTATGTTAGAAAAAAATCAAATTATTTGCATGCTAATGATGATAAACTCTAAAATTCCTAGCTTTCAAGTGGCAGCCCATTTCTTGCCACTTACTTAGGTCAGGTGAGTTTCTTGTCTTACATAGTAAATAGTGTTATACATTCCCTTTGAATTATCATTTTAAAATGTTCCACATGTTTGATATGAAGGCTGGGTTTGTTAATGTCTGTAAAATCATGTTAATGGGACAATTACATTAATTATTGAAGAAATATATTGGTGTTCAATTAGAATTTTCTTAAGAATACCTCCAAAAAAATGTCCAGGGAAGCAAAACATATTGTGAAATCTCAAATTTACATTGTTGAGGGGGCCATTGAAAAGTAATAAAATCAAGATTTGTGGAAAATTGAAGTTGGGTGAGAACGATTATTTTATTAGCTTATTTTAATATTTTAATAAGTATTGTTTATCAAAACTTACAATTTATATAAACACCAGCTAATTTTGTAGTTTGGCACAATGAATGTAATAATTGAAAGTTCTCAAACTGATAAAGTAACAATACAATTTTTCATAAATAAATCAATAGGTCTGCAGTAAATTTAGATGAAATCCCAACTGCCATTAGTGGATCACTGAGGGTTCTTCACCACTACAATTTTTCAGCTATAATATTACAATATGCATCTATTCTTTCGCTAGTGAAATGTGAAAATCACTACATATGGTAAAATGTTAAAGTCATGTTTCACTTCATTCTTACATTTCTTGCTTGCACAAACTCCTCACCTCTCTCACTTTCTTAAAGTGACACTACTCTTTTCATCATTCCTGTCATTTGCCGACTAAACGTGCTAAGTACATTCATTGCATATATTTCCTTTTTTGACTGTCAAATTCACTTTGAATGCTATAATTTGGATTCACTTACAAATTATTCCATCATAAAAGATCTTTTTGGATATTTAAAATTTATTAATATCTCCTGAATTTGAGGTAAATATTGCATAACTTTATATAGAAACCAGGCTGAGCCATAAACATATTATCATCATAAGTATTATGTAAATTCAAGTTGCACTGCATTTTACAAATCATAAATTTTGTTTAACTAATAAATTTCATAAGATAATTTTATTTTGGTATTTGGTGGTTGGTGACTGAACGAGTTGAATATTTGCTATTGGCCTGAGCGTCCTGGGTTCAAATCCAAGTGATGCCTTAGGAAAATCATAGAAAAACCTAGGCTGTGTATATTCTTGGATACCAGGAATTAATGGAATATTGTCAGGGGCAGAAGGGAAAGCACTGTACCCTACACCTTGATGAATAAATTTATCATTTGAAGTGCAAGTTTGGTAGGGGGTGTGCTGTAACTCAAATTATCAAACAAACTTTTAGGTTGATTAACCAGCTTTATTGGTGGCAGGGTAACAATTTTATCTGGTAATCTGGATGTGCTGTGTTCAAATTTTGCCTTGGTGGGTTTTCCTCCATGAAGAACTTAGGTATTTATGATCATCTATTCTGTTGATTTATGTTCAAGCATTAATTAAAATATATGTAATAGGGTTTTTCCCTTTGTGCATTAAACCAATTATTGTGTGTATGCTTTATTATTATCTATGGTTTCTCTTTCTTTTACATATTTGGTACATGACATTTACTTGAAACTTAACTTTGCAGCAACTCCAGGTCGTACATATACAAACTTTTGCAATAGAGCAGAGCGACTTTGGCCTTCAATGCTGGATAAGCTCTTAGCTGTTGGGCAACTTCAACTTTTACGGATGCATGCTGCTCATCAACTATCAACTCACTGCGCAGCAGATTCCCAGCAACTATTCTCAGCTCTGCATACAATGAATGAGTATGTATTCCTTTGTATTCTCATTTTTAAATTTGTGAATGCTATCAGCCTATTTGTGCTATGGAGTCTTAATAGAATATAATAAATATGGAGTCTTAATAAAAATTCTAGTCAATGACCAGAGGTGGAACTATCGTACTCTATTGAGATTTAGCCAGATGTAACTGTACATAGTTATATTTCTATAAAAAAATCATTAACCCAGGTTTATTAAATTGTTCTCCTTTGCACAAAGCTCAAATTAGGAAAATTGTCAAGGTTATGTAAATTCAGTTGTCAGCCATCCTCTTTAAGTGTTGATCATGTTGGCTTAGTCAAGTAAGAATTTCTCATTCAAAATTGCATTCTATCATGCATTATGCTCTTTGAAGCAATTTACTCACGGTCCCATTACATAATTGTTAATTCTCCTATTTGGCTATCTCACATTCATGAGCTTGCAATGTTCATGTTGATTGTCATTTAGAGCTTACCCATATTATGATTTTTATGAAATCTATGTGAATGATGAGTGTAAATACATGTTCAATTAAAGATAAATCCTGTTTACACATACAAGTCAAGAGATATTTTATTTCATGCAAAGCTGTTGAGGGTTAATAATTATTGTTGATCATGTTTTACAAGAGTAGAGTGCAATAAAAAGCAATGTTTCTATTGTTTTATTTTGGTTCTGGTTGGGTAATACTGCTTATGCATTACTGCTAGATGCTTTTTACATTCATTGTAACATAGAACATGTAAGTTATTCAAAATATAACAGCGTATAATATTCAATAATATTATTATTTTCTCTGATGTGCATCTAATAAATGGATCTGATTCTTTTGGGGGACAAGCTACTCACTTTTTGGTGTTTGGGAAGGGGGGGGGCTCAATCTAACTCATTCATGAACTCCCTCTTAAAAATTTACAGTAATTAAAAAATAAATATCACAAATCCATTTATTAGTTTTCAACTGTGTGTTCTAACTTTCCTTTTATTTGTATGATCTAGGGCACTCATTGCTGACATTAAGGCCCATTACAAAGATCCAACTAACAAGCCTTATCCTAAAGATGACAATCCATTGCTTTATGAACTCTCATTGTACTTGGATTGGGCTGGACTGGGTGATCCAATGGCCAAAATCTATGTCACCACCCGCAATCTTCAGCACATTTCTCTTCTTTCCTTCCTCTTTTTGGCTCACTGTTTGCCCAAGCTTCAATATGTGAAAAATGCTGGTAAGTGTTACTCATCTTTTTTTGCATCGTGTAGCATGAGAGTTACAGATTAGTTATTTAATTCCTGCTTCCACTTGACTCAATTTTTCTTTGTAATGGTTGTATATTTTGTCCATGTGAAAATTGTAACCTTTTTCAGATTGGTATTTCCAGGTATTGTATTGACCAATATGCAATACAATACGTATTAAGGCAGTGTTCCAGCCATGTGTCATAGATGGCATGTTTTAACTGGCTATATTGTTCCATCACATTCATTTTAATGCTCATTCAGCATTAAATATGGATGTTTTGAAATATGGATTCTTAATTTTTCCTCTGATTTTTTGCTTTTTAAGAATTAAGATAGTTTATTGGCAAGAGGCATTATGGTACTGTAAAGGCTGCAGAGGTTTACTTCCTTAATACTGTGGTGCACATATACATTTTGACTGGTCTGATATTGAATGTAGTTGTTTAATAAATATAATTGTAATAGGTTTCAGCAATTGTCACTGGCTCTAGCATGTAGGATCAGTTTTTTGAGTTTAACAACCTATGGAAAGATGGATTTGCTGTTACCTTCAGTAATTGTCCTTAGTTTATAAGTGAGAAAATCTTGAGTTTGGTGCTGGAATTATTTTCATCCAGTTCATTCACTTCTTTGTTGGCCTCAGTTTTCACTTTTTGGACTCAAGTCAGATAGTCAAGGTTTTTGTTGAAGAGTAAAGCAGATGCTTGTCAGAATTGATTGTAAATTTACAAAATTAGACTTCACCAATTTAATTTCAATAAAAGGTTATGGTTGAACTTAGAAGAATTCTTTCATGGTTAGAGAGAGAGAATGAGTAGTGTTACATATCCATAATCACAATTTGAGATAACTATGTTGGTGGACTATTGGGATTTGGAAAATGCTTTACCATTGATTCTTTTTCTGATGACTAATTTTGGCACCAGAATAGTGCATCCTAGTTGGTATTTGAAGTTTTCCTTCTAAATTGGCATGCAAAAAAATTATTTTCTTTCAGGCGGTCTCATGTGTCGTAAATCATCGGACCCTTTGGATGGAGTTCCACTTGTTGTTGGCTTGCAAACTTTGCTACGACAATTCCACCCTGAAGTTAAACAAAAATTTTTAGCATATATTGGCCAGTATATCAGGTCTCATCTTTTAGCAACATCTGGACCAGTTCCTACGACATCATCCAGGTTAGTGATTCCCATTTTAGTTCTATATTTTGAATGTAGTATTTTCGACTTACAACTTATTGGGGGATTGTGTAGATTGCCCAGTTTTCCAGGTTCTTGTTAGATCATTTAAGGAATCAAGTTCTTCCAGATTGTTATGAGAAATGCATTATAGCACCCATTTGGTGCATTTAATAGGTAGTATTTTATTGCATATTACTTTTCACATTCAAATCATTGGGGGGCCTCTTTGAGTTATCAATCTAATTAATGGTATTCTCTTAGCATATGCTCACAAAATATTTACATAAATTCTCATTTTCAACATCAGCTTTTTTCTATATCTTCTATTTCATTCCACAATTCTTTTTGCTTCCTTCACAATGGAGAAAGGTGCCACTCTTAGTTGTAAGGGTGATGCTTATTTGTGAACTTCCATTTTTAAAACTCAAATTTATTTCCCTACCTCAGCTCTTCCCTTCATTTATTTTACTACTCTCACCAAAGCAAACTGGAAAAATATTTTGATTGACCGATTAATCACTTCTAAATTTATAGAAAAATCAACATGGTACAAAAATAAATATTGAATATCTGAGATTATTTTTTCCAATTAACCTGAATCATCGAAATAAGCACATAGGGTTTGAAAATCATTTGTTAATTGTGAATAATCAGCTTATATCTACATCCATTTTTAATGAAACTGATATCCAAAGTTTACATTTCTCTCTTTTCCACCAACTCAGCCTCCATTAGGTCATATGCATTTTTGTACACTTTGTTCCCTTGCAAACTTGTGTCAACTATTCATATTTCATTTTAATTACATGAATTACATTTCTCCTTGCCTATCTTCTTACTCAAACTCATGTGCTTTTCAAGTAGTACTTACAATTTTACCTGATTGTATGTTTTCATTTTGATCGCTGTTGTAGATATTTATCAAAGAGTTTTTGATTAACTCAAGAAAGGCTTATTAAGCAGGGCTGAAAAAGATGTTCGGAGATAATAAACAAAAGTTAAAAGATAATGATAGATTTGTTTGGTTTAAAGGGGGATATTACTGTTTACATGTGAAAACAATGAGTGATTTGTTGAAAAGATTTCCTAATCAACCTTTCATATGTCCTTTGTTACAGTGGTGGAACTTTTTCTTCAGGCAAGTGGTCTTCCAATTGGACCAGTGTTGAAAATGCTCCCAGTGAAGTAATCACCATGCTGGTTTTTTTGGATTGCTTTGCCAGGCAGGCAAGGCTTCCCAAAGAGTCGATACTTGCTCACATTCCTCATCCCATATTGGACCATTTCAACTCGCTCATTTCTACCTCTTCTCAAGGTAAATCATTGCTCTCTGAGTCAAGTTTCCTCTATAACCTCTTATGGACAGTCACTAAGCTTTAGGACTGTTAAAATCTGGATTCACCATGAACTGGTATTCTGATCTTTGTTCCAATTCTCACTTCAACAGGGTAGCTACTAATTAGGAATCAGATTGGTGGGGTGGCTAGTGTACTGGCTTCCCATCCAAAGACCTTGGTTCAAATTTCAGTTGGGGAAAATCATTCATTGGTATCCTGTCCTTACTTCAGGTACCATGTCTAGAACACTTCAAGTATAGTGGAGTCCATCGTTTGGGATGTTAAATTTTGTGGCTCTTTTGTGCCTTTCATTAAGTGTAAGTTCATGCTGATGCCAGATTTCTATCCAATCTTCCCCTCATTGCCTGAAAATCCAATCTCTACCTAATTATCCAACTCTCCCTAATGGTAAAGTGGCCTTAATTGTTAACCACTCCCCTAATACCTTATACTACTATTTCTAGTTAGTTGGGAAAATTATAAAAAAGCAGGAGGAATTAATGAATTTCTTCCAAAATTCAGGAAAGGGTAAAGTTTTTTGTAAAAGTTAGGGAGGTGATGTGAATTGTGGTTATCCAATGATGACCACTTTTAGTTGAGGGGTCTTTCCATTTTTGGTGTAAGCACTAGCAAAAAGAAAACTATAATAAAAATTATATTGATACCTGTAATACAAAGCAGTGTTCCACCAGGCATTATTCATATTTCTTTGTTTTCCTCAGTTTGAAGTACTGTATTTTATAACTGAACCTAGATATTTTTTTTCTATGAGCATTCATTGTGAATTAATGCACAAGTAGAAACTTCACCTAGGGCCTCTGAATTTTCCTAAATGAAATGATCTTCAGAAAAGGAATGTACATTTTTGTCTAACACCTAATATTTATTTTCAGAGGTAAAATAACTGCTGCTCGTACAAATAGATGTTACGTCAATATTTTGTTAGAATAACTGTCGTACTATAGAACAAAAATGATTTTACATCACATTTTATCACATTTTAATAACAAAGAAATTGTTATTTTGAATAACTCTTTGTGGAATAACTACCCTGTTTAAATGTTTAGTAACATAAATCTTTTTTTCCTCCTTCTAATCTATTGGCCCATACTGCTTAAAGAAGAATGTTAGTTGAATGATCCAATGAACATGGCTTCATTATGCTATTTTGATTGAATTTACAGATTAATGGCAACATATGAAATATTTGAGCTAAAACAATTGGAAATACCTCATTCATTGAGTTTGCAGTCACTAGGTTAATGATAAGAAAATATAAATATAGTGGAACCTCATAATATAAGCATAATCTGTTCAGCAACCTTTCTCATAAATCAACCTAATGAACCTAATTTCTTTTTACTAAAAAGTTGTCTGGAGATATATTTTCAGTGATGCTTCAAAATTTGTTAATAGTGCAACTCAGAATGGCCGTTACATAAATTTATGGCCCGCTTTGTCACTGCCTTATTAGAGTAATGCCTGGTATGCATTGTACAATGCAAAAGTTTCCCGTGACCTCCAAATCTCATTTAGCTGTTTTGGACTAAACACTTCTTGAATGTTCATGGAATCCTGAATGATAAACAATAGGTGGTTTGATTTTCAAATCACTGCTCACATTTCTGCAAAATAGCAGTCTGAGGCAGCCTTTCGTTGCCTTGTGGTTGGGCAGTGGATTCTCTTCTACTGTTATGTGCACAAATATAGGTTCTCTTCAGTTTCTTCTTTCTGAAGAGAACCATCTTGTCACAATAAAAAACATGTTGTGGCAGGTAACCCTCTGAATCTCCGAGCTCTTTGAAGTAACTAATGAAGTTCCCTGCTTACTTTTGGCTAAGAGCTTGCTACTTCACCATGCCTCACAATGCCATGGATGACAGTTCTTCTTGTAAACTTCTTGAATCACACACGGTTCCGTTTAAATATTTGTTTGGCCATTGATAATCCTGACATACTCATACCTCTATCCAGATTTTCAGTGATTTTATTATTTTTCATTTCAAATGTTATTTTTATTCTCTTGTGGCTTTCTTATTATGGATTTTTCTTCAGGGTCAATTTTAAAACTATGCACAAAATATTATTAAACTTTGCTAAAAAAAAATCACCAATAATATGTTTGAACAAAAGTGGGGAAAAATATGTGATCACTAGCGATGCCAAGATGTTGGATGAACGAGTGCTACAGGAAAACTGCAGTGGCAGGTGTGCAATGAATCTAGGAATTCTCCTCTCCTCGTCACTCGTTATGCACAATTTCCCTCATTAAGTGAATTGTTTTGGGGCCAATATTTTTGCTCATTATGCCAATTACTGCGAGGTGCTCATTAAACAAGGTTCCACTATAGTTTAGTGACTTATTTAAAATTTGAATCCAATTTATAGCATTAACATACCAGTGACAAAATTTGTGCAATAAACTTTTGAATAACATTTGTATCTATCTGTAATGGTGGTTTTTTTAGTCATATTCACTTTAGTGAAAATTCATATGTATTAAGGGAAATAGAAAAGACAACATATAAGTATTCTTTGTGTATGCAAATCCTCCATTATCAATCTTGGCACTGAATTTCACCCTTAGACATTAACACCGGTGTGCACGTCAATGAAGCAAGTGAGTCTAACACTGCTTTGGAAACTTGAATCATAAATTACTGAAATAAGTAAGAATATGTAAAAACAATAGTTGCATTAAATATTTCTCAGACTGCTAATCAGCAGTTATCCACTGTCTATGATTTCTTCTAGAATTATTTATTGTTAATTAGTAAAATTGAAGATAATACTTGTGTGCATAATATTTTATAATAAAAAACACACAAAAATGAATAAATTGTATAGTCCAGTGTTGTCACTTATTATGAATCTAAGTTTTTATTAAAATGCTAAGGCTTGGCCATGATGCTTTAAGCTTTTTAAATATTTTTCATGTGTGGGTTTCAAGTGTCCTTTGAAGAAGTAGAGGTATATGTCATAGGAACAATACAAACACTGTCATGGAGTCTCAATAACCATTCACTGCCATAATACAGAAATTATTAGCGATGCCTCTACACTACCTCTCAGATTTTGTACTCTCTATAATTATTTCAAAAAGGGGTTTAAACTTGCAAAGATTAAAAAGCTAGACTCACATGAAATTTATAAAAGTCAACTTTTATATTTCAGGTTCATAACATCGGCCCTTATTCTAAGAAGAGTAAGTATGATGTGAATATGAATAGTCTCATATTGTGATAACAGTGCATTGATTTTTTTTTATATATTCATCGATTGTTATTTTGTAAATATATTGCCTGAATTTTCTGTGGTGTTATCTGTCACTTATCATTTTCTATCATCATATTAAAAATACCTTGTGCAATTTATTCTTCACTTTGCCATATCTATTTATTTCTTATTCATGATGTTGTTAAGTGTAGCCAGTAAAACTGCTAGCAGGGAAAGACAGCAAAATGAAGATAAGTTTTAGTAATTAATTTGTCAAGTAGCTAATAGTATCCTTAAACAAATTTTTTTGACTCCCAATCAACTTTTTTAAGATTTCAAGTCTCACCAATTATCATTTTGGAAAAATTTCATTAATTTATAGAATTGAAGTATTATACTTATGGAAGGTTTGGAATTTTAAAAATTCTATATTTTTTAGAGAAATTTGTACTCTGTAAGTATATAATAAATAGGTGTGATGATAAATGTGTCACAAAAGTTGAATTTACCAGTTGAAATGAATTGATTAATGGCAAACATTCATTCAACCAGTTTTGCTGCCTATTGTAGAAACCAATTTTTGCATTCTCATTAATTGTAATTTTACAAATAAACTTTGAATTTACTCTGTTATGGGTCATACTTCATTTTTTAAGCCTGAAGTCGCTGTAGTTACGTTCTCTATTTCATAAACAACCTGTGTTCTTTAGTTTTCTCATATAATATATTGAAGATGAAAACCTGGATGTTAAACAATGTAGCTAATAAAAAGATAGCTTAAGGATGCAATTTGAGTGGGTATATCCTTGTGAAATGAGTGGTTGATGTTGCTAGCCTGACATAATTAACTCATTCTATACTTATAATCTTCACCCTGCTGACAGTCTTGTCTTCCCCCCAATCCAATTACAATTCGAATCTCCATCCACTCTGCCCTAGGTGAACATACCCGGGGGGATGGAGATTTGAATATATTTAAAATTTCACTCTTCCCTCTACATCAATTTGATATGCTCCCCCATTTCATCAATCTCCATCAGGGTTTAATTTTTTTCACCCCTATTACAGTAAGGTCATCTCAGATTTATTAATAACAACAATGAAGTAAAAAAATTAATTCCCTGAAGCTAATGTATTTATAGATTGAAAGAAAGGAATAGCATTATAAACATGACGAAATTTAACTCACTTGAAACTAATGCTTTTTTGAATGCCTCTGAACAATAGCTAAAAAATAATATTTATTAAGATGCCATAAAAATGATAAATGTACTTCCCTGTAAATAATGTTAACATAATTTTATCTTATCGGACATTAAATAATTGAATAAAAACTCCAAAAAGGGTGAGAAATAGAGCAAGATCAAATGCAGGAATTGATAAAGAATGGAAACAAAGAAATGGAAAGAAAAGCTGAAACATCTTTGAGTTAGAAGGCACTGATATGAACACATGGTCAACTTCATTATTTGTAATGGCAGCGGTGCAATTCTCTTGGAATACGAAGATGAATCAAAGATATTGCACGGATTTGTGGAGCAAAATTTAAAGTGTAAACAAATTTAAGCAAGGATACTCAATGATGTCGTGGGTTAAGATGAGAGATCAGAACCTACCCACTGGGCTACATTAGATGCTGCAGTGCATGGACATAATGTGAGTAATGGTAGCAATATGGCTTTATTTAAGTTAACCTATAAAAATACTTATAGCTACTCTGTAAACACTTTGTTAAGTGCAAAATATTTATAGTAATTCAATAATTTAATTCTTGGCTTTGTGACAGTAGTCAAGTAGTCATAAAATCTGTTAAATTGAATATGTATGTATAAAAATATAAGTAAAAAGAACTTAAAATATGATTTCAATAGTATACGTTAGTCAAAAAGTGTGGACAACTCTCATTCCGTAAGCTTTTGCACACAAACGCTATGTTTCTTGTTGTATCAAGCACAAAGCCTTAGGGATCCATCCCTGTCTCCTCAGGCCTCAATATTGGGATGTACAGGTATTTTATTTTTGTTATTTATTAATGACTTACCATTAATAAATAAAAATGACCAAAGCATTAATACCATAATATTTTGCTAATGATTTAAACTTCATACTTTCTCATCAAAGTAGTGAAAGATTTCTGGTTAAAACACAAAAGGATTTAGACAGTGTCTGGAACTGGTGCTATGACAGCAAACTTAAATTGTAAAAAGACACATCTTTGTATTTAAGTGAGCATCCAATCCTAAGTTTTTAGGTCTAAGTGTTCAACAAACTGGTGAATGGAATGTTCATGTCAATAATCTGTGTTCCAAATTGCATGATATGATGTACACCATTAGGTTCCTGCATAACACAGTGTCTTTAGAGGTATGGAAACTTGTGTATTATTCAAATCTTTACTCCAGGGAATTTTCATATGGAATAGTGTTCTGGGGATCATCTGTATGAATGTTTACAAAGTTTTTTAATTCAAAAATGTTATTAGATGTGCTTTTGTTGCTTCTTATAGGATACCATGTAGGCCCATATTCAAAAAATTAAATGTTCTTACCATTCCATCCATGTATATATTTCCCATTTCTGTCTTCATTAAAAATAATATCCATCTCTTTCATGCTAATAGCGATATTCATTCACGTTCAACTAGAAATCATCACCACATCCACAAAAGATAAATCAGCAATTTGATATAAAAGCCCAATGGCATTGGGAGTAAGAATTTATAATACATTACCACACTCATTGAAACGAGTGATAAATTAAGTAGTTTCAATTTGAAACTCAAGAACTTTCTCCTAATGAAGTGTTATTATTCATTGAATGCATTTTTAAAGGATAAGCAGTTTTAATACATTGTGTTCTTTTTACATACATACTTAAATGTATGTGCTCTTATTTTTACTAAACATGTTCAGAGTGTATAAATGTACTTATATTGTAGTTTTGTTTATGTTTAACAACTCCTATATCTACATGATGTACTTGGGTGGTCTGAAAAGTTTCCGACTCAGAAAATTTTAGAAAAAATGTCTGGTGTTTTTCTTAGGTCAGAAACTTTTCAGACCACCCTAGTATATGGTCAGTGGACAATAAATATATTATATGAGCCAACAGAGTGCTTACTTCGCAATGAACACTTTTGGGAATGATAAAACAATATTATGAATATTACTGCAACCTACTCTACATCAGGTCTCTTTTCATCTATGTGTACTTCTTTCCTCCCTTCATCCCATCCAACATCCCTATGCTGTTCCTAACCTTTCCTTGTTTGCCTAACATTCTCCCCTCAATTACCTTCTTCAACATCCCACTGCCACTCAATTCACCTTTCATCCATTTTTCCTGCCTCCATAGGATATCTCCCAATAAACCCCTCTCCTCACTCACCATCCCTAGCACTTCCTCATTTGTTTTCCTTTTGGTCCATATCACCTTCTCCATTCTTCTCTACACCCACATTTCAAAAGCCACCAATCTACGTTCATCCTCCTGCTTCAGCGACCATGTTTCCGCGCCGTACATAGCTATACTCCATATCAAAGTTTTTACAAGTCTTTTCTTAACCTCCCTACTCAACGTCCCCGTCATCAACTACCTCCTCTTTGAGAAAGCCTCCTTCCCTAGCGCAATTCTTCTCCTAACATCCCTACTACTTTGACCGTGTTGGTCCAAAACACTTCCGAGATACGTAAACTGTTCTACCTGCTCTATTTTTTCCCTCCTATTTTAATGTTTAGCTTAGCCTTTTTATTTCTGGAAAATTGCATAATCTTTGTTTTATTAATTTTGATTTTAATCCCATATCTATCACACTGAACCTCCAATTCACTCAGCAATGCTTGCAACCCCTTGACTGACTGAGCAATTAATGCTTGGTCATCAGCAAACCTAACCGATTTTATGAATTCCCTTCCGACTTTCATTCCTACCTCCAGTTCTTCCCATTCCTCTCTAATCATTCCCTCCACATATACGCTGAACAGCACCGGTGACAATGGACAACCCTGCCTTACACCTCTTCCTAACACTGCCCATCCTGACTCTCCATTCCCCACTCCCACCTGAGCAGTCTGAAACATGACAGGTTGCAAATCCGTCTACTGGCCCTCCAATCCATTCCTATTTTCTGCAATACATGCATTAGTTTTTCCCAATTCACTCTATCAAGTGCTTTTTTAAAATCTACAAAACAGGCAAATACGTCATGATTGTATTCTATATTCACCAAAAATGATCATCCCCTAAGTAATCATTTGCCTTACTCTCTATCCTTTGGGATTACTATTGAAATTGCCAAAATAATTCAGTTATATCCCTAAACTGTACACGTACATTCCATGGTCATGTGTCCTCTTTAACCCATACACAATCTCTATGACAAAGCATTATTTAAGCCTTTTAGACTCCCTTAAATTTTCCCATTTGGCCATCTGACCCTTAATGCCCTCTGTGAATGCCTCTCTATATTCGGTTTTCTCGCCCTAGGAAAGCATGCACTTGCCTTTGTTTTGTATTGTGGTTGGACTTGTCTTGCCTAGCATAACTGCTGAGGTAGTTGAGTCACTTGGTATTTTTTTTTAGTTTTGAGAAAATATGTGATCCATTCACCAGCATAGTCTGCTGTTCCATCCCGTAGAACTAGTGGTGAAATAAATTAACTTGTGCAGTTAACTTCTCTTCGAAAAACGCCTATAATTCAATAGAGAAAATAAAAATTAATTCAAGTGATAATGGAACTATCACATATGTTTTCAGGATTCAACTCTATAATATATCACAATATATGTTGAGCAGAGGCAAAATTCTCCCCTGAGCTCAATAAAATTAAATTCATGTTTAAGTTCCTCTTGCTTCACACCAGCTATTACTGGGCTTCACACCAGTATTCAAGTGGAAACACCAATCTGAGGGAATTGCCTGAGAGTTATTATTTCCCTTGATAGACAAAAGGTGGCATTGCATAAGAATGTATATGGAGGAAAAATTCTGGAGAGAGGCAATGGGGTATTGTGGAACTCTCTGAGGGAGAGTTGGATCAGATAGTGACCTTAGATTGCCCAACAAGCAGAGATAAGCGTGGGATTTCCAGGGGCATCAGCAAGAGGTATTGTACAAGGTACTATCCAACCAAATGCAAAAATGATCGCATGATACTCTGCTAGCCCACTAATCAGGGCAATTTGAACCACAGGGTGTTCTTGAGAGAGTCTTCCTATACATTCATACCAACGAAAGGTTCGTTGGTTGGTGTTCTCAGCCTCTGGTTCGTATGTGACAGTGGGAAGCTGCCCTCCAAGTATGTAAGGCTTTTGGGGGTTAGGAAGGGTGTAATATTTCAGTACTTATCCTTAAGGAGTGATGTTTAGATGGAATCTTTCTTGAAATTTATTATTGCATTGTTTCTGTCCATTTATGAAGAAAGACTTTATTATCCTTGGTCAGCAAACACTACATTGTGCCAATACCCACAAATGAAACTCACATCACATTGGCTTGGGCATTTATCAAACCAGGAGGGAAATGATATTTGACACTTGTGATTTCCACTAAACTATTTTTATTCACATGACCCAGGTTTCGACACTTCATGTGAAAATTACATGTTTACAAATATATACCCTTGTTGATGAGAGGAAGGAGGGACTGGGGGGTTTTGGAGGGCGGGAGGTGGAAACTGATTAGTTAGGTGAAAGGGTCAAGGAGGTGGTACATTGCAGGGGCTGAGTAAGGGACAGAAATGCACTGAATTTGATAGTTTCAGGCTCTACTTTATGAAAGTTCATAAACACTGAACTAGGTAAACCCCACACGTTATATAAACTTCATCACACCATCACCAGTCTCGATGAATAGGCAACATAGGATACCCGATGATGTTGCTCAGTGATAAAAAACAAGTTGCCTTTAATCATAGCATCACATTATTGATGTGATCAGTAGATAATTGTAGTGACATGCTTTCATCAAATCTAGTACCGAATCCACTCACTCAATAGGCAACTGGAATGGATTTTTGGCATTCTAAGCGTTTTATGAAATACCCTTTAGTGAAGGTTAATACGGAAACATTGGCAAAGAAAGACGATATCCATTTGTTTAAAGTTCCACCGATCACCTATTGTAGAGAAGGCATTACATGGAAATCAGATAACCACCTGGCTCTATAATACAAGTAATTATATTGAGAGGCACTGGATAGAGCGAGAATAATTTGTAAGTTTTCGATGTGTGTGATGATGAAAGTATTCCATGTATGGACTTAATTTTCAATATATTCAAGCGTTCCGCGTGGAATGTATTCAAAACCACACTGGTAAGTGGAATCACCACTGTATTTTAGCCATATTCGAAGTAGTAGCCTTATGTGTCCCTCCGCTGTCAGCGGGTTTTCCTCGCCGTCTGGAAGATAGCACCCGGAATGCTGCTAAGCTCCCTCGTCACGGCCTGTTATATCGCTTCCACTGAGCCGTGATGACGTCCTTTCTGTACAAATTAGAAGCGGGGGAAGAGGAAGAAGTCCGGTGGGGCATTTTCTAAAAAATTTGGATCCTCATTCACATGGCCGAGAAGCTATGGGCAGAATCGCGTGCGAGTTTCCTTTTGTTCGTCCGAGAGCACTCGCGACACTAACTTCGCACACAACTTTCTCATGCCGATGTTTTCGGTCACAATTCGATGTACATCCCTTTAAGGAATGTCAAGTTCATCAGAAACCATGCGAACACAATCTGCGATCCCCTGCCTAACAAAGCCTTCACTCTTGCAAGTTTGTCGTCTTTTTTTTGAGGTCGAAGACGTCTTGAACGTCCGCACGTCTTCAAAATCTTCTCTACCCTCCTGAAAGAACTTGTGCCACTCAAAAACGCCAGATCTACCCATGTCGTTATCACCATAAACTGCCTTGAGCATGAGTCTCTTTCCTAGTTTTGCTCAGTTTTACGGAAAATTTGATGGCGTAGCTCTGTTCCAATAATCGGTTCATGACGGAGCGCAACGAGGTCACGTTATAGAAGTTTCGCAAACGAACTATCCGTATTCCGCAAAGGCTGGGAGCCAGCAGTCACTTTCCCGAGATTCCCCTTCCTCGAACCCAGCCAGACAAACCGCCGCCCGGTCATTCGTCTATCTTGGAAACAATAAGTCGTATTAATTTAGGGACAGACCTTGTATAAGAATAATAATATTCTTTTCTTCATTCTATTTCATCAAAAAAGTCGTTTCTCAGAAAGAGATCAAGTGGGAAAATGTTTCCTTCGCGATCTCACGAAATTGTCAGCCAATTAACGGTGAGTCCTACTTTCCAGCGAAGATGCATTTTATGTCGGTGCATACATTCTACCATGTCTCGCGCGAAAGCTGGCGCGTTATTTGGAAGGAGGCTTAAAAGCAGTGGGATGAAATGGCAATACTCAAGTTTTGATTTCAGATTTTCAAACACTGCCCTTCCTTCCTTCCCTCCGACCTTGGATTACCTAGGTTTGACCATCCATTTTGAAGGTTTGTGTTTGCCAGACTGCCAATCAAATGAACTGAGTTGAAAAGAGAAAGGAAAGAATCTTTCATTTATTTCGTAGGAATTTCCTCATCTAAATAATTCTTTACATTTTTCTATTCCGGAAAGGGGTATCATTAGTAAGAGAATGGTAATTAAGGAATCCAATGGTGGAACAAGGAACGGTTATTAATCGCTTCTGCGTAATAAAAGCAAGGTAACGGAAATTGTGTCTGGTTGGAGTCCTTCGCGAGAACTTAGCTGGTATTTAATTGGAGGAGGACATTGGGTGGTGGGGAAGAAGTCATCCGAGAGCAGACCAATTCTTACGTGCGGAACCGTAGAATCTCGGATGGGCTTCAACATCCACCTTCCTGCGCCCTTTGGCGCATGCTTTCCCTGGTAGGTAGAAATGCTCTTCTTACGAGTAACGAACTGGGCACGTCGAACGTGTATCTCACGAGAACCAGTCCACGCACCATTTCCATATATTTCGGGCCGGTTCATCCCAAAGTGATATTTTAACTATTGAGCGGGATTGAATCGCCATACATCACGCAGCTAGAGATGAATCATAGTGTTCGGCCGAAAATAATTCCTCTTCAGCTTTGTCTACGTTGAAACTTCGTTAGTACCGAGATTTCTCTCAACGAAGCACTCGCAATCAAAAACCTCAAATCCGATGTTTTTCTGCAGCAGCTCGGTTTCTCCTCGACCACACCCAGAACTTTTCTGATATACATTTAAATACGCTATTGAACGTTTCTCAGAAAAATCACTAATGTAGGTCGCCAATTATCACCTTCTCTAGTTCAAGTTAAAACAGATTCGCAGTTCAGAAACGATAACAATATTTTAGGAAAAAATATTTGCGATTGAGACATTTCAAAGGGATGCTACTGGTCAAGAAATTTTCTCCATGAAAGTGTGATAATATGTGACGTGCGATGCTTCCAAATTTATGTGGGCTTCATTACTCATGAGTAGTGGTTTCCTGGCTTGCGCGAAAATATTTGTCTGTAACTCCAAAGCAGAATAATAACCTTACCAAATTGTTACGAAATCTGTCTACGTGACTTTAGAAATATAGTCAATTTGCCATGTAATTTAGTAGTTCTCATCACCGCAAGAGAAAAATATTCAAAGACAGAAAAATAATAGATAATATCACAAATTAAAGAAATATGAATTGGCTACCACCAATAAATACGACTGACATGAAAGTGGCAATTTTCAATGACGAAAACCCATTTTTTTTACAATTAATGTACATGTACACCAAAAAGACATGCTCCGGAATGATAGTGTCCAATATTTTTTTTTTAAATCAATGCTACTGTATGTGTATGAATCAAAACACTATTTCATAAAAAGAGGTTTGACATGTAAAGTTGGGTGATATTCATATTCAAGGGAAAAGAAAACAAAAATAATATCATCGCAATCGTGACATATGTCAAATGATTTTCATAAGCTTCAGCTATCAATCGCTTTTAACCTTAATGAGGAAGTACATGCCTATCATACTCTACCCCACTATCATCACGCCGACATAGATGAAATATTGCAATTATAAATCCTTAATTTGCCGATGGGGGACAGCAAACGATAATAATTCCTTTTTAATCAGTGCGACTATATTTTAAAATCACGAGCTAATTCAACATCCAACTTTTGTCATTAATGCTAAAAATCTAAATTAGCCTATTATTTTTATCTTCTAAATCCCAAAAGATCGCACCACAAACATTTATACGTTGATCCCAGAGGTGTTCGGATTTTTTCGTCAAAAGCAGATATTTTCTGATGCTCGTTGATTTAAGCTAACATTTTCATTTACACCTAAATCACACTCGACGAGCTTTTTGTTTAAGATTGCCAAAGAAATCGCAGTTTAGTAATGGGATATAAAAACCTGTATATTCCCAATTTTTTGCAGTACCCCTTTTCTTTTTTCATTCAAATATGTTTTTTAGGTGACGGGGTTGTTGCTGTGGCACACTTATTCCGTTTCCTATAAAACTTTTCCGTTTCCCTTAACCTATTAATTTCCAACTGGCATTTGAATCAAGTCCATGGTACTTAAAATTTGGAAGTAACATGAAAATGTGACATTCTAAATATGTTAATATCCCGATCGTGTTATCAATGGCGCAGAGATATCATTATGGACTACGTCACATACATGTTTACTAAAGAATAAAACCGATTAATTTCAAGAATAGGTATGTTAGCAAACGATTAACAACCTAGCCTCGTCCTTCCCAAATCCTAGTTTTGCTCTGATCAAATGATTTGAAGATAATTTTTCCCACCAACAAAAAGAATGCGTAGAAAATTAAATACTTGCCAAATTTTTTTATGAAAGACGGAATAATACGATTTTGAAAGGATACATCCATGAAAACCAGGCCTTCGAGAAACAATCGATGGCTGTACGATACGTAGACGTTTCACTGGAGATTTCAACGCTCGAAGAGGTCGTGGGTATTTGAGAAATAAAATCTACTTCTTCCATTATATGTGTTACAATAAGTAAAGAAAGAGAAACGGCGAAGTGTAGATTAAATTTAACCAGGATTGAAAAAAGGAGTTGAACACTCGAGTGTACGCAAAAAGAATACTTGCAGCAACACGTAAAAATTTCCTCACATTGATAATTTGAAAGTAATATTCTTAATAATTCCAGCCGTCCCTAAAATTAGCGAAAAATAAGGCAATGAAAGTTTCCCAAAATATTTGACAGATCCGGAGAGAGCAGAAGATTGAAAAATTTTGGCGACCTTCCTTATGCATTCACTCCTTCAGCTACACCTTCACTTCCTTGACCAGTCCTTTCGTTTCGTGAGACTCAAGAAATCCACTCTCAATTGAATTTGCTTTAAGCACTGATGCGTTAGTCTCTCTGCAGTCCCGTCATATTTTATTCCAATCCATGATCATATGCATTAGCCAATTAGAGCAATCTAAGAAATTAACTGTGATTACAATAAGTCCTAGGGCATGGAGTGCGGAATTCACACACCTGCCACCAACTGTTTCCCAGTAAAACAACAGTTACGGTGAAGCTGATGGTGTCCAACATGTTGTCTAGATTTGAACCCAGGCTTTCCGGTTATTCGTCGAACACTCTACTCAATAGACTACCACGTATTAGTTCATCATGTTTCGAAATGCCTCTTAGCCATATCTCTTCTAACTTGTACTCTTTTCCGCGGATTTCTTTTCTTTCTCACACTTGTCACCATCAGGCCTCGGGAGTGTCTCCGTGTGCTTATTTCCGAACAACAGGACTCAATGCGCACAAGCAATTTTTTTCTCTTACGCTGTTTCCGTGTGAGCTGAAGCCTTATTAAGCACAACTTTCCCTGGTTTCTTCAATCAGTTCTCATTTTATTTTTCCATTCGATGCTGCCTTACTTCCATTGTGATTTACTTATTGCGTGCTCGATGAATCATCTGATCTACACTCTTACTTCCCAGTTCCCAAATTTTAACTCTCCCGACGCTTAAAATGAGTTTCATGTTCGCTGGTAATGGAATCATTATTCTGCGGTAAGAAGCTTATCTCAGAATAACCACTTTCATGCTTTAAGTCTTACTCCTTACATCAACTCTGTCACCCCAATCGGTACCCTGCCCTCTGGCCTGCTCATGTTCCCCGTATCTTACTATCCCCATCCCCGTAATCACATCCTCCTTAGATTTTCAAATAATCTTCTTCTAATATTTCTCTCTAAATACTCATAATAACTATCTACAATGCACTTATTCGAAGGTTCTCTGTTTGTCAATAAATGTGCCTTTTGAAACTTTCTCTCAAGAGCCAATCTTAAGAAGAGAACGGCACCTTTTTGTTGAAGCCATACCCCAAAAAATCCGCGATTATTGCCTCCTATCATCTATCCAGTTATTGTAGTTCAATTTACATTTTATATTTTCAAGCATAAGAAATGAGTGTCTGAAAATATTCATACATTGGCAGTCACTTTAAATGGAACTGAAACAACAATACTCTAATTGAAGTCGGCGGGCGTTTCTCCAGTATCCTATTCCTTACTTAATTGTACAATGTGTTTGAAGTGCCTACCTTGCTATTCATTCAATAAATTAAGAAAGTAAATATAATTAAATAAGCACAAATGACACAAGAATCCTAAAAATTGTTATCTCCTGGAAGAAATGAATATTTCATCTCATGGCTTCACATATATTAATTATTCAAAAATATTAAAAACATGACGTTTCCTTGAAACAGGATGTTTTTCTTCACCTCCTAGAAGATTCAGGTAAAATAGAAAAAATGAATCAGACTGTATGTGCGTACCAGTACGGTTCGGAAGGGGAATAGCTCCCCAAAATAAAATTACTAAATCTCCAGTGCATCATAGTACCTAGCGTCCAGAGTAGACTTCTCTTGAATATTAGCTCTTAGTCCCTCTTCCAAAATTACCTCTCGATAAGCCTATCCTCGCTAGAAAACACATAATTCAATGCATAAAATCATTTTTCCCCCGAATTGGGAAATAGAAAACCGCCGCTCGGAGAGAGTTTCTATCCGGACGTTTTATACTGCTGCGTCATCTGGGGTAAACTCGCAAATCGACGACTGCTGCAGACTTTCTGGAGATAGTTTTTCAAGGGCGATCGATTTCTTTGAATTTCCGGGATTTTAGAGCTGATTTTATTTCAGGTGAGCGGCATCTTGGACAGGAATAGTGGCACAAATCCGTACTCGAAGTGCGTAAGTTGAGAGAGTAACTGACCTAATGACCTAATTCTTGCACCACGGCAGCGCAGTCTACAGTTCACGTCAAGACCAGAGAGGTGAGAGTTAGGAGTAGGTCGTCTGTTCACGCTCCTCCAAAAATTGCCGAACGAGCTTTCAAGTATTAGATAATAGAGGATGTGTGGAAAAATCATCTGACAAAGGATAACAACGGACGCCACCACTAGCAAGAATAGTCTCTGTGCTGACCGTGAATCGACCCAAGTTCTGACAAAATGTGTGTGAACCTAGGGAAAAATACGTGTTCGGTTCTTCTTTTGATATCATGTGGGTATTTGACTAGCCTTTTACTTACTCTCTGGGCTTCTTTGTCATCTTCTTAGTATACTACTGTACAAGCAACCAATACTTAATTTGTCTTCAAGGTGCGGCCTATGTGATCGACGCTCTAATTGTTCCGGAAGAATTGCCTTCAATTTTGTCATTAGTTTACTCCAATATCCCTCCAGTTAAAAAAGGTAAGAGCTCAATGGTATCTCTAAGATGTAACATTCACTCCAATTTCTGTACTGAATTAAGCATTTTGATTGGCAATTTATTACAGTTGTACATTCGCTTTCATTTTTCGCAACCACAACGGTTGGTTAACGTGACAAATGTGTAAGATTGGCCCGCTTAAATGCAAGTTTCAGTACACTATAAAAACATTAACGAACTGGGATGAAAAGAGGTAAATGGTAGTAAATATATTAGAGTAATTTTTCTCTTTCTTTAAACTCTTGCAAATGTATAAATGCGGGTTTTAAAGTATCGATTCTGTTTTCCTATACGTGATGATTTACCAATGGCTTACCTTTGGCATAATACTCGCTTACGGACGTGAATTAAAACAGCAGCGGAAAATAAAAGTGCAGCTTTAAAAAAAAAAGAAAAAATGTGAACATTTAGCAGCCAAAAACTGACTCGAAGTGGAGGAATAACGTGTATCATTACAAATAAATTTTGTATACACCTCGAAAAGACGAGGTTCTCGTAAATTGAAGAGCTAACAATGAAAAGTATTTTAAAAATCTCGTTTCGGTCAATAAATTGTATCACATTTTAATATACCATACGAAGAGGTTAATGCATATTATCAAAAAGACCATCAATCTCATCTAAAAATACAACAAATCTCTAAGATCAACGGCTTTGCATAATAGAGGGGGACATTACCTTTTAAATCTACCGCGGGAAAGGACCGCTAGGTGTGAAAACTGGGATTCCGAGTGATAAAGAGTTGCAAATGTTTTGGCAAGTTTGTAAATAAATCTTTGATTGGAGTTGGCGCCGCTAACATTTTAAACACAGATGGGTAGTCAGGAGGGCAACGCGTTGACTAAGTTTGTGGTTACAGGAAAATGGATTCAATTAAAATGCCTAGGCACTTACTTGAAGCGGCAAAATACTTGGCCAATGGTCTTTCAATATCACAGAGTGAGAGTAACAGGGGAAGTGTTATACATTCAAGTTTATCTGCGTAGCATTGCAGGCTTTACCTAATGTACGCGATTGCGTCAATATGGATATTTAACATTTATTTAAGAGTGACTCAATATGCCAATTACCTGCCACTCTGAAAACAATTGTATTCTCTTCTAAGGTATTTATTTTTATGGCACAGTATCAATGAAAAAATAATCGGAGCCAATAGCTCCTGTGAAGGACATACATTGGATCTTTAGTAGCAATTCAACATCAACAAAGATGAGGGAACTGTAACTACAATTTTTGAGTGTATGGTCCCGAAACAGCAATCGACAATCAAGGAGAGGTGGAGGGTGGGAAACATGTCCAAAGATTAATTTATTTTACTCCTGGAGAGGCATTCTTAAAGGGGCATTCCCAGTTAAAATTAATCTCTTACCTCTTTAAATTGTGCTATACAAAGTGCAACAAAAATATTTAACTCTACTTCCCAAGTTGCATCTTAGATGGGTTAGTTAACAATAATCACTATGATACGAACCTCTCTGCATTGGTACTTTTTTCAAAGTAAGCGGACACCAAATTAAACCACTATTAGGCACCTAGTTTCTTCATGGCAATGCATGCCATCAGCAGGCTGAAACATACATTTACACAAACTCATAAACAGCTTTTACCACTTCTTACATATTTATGTAAGTTGTAAAATATGATAACCATTTGGGAACCAAGAGTTAAATAATACTATAAGTGATGTCGTTTAAGTTATTTTAAAGGTCTTAAACAATTGTTGAAATACTGTTTTCATTATTAGTTAGTCAACCAGCTAAAATAGTTCATGGGTGGATGCAGACTGAATGAACACTGCTACATTTCTTTGTCTTCCCCAAGACAACTTGACATACCTTACTACAATTGATTGCAAACCTGATGTTGGACACCATAACCTCATCTGTTCTGCATACATCCTTCCCTTCATTTCATTCAACATAGTACCTATCCTTTTCCAAATGTTTTCTTTTCTATCAGTGTTCACCAGTCCTTGGTCAATCAAAATGTTCTGCATCCATGTTCCTTACTGCCTCGAGATTTGTCCTCACGGTCCCTTCTCCTTTCCCACCATATACCTATCACTCTCTCATTTGTTTTCCCACTTCATCTCTTCCACCTACTTCACACACCCATCTCAAAAAGCCTCAAATTAATACCCATCATCTTATTTGAACAACCATACTCAAAATCCCTGTTATTGAGCCCCTCCTGAAAGCTTATGCCCATTATTAAACTTGGACCATACCAGTTCAAAATACTTTTGAGAAAATTAAATTGGTCCACCTGCTGCTTATACCCTCCTATTTTAAAATTTCACTTAGCTCTACTCTTTCTTGAGAAAAAGTCTGTGCCAAAAATAATAAAAACCCTATGAAGCCAAAGAACTGCAAGGACCCATGAACTTCCATAAGGAGAAGATGCAATGCATATAAAATACTATTTCATTTATAGTTATCCCCAGGAAGAAGTAATCAAAATTATAAAATAGATTTTACAAAGAAAATGAATACCATATAATTAAGTCTATTCTATTAGAGGGAGGGAGTCTGGAACATTAGCATTTGAATATGCCAGTAACAGGACACAAAACCCTGAGCTATGATCAAAGTTCCACACACTTGCTGCTTAAACAACCATATTACTAAGAGGATGCCTAGAATGGTGCCCACTGTAAATATTGAATTCCTTTATCCTACCATTAATTTTAAGATGCACTAAAAATCAATTGGTTTTAATTGTTAATAGTGAAAAATCCAAAAATGGTTTTAAAAACTAGCACAGACTTAAAGAGACGTTTCAGGCGTGATATGGTGGAATATCATGATTAATTAAAATTGGCAATTTTCCACAAAATAAAATTTTATTAATAAGACCGGTTTCAATGTAACTACATCATCTTCTGTGATGATGTAGTTACATCGAAACCGGTCGTATTAATAAAATTTTATTTTGGGGAAAATTGCCAATTTTAATTAATTAGCACAGACATCTTCAACGATGTATGAAATAAGACAACAGGTTGGAAGTGTCATTCTGTTCCCTATGCCCTCTATGACTTATCAAACAAATATAGTGCCTAAAAAATTATAAAATTAAAGGGGCGTTGAAGAAGTCCACAACTCAAAGTCATGGACTTCTGGAACATGAAACCCTCTATTCATCAGCTAAAATTGACATGCCACCAGTTGGATACAGGTGTAAAAAATGGTAGAATTAAATAAATTAGAACAGGAGTGAATTAAATATCCATACAAAAATCTATAATGCACTAATGACATTGCGTGCATTATTTTCATAATTCAGTTGCACCTGACTCCATAGAAATCATATCTTCCGGCCAAAAGTAATGCAGACAGATTTCAAACTTATCTCTGATGTTTTACTATTCCAGGACTAGACTCCAGGGTGGGACTTGGTTTTCGACTAGGTGACCATGCAGATTTTCAAGTTTTATTTGAAGTTGGACCACAGACCAACACACAACCCCTTGGATCTGAAGAAACTCAAAGGAGAAGGCATGTGACAGTTGATGTCCCCACGCAAAAGAGACAAGTCACTCCCACCATAAATGATAACCCAACTGCAGACACTGAGAAGAGCACATGGCTCACAAAATGGAGAGCAGCCTATTCAAAGAATTAAATACTTGTTTAGCCAAATACAAATATACAATCCTATTTATCATATGTAGAATGAAATTTTTTGAACTCTTAAATGTATTTCATAAGAACGTAATTTGGAAAACATGAATGTATACTATTTATAAAATAAAAATTGAATAATTTTTATACAAGTGAGCATTGAATTCTTAAAATTTTACAAGTGATGCCAACCTCATTTCTGCAGTGTCTTTTCAACAATTGCTTCAAGTTCACAAATTAATCATTTAGAATGGCTTGTATTTGTCAAACAATAAAAACTATTAAGTACATGTTCTAGAAATGGTTAAAACAATTTTTTAAATGCTGTTACATTTATACAATGAAATCCTTAATTGACTCAGGATTGGGAAGAATATGTCAACCCATTCTCACTGCAAAATGCATATATGATATTATTATGAGAAGAATCAACCCCAGCCATACTCTTTAACAGTGGGCAAAGGAAAAAGTGAGGAAAATAAATAAATTAATGAAATTAAATTAAAATAATATAGGGGCTTTAGAACAGAACAAACGTTTCAACCAAAATATAATAAAAACACTCTGGCTCTACTAGAGAGCATCGACTCTCGCCCTTATCAAGCACTCACCCAGACAGGGTTTGTGAGAGATTTCTCTCTGCACCAGCAGCCCACCAATCGCACATAATAAAATAAATGCAAATTAATCACACACTACCTGCTTGGATGCACTAAATAGCCTTGATTCTTGATAGTCTCAAGAACTCACACAACCAGGGCTTGAGAAGATTTCTCCCTGTGCCAGTGGCCCACCATTATGCAAAATTTGCATGCATATGCACCTTTATGCAGTGGCCCTTGTCCGCCTGTAAAATAAGTCTAAAAACCATGGATTAAAAATTATGTTAAAACATAGGTGGTTGCTGACAGTTGAAGCTTTGCAATAAGTTGTTGGCTGCAAATCAGAATGGTCCTGCACATTGTCAAAGGTGGTTCCCGTAAGTCAACATTGATACTTAGAACTTGGCTGGTCCTGAATGCACCTATGGCCATTTGAAGCGCGGTGTTGTGGACACATGTAAGGGGTCTCAAATACAACTGTCTAGCCAAAGAGAATACTATAGCTCCATAGTCCAATTTTGAATGCACTAGGGCATGGTACCATAAAAGCATGGTAGTGCAGTCTGCTTCCCATGTAGAGTGACTTCAAAATCTAAAATATTAAGGGTATGACTATATCTCTCATGCACTGTTCAGATATGCTCCCTCCAGTTTAGTCGGCAGTAAAGGATCAATCCGAGTACAAAGACTCCACAAAGGGGAGGTTCCTGCCATCCGGGCTTAGTGTTGGTGAAAAGCTATATCCGCGAAGTCAGACGAAGAAGACGACTGCCACCACAGGTTGGCGTAGTAGAAAAGCTTCCCGGATGAAATTATCCATCCGAACCAAATGGTCAGTCGTGCCGTGGATCTGTCTCGCATAAAACCTCATTGAGCATCAGAAAGAAAATGTCATCTCTCAAGGCACCAAACGAGATGTCAATTCGCCTTTCTTTCCATTAACTTACAGAGGCAGCTGGTGAAGAGATGGGACGGTAGCTACTGGGGTCATTTTTATCTTTTCCCTGCTTCGGAATGGGTACCACTACAGACCCCCCCCACCAAGAACTGGAGAAGTTACCCACAAACCACAACTGGTTGAGGGTATTGAGGACATCTACCAATGAAGTCTCCAGAATATTCCGGAGGAAGGCATTGTGAATCTGTCCAATCCTGGCAAGGTATTATGGGAGTCTGCAATGGCTTTTTTTAATTCCCAGAAGGAAAAGGGCTTGTTGTATTTTGCCCCGATTCAGCCCTCACCAAAGTGAAGAGGGATGCTCTTGATTCACCTCTTTTAGCTGAGGAAACCTACTTCATAACTCACGTTATTGCTGTTGGTCGCAAACTGATGGGAAAATATCTCACTTATTTTGGGCAGTGAGTCCACCACCCGGCCAGCAATGAGTAGTAGTGAGATACCAAACGAGCCCTTAGACCCAGAGATTTTCATTACCCTGTCCCATACCTGTGCAAGTGGGGGTTCTTTGATTTTGGAGACTTAGCCCATTCAGGAAGCCCTCTTTGCCTGCCTTATGACTTGTTGGGCCCGCACTCTCAGTTAACGGAAAGAGGCCAGATTCGTTGCCATTGGGAACTTATTAAAAATGCACAATGCTCTTTTCCTCATCCAGATCGCCCTGTCGAACTCCTTGTTCCACCAAGGGACAGGCGTGGGTACTTGGGTATCCAGGGAACCGAGGTACACTTGCGGTCACTGCTGCTATGAGCAATGACATCAGACACTAGACCTTGTGTACCGGGTTGAAAGAGGCCTTGTATTTAAAAATTGGCCAGTTGCTTGACTAATGAGCCAATTCTCAAGAGGTTTAAAACAGTTCCAAGGTATGGCTCCTTTGGCGAGTAAAAGAGTAAAGTGTAGAGTAAAGATCACTCCCATATAGATCATCGTTAACGGACATCTTTGGCTTTGTAGCAAAACTTCTCGAACATAAGACAGATTTATAGATGAGAATCCTCCATTAAAATAAGTTTTTCACCACTAATTAATAAAAACAGGTTAGAATCCTCAATAAAATCGGACCAAATACGTCCTCTCCGATTGCTCAGGTCCATTGGGCCTCCCCACAAGGGTTTGTAGGCGTTAAAATCGCCCATTAACACAAATGGCTGAGGTAACCAACTGGCAAGGGCTTCTAAGTTAAAATGTAATACTGGTGCACCCTCTGGTAAATAAATGTTACATAAAATTGTCCTCTCTGGGATGTACACTGTGACGGCCACCGTCTGGAATGAGGTATTGAGTTGCACTCGGGAGGTGTATAAGGCCTCCCAAACTGCAACTGCTACTTCGCCTTGGGTTCGTTGACCACCGGTGTCGTCTAATCTAAAAACAGTGTACCCCCTTTAAAATGCCATTGTCAGCCACCTTAAAATGAGTCTATAGATGCAAGAGAGGTTAAAATCTTGTATTAAAACAGCGATCTCCTTGTGGCGATAAAAGCCATTCGGTCAATTCCAATTCAAAATCCATGCAATTCCACCGCAAAAATAAGTTATACATAAAATTTAGAAGGAATAAATAGATACATAAATTAATAAATAAATACAGATACAAAGTGGTTAGATGTCTGACATATGGAATGATCGTCATTTAAAACGATGTTTCCTCTTCCACTTATTTGCAAGGACCTCAGAATCGGAGATACTGCCATCTTCATCTGTTACCTTCGGCTTCCTTGGTTTTACCAGAGGCATTGGTGAAGGGGTCTTCTCATGCCTTTTCAACATTCCCCCTATGTTGGCTTTTGGTGGATTTTTTTTAATGACCCACCAGATTGGGTTCCACATTTTGTTGGTCCCTATTAGTTACTTTAGCCAGTTTCTTTTTTGGAGCCTGTATTTCCGGTGCGTTGTTATTATGTAGACCGACAAGTAGCCATGGTACACTTGGTCACTGGGCTTGACACAATGAAAGTAAATGACCAGGAGAATGTTGGGGCAATCAGTGCCCTGTATTTTCTCCTCGCTTCCAAGTATGGTATTTTGTCCATTGTCTTTACCTCCATGACCTTCCTCTCCTCTTTCATCTTCAGGCAGTCACAGGAGTATACTGCATGCATACCCTCGCATTTGATGCAGAGGTCCGGAGGTACACTCTTCACCCTCATGCATTCCTTGACCACAGTGTGGGCAGGTGGCCTTGCCCTCACATTGTGAAATGATGTGGCCAAAGCGTTGGCATTGGAAGCAACATATGGGAGTTGGAAATGAACGACCTCACTATGACCGATTCATAACCAACAAACACCTTGTCTGGGAGCCTATCAAGCACAAATGTCAAGATGACAGATGTCATATTGATCATCTCTCGATTGTGCTTTATGGTCATTATTTCCATCCATCTCACTTGTTTTATCTTCTCCATAACCCACATTTAAAAAGCCTCAATTCTAAATATATTCTCCTGCCTCAATGACAGAGTTTCTAAGCCGAGTCAGAAGTTCTGGTTGCCACCTATCTACCCAGTCTACCACTATCTTTTGTAATAGGTACATTCATTAACTTTACACATTTTACCATCAAACACCACTTTGAAATCCTCATAAAATGTTGCTACACAGAAATTTGAATCAGCTTTAATAAAAAATCTCTCACACAGCATAACAGCTCTTTTCAAATTTCTGTTGACTCAGCACCACTGTAAAACATTCAAAAAAGGTCAAGGGAAGCTGAACAAGGCAGTAGGAATTGACATTATCCCAACACAATTACTAAAGAGTTGGGGAGAAAAATGAAGGAAGGCATTATTTGAACTTGCCTGCAGCATTTATTTGGTCAAAGGTTTCCATAACTCAAATTTTATATTCCAGTCCCAAAAAAGTGCAAAGCAGCTGCTTATGAGGTTTATAGGATGATGAAGTTATATGAAGATAAAGAAAGATGTGAATAAAAGATAAATGTTTTCAAATGGACAGTAGCACTATGGAAATGAGACCTGATGTCTGTGAAAAGCATAGATTGGTAACTTATGAGATGTGGGTGTGACAAAGAATGGGGAAGTAACTGAGATGACAAACATGAGTTTTAAATAGGATGGACAAAGAGAGCAAGTTGCTGCATATTAGAAAATGAAAAGTGGGATAAGCAAACAGGGAAGAGTACTGAGATTTTGAAGGTCATGATAGATGGGAGAACACTGAGTAGTCAGGAAAGAGAAAAAAGGGAGTAGGCTTTTTAAACAGTACGAAGACAGCCAGAGACTATGACGAAACTAAGAAGGAAATAATGTAGGTCTAACAACAGGAAGTCCTGGCGACATGTTGAAATAATAATGCCCAAAACCTACCAATAATATAATATCTTGACGGCAAATGTTGGGTTGCCTAAAATCTTTTGGAATTAGTACTACATAATTTAGGTATTTATAACAAACCGAACGGTAATAGGGTTAACCTTGTGAAATTTATCCATTATGGAAAGGAGACAAACTATGCAAATTTCACTTGAATAGAGATTTATTCACGACCCGGGTTTCAAACACTTAATGTCATCTTCACCTGAAGATGACATTAAGTGTTTGAAACCCGGGTCGTGAATAAATCTCTATTCAAGTGAAATTTGCATAGTTTGTCTCCTTTCCATTAGGTATTTATGTTTTCACTTACAAAAACTATTTGAATAAAAACATTTTTAGGTTTTATTCTACTTAAATTCAAACAGTATGAATATTCCTGGTTTTGTATGGTACTGCCATACTGTACTAAAGGTACGACAATTAAGAGTACAATTACGTTTCACAGATTCCACACATCCTGTATTTGCACACCAATTATTTTCACTAACTTTATTCAGAAAGTAAATATTTTTACAATGTTAACTTAGGGTTTCACTGTAATTATAAATACTGGCTATTATTCACTACTTCCAGGAAATAATAATGTCAGAAAGACAAGAGGAAAAGGCAAAAAAACTTGAAAATCTCTTACAAACCCAAACTTCATGGGCATATTATTTAATACATAATAACAAACAGATTACAAAATATTTTATTTTACATAACTTAAAAAAAAAATCTATAGCATTAGCAGATTATAATTGGCAGTAAACTTCTAATGCCAAAATGAAATCAATCAAATGAATGACTCGGAATGTTTAATATGATTGAGTTATGCAGTGCATAATTTCTTAACTGTTTTACATGCTATTGGTACAATTAAAACGACGTTTATCAATTAATATTTTCTAATTTATTTATTCTTTAAGTAAGAAGAGGTGAATTTGATTACACTATTGTTTAAATTTTATATCAAAAATCAAAACACAATCATAGATAGAAAATAAGTGCCAGTACAAATCTTATGGAAACATAATAAATTTTTGATTGCGGAATCATCATCGAGTGATTTCAATCTGCATATTGAACCCTTGGGAAAATTAAAAATACATGTTGACTTGCAAGGAAATTAACCTTTTCCTTCATATGAGTATTCTTTCATAGAAATTATACATTGTAAACAATATTTCACCACTTTGTAAATTTCAAAATGGCATAGTTTGTCGTAAAAAGCATTTAAAAGTGACAAATTTGGACCTCAAACTTTGATTCAAATAGTAATTATTTTAAAACTACTAACACAAAGAGTTTAATATTTATACTTGAAATTTACCTTCAATGCATACCGTATATTTACTTGAGCAATATCATACACAATATATCTGGGAATATGTTAAGGTGCACACAGAAAATTGCAGTTTTACATAACTGATCATCTAAACTAAAACGGTATAGTTAATTATAAACTCATTCATGATAACCAGCAGTATTCCCATTAGATTGCCATAGTAACATAAGGAGTTTGATGATTTTGACTTCTCTTGCAAATGTGCCAACGAACAACAGAAAAAATGTTTCATCGGCTATAACAAGACCTTATTCGAGGCCATTGTGACAGAGCTTCCAATCGGTCAAAATACCAGACAGAAAAGCATATCATGAGATGGATTATGACCATCTTGGAGGTCTCTGCTAATGTAAGTTCCTTCCCGTGCTCGTTTAAGTGAATTTTTCACCACAAAGAACCACAAATACCCAAGGAATGGTGTATAGAATACTATAAATGGTGCATATAATAAAATATGGCATTTGAGAGTTGTGAAGAAGTTCTTCAAGTGTATATATAGACACAAATGTACACAACTTTATGAATGCAAACCCTGGATAAAGCCAGAAATGAATTCAATTTAAGTTTCTTATATCTCCTGCTCTCTTCCATTAAACTAACAGCAATTAAGTTTGAAAAATACACAAAACGTTAGTGATGGTGGCACTATGTTTGCAAAATCAAATTATTACTCGGATAATCTTACTGATAAACTTGGCATGAAGTGACTGGTATTTCCGAGAAATTTTATTGCAAAGTTTTAAATGACCCTAAAAAGTAGTTCAATATTTAAACTTTTAGTTCTAGAGAATAATTCAATGATAAATTCACATTCATTTCCCATGTCACCTATATTAATTTAACAAACTCACTAAAGAGTAAAAAACGAACTTTAAAATACTAAACTTTTACCTGATATCACTGATAATAGAATATAACAATCTTATTCTAAATTGACTTGTGCAGTTGCTTATTCACCTGTGCAAGTCAAAAGGTAATAATAAACATATGACCTATTTCTGTGATAATATGTAAATTCAAAATTTTGGAAGTAGTTCAGATACATGAGAAACTGTCTTCATATTTGAATCAAAATAGGACAAAATTATCTACACTGACAGAAATCAATAACAAATAAATAAAATGGTAAATAAACCAGCCATGTCATTAAACAACAGATTCTTTCTGTGTGCTGTATGGACTTCTTTAAATCTTGAAAAACCACAAATTAAGTTAAATGAAAGAGAAAATAGGCCTTGTACCATTACTTGTACATTTCACTGAAGTAAATACACTTGTTCATGTGTGGCTATGGTATTCTGATATTTAAGTTCAATTAGGATGTTTAATGCTTAATATCAAAGTTGATTGAGCAGTGATAAAGTGAGGCTACATTTTTTACTATCACTGAGGTTGCATTTTTATAATCATTTGTACATATGTTGAAAGAGCATCAACACATATTAATTGCAAACATTTACTTTGATTTTTCTATTGTTTATTCATTTTTGCTTACCACTGATTAGAATTTTAGATGACCATATTATAAATAAAATCACGGCTGGAAATATTAGAAAACATGTCATATATCAGACAAAACATCATGATGGCCATGAAAGTCAAGTAATAATTGTGACTTAATTCAGGGATAAAAGCATACGATCATTTGCAAAGTTTTTGTACCTTCATTGGATAATGATGGTTATTTTAAAATAATAAATTTTACATACCTCTAAGCACAACAAAATTAATGTTAAAGATTCTACAATACTATGTAACTGGAAATATAAAAAAGGATACTCGTTGTACAGCAAAGATGACTTAATGCTAGGCATAGCCACTCCTTTGCCAAGAGGAACTTCAA
Source organism: Hetaerina titia (assembly GCA_037158775.1). Taxonomy (NCBI): domain Eukaryota; kingdom Metazoa; phylum Arthropoda; class Insecta; order Odonata; family Calopterygidae; genus Hetaerina; species Hetaerina titia. The sequence goes on from CM073770.1 coordinate 67,835,339, forward strand.
CACCATCTGGTAAAACATGAGCTGCTTCTGGATTTGGTTGAGTCATACCAATACCTTTGACACTGTGCACATTTTTCGGGAGTTTTTCAACAAACTCTGCAGAGGTTTTTTCCATCCTGATAAAATACAACACATCAGTCCAAGTCAGTATAAATGACAGAATCTAACATGGTTATTCTACTTATAACATTAATAATGATATACACGAGGGTGTAAGCCACAATGTAGATAAATATTACATGCAAAAGGCATCATAAGAAAAGCATTTGAACATCTACAACTGTTTTCATTAAAATTGTCAATTACACCAGAGCCAAAGTAGAGGAAAATATAATATGTTTACATGCTATGAAGAAAACCCGGAATCAACTTAAAACATTATGGATATGTACAGAACATATGAACAGAATCAAGAACTCCACAAAGTTAAATATAGGACAAATTGTATATTATGGTAAAACTGAGCATTTAATACACAGGAAAAACAATTATGTAACTATTAAAATCACCAAATTAAGCAACATTTTGTATCAACATTAATTTAATACAAGTTTTACTTATGTTAAACCCTATTAACTTTTGTGAGTATGGGGGTTTTCGGTTAGGCATTGAGACAACTTGCTAATGAAGCACTAGTGGATTGGGAAATTTCAGCCAAAAACATCAGTGTTATCCAGAAAAAATTTGATGGAATTTATTTTCTGGGCAAAATATTTTTCATGTTAATGTTGTTTTGGGTAAACCATTTCATGGATAACAAATAAATATACAAAAAGATAGGAGCTGAAACAACATGCCTGAATTTTGTGCAAACCAATATTTCATGCTGCTCTTGTGTTAATGGTACTTCACTCAAACTTCAATCACAGTACTTCAATCTTCAAAACTTAGAAAAAAAAAGAATTCTTTTTTTCCAAACAAACATCTATTGAAGAGTAATTTGAAAAGATATTTACAATTTGTAATCATAAACCATTAATTTTTCCTTCAATGCTTTACTTGAATAGATCCACAACTGAATTAATTTAGAGTTAAAAAATATACTCACATAAGATTCTGTTTATTATGATTTAATGTAGTAAGAATTATCAAGAGCTCTACGGCCTCTAGGTTAAATTATAAGGGGGGAAAACTCCACTGGCCGTAAAAACGGCCAGTTGAGTTTTTACGGCCAGTGGAGTTTTCCCCCCTTATAATTTAATGATTTAATGTGACATTTTTCCTGTCCACTTACACTTATCATTTAATTTGAAACACTGGCGTTAACACAATGCTGCATCATGTGCATACTCAGATTTTGTATTCAAGGGATTCATTTCAGTGAAAACCAATTTTACAACGATTAGACCCATATTGCTACTTTCAGGAATGAATCCCAAGCATATCAAAATATCTTAGTTCAATGGTCACCCTCATTGAAAAATTTTAATGCAACATTGCAGTGATGCCATTAAAAAAACAATAATACTTTTTGCATGTAACTGAACATAAATTAATTTTAGGAGCTAATTTAAACACTTACATGTTGCCCAGTGCCACCTCACACAGCAATAATATACCAGTAGAATTTGTTGAGGAGGTGCAACAGTAGTTTGCAGACTTGGAAACCATATCTGCAAAGTAAATACCCTTTCCAAACATGTAGCCAGTAGTTGGAGCTTCTGGTGGAGCAATTCTCAATCCCTGGAATCAATTTTAATAATACATATTTCACAATGAGTCAACAATTAAAGATGCTTCAGCATCTCAATCTAATGCAATCAGGAGGATAAAAATGTTTGGGGATGGTAATTTTTAAAAATGAGGCACATAAAATGTATCCAATCCACTCCTGATTTAGTATCTGTACCATCCACCACATACGTATATTATATACCAAACCACTTTCACACCTCCAGCTGACAGGGAATAAAATTCAACTAGTCCAGTATGACATTGTGAACTCTGTCAGCTCAAGATGTGAAGTTAATGGAGGTACACTCTTTCATAAAGAGTGTAGCTTTGAAAGTTATCCCTCTACTCAAATTCCAGGGTTCATCAGGGCCCAGGAACTCACCAATGACTCATTACAACTACTAAAAATAATGGTGAAAGTGTGCCATAACAATTGAGACATGTCTAAACCAGAGACACCTATGAATGGAAAAGCAGCCTTTAAGCAAATATTAGAACAACAAGATAGCCCCTTTCAAGGTATAAATAATTCATTGTGATATTTAAAGGAAAGTAAAAGTCGTTATTCCTTTTAAATTTTTTGGATTGAATTCTGAGTATTTTTTTAATTTTTTCAAAATAGCCATAAACAACTACTGAGTCAAGTTCATTACTGCTTTGAATGAAATGTCACCAAGACCCATCCAGGAATGTATATTTCTTCCGTGATTTTTTGGGTGCCAGATATTCCTAGGAAACCAGAGCTGGCTAAGAAAAAGGACCTGCACCCACTACCCAGATGTGTGAATTTCACATGCTGTTGGGCTAAGTGAACCATCTATCCACCAATGAAACCAACCCAAAGATTGATAACTTTAAAAGAGAGGATTAACTTTAAATTGAATGATATACATTCTTTAATGCTTTTTATTATTTTTTTAAATTAAAAAGCAAGCATTTTTGACCTACTTCATAACACAGGAGAATATCAGTGTGTATCAACTGTTAGTGGGAAAAATATTCATAATATGGAGGATTTAACAATTATGGTATATCCATGACGAAATTGTTTGGGAGGTGGCAATTTTTGCTAAGTTCTTCAATTTCTTAATGTGAAAGGTGCTCAACCTATTGATATTCATAGACAGTCGACTGAAGTGGATGAAGCAGGGTGTATGGATGTAAAACATTTCTGTAAGGTTAGGAATGTTTTTCCTTTAACAAAATACAGAAACTTTTCGTAGGGTTTGAAGGGACATAAAAAATGTTTTTACCAACAGGAAGGAAAATGAAGGAAAACTGTTCCAGGAAGGAAAAGAAATTGCTGATGAATACTTAAGCACCTAATTACTAAATTTATATTTGGAATACAAGAGTCCATGTTTGCTACATTCTGTCCACAACCAATGCACTTTTTCAGCTATGGTTATCAATGAGCACAATTACTGTAGGGGACATAAGTGTCAGCTGCCTTTGTTTTACAGACAGTTGAGTATCTAGTCCCCAATAATCATGAACTCCAGTTATTCTTAGGTCATACTAATAAGCTTAGAAACATATGCTCTAGCTGCATAAATTCATTAAAGATGAACAGTTCGCCTAAGAGTAAGTACATGGCACCAAATTGCTTTTTCACTCAATGAAAATGCTCCTTTGACTTCAAGTTTGTTTCACAGTAAAAATAAAAAAGAAAACGTCATGCTCATCCATATGATTGAAAATGACAGGAAAACAGCCACTGAGCCATCAGACGTTATTAAACATGCATAACATGGAAAATTCAAAATTTTAGTCTGCATTGATATAATATATACAACCTTTCAGAAAAGTGGTAAATAACTTTCGCTTATGACACTTCCATGTCCATAGTAGAAAACTATTCTAGTCAAGAGTTTGATCACTTAACATAACAATTCATGAAGTCATTAAAATGAACTGCAAAATATCATTAAATTTCCTGGTTCATATCCAAATACCAGTCACAAAGTGTGCAGCTATACAAAATTCTAATGAACTATAAGTAATTTCTAAATAATCAGTCAGTAATAAGGAGTATTCAATACCAAGAGTGATATTTATAGGCATACAAATGATTGTTACATCAAGATTATTTTAAATTGTGTTGTAATTTAATATGGAAATCATCCCTCCCCTATTTTATATGGCTTCCTAAAAATCCCATCCTACTAAGGCTACCTCTCCAGAGAAAAGAACAATATAAATACCTGAAGCAGCCATCTAAATGGAAAGTAGCTCAATGCTCGGGTCTTCTCTGTAAGCTAATGATGAATGCTTTAGACATTTCTCCATAACCCAGGCATACCACTATTGAAATTGTTAAGTACATTCTACAGACTCGCAAACAATACTGCATTATTTCAACGCCTATTAAAACTCTATCAGGCACATCACATGGCTGACATTCTCCGCCGGTTTCCAAAAATACTTGGATCAGACAAAAAAGGATCAAAGTATTTTAATGTTAACACATAATATGCAGAAAATTGAATTGTCACATTAAAAAATAAGCAGCTACAAAAGTCAACATTTATTCATTACAGAATCTCAGAAATTCGACATCATTGGACCAAAATGCCTGAAAGCAGTCTTGTTTGTTCTCGGAAGCGTAATTCACAAATTGAAGTTTGAATGCAATACTGTATGACAATCTTCTCTCTTCAGATCCCATGAGGTTATCATTATTTTAACTTTTTATACAATGCTTAGTTTTTGTTATTATTTTGATATAATCAATAATTGTGCTAAAAGCAAACATTTCCTATACCTTTATGACCCCCTCATACTACTTCAGGTTGAATTTCTGTAGACTCCCGAATATATCGAGAGAAAGACACTATATATATGAATTAGCATAGGGGAGATATCCCTGTTATCCCAACGCATATTAAGTTTGGTGGTAGCACCACATGTGAGATGTAACTAAACGTGCAATAAAGAATTAAGTTATGAATTACTTGAATCTTTTTATGAAGTACTTTCCACAAAATGTTAAAACTGATGCTAACTCCAGAGTGAAAACAGTGATGTTATGGAAATTTGTAACCAAGGTAAATTCTATGCCTGATGTAGAAAAAACTCCTTAATAATAATTATTTTTCCAGTGAATCCCCTTATGCATATAGGTCAAATTTACATACACTTGTGCACTTCCGGCCCATTAGCTGATTTTACGACACATTTTGCAGTGAAGGAAGTGCACCTTATGAGCTGAGAAATACCGAACATAATAATAATACCTGAATCACATCATGCTTCATTTACAGCATAAAAAATATTGTTTCACCCACTTCTCGACATAATTTTGCTTAAAAATTTACATTCTTACCCAGAGTACACATTTTGTCACTAAAAATTTTACTAAATACGAAAAGCACACTGAATTTTCTATGTACGTATATTTATGTGGTTTGGTTAGGTAGGTGGGTTGAATATTTGCATGCTACTCCTAAGGTCACGGGTTCAAATCTTATCATAAACATGTGTGTAGCAAACTCAGGTGGATTGGTCACGAGACACCTAATGACAGGCATTGAGTGGGATTCCAGGAGCAAACAGGCCACCATATAATTCCTGAGAGCAACAAAGCAACCAGGAACACCATTAATTCAGTAGATTCATTCTCCTTCATGAGTCATCTTAAGTGGCTATCATTCGTTGCGATTCCACATGACCATTTACAGATATATTTTACTTTATGTAGTGCTTAATAGCATGAATTTCACCATAGATACTTTCTAGAAAACACCAAACACCTCACCTGTGATAAAATACCAGCATAGTTTGTTAGCCGGGAACCATGCCACAATAGCTTACGATTGTGCAGCTTCTTAAATGGCTTGAATCTCTTGCTTTCTCCATGCCTATTGAGTTCAAACACCTAAGCAAAAATAGATGAATGTCATAATTCAATAACAATTTTTGTGAACAAAAAACCAACATTCAATTTAAACCAAAGAGATTTATAAATTAAGTTAAAAAATCAACATATAGAGGTATATACTTACTTCCATTATCTCCAAGTCATACTGATCATGAGTCACAGCATGAGTGTTCTTTACATATTTCTCCAGGACACTAAACATTTCTGAACTTCTTTCAAGAACTTCTATATCCGTCTTCAGTTTCTCATAATGAGATTCAATCGGATGTTTTGAGCCATCTCCATCACTTGATTTCATTAAACTATATGCAATTTCAATTTCCATCAAACTCTCCAGAATATGCATTTTACTCTGAAATGTGCAAACCAATGTAATTAAAGTATGAATCGAAAAGTGATATTCCACTAAGATGTATTTATAGAGGCTGCAATTTAGAAAAGAACATAGCAATAGTCAGAACAACCATACCTTGATCAGTTCTTCGGAGTTCAACAAAGGTGGGTTTTCCATTCCAAAATCATGCGGTATCAATGTGTAAAATCGATTGGTGGCATCAATGAAATTTCCAGATTTTCCTTTAGAAGTAATAATTTCCTGCAAATCTGTCAGGATTGAGTAGGCTTGCTGTATATGCTTTTGGCTTAATTTTCCCAATGGCATTTTCACCAAATCCAACTAAAAAAAATATTCACATCAGAGACAAGTAATAGTGCCAAGCACAACATTAAAATATCTTGTGCAACAAGGCTTTCTTTGTTGAATGATTGTTCAGTACTTCCTGCATTCACTAATTATCCTCATTCATCAGTATTTCAATCCTAGGACTGGTTTACTGCAGCCCTCATTCTACTATTTTTTTAATACAAGACTGCATATTCTTGGGAGAATAATCTGGTGGTTTCCGTTGCATTCCACATTGCCGTGTACCATTGTGGCCAATACTCAAAACTAAGTACCTCCGTTAAGTACATAAGAGCGAGTAACAGCTGTACATTATATTAGAGGAAAGAAGTTATCACGCGCAAATGTATTAATGATGAGTTGGTTCAGTTCTTCAGTTCCTGGTTCAAATATATTGAGCTTAAAACTGGATACAGATAACGGTAACGCAAAATTCTGGAACCGATACTTACAATATGCTAGGTTGTGGTCACAGATTAATTATTTTCTTACTGTTACATGACAAATATGCAATAAAATGTGAGGAACTGTTTTCTTATAAAAATCCAAACAATTTTATGTAAGGTAATACAAAAAGTTATCATGAAGTACATTGATATCTAAACATAACAAAAAATCATCTTTCAGTTTGGAAAATTAAAAACAAATGACAAAGATTTCATATAATGTCCATCATGAGAAAGAGAGAGGCTAAGTTAAACATTAACATAGAAGCAGGTACAACAGTTTACCTATCTCGGAAGTGTTTTGGACCTACATGGTCAAAGTAGTAGGCACATAAGGAGAAGAATTGCGCTAGACAAAGAGGTTTTCACAAGGAGGGAGTTGATGACAAGGGTGTTTTGCAAGAATGTTAAGAAAAGACTTGAAAAAACTTTGATATGGAGCGTAGCTATGCACAGCGCGGAAACATGCTAATTGAAACAGGATAATAGGCACATATTGGAGGATTTTGAAATGTGGGTAAGGAGAAGGATGAAGAAGGTTAGGTGAGAGAAAGGAAAACAAATGAGGTAATAACTATGGTGGGGTAGGAGGTAGGATTGGAGAAATCCTAAGGAGGCAGAAAAAATGGATGCAGAGCATATTGATTGGCAATCTTCAATTTCAAACTATATCCAAAATCAAAGTTTTAACGAGCATTTTATTGATATCCTTACACAACAGTCCTGCCTTCAATACCCTGTCCTCCTTGTGAAAGCTTCTTTGCCTACTGCAATTCTTCTCCTTATGTCCCTACTATTTTGACCATTTTGGTTCAACACACTTCTGAGATACATAAAAGGTTCCAGCTGCTTTAGTTTGTGCCCTCTGACTAGGGCAGTTAAAAAGGTTCTCAGGATTACCATGTAACAATTATGATTTGAAAGAGTCACAGGCCAACCACCAGATATCAGCACTAGCTCAATGAGTTTCCCATGCAGTATTCGGTCATCCTTTATGAGTAACCACATAACCTATCAGTGCTCTGGGAAAGGTGATGGCTTCAGTTTTCTGGAATGTGAAAGTATTCTGTTGATATATTATCTTTCCACTGGTCAAACAATTACTGGACCTAACTACGCAAACCTCCTAGACCAACTAAAGCAAAAGATACTTTAAATAAAACCGGGTATGGCCCTTGACTTGAACAAAGTACATGAACTAAGGTACGAATTGTTGCCACACCCCCCTTATTCGCCTGATTTGGCTCCATTTCTTCCCCAACCTCAAACTTTTCTTTGATGGATGGAGATTCTCTTCAAACAAAGAACTAACAGTCAAAGTAGACGGATATTTTGCAGGCCTGAAGGAATCTTAATTTTAGATGGGATCAAGACATTAGAACATCACTAGACCAACAGCATTAGGGTACAGGGAGACTACATTGAAAAATAAAGTTTCCACTGAGATAAGTTGTTTATTCCTATTCCATTCCGAAAACTTTTCTAATTACCCTCATATTTCAATGTTTAACTTAGCCTTTCTTTTTTTGGAAAACCACATAGCCTTGTTTTATTTACATTTATTTTCATTCCATATTTATTGCACTGAATTTTCAATTCACTCAGTAATTCCTGCAGCCTTTTGTCTGACTGACAAACTAGCATAGGCAAACTAGGTCATCAGCAAACATAACTCATTTTATGAACTCCCTGCATTTTTACATTAAACAGCACCGGTAATAATTGACAACCCTGCCTTACTCATCTTCCTAAGACTGTCCATCCAGACTCACCATCCTCCATTCCCTCATGAGCAGTTTGAGATATGTACAGATTGTGGATTAGCGTCCAATCTATTCCTATTTTCTGCAATATATGCATTAATTTTCCTCAGTTCACCCAATTAAATGCTTTATTGTAATCTACGAAACAGGTAAAAATACCCTTAATTCATTCCATATTCCTCTCTAATAGTGATCTCGTTACTGAAATGGCATCACGCATGCCTCTATCCTTCCTGAACCCAAATTGATCATCCCCTAAGTAATCATTTTCCCTACTCTCCATTCTATTGGTGATGATCATGAAAACCACCTTAGAGGCATCTGGAATGAAACTTATTGCCCTAAAGTTCTCACATGATGTAGCCTTTATATTTTTTGGAAGAGGAACTAACACTGATCTCATTAAGTCTTCTGGTTAGATTCCTTCCTTATAGATGCTACGAATTAGCCCATTTAGACTTCCTCTCACATTTTCGTAAATCTTTAAAGAGTTCCACAGGAATGTTGTCCACCCCCACGACCTAATTTAATTTCATCTCTCTTAATGCACCTTCTACCACATCACTAAGTAAACCAGGGGCTAAGCTATCTTCATCTGAGTCATTCTCTTTCTATGTCTAAGCTTGCTGGCATAAGTTCTTTACCATACACTTCGATATATTCCTTGCATCTCTTCTGTTTCAACTGCAAATTTATCTGACTTATCTCTGTCAACACAGATCTCCCCTTCTAACTTCCCAACAGTGTTTTCACCTTCTTGTATAGCACACCTATTTCACCTTTCCTCTGTAAGTTTTCCATATCTTCGTATTGCATCTTCCACCACACTTCTTTTCCTCTATTTGTTACCAATCTCAATTAAGTATTCAACTCCTTGTACTTCCTTCTACCTCTATATTTAGATTCTTCCATTTCCTTCTCTCATCCATGATCCAAGATTTCCTTGTCTTCTCCCTATTAATAGTTCCCATAGTTTCTTTTGCAGCTTTTGATATCCTTTTGTTAATATATTACTGTTTTTCCTCAATAGTACTCAACTTTTTTCCCTCATTTATTATTTTCTCTACAGTCTGCTATACTCCTCCTTGACAATCCAGTTAATCCTTCTACATTCCATTTTATAACCCACCTCCCCTGTCCTATCTTTTTGAATCAGAGGTTACACTTGAATAAGTACTCAATGTGATGTGAGCACACATCTCCTCCCGGGAAACTGTGACTTGATCACGATCTTCCTAAATCTGAACCTAACCATAATAAAATCTAACTGATACCTCCCTGAGTCACTTGGCATTTTTCATGTTTGCTAATGCCTTTTATGGTGTCTAAACCAAGCATTGGTGATGATTAACCTGTCTCCTGCAGGACTCAACTGCTGTCTCCCTCCATTCATTCCTTCTATCTAAACATTAATCTCCCATCTCATTACCATCTCTCCTTTGCCTAACATCATATTCTAATCCCCCATCATTATCAATTGTTTACTAGCAGAAACACACCCTATTATATCTTATAACTGATCATATACTCTATTGATTTCTTCTTCATTATGATTGCTTGGTGGCATGTATACCTGAACAATGAGAAAGTTTGGAAGTTCTCTTCGTACCTTTACCAGTAATATTCTGTTGCTTCCTCCATGTTGACTATGCTTCTTCCTACCTTTTTCCTTCCACTGGGGTCAGATGCCTTTGCAGTCACCTCACTGAGGAACAGATGCTGCACAGACTACACTTTGGGTGGCTGTTAACCTTCGACCTATCTGGTACGGGTGACCCTACTACGGGAAATTATCTTTGCCTCCACCAGCACAGCTCTGAGGGTCATTGGAATGCACATACCCTTCCACCACATTAAGGTTTGTAGTCCATGTGAGGGTAGTATACCATTTATACGATGAAAAGTCTAAAATTATTTATATGAAATACTATCTGAACTAATAAATTAAAGAAAAATAAAAAACATACCCTAAATAGAGTAAATATAGTCTTAAATCAGACAAAATGAATACGAAACTTGTCCCAAACACTGCCCAAGTTACAAAATTGAAAGAAAGAAATGAAACTGAAATGAAATCTAGAATGAAAAACAACAATGAATTGTAAAAAAACTCAATGCAAAAACCATTAAGTGTTTTTGCAACTACAGACCAATGTTTTCACAAGCTATTTCAAATATCAAAATGTTTGCATTCATACATGATGTTAATTCCTTTTTCTTAGCCATACATACAGCAGTACTACTGCATAGCATGTCTAAACTTGAGCTGCCTTTCCAGGTTTTGACCTCACCCTTGGACTTATTATTATTATTAGGTAATCTACCAGTTAAGGTAGGTTTTTGGATGGATACAACTATCAAATAAACATTTTGTGACTCCCCGCCTAGCAAACTAATCCATCAGGTCCCTCTTCATCTCTGTGTACTTCTTTCCTCCCTTCATCCCGTCCAACATCCCTATCCTGTTCCTGCCCTTACCTCGCTTGCCCAACATTCTCCCCTCTATTACCTCCTTCAACATTCCACTACCGCTCAATATGCCTTTCATCCATTTTTCCTGCCTCCATAGGATTTCTCTCAACAAACCCCTCTCCTCACCCACCATCTCTAGTACTTCCTCATTTGTTTCCCTTTCGGTCCATTTCACCTTCTCCATTCTTCTCCACACCCACATTTCAAAAGCCTCCAATCTACGTCTATCCTCCTGCTTCACTGACCACGTTTCTGCGCCATACATAGCTACGCTCCATATCAGAGTTTTTACGTGTCTTGTCTTAACATCCCTACTCAACGTCCCCGTCATCAACTCAATGGAATAGTTAATAAATGCAAGATCTCACCTCAAACTCCTTCATTGTTTTCTTCATGTTGTTAACATCAAAGATGAGGGTAATTAAGTTCTGTATAGGCTGAGGTAGTTTGCACTCCATATTTGATGACAACTGAAGATTCCCTGGTTCATCATCCTTGAAAAAAACATAAGATTATATCAAAATCAACATCGTCAAATTCTACTGTGTCACAAATTTTACCCTGAATATTACAAGCATATTAATAAGGAATGACCAAATCTATAAGCTTATTGGGGAAAAAAGTAGTTTGGTATGAAGATAAATATGAAGAAAACTGTCTAGAAAGATTCTACAAAATCATTATAAATTTATGTCATATCAAAATGACAGGTTTCAGGACTTGGATGTGTTTCCTGGTTTAAAATGCCATGCAACAAAAAATATTCTGAATGCTCGAAAGAGAATGAATCCATTTTATAAAATACACTTCTTTCTTCGCTCTGGTTTAAAGTAATTTAAAATGATTATTAAGTGCTATAGAGTAGTATGCCACAATTGATAATGAGCAAAAACATTAAATAAAACAAAAAAAATGCAATATGGAACTTCCAAATAAATTATGAATGCAACTTGGCAATTAATTACTGCATCTTGTAGCTCATGGCACATGGTAGCCTGGTCAGTTGGGCATTAAGAGTGAAAGACTGGTTTTAAATCCCTGTGACTTTTGACATCTTGAGCATAATTTAAGCCCTCTAATTTTCGGGAAATAAGATCTCCTGGAAAGTATACAGGGAAACAATGTGGCACAGGAGGGTGCCAACAAGATTCCTTTTCTTTAAATAAATGCTTTTTCCATGTTTTCTTAGGGGAATGTCTTGTTTTAAGTAGGTTTACTGTAAATTTGTTCCAACATTTATCCTAACCATTATTCAAAGAATAGTTTCTCATGACACATTTTTCACAGTTGGCAATAAACAGCAAATTAAGTGAACATATATCCAGGAAGACTCTATTCCTTCCATTGTCCCAGCCCATTTCTTTGGGAGCAAAGTCAAATCATTATAATACCTTAATCCAAAATTACATTCCAATTTAAATGAATTCTGTAGCAGCAAGATTTCATGTGTACATACCTGTCCATAATCAATGTCAAGAGGGTAGTAACACCCAGGCACTTTCATAAAGGCCTTCCTATTTTCCCAGCAATTTCCAGTTTTTTCTTCATATTGCTCCATGAAACGATTTATAGCACTTGTTTTGCCATCCATTTTTTCCAACTTGTTATGTCCAACTGTTGTACCAATGCGACCCCAAGATCGGAAAACCCAATAACTGTGATGGAAACAATTTTAACATACAAATGGAGCATACAATTAACAAAAACTAAAAAACAATAGGTACGCAAGGCAAAATATGCATCACAAATGAACCACCTTACATAAGAGTAACAGTTCTTCAAATGTAAGTAAAAATTAACATGCACAGTGCATCCACAAAAAATAATCAGAGTAAATATGAATTTTAAATGCCTTAAAAGACCTCCAATAGAATATACACATTTTAAAAATTAACATTTGGATGGGGGATCAAAGAATAAACATAACTAACCAAATAATTTCTATTTTAACATCGACAAACTGAAGCATGAGCCGGAATTCAAAGACAAACATAGCTTTGAAGGGACAAGGAGAGTTGGTTTGTCTGAAAATCCATCAGCAGGCAATCTATTGGCATATCTTCTCTTCAAGTGGCATTTTTGAGACACTATTAACATTAAAAATGAGTATTAACATTGAAATGCCTTTATTTTCTAAATCTTAATAGTTATCCATGTATACAATATACTAAAAATCCACTGTGGTGGCTTGTAGAGCAGTGTAATTTGAATCTTAATTCAATTTTGATCAGTAAGCTGAAGGAACATTATTAGGCATTTGAGTTTTACACTTCTTGTCGCTAAAAGACAACACCATTCTGTGACATCTACTAACGCAAAACTTGGTCAGAATGACCGCTAGTGTACAATACCATAACACCTATTTGAATCAATACATGAAACAATTTTTTGACAATACACAAACCTGGACACTAGTTAATTTTCCATAACTAATCTTGGCATACCCAACAGAACTTAATGTTTAATTTGTAATACCAATTGAATCCTGTCAGTTTTCAAAACACTATCACACACAGTTTATTCTCAAGAATTATTCACTTAAAAATTCTGAAGGAATTTGTTTCACGAAATGCACATACCTACCTTTTCCTCCCTCATTTTTCCTCAGTTTTGCAGACCTATACCTATTGGAGATTTTATGTTGACTGTATTGTGATAAGAACCCATTTAATGAGCAGGAAAAATTTGCTAGCTGAAAAAAACATTTTTCGCTAGAGAAAAACAGCATTAAATGAGGCATGACTATTCACAATTTCACACATATTTTCCTTCAACTTTCCTTAAGCCATCAAGCTGCCTTTACATTCTTCATGCAAGTATTTAACCACTGTTTTCCCACCACAATGGCACATCAGTCTGTGGACAGTTCACGGCAAGTTTCCATGGGAACACAGAAATTTTACCTTTGGCAGTGCTTTTCAAAAGTAATAAAAAATTAAAATCCTCCATACTATGACGAAGACACTAGTGCATTATTATATTGGTCGTCAATTGTATGGGCCAAAAGAAGAGTGTGGCATAAAGCTTGAACTCTTTGAGTATATTCACCCATGGGGTCAACCTATAAAAACTTCAAATCAGTGGTTGGTACCTGGAGTAAAATATGTACCTTAAGATATGGTACCTTAGTATTCAGATTCTGGTACCAACCAGTCAAAAATATGCATGACATCTGTAATGTTTACATGTTGGTATAGTGCATTTCCACATGGCAACATCCTCGGGTGGGTTGAGGTTTAAGCTGAAGAGGCATTTATGGGGAAAATATTAAAAATGCAATAGTATATTTGTTGTAATGGTGCCTGCATTTTGAAATATAATGTTAATAATAGTACCTATAGCAATAGAACTAGTTACTGGCTCCTCACCACCAGATCAGGGAATCTAGATACTGGTACCACATTAGTCAGGTAATAATGTCAACCACGTTAAGAGATTAAAAAATACCATAATCCCTTAATGATTTTGACATTCCCAAATATATAACCCGGCAAGTTTAAGGGTATGATTCATTTTGACCAGCATGAATCTATCTGCATTAGCCATGGTTTGTTAAGACCTTGCATTGTTTACAATCATTGTATTAGATGAAGTTTTTACAAATGTCTTAGAGGCAATGACTAACTCATGTGCTGACTTTTAAGAATCAAATGTAAGACTAATACAAAAGTAGTCCAAAATAGTGACATACTGAAGAGGATGGCAAAATTTAATATTCAGTTAGACCAGAGATAAATAAACTGTCCCAGCAAAGGCAAACATCTCATGAACGGAACACCCCTTCACATAAACTGCCATAAGAAAACAACAAAACAAGATAACAACAAAGTGGCTGAAGGTATTATTCAGCAAGTTTCCGCAGAAACAACAGCTCAAAGTGGCTTAAAAAATAACCAACAGGAAGCATGCTAGAGAAAAAGTTAAGGAACCAATAGAATAGACCTCATACTTGTTTCTTAAATTTTTAAAATTTGAATTGTCACTGAACTTTACTCCTTTTTACATTGTTAACATTTACTCCGCTGTGTTGACATTATTATTATAATTATCTTGGTTAATTTTGTACTACAACAATTTTTTTCATTTTTAGAATCTACAGATAATGAAAAACAATGCAAAATAAAGAAAAAAGATTTTGTCCACGGACCTGATCCAGTGACCTTTGAATCGTTAACAAGGACACTTCCACAGTACCACATTTCTAGAGAAGTAGCACATTTAGGGGAGGTAACCGACAGCAGAGGTCATTTGCACCATTAGGGATGGATTTTAAAGGAGAATCGGTGGAGAGAAACGTCTGCATTAGCCTATTCTTCACCAAAGCCATCAAGGGGTCCACAGTTTAACATCCCATCCAACGCATGACATACCCCCTCCAAGTGCTCTCCAAAAAGCACCTCAAGTAGTGATTTTAGGATGTCACTGAAAAAAAATCTGCTATCTCCAGAAGTGGAACCCGGGCCCTCAGCGTGGGAAGCCAGTATGCTAGCCACCACACCATCCCAATCCCCACCAAATTTTTAGATCTTTGAAATTGAAACCAGGAAAAATACCACAGCAAAACATATCTATTGTGACATATTAAATATTTTTTGATATTTGCAATACATAAATGTATTTAACCAGGGACCCAAATGAGAGAATCTCAGCGACCATTAGGTCAAGAAAAACAAGACTGCAAAATCCATCACCTGACTTTTTTTCCCATTATAAGACACATGGCCATTAAAAACCTGCTATATATCAGGGAAGACCCAGAATCACGTAAAAGGATCATTATCACAAAACCATTACTATGTGAACCGAAATAGCATTCAAAGAGTGTATGCCCCGTATCTGGCTGCAGTTGGTCTCTCAAAGGCTGCAATCATCAGAAGGCAAAGTTAATGTCTGGAGGTCAAGTGAAAATTGCCTTAGACTTAGAGGCAACTTCGTATCATAACCTCCTCCAGTACCCTTATATTACATGTGATTGAAAATTATAGTATCTACTTGAAAATGGGTTCACAGAAATATGTACTGAAGACTGCACATCCAGCTAGCTCAGAAAACAAATAAAGATCATTAGTACTGCAAGAAATTGCAATTCTCCTTCATACTGACTAACTTCCCAATTCAACATGCTTGTGTTTTGCTCGGATAACAAGTGAATACTGCCACCATTTACAGAGCAGAAAAAGATCCAAAAAGTTTTATGTCCGACTAAAAATAAATAGGTCACAAAACAAACCTTGATATGTGAAACAAGAAAGTCATACGAAAACACATCCATCGAGTTATATACATTTCAAAGTCATACTGTTTTTTTCTCATTAATTGAGTTGTATTTTATACAACACAGACGAAAGTAAAAAGATTTTTAGAATGAATTTTTAAAAATTCATTGCTTCACAAAAAACCTGATCCTAATAATAAGTTCTCTATAACCATGCTAGAACAAATATTACTTACTGATTTCCTTTATCACTCTCCAGAGCTTGCAGCTTGTAATACGAATTTTTGCCTAATGTCACATCAGTAAATCCGAGAACAGCATCTAAAATGCCTCCATCATGCTTCAGAACATGAGCTTTATCCTCCAATCCTGAATCAGGGTTGACAGCAGCACCACCTTTCACCTTTAGCTTCACTGAAGTTGGCATGCTTTTTGTAAACATACCTGGAAAGATATGGTATTTGATACCAGATATCTAAATTCAGTGCTAGGCACATTTCCAGACAAGACAATTTCACAACTGTTATGTAGATATGGTATACAATTAAAGTGAAAAATCTATAGCAACCGGATCACTTACTTCCACTAGCCATTGATTTTTTGTGCTCTTGCACAACATCAGGAAGTCTGGTCATTGGCTGCAACAAAGAAACATAATTAGAATTTTAGTGATGTCTTGTCACCAATCACACTAAAAAGCATCATATTTCCACCAGGGAACTTACATTAGAACCCCAATCACAAATGCTCTTTTGGATAATCAGATTTCTGACATCTGATAAACCTCTTACTTCTTTGATAAAATCCTCTGATACCACTTGAATATCCATGTCTTGAGCATTTGATATTTGCTTTCCCATTTTCTCGACTTGCTCTATAAAGACAACAAAAGCAGAAAAATTTATTAGAAACATTAACAAAAAATGCACCTGTTTTTATTTTTCACTGAGATCTATGAATTTACACCATTTGCAAACTTGATAAGCTATGAACAACAGCAATCTTTGTGAACCAATGTTGAGATTTCCATCATGGTCACAGCAGTCCATGAGGACTGCTTGGCAATTTTTCATCGAGAAGGCTTACAAGGTCCGAGCATTGATAATACATTGATCATACAGGGCAAATGGACTGCTGTGACCTTAGTGAATACTATGGACATGAGGTTCAAGGAATTAAATGTAACAGTCAATATTTAAAAAATAATACATCTTGAAATTTTTGACCATTTTGTTCTATCTTTGTTATACACATGTTTTAGCTCTATCTTTCAATTACTATTCTTGAAAGTTACCTCAATATTTTAATATTAATGCTTTACACTTTACTTGTTGTTATTTGAAAATTTTAATTAAGATAAACAATAAAACATTCAAAAACACATTGGAGCTTACCTCTGCACACCTCAAAATATGCAGTTACTTTTCACACTAATTTCGTTATGATTTTTACTTTTTTTATAATAATATCTCTAGCAGTACCCTATAACTTCAGGTCAATTTCCATCCTTTATATCAAATAAGCAGAGTTTACTTCTTATCTTTGATGATGTCATAGCCTCATTGCCTCCAATAACTTATTTTCAGCAAATAATAGTTGCTCAATCTCTCTCTAAATACCATCATTGGCATAGTGGCAATTCATTGATTAAAAAAGATAAATTGAGCATTTACAACAATTATTCCGCAAAGCTATTCAATAGCTATTTGATGGACTATTGGATAGTTTTTTTTAGTAGAGCCACACATTGATTGCTGGTTGGATAAATAAATGGAACCCTTTCCCTTATTTTAAAACATCACACCAAAAGCTTTTCCACATATCCTGCAAGCCTTTGAACACAAAACCATTGCATGCTTGTACTTAGTGAATATTTATAGTACATTACACTAATCTTACAATTTCATTCAGGTACAACACTCATAATTTTATTTTGCAAACATTTCCTCTATATTCAACATTTTCAGAGTGACATTCTTCAGTCTGCATTGTTTATTTGACCTGAATGTCATCCCTATAAGGTTCTTTTTGTCTAACAAAACATTTGCGAACACAAGCATGCTGATGACTGGTGTAGTAATTAGTTGTTATGGCAGTTAATCCCAAATTATGCAATTTTCAGACAGTTTAATGACAATCTTTGTGGGAACTGAAACACTAACATCTTGCAATGAATACAAATTACCCAAAGCCGTACTCTTGAGGGCACTAGTTAGGGGACACGGGGGAGGGTGCAAAGAATAAGGATAACAAAACTGCACACACTCTCTCACTCCGGTATTTGGCAGGCGAAACACCTGGTGTCAGGTTTTTCGGCACTATTTTTTCCCCACGTACACTGCATCACAGTGTACTTCTACACAGTCGAATCTGAAACAGATAGGTCCCTCCCCTTTCTTGATCTTAAAATAACCAGAACCCCTTCCAATCACCTCTCATTCAACATCTACAGGAAAGAAACCCACACCAACAATTACATACACGAATCTTCGTTCGATCATACAACACACAAATTCGCCGCCTTCCACTCCCTAGTACATAGGCTCCTCAACGTACCTCTGTCCAAAGCGAATTTCCAAACAGAATTAAAACACACTGCTGTCGTGAACGGCTACTCTGAACAGCTCATTGATAACATCTTAAAAAAACACAGGAACAAAAAACATCTCCAAAATAACACTAAACTGAATAAACTAGATGACAAGAAATTCGTCAAACTACCTCACCACCCACAACTAACAAAAGGCCTACCTGCTATCTTCAAAAAAATTAAATACACACCCACGTTTGTCAGTCAAACCAAACTGAAACACCTTTTCAAAAATCCTAAAGATCCTATTGAGACCTTAGACAAATCCGGAATCTACCAAATCTCCTGCCCACATTGTGATCTTTCTTATATCGGACAAACACGCAGAAACATTCGCACACGCTTCAAAGAACACACTGCTTGTTACAGGCTGGGAAACATTAACAAATCGTCAGTCGCCCAATACATGCACGATAACTCACACAACATCACAATTGAAGACCTACAGCTAATAAAACATGTGCCCAATCATTTACTCGACTGTTATGAAAGTCTTTACATACAAAAATCGGAAGGAAAACTCATAAACAGTGACAACGGTCCGATATCTTCGTCTCTTTTTTCCCTTTCCCTTCCTGAGTCATGACCTTCCCTTCACCTACGGTCATAAACGGCCCAGTCTAACCCACTCCATTTCCCCCCCAACCCCCGCCCCGAGCCTCAAATCACCCATACATTGTATCTAACCTTGCACCCATACATTGTATCCCCCTTTCCATTCTTTCCCAATTATATCACCAACCCTTCCCCTCCCTCTCTCCTCCCCGGTTTTCTCCCCCCCCCCCTACTCATCGTTACTTATATCTCGGCTCCGACGATTTTTCATTATTCTTCTCTGAAGAGGCCTGCTTGGCAGGCGAAACACCTGGTGTCAGGTTTTTCGGCACTATTTTCTCCCCACGTACACTGCACCACAGTGTACTTCCCTTTCCGTATTCCTAGTCTGTGTGAAGGGTCCCTGCCGTTGGGTTAAATTCCCCGTAAACCCTGAGTGCGTGTGTGTTTGCGACTTGCGACGGTCAATTTGTACTGCATATACCGGAGTGAAGGAGTGCGTGTGGTTTTGTTTGCCTTGTCTGAGTGTGTGGTCCCTGGCGAGGGGTTTTTCCCCCGTAAACCCTGAGTGCGTGTGTGTTTGTGACTTGCAACGGTCAATTTGCACTGCAAATACCGGAGTGAAGGTTTGCCTTGTCTGAGTGTGTGGTCCCTGGCGAGGGGTTTTTTCCCCCGTAAACCCTGAGTGCGTGTGTGTTTGTGACTTGCAACGGTCAATTTGCACTGCAAATACCGGAGTGAAGGAGTGCGTGTGGTTTTGTTTGCCTTGTCTGAGTGTGTGGTCCCTGGCGAGGGGTTTTTTCCCCCGTAAACCCTGAGTGCGTGTGTGTTTGTGACTTGCAACGGTCAATTTGCACCGCAAATACCGGAGTGAGAGAGTGTGTGCAGTTTTGTTATCCTTATTCTTTGCACCCTCCCCCGTGTCCCCTAACTAGTGCCCCCAAGAGTACGGCTTTGGGTAATTTGTATTCATTGCATTCATTCGGCCGTAGTACGTTCCCTTTTGCTTTACTAACATCTTGTTCTTTCCCACAGCTAATTCAAACAAAACATATCCAGGTTGTATTTATGGATCTTCTGAGGAACATACTGCTACATTAGATGACCCCTGAAAGGAACTACTTTTTCATCAGCACAAAATATTATTCTAGGACTGAAGTGCTGATGCCACCCTCTGGTTAGAGCATGTACTAAGGGCTCTATTTCAAACTGCCTATACCAATCCAGACATTTTATTATATCGCAAGTACCACATTCTTAGTACAAGTTCAAATCTACTGCAACTGTTTATTCTTCAATGGATGCTGACAATAAAGTCTATACATTAACAGTACTGAATTGTCAGCATTTGAACAATAAAATAATCGGGATGGTTCAGTGGCCCAAGTGAAGCAAAAAAAAATGAACCTAGGACCTCCGACTACGACTACTTTGATAAAGGGACTACCACAATTTCTTTAAAATGTTGCAAGATAATATCCTGCAAAGCTAATAATTGGTAGAAATAGAGAACTAATATTTTTAAATTTATTACATTGTGGAAGTGAAGCATAATAATGTGAAAGTTACAGGGGGGGACCTGGATGGGAAATTTAAGGTTCTATGAGAGGGGAGAGTGATGGGTGGGTGGAGTAATTTAGAGCTTAGGAATTTGTGTATAGATATGAGGATCAAAAAATGTTACCAAGCAAGTATTTAGTAAAAACAAAACTAAATCCAAATCATGGTCAAAGAAATATGAACCTGAGTGTGGAACACAGCAGGAGCCTACACAACAACAGATCAATATTTACCATGATTGACAAAGAAGTTCCTAATAACTGCTCTTAAAATGTGTATTATTTGCACACAAAAATTCTACACAAACTTGGAAAAGGAAAAAAATAATTTCAATTCATTTTCACAATAACATAAAGGAAAATATTTCTCAAATGTGCCACGGTCTATTAATTTATACTAGAACTATTTCTCATTGGTCATCCCTAAAATTAGAAAACATATTTTCCTTTATTCAGTAATGGCCATTTAGCATAGCTGCATAAAACTTGTGACATTTGATTGCATTTTCTCCACTGACAACTGATGAGCATTTCAGTGCCTAGGGTCCACTTATGGGATGCACTGACATCCCTTTATTTCATGTTCTCAAGTGATTCCAGATTATTATTTGCTGCTAGGCCACTCCTATTTTCTTTTTGCCCCTAGAGAGCACTCTGAGCTTTGATTTTTATTATTATTCAAGTCATATTTACTCGTTTCTTACTATGTGCGAAAATGGAAGCTAACCTTGGTGATATATGATCTTATAATGTGCAAGAGAAGAATTGGTAAAATTAGGCTGGATGCTTAAAGTAGAATATTAAAAATTAAAGACTATACCTTTCGTAGATATAACAGCAGCAAGCTTATCATGGACCTTCGAGATGACTCTCCCCCCAAGCCTTATAATTTCTTTGGTTATCTCCTCTTTGCTCTTAGAAGATAATCCATGAAGGACAAATTCCAATTTTTTTAAAGGTGGAACTGGGAGATCTTTCTCTGATCTGAAAGTTATAACCACTATTAACAACAAACCAACCACCAGAAGACATGGAAAATGTAACAGCAGAGCAATAGTCACCCCATTTAGATATTTACTTACTTAAATTTAAAACCGCCATTGGAGGAACTGGTAGATGGATCACGGACCTTGATTATTCGATTCCAGGGTTTGTACTTGTAAGATTTTCTGCAATTGAAAATCATGGTTCAACAAAACCTAATTTCAGATGGAAGAATCCATTCATACATTTGCAAGATTACATGCAAGAGAGATTATAAATAAATTCCCTTATCTTTTCAAAGGAATTTACTCATAAACACCACTCAATTAAGCAAAATTTAAAGTTGTCAATTTTACTCACAAACAACTTATGATCTAAAAAGACAGGGTATAACATAACCAAAAATATCGGCAATGTTCAGTTCTGCAAATCAACAAAAAACAAGTCTTACATACTTGTATGTAGTCCTCAGCCCACTTAATAGTTATATGTAAGCTATTAGGCAATAAAGGTATAAAGGCAAGCAATTTTCACATTTCATATTTTAAATATCACTGCTCTCTGGTCATGATAACATCATTTATAATGCAGATTTGTATATAAGCCGAGACTTGCTGCCAGAACACTATCAGAGATTCTGAGAAAGATCTTCATTTTTAATTTTTATGTATTAAGTTAGCCACAATGTGAACCTGAACAAATAATCTTCCACACTCAAATGAACATGCAAGACTTCTGCTTTTGTGAGAGGGAAGTCTCAGAAGTCCTCACTCCCAAAAAGTTCCAAAGAAAATTTGCCAGGGCTATAAGGAGAATCAAATTCTTTGCCGAAAATAAATGACAGGATACTAAATGAACTAAAGGAATAATAATGCATTTTTACTGCATGTAGCATCACCACTATATCCCCTTCTAATGTTTGAAAGCAGTGAAAAAGGAAGCAATATGACAAATGAATAAATTGAGTATCTGTTTTCATTCACAGCCACAACCACTGTGTCCCAACCTACAGTAACCTCTTAATCCCGAATAACTGCACAGCCATCAGTGATTCAAAACTGGCTGTATAAAAACTTAGCTTTTGTTCAACAATCAAAATCAAATACCCCTACATGAAAAATAATTCAAATATCAGATCTTCTCATAACTGGAAAATAAAATGACTAACAATGATATACCCAATGGCCCTAAATCCCATTGTTCAGCAAATTATAAAAATAACCATATTACACATCTCAACAAAACTAAAAAGGATAGTTTTAAATAATTATATGAAATATACCCACAAAAATGAATGTTCAGCAGAGAAAGGCTCAGGAAAGACACATTCTCTTCGACTTGGTTCCAGAGTTGAATACTGACATTTAGCCCACTCAGTTTCATCTCCAGTGCACTCATATCCCACACCAGACCTTAAAAACGGAATTGCAGGGAAAAACAATAAAAATCTTATTATTACACTTCAATATAACTACTTTAAAGATTAGCAGTGTTAAAAAATATTTGCATTTTACAGTTAAGGTTAAGCAGTTATTTTTTTCATTTAATGTGACACATTTCTTACTTGTATGTAAGCTGCCCCTTACATTTTGGACAAGGGTTTAATGCACCGAAAGTTAACATATCTGCAATTACATCCAACATCTGCAAACAAAATTAAATAAGAAATTCAAATTTATGGTAAACCTCATGTTTCAGCCAAAATTCTTCATTAATGGGAAGAAACATTCATCAATTAGCACATTCTGATAAATCCTATAAAAATACCTTTATTTACTAAGAAACCTAAGCACAGTACACACCTTACAGTAAGCACACAATTCACATTGTCCCAAAAAGTATATTTTGTGCCTCCATCACGATGTACTCTAAATCAGTTAATTGTAAGTATCAGTAAATGTCATTTAACATTTCAGTAAAAGATGAGTTGTTTATCTTCAATTTCACATACTTAACAACTAGGTCAATGACAAATCAGTAAAAGCTATCTATTAGTAATTTACCTGTTATCCTTTCAAAATCTATTTTCCCACAATTTATGACAAGCATCAAGAGAAAATGGTGAATGGCATTCTCTTTGATCCTAGTTTTGAGTAATATTGGCACAATAAATATGAATTAATCACATTGAACATGACGGTATAAAACAGCAGAACAATGTTAATACAAGATATCTATAATGCATACTGCCCAAAAGAGGGGGGATGTGTATGATTTCACCTTTGATATTTTTTTCCAATCAGTTCCATGCAATTTTTATGAGGGGGAAATGCATCATTCAAACAAATTTTAGCAATACGATCCATCACTAATTATATTCGCAGCCCACTTAAAACTCTTTGATAACATGATGGTGAAAGTAAATTAAGCATTGTTTTATTCTCGCAACTTTTCTTTATTATTCCACACGAGTGGTCATTTTTCTTGATTCTTTCAGATACCATCTTATAACTTTATTTTATATAGTTTACGAGTTTATAATTATGTACAATTAACCATTTTTAAATTGACCACAGAAAATCAACAAAAGGGAAAAACTATACTTGGAGCTGAGGAACTGTAAATTTTGAGTACCAGCTTTGTCCACAATAATCTTGTTTCATTCCTTCTTGAAAACCATAAATCTCACAAAGAAACCCGATTGTATTCTAGAATCCTTAATGAAAAAGTTCAAAATACTGCCAATGACTCATACATTCCCATTCCACCAAATAAACCCAAACCAATCCCTGCATAAGTAGTTGCTTGCACCATCACATTAATTCCTAGCAACAACTCTCAGTATGCACTACCATTGCTTGGTATGAAATTATGTCCTCCTGCACTGCCACTTCTTTGGACGAAGACTCAAAAGAGATATAACTAAGTTTCTGACTAATTCCTTCCTAGTGATAGGGTGGGGTGAGTAAGGGAAGGGTATTGTATAAAAATCCAGAGAACCTCTAGTAATAAAGGAAGAGATAAAATTGGAGAATTCCCCAACACACTTTCTGAGTGTTAGTTAAAATCCAATTTAAGATAGTTCAATTATTTTTCCATTTTTTTAAACGATGAAAATATTAAATGGCCTTGTGATTCTAAATGAACATAATAGGTCGACGATACGGCTAAGTATTTTTAATGTGGTCAAGATATTTTTCAATGTACGATCTTAAAAGGACCTAGATTCCAAAGTTCACTTTTTATGCTAGGTGAACTCTGCTTTTTGACATTTTAAAAATTTTTACAACTGCAAATTACAGTTTCCATCTTTCCATTAGTAAAATTTTTGCTTTGGCCCTCACAAAAACTTAAAAGTCGGATATCATTGTATATTGTTTGACCATAGCACTCACATTATCAAGTAGGTTCATAAATTAAAATGTATTGAAAATTAAACGATACTATTTATTAAATTATTTCCTGGTGGTACATAATCAGTGACAAAGACAAAGAACTACCTGATTTATCCTTGATCTAAAAATGATTTCTTCAGCTTAACTCGAGCTATGAGATCTTTTGGGTCCCAGAACTTTCTGGGAAACCATAGGTGGCACAGGAAAAGGATCTGGACCCCCTGCCCAGATATGTGAATTTCACATGCCATTGGACTTCGTATTGGGTGAACTCTACCGACACCTACCAAACTGGGTTTGGGTTGATTACTGTGTTTATATTTTACATTTACCTGGCCATTCATACTATTATGCTCTGCACAGAGTCACTTGGTTTCCATCACTGAATGCACGAAAAATTTCCACGATGTATACTAAAAATCAAAGTGTTATCTCGTTTGGATAAATAGTATCGGGAATAATTTTTTCCTAATGTGACTGTACATTATAGCAAGCTTGCACCACACAGGCTCAGCAGTGGGGAGTCTGACTTTCATGAAGCACCAAGTGCCGATTGCCTGAGAGCTTTAGTTTAGGCTAGATTGTGTTTTTGTGGACCCTTGTCAAGTGACCCAAAATGTGGCGAATGAGTACAAAATGTAGCAAATGACTGACGGCGGTATACAATTAAATTTAGTGCTGGACTCAGAAAATCCAGGACGGAGACGTTGGGCATGATTTGCCAAATGTTCAAGGATGAAAGCATGCCACAAACTACAGTTTTTAAGTGTCACAAGCTCTTCAAAGATTGCCACAACAGTATGAAGGACGGACCCCGCACAGGACAGCCGCAGACATCAAAAAACAAGGACAACATGTAACAAGTGTAAGAAGTTCTGAATTAAGACCATCGGTTTAAGTGTGTGCATGATTGCAGATCGTATTGGGATTGATCATATGACAGTGCACACCATTATCACTGAAAATTTGGTGACACGAAAAATTTGCACTAAACTCACTAACCCAGGCACCAAGTGCACTCAGTCACACCTGCTTCAAGGTAACAGACTATCTGATGAAAATTGGCATCACGACAATTCCCCAGCCCTCTCACAGTCCTGACTCTGACCAGCGGACTATTTCCTACTCCCAAAAGCACAATCCTCCCTTAAAGAATGCCATATTGAACCATCAAAGAATCTTGCACATGTACACTTAAGCACTTGCCAGTATCTGCCTGCCAAGGAGCCTTCAAATCGTGGAAGGCAATTGGCAAAGTGTGACAACATTCAAGGTATGCACATTGAAAAATTTTGAGGTATTTTAGCAATATTATTTTTCAGAATTTCCCTGATACTTTTTATAGGAACCTCGTATTTCCTGGCACATGAATCGAGTATTCTGAAAAACTAGCTTAGTGAAAAAGAAAACAGTGACATATTTTTGCATTAACATATCATTCTCATTAATCAATAGGAAACATGAACATCATTCATAAGAAAAAAGCTTCTTAACAGCTGAAGGACAATATAAAATTGTTAGAACAAAATAAAAATATTCAGAAACATTATTTAGGCTCTTATTTTCAAATAAGGCAAAACCAAAGCCTCCTATTGTGTATCCAGTCTATCCAATTGAAGGCACAGAAGAAGAAACATACCCAGGCATTGATAGCATCTCTCAAATGCATTTCAAAATTATCAGACAGGGTATCCTCCTACCTAAAATGTGTGACACACAAATTTTCCCAAAACACATATCAATTTTCCCAAAATTGGTAATTTCCATGGGCATGATTTTGAAACTTTACTATTCCCTAGAAGGCTTACTGTACTAAGAAATTTTTTTAAATTTGAAACTTTGAGTGAGTTCAGCTACTGCCCTAATTTGAAATGTTTTTGTATAGTTAATAGCCTGGGAATACATACTGTACTCGTACCACCAGGAATCTCTTGATCATTACACTCCAAAATAAATTGAAGATCCTTTTTGGCAAGGGACTTCAAGCGATCTCGATAAGAACAAAAGATCTTGTTTTGCTTTTTCATTTCCTTTTCTTCTTTTGGATCTTCAACTTTGGGCTTCTTCATTGGCACATCTGGCTCATCCTCAGACTTGATTTTTCTATGGACAGAATAACAAACAAAAGGAAAAAAATATACATATTTCTCCATCAACTAAGTCAACCGATACACATAAATAAAAGAAACTGAACCAATAATTTCATCAATACAACATTTGCACTTTTTCCAAATATCACCGAAGGTAAAATATAAAATTAAAGATTTTAAAAATAGTACGGCGAACTTACACAGGTTCCATCTTGGGAATTTTTTGCTTCAATTCTCCTTGATCTTCCTTCGAAAGAGTTTTGGCTCCTGGAAGATCACCCCCACTCTCAAAATACTCCAATTGAATACGGTTTGATGCAAAACAGGCAACATGATGCCAACGATCTAAAGCACCAAAGCGCCTTGCCTTTTCACTATCATAGTCTTTCTTTGAAACTCTAACCTCACCCTAAAAGATCAACATTCATCATTACCATCTGTTTCCAGACAATTGTTTGCAAAATTTAAATGTCCTAGCTTATGTAATAAAATCTAGGCTATAAACAACATACTGAAACCACAGCAAAAGGAGGTACGAGTGGATTTTAACACAATATCTGTACTACATAGTAACAGTGTACATATAAGCTTGCATATATTTTTTATGAAAATACATCTGCGACCTTTCATTGCACCATTTCAATGAGTTTATGAATGGGGAATTCAGCAGGTGAAAAATACATCAATTTCACAATTGAACTCACCTTGATCAGTTTCTCTCCACAAACTAAGCATGCAGCACGGCTTGATTTAGAATACTCGACACAAAAATCTTTCACCTTGTCATTTCCTGCTGGTCTTTTTTTGGGTTTCTTTGCACTGGCAGATGCCGGGCCTTTTACAGGTCCACTTGCAGATTCTATCACAAGAAATGAACCTCTTTCAATGGTGAAGAAAGATCAACAACATGATGAATACCAATCAATAGTATTACTCACTCAGCTTGTCTTTGATTTTTTGCTGATCTTCCCAGCGCAGAGAGTCAAACCCATCAATATCAATCACATCATTAGGTCTTTGCTTCCCAAAAAAACACATACAATGGTACCAGTTGGGAACTTTACCATCAAAGTGAGCAGACTATCAAAAGAGAATCAATAATTTAAATTCACACATGAATAACAACCATTTAATAAGAATTACATAGCTTAAAATTCCAAGATATTTTTAACTTTAAAGCACTTTCACAGTTTCAAAATCAACCCCAGGAGAACCAACTTATACAATAATAGTCACTGAATGTTCCATGCTAGGGGAAAATCATTGGTGCAGAGGCCATATTACAGTAAACATCCTGCTAAGTCTGCTCTAACGTAAGAAAATTGAACTTAGAGGGAGCCTGAAAATAATTTTCACCTAAGGTACCATTTCATGATACACAGGTTGTGTGCCTTAACGCAGGCTCATGTGCTTCAAATTACAAAAATGAACATAAAAGTATGAAGCCAACATTGTTTTAGAACACACACGCTTCTTACAGAATGAAATATTCATGAGGCATGACTCGTCGAGTTCCATCAGTTAGAGCAGCAATTCAAAGTTATTAGTAAACCATAAAGTTTAAACTGGAATGTGGTAAATATTTAACAATGACAAAAATGTCCTAAACATATAATAGGACACACAAAATACTTGCAGCTAACAATAGTGTTCATACTTTTTAATGGAATTAAGTTTCAAATAAAATGCCAAATAAAGCATTAGCTGAAGCCTTGGCATAAAAATGTTACCTTAAGGTATGCACTATCACAATGTTCAATAATTGATAACATTCCAAAAAAATGATAGGATTACTTCTGTGAAAATTTTCAGAATGACTACATTAGAGTTAAATAAATATATAATTAAATGAATCAATGAAATAAATAGTAAAATGTCTCAGAGTTGCAAGAAACTTGGCAAATATGCCTGAACATGGGTAACAATATTCTAAGGAGCACTTGATTAATTAGGATTGTCACACATGATTAACATGTATGCCTAACTACCCATGATTTATATGCATACTCAAGACAACTTGGCAATGTTTACACTCCCAAGTATTGCTCTACACTTGACATTGGCTTTGACACTTCCCAATATTTAAATGAATAACTGATTGATTTCCTTGGCTTAGATTAATGGTTTGCATTAAAAAATGTACAAATACAAAAGTAATTTACAATATTATAGCATTTAAAATGTCATTAGAGTCAAGGGAATTTTGTTATCACACTTTTCTAAAAAATTCAACACATTCTTTCTCGTTCGCATTAAGTATTGTTCTCACTGCAGAACAAGTTGCTAGTTTATTGCACAGTACAATACCTTCAAGCAATGTACAATTTTGAGATATGGATGCATTTGCCTTTACATACAGTGGTCCTTACGGTACAAAATCTAGTGTCTCTGCTTAAAGAAATGGAATTTCCATTCATTTAGTACTTGTTACAACGGCGTGTCTTTCGTTATTCAGGATGGCTCTCATGCCTATCTATCGTAGGTATTAACTGCAGTATTTTTACAATATTTTAGATGGGACTCCATCAGCCAATAAATAGAATTCAAACTGTGTGGTAATTACAGACATAAT
The DNA here is from genome assembly GCA_037158775.1 of Hetaerina titia. Lineage (NCBI taxonomy): Eukaryota > Metazoa > Arthropoda > Insecta > Odonata > Calopterygidae > Hetaerina > Hetaerina titia. Next base: position 67,865,156 of record CM073770.1, read on the forward strand.
AGCTCCTTTACATTCAAACCTAGGCATATTCTACTTCTGTTCTGGTGTCTCACCACCTCAATATCAACATGAAAGTTAATATCATACCATCATCTAGATATTTCCAGGTACATAATATTTATTTAAATTCCATGATATCATATCTAAAGACTACTTTAAACCCCGAAACCACTGCGCTACTTTTGTTTGAACTTGTAGTATGCTAACAGAACGCTTTAGGCTTTGTTTACACCCTGTACATTTTGTTTGTTTTTGCATATTATGTAAAATAGAGAAACAATTTATTCTGAAATTATTAGGCGCATATTTCTTTTCTAAGTCATAGTAAATTAGCACCACTGCCAACCAACCCAAACAATGTTTAGTAGTAAAAAGGGTAAGTAATAACATAAATAAGTAAATAAAAAAATATAAATTCCTAAGCTTGAGTAACTATGAATACAAAATGCTCATGATGTAACTGCACGAGGAGCGAAAAAAGTGCAAATGGAAAATCAATTTTCAAAGCAGACATCCATAAGTTGTTTTTAACACATGAAATTTTATCAACAGGTCAAAAAATTAAAATAACCAGCCCACGAAAATGGAAAATCTTCGAATGGTGCGGCACAATTCTATCACATATTAATCATGCCTTAACACAGGAATTAAGCAATCAACTAAAACTAACGTACCGCAAGTCCTGCATTGTAACAAAATGAAATAACTATGTTATTCTCTATTGCCACGTCAATAATGGTCAATACCAATGATATGCAAGATACTGAAAATTTATCTCCATTAGTCAACTATGGGCCTACCAATGCTGCTCCCGGGAAGACAATAATTCGAGCACTGCCCACTTTTATGATTAAACAGAACCCCAGACATAACTTGGCAAAAGAACAACACACAACCGAAGAAATAAATTACATTTCTCGAAGGTATAAAATGAAAATCAACATATCATGCAGATTTTCATTCATTTGTGGTTATAAATGCAGTATTTCACCGACCACATGGCAAAGTTCTGGTTCACCTTTTATGTACTTAATTACGCAGTACAAGTCGATGATACATAGGTATTGGTAGATCAAAATAATTACGAAGCTTCAGAGATAGGTCCGTCATTAACTAGAGCCTCAGTCACAGTTTCGAATTGAGATCAGTGTCAGATTAATTCTTACCTGAACCATTACAGCTATACGTAAACCATCCTTGGCAATTGACTCTTTGCAACCTTTACACGAAGCTCTCCCACTCTTTGCATATTCTGCACGATATGGTAAACCTTCAGCCATACTCTTACGTAGAATCTCAAAAGGAATCGACGAAATTTACACCACAAACTTACGCCTTACATTCAAATAAACTTCACACTACCACAGCCCAGAACGCGCTCTTTTGAAAGGGCTTAGAGTGATATCGATCTTGAGAAACATCGATAGCGTAAGTTCTCGATTTCTAAAGAGATAATTTAATTACTTTTTAAACCGTAACCGCAATAGCTTATAATTTTGATGCGATTAAATCAATACAATTAAATCACTTCTGTATTTTATTGATCCTTTTAGTATCCTTGAGTACATGATGGATATTCCTCAATATTCGTCAAACACAATCGATAGTCCTAGAAACTCTTATTCGTGTGACAAGGTGGAAAACCCGGGAAAGCTGTTTTGATCTGTAAAGTTTAAGGTTTTAATGATAAAACACTGGAAGAAGTAGATATTTTAAATATTCAGATATTTATAATTAATTAAATACATTGTTCCAGTGGATGGAATTTCCTTTTGCTGAAAAACGTAAAAATGAAATCAATACGTGACGTCTACCATGAAAGTAAATAGTATTAAGCATTAAACTTTGGATTGCATCCACTCATTCCATCACATTTGCTTTAGGGCTCTCTGCAAGAAGGGGATACATGGTTATGATATTTGCTAACAATTCGTAACTCAATGAAAACACTTATATAAGGCTCGTTCACAATCCTGTGTTGTTCTACACCACGCTGTAGGTTTTAATTCTAATCATAAATAGATTATCCTTTGGAGCACAGCTAACGATCACGAATCTTGTGACGTATAAAAAAACCCAAGATAATGGTAAATTATTAGGCAATGAAGACTTAAGAGACCCACTATTTGATCTACACTCTCTTCGACACTAAACTATAAAAAACCATGTGGCTCGAACTTCCTACCCACTACATATAATAGTTGGCGGCATCATGCGTTTAATGAAATTTTGAGCAATGCAGAGGCTTCCTACAAGATTGACTTTGTTAGTTTTTTGGATTTAATAAGTATCCTGCAAGTCATTGCAAGGGTACGTGGCAGGGGGTGAATACACAGTATACTGATTTTCACCCCGCGGTCGGACAGTGTTATTCTGTTCCCTTATCGTCATTGGAAAACATGGCATCTTAAATCTATCTGTTGTAGACGTAATCTCTCTAATTTTATTAACATAATCTCTCCTACCGGAGTACGATGGGGGTAATAATACATTTGAACATCACTGCTAAAGAGACGCCCTTCCAATTTATTCAAAGATTTATTCTGTAATTTAATCTTCGCTCCGTGAGTAATGCCAAGCCTAGCTGCTCGAATAATTTTGACACGCTACTCAATTTTTCACGACAACGTTTTACAATTCTTGCTCCTCTACGCTGCCCGCGATCCAAATCGGCAATCTATCTAACTTTGTGAGGATCCCATATTCTAGAAGCATATTTTAAATTAGGATTGACGAGCAAAAGATAAAATTTCTTTTCAGGATTTTAATTACGTTTCCACAATACTCTTTTAATAAATCTGTTTTTTGGCTTGCCCGTACATGTTTTACCCCGGAGAAGGTCTTGAGTGAAGTTAACACCTAAAGCATTTACTGGAGTCTATAACTCCAAAGCATCAATTGGCCCTGCTTCTTCATCTTCTTGTTGATGACTCTGAGAACCATGTTAGAATTTATGCCTATTTTGCGATGCATTCCTCAATTAGTTCCCTTTTTTTTGAAATAACAACTAAAACTAATCTTAAACAATCGCTCGGCTATATTTCTCCCTCATAAATTCTAGGAATCAGTCAATAAAAAATATTCCTCCCACCTCTTTCTAAACTTTTAAGTAGCTTCGGGAATGCTGCCTTCACCCACAGCCTTATGTACTTCATTTCAATTCCCTTAATACCCCTATCTCACCATCGAGTAACCATAGACCTGAGCTATTCTTATCTATGTCATACTCTTTTTCTATGTCTAACCTTGCTGGCCTAATGCCTTTATCATTCAGTTTTTCTATATCTATAGAAGAATTATATAGAAGTCTAGCGATAAATCACCCAAAAAGGCGAAGGAATAACCAATTTAGAAAAGCCTAAGTTTTAAAATTCCTTCTTTAAAAGCTTTATCAACTATGTCTATGACAGTTCAGCGAATTATTTCTGCCAACCGATGGCCAAAATTGGAATTACCCGAATGGAATGGAACATTTGCTGAAAAGCATCAACACAAACAAATCCGATTGAACACCAGATCATATATTTAAGGGCATTAATGCTATACAGCGTTGATGTGACACTTTATTATGTACGATGTGTAATGACGTACAATTAACCTTAAAAATGTTCACTGTAATGAATTTTTGGAATTGGAGTCATTCTCTCCCGAACATCTGCATTAAAAATGTAGAAAGAATGTATTGGAAATAGAAAGAGTAGACTCGATTAAATCCTTAGGCCTCACTCATGACTTCTACTGGGTGAAACAAATTCAGTTAATATGTGGACAAGCTAGTAAAAAATTAAGATTTATTAGAAGAGTATTGGGGAAATGTAACGAAAAGAGAAATGTTAGATTTCGCTAATTAGGACTTATTTGGAATATGCTGCTAGTAGATGAGATCTTCATTCCGTTGAATTGATTGTGGAATTAGATCGCGTAGAGGAGCTAGATTTGTGAAACGCTGTTATGACTAACTGAATAGCATATCAAAATTATGAAAGGAGCCAGGCTGGGAGTCACTCACGGAGTGAAGGTTCAATTGCAGATTAAATCCCTTGCTTAAAAATGAAGGACTCTTTAGTGTTGCTTTTGAAAATGTATTACTGGCACCATTGTAGTACGGTAGGAGATATCATGTAAATGGTCAAGGCGAATGATTTTTACTCTCTGAAATGGTTGCATTATAAATTATAGAGGTTAAGTGCAGAACAGACTTTGGATGTCATTTTTCCAATGAACAATGAAGGACCAGAATAACACTATCCGACCGCAAAGGGGGAAAAAGTATTTTTCTGTATTCATTCAAATAAGCCTAGTATGTTGTCTTTATCTAATCGGTCTTTAGTCATTACCCTTCTTGTTACCCACAGCTACTCTCGTAATAGTGGAAAGTGTAACCCTCTTCAATAGTGTATTGCATATACCTTTAGTAATCATGACTTACATTGTTTGAACAATTTAAATATTTATATACTATATTGTAACTAACACAAGAAAGACTTTATTTTTTAGGTTACATGCCTAGCGTGTAATCACCCCTGCCACACACTTACAGGGCACCATGTAAATTTGCCTTTGTTTCAGTATGTGGGTCATTGAATTTTGTAAATACCAGATTTATGAAGAGTATGAGGCTATGATCTTTAATGCGGGAAAGAAGTTACATTAATTTGAATTTGTTAGAGAAAGAAAATCATGTTATGTTATTTAAATTTAGGGAAGTTCATAGCAACAGAGACGGAAACTCTTGCGATTTTCCACTTAATAAAAATTTATATCCGATTAGTTTTGATATACTACATCATTTTCATGTCTCAGTAGTAGTAAGTTCCACCACATCACGCCTGAATCTGTAATTTTTATGGGAATTTCATAGGTTAAGAACTGATTGAAGATAATTTAATGGCATTTATTGTTGAACATTACAGAAAGAGTGGTGGTAGGCTTAATAATTTTGAGGCTATTATCTTTAATGCGGGAAAGAAGTGTTTATGAAATTTATTTCACGGTTCCATTGCCAACACGTTTATTTGAGGGGGAGAATCCCCATCTTTGCAGCCCTCTTAAAATGCACTTCACCAAAAGAAAAATATGAAACCCATTGTTGATGATGTTGACAAATTCTGGTTCCTTATTGTGGGAAATGCCGTCCCTATTTCTGCACGAGGAGGTTAACTTGAGAGGTCCGGAGTTGATGAATTGGTTCCCACACAGGAACGGAAAAAATTTAAAGACACCACCGTTCACAACTACGGATTTAGTCCCAAAGATCTTGAAGTGAGGCTTTACTCTCCTGATCACTCTTCAATACGGCCCTATGCAGAGCCTCAAATATGCAGTAAACGAAAGGTGCGATCTTCATGTCTTAGAAAATGTTCCAAATGTATCCATTTCTCGTGAATAATACTAATGTCTGATTCACTGAATGGTTGAGGCCTTAACTTACCCCACATTACTGCACGGAGTGAAGAAAGGAACGCAGCTGGACATCCGTGAGCAGTTAGAAATTCTAAAAATGGTTAAGAAGAAGGAAAGGATAACTAATGACCACCTTTTCCCTTTCCACTCACCCCTCCTGGACATTCCTATTCTACACCCGAAAACCCCATGACACAGACCCACGCTCTTCCCTCCCTCTTCCCCCCCCTTTTTCTCCTTAATTACACCCTCCCATCCGCTACCCCTACCCGACCGAGTATATAACTCAGACAAAATGTACATTGTATCACTAGTCCTGAGGATGTTACAGTGTAAACGAAACTAGTCGACAAATAAAGTTTTATTTCTGTAGAAAGCAAAGATAATATCTAATTTCTTAAGTTAATGTCTGATTACCTAAAACTCCCTTCCGAGAATGAGCCAAATGTAAGAGAAGTGTGAATCCGCCTAGAAGGCGGATTTCAGAGAATGAGCCAAATGTAAGATTTATTTATTTTAAGATAGCATCATGAATTCGTCAGGTGTTAGTTGGGACAATAGAATTCAATGCGTTACTATTTGCAAGAGATAAATAGGTAGGACAGGCAAAGAGGGATGTAATATGGAAGACCTATCACAGCGTAATGGAGTTAGCATTAGAAAGGAAAAATGGAAGGCTGCAGGAACCAATCTTCGGACTGAAATGCTGATGATAAAATCTATATTCTCTGAGTCAAATATATTTTTTGCTGTAGGTGATCTATTATTGGAATGGACATAGAATTTCCCTTGAAACATTCACAAATATTTGTGGATTACAAGCATTAGTAGATACTTAAAAACAACTAGCAGGTGGAAGTACTAAAGTAAGAAGTCCGCAAACACCTTGTCACTATTTCCATTTTCATTGTTGAGTATGTCCAGGTATCAATACGACTGAAAAAAAGAGGAATTATCAATAAAAATAATTCTGATAAAAAATTTTATTTTAAAAATGTCACAGACTCCACTCTTGCAGGAAAAGGAAATTCAATTTATTTTTCACAACCGAGGCAAGCAATGACTTCATCTTATCCCTTGTACGGGGAGGAAGTTATTCTGGCCGATGAACATTTAGGCCCTCCCTTCGGTGGTAATATACCAATGCCTAAAGATCTTGGATAAATTTTAGAAGATACTCAGTTGTCCTATGCCGCTTTTGCAGATACAGTTAATTGTCCACAAGGCGTCCTTTCACACTATGTCATCTATCTGTGCTGAAATGTTCCCCGGATCTGTTGGATCATCCCAAGGGCTCGGCTGCGTTCCTATGATGCAAATCAGCCATTAAAATATCTTAAAGAATGGGATTGGAATCGATACTTACTGGATCTTTCATGAACATATTTCAAATTGATTAACAAATAGACCCTAACCTGCTGGTGTAGTTGCCTCTCCAGATGCCGCTGGCACAGCATCATCGCGGTTCACCTGGCACAGTGGCATGGTCTGGAAGTCTTCCTCGGGGAATTGTGCCATTTTCCTAAAAGAAGCAAAGAGTTCCCAGAGATAACACATTATAAAATCTCTTAATTCCTGGAATCAAAAGTGATTTAACGAAGAGGTACATGGTTGTTGGAACAAAGGAACAAGGCTTCATAAAGCGGTTGAGAAAGTATTTCTCTTCGCACAGAATCAAGGGAAATAGCGGAGAAACTAAGCGTCAAGCTAGTGAATCGAAAAGGAACCCAAAGTGGCAGGACCTTTAGTGGGAATTTAATTATGTGAAATCCATGAAAAGACAAGGCCTTTGACATGACCAAGCTTTAAATCCATGAAATTAAAAAATAAGTAACTTCTTACTTTAACTTATGGGATGGAACTCAGGAGTGGCAAAAAGTTTGAGGTGACTGCTGCAAAAAGTAATGCTAGAATATTATTGTAATTATTTCAAAGGTGTTAGAAATTAAACAATTATTATTATTGGTATTCTACCCTTCACGATAGGTTCTGGATGGAAAAAGCCTGGAAAAGGGGACATCTCTTTGCTCTCCTAATGAAACACAGCCTAAAATCTGACACTAAATCCGCACACATTTTACCTCCCAATATTCCACCCAAAATCTCTTCTTTTCCTTTCCCTTCCTCTCTTGCCTAACTTTCTCCCCTTCATCAAAGTCTTCAAATGCCCTTCATCCATCCTTCAAAATGCTCGATATTCATCTTTCCTATTTCCTTTGGATTTCTTCTAACCCCTCTCCTCCCCAACTATGCCTAGCACTTCCATGTTTGTTTTCCTTTCTGTCCATTTCATCTTTTTCATTCTTCTCCACACGCTCAATTCAAAACCTTCCAATTAATGCCGATCATTTTTCTTTAACGAACATGTCTCAGCATCATACAAAAATTCGCTCTCTTTAAAGTTTTAAATAGCCTTTCTTAACATCTGTCTCTTTCACCAATTCCTAGCTCCTTGTGAATGCTTCTGGTCCTAACGCAATTATTTTTCTTGTCTTTACTACTTTGGCCATTTGGTTCAAAATACTGCCTGAATAGGTGAACACCTCCACCTGCTCTAGATTTTGCTTTATTATTTTCTTGCTCATGTTAGCCATTATCTTCCTTGAATACTTCATATTTTTTTATTAAACAAGTAGACTTTCTCATTGTTGTGTCATCGTCGACAATTCCTTTTGATTGTTTGAAACATAATACATTACCACCTAAAATGTTGTAAAATATAACCATTGAGCTGTAGTTTTATGCATAACCCAAAATAGTAACTTTTAATGTAACAAATTGAATGCGTTAATATGATGTCAACTTTTTTTTAAATGGGCTAAAGACACAGTTGGGCTTACATTATATCATTTAGACACATTTCCACTGCACTGTACCCAAGTCGGAAGCAAAATCAGATAGCCGACACCGATAGCAGACACCGTTGCTCGAAATTGATATAATTCATTCATTTTTAGAACACAATAGAAAAATTTGTTTCACAAAAAAAATCGCTAAGGACAACCAAATGATTTGAGCGAGTTCAAAAACGTACTGAAGGCAGAGCACATGTTCTCCTGCCGCCCCTCCAAGCCCAGCGCCTCCAGTGGTGACAGATCGAAATGCAACGTTGCCAGTCTCATTACTTAATTTACAGACCTCGTACATCTGCGTTCATTAAATTAATGCGCATAATTTTATTGTGATGGGAACATGCATGCCAGTGCGGTAAAACTAGTCGTGAATGCGGTGGGTGGTCTGCCCTTCCAAAGCTGCCGGTCGCCAGGGTGCTCCTAGCAATTTCAGCAGAAAGACTTGCCTTCGCGTAAAGTGTGTTTGTAACACGGCGCGTGGAGCATTCAGACACGGTCAAGCCCCATCATAACAATGCCCCCAGTCACACGTCCTTCATCATTACCAACTTCCTGGCCCGGAGCACCAATGTAAAAGTAATGTTAATCTAACGAAATAAGGGCTTCATACATTACGCCGGGTTGTCCCCCAACCCCCTTACAGTCCCGACTTGCCTCCTTGCGACTTTTTCCGACGGTTAGACTTTTATCGTATTCCGAAAATTGTATGCATGCATTTTTATACAGGTACATGTATCAAAAAAACTACTGAGACTTAGTTGGTGCGGTGGCGACTGTATTGCAGCTGCTCACCCCGGGGGACAGGGTTCGAATCCCGGCAGAGGTATCCGGGCACTTGAATGCCGTGGTGAGTGTCCTGGGTGCCATGTGGAAAGCACTTTAAGTGGAGCATACCGTCAGTTGGATAGGACATTCAATTCTGGGTCCCTTTGCGTATTGCGCTTAGAGTAGGTTAAGGCCGACGACGGGTTTCTCTACACCCTTTCCCGGCTACCTGAAAATCCCTATCTCTCAAATTTCCCAACCCCAATGGCACAGTTGACCTAAGTTGTCTGGTTTCCTGAAATAATAACGACTCGGCAATTTTATATAGGTACTCACCATCGTGGAATGCAGCAGCCATATACAATGCAACCTCCTGCAAACATGATTCCAAGAATAATGGAGAGCAAACCAGCGGTCACCAAACCAACGAACACCTTCTTTGCTTCACTTTCAAGTTTATCTGAAAGAAAAATACAGTTTCACATACGTATAATTTAAGGGAACCCTTGAACAAACAACCACAGACACTATTGTGTATACACAAAATTCACTCCTCTTTTATCGTTGGTTAATTATCTATTTACCTCAACTGCTCTCTTTGATCCCACCAAATCTAATGCAAGATAACCTTAAAACTATGCTACATTGGTGCGACACTTGGCAACCCGAGCTAAACCTAAAAAAATGCGAAGTGATGAATTTTTGGAAACATACCCGAACGCCTACTGCATCAGAAATAGAAAGTGTAGACCTAATTAAACACTTGGGCGTTAACCTCGCTCACGCGCTCTCCTTGGTGACGCTTTCTATGCGTGGAATAAGTGGACAAGCTAACAAAAATTTTGGATTTATTAGAAGTATCAGAAGAAGATTTATTAGAGTATTGGGTAGGGTTTCCGGGAGGGAATTCCTTCCCACCGTTCTCGGGAATTTTTTTCGCTTTCCCGTTCCCGAATCCCGAGAAAAGATGATCGGGAATATCAACTTCTTGAACCGAGCAACAACCACAACGGTAAACAAACGTACTACTCATGAAGTATCTCTTAGGCATTTTTCCTATTTATCTCTATCTAAAGTTACCATGTTACACGCCACCAGACATGCATGCCTGACACCAGAATCAAATATCACATGACTAGCTACCTGTAATTTTCGTCCTCGTAAATCGAACACATTTAATCATCGAGAATAGAAAACAGTTTGTATTTGCACATAATAAATATTCATTTTAATAATCCAGCATTTTACTACATATTCATCTTCAGGTGAAAAAGCAAAGGCAAAGATCACGATTGTCTGATCGTGAAATTATTGCTCTATATTTCTTAAAGTTTCATTTAAAAAAGTCAATTAATAAGATCTGAAATATTTTCTAATTTTCAAACGAATAATATTTGCATTTGTTTTCCAGTAGTCATTAAGTTAATAAAAAAAAACATTTTAATGAGATTGGGAATGTTAATATATCGTGTGATATATGTAAAAACTCACTGTATACCATAATGTTTGCATTAATTACATTATTTATATTTTGAGACACCTAGCAAAATGATAATATAGTGATCCCTATTTAGCGCTCAGGGCAAAAGATGCACTAGTCATGACCTTCCAGTCGATGTCCATTTTCAAAATTTTATTTACCCAAGTTTTGCTAGAACTATTTCATGCATGAGTACCTAGAAACCTCTGAAAGACTGCGCCGGGGCCAGGAACCCGGTTAGCCCACCTTCTCTGCGGCTTTTATAGCATTTACTGTTACAGTCATTGTTACAGGTGATAAATGAAAATTAAAAAAAAATATTTCGGAAATTCTCGGGAAATACGATTTTCCGTTCACAATTCCCGAAGGTTACAAAATGACGGGAATCTGGAAATCCTAGGACTTGGGAAATGTAACGAAAAGGTTGAAAATACCATAATTCGCTCTTTAGGTTTCGTTTAGAATATGCTGCTAGTAAACGAGATCCTCACGAAGTTGGATTGATTGCCGAATTGGATCGCGTGCAGCATAGAGAAGCTAGACTTGTTAAACGTTGTTACGATATGATAAACTGAGTAGCGTATCCAAAATATACGAAGAGCTAGGATGGGAATCACACACGGAGCGAAGGTTAAATTACAGATGAAATGTCTTTCATGTATTGGAAAGAGGGTCATTTAGCGATGATGTTGAAAATGTATTATTAGCCCCATTGTAATACTGTCGGAGAGGTCATGTAAATTAAATTAGAGAGAGTAAGTGCATATCAGATAGGTTTAAGGTATAATTTTTCTCACTAACGATAAAGGATCAGGATAACATTAACCGACCGCGATAAGAAAGATAGGAAGGAAGTATTTTTTGACTAAATTAGTCTCGTGTGTAATCACCCTCTGCCACACACCATAGGGGTGTCTTACAGGGTACTATTTAATAAAAATAATTATAACATAAATAATAAAATGAATGTCTTTAAAGGGAACAAAATACATGGCGACGAGAACATCTAGTACTAAATTGCTATGATTACAGCAAAGTGCCAATGTTCACCTCAGATGAGGTAGACCACGTTTAGTGGGCATTTAATAGATTCATAAATACTCTAAATAGTTGTGGTGCTATCCAACGGATTATATTCGCTGATGTTCAATGTCTTTTGAATGTCCTTCGCAAGAGTATTTCAGCTACTTTTTGATTTTCACTATAGAATAGAAACACCAACAAATCATATACATCAATAAAGGTGAGTGACAAATTCCCAGATTCGTACTTAAGATTATAGAGCCTGGGAGCTCTCAGTTATAGCCAGCGAGAGCACTGGTCTTCAGGTTCCATTTCTTGCGTCTAGCAGCAAATAGAAATTTGTGAGATCAAGTAGAGCAAGGAAATATGCATTAATAAAAGAAAAATACAAACACACTGGATGTTGGCATTTTTCACCTTACGTGAAAATTATCTCAATTAGACCTCTCGATAAAGCTGACTCACCGTATGATTTCCACTGTTCTTGCATGAGGTGTAAAAGTTCCGTCATATTTCTTGCATTGACGCATTCCTCTAAGTCTTCGTCGTAATCGTAATGCCTAGAGGAGTAAAATGACAAAGATTAATAAAACAGTTTCTGGCGTAACTTGGTGGAAAATCTTCATACTGACTTTTAATAATCAAACCACTTTACTTTTCCACATAAAGTTTATGTGGAAAAGTAAAGTGGTTTGATTATTAAAAGTCAGACAAAGATTAAGTTTTTATTCAATGTACTTGCATTGATCAATGATATTGATTTTTTTGTACGACAGGAGATTGGGGTAAAAAGGGCATGGGTACATTTAAGGAAATTTCCATGTAAAAACGCGCCGATAAATTTGGAATTCAGTTCCAGGGAAAGGTTTCGTAATTTTTCTGTGGCAATGCCATTATCATGTTGTTGAAACGGGCGGATTTTTCTGCACTTGTGCATACATTATTTTCGCCCAATGCGTATTAGATTATTTTTGGGCAGTATAAACGAACAAATAATGAAACTATGACGTTCTTCCCCTCTTCTGTTCCTTTTCTTCCACTTTGTGTTTTGGGAGTCTTGGAAAACAGTTCTAGGTGATCGACGATCACTTAGGGACGATTCCTCTTATCGACGACGTTCTGCCTCTCGCAACTTCTACTCAGAATGATGAGCGATGAAAACGTCTCACTAATGCTGACCGTCCATAACTATAAATATTTGAAAGACTAATGAATTCAATTTCCTAGATTTGGTTCAGGGGTGTAATGCGTGAAACTCAATTATAGAAGGTTTACATTGAATGAGAAACGTTAGATATTAAACCATTGACTAATATTTACACGGTTAAATGAATAAGCTGATAAACTGGCACCCCGAACGAATGAATTTTAGCAGAGATTTTCTAACAGTAAGTAAGCCAAAAAGCCAGTAAAATTACCAGAGCCCTGAAAAATCAATGACGTATCAACGTGAGAATAGACATTTTAGGCCAACTTAACTATATGTTACCAGAGTTTTACCTCATGGACGGAATAGCTTATTCTGTAAATATTAGAAGTATTTATTTCAGGAGGATGGCGAACATGCAAGACAATTGGGGATAACCGGGAAATTAGGTAGAAGTGAAGTGTTTTGGGAATGTGGCATGGGTGGAGAGAAACCCGGATAGGTTTTAGTCTCATTTAACAAGGCACCAAGGTGTCAGAGTTTAACATTTCATCTAACGGATGGCGTATTCCACTTAAAACGCTCTCCACGTAGGGATCGGGATACCTCTGAATAATTTTGCCCCCTACGAGATTCGGACCCTGACCCACATTCGGAAATTCGGCACACAGGCCACCGTACTAACAGAATTCCTTAATAAAATATAAATATATTAAAAAAATGAAATTTTTCTTGTGTAATTTTAGGAATGGTGGAAACCATCGACTATGAGGCTGGTGCATTTTTAAAGAAATATTAAACCTTCCCCGTGTGTGGGTTGAATTTGTGTATTTAACCTTTTACACCCATTTAACAAATTCACCGTAAATTATATGCTAAATGACGAAAGAAGTTTTTTCTGAAAATACAATGTAAAAACTTATGAAAGGCAAATAAAGAACCAGATTTGGATTCAGGAGTCTTGAAAACCTCGTGAGAGACATGGGCCAGACGCCAGTGAGAACCGGAATCGCACATATAGTAATTTCGAGTTTCCAGTTTCCAGGGATTATGAAACAAGTTTCACAACAGCCTTCCCCATTCTTCATTGAATATTTTCGTTCCCATCGTTCACGCTCTCGCCCTTTAACTAACAAGCACAAGGTCAGGCAGGTGGATTTCCATTTGTTCTTTACGACTAGTGTCTCGCCAACAATTCATTAACGTTATATTCGAGCCAAATTGATAATAATCGCTGTTTTAATTGTTTACGGTTATCGATGATTAATGTCGAATTGTTGAAAATCGTGTATCATATTCGTTTAATTCTAACGTGACCTAAAGAAGTCCCTGCAACATATTATTGCTTATGGATCCCATATAGGAGCTCCGTTCCTAAGCCAATATCGTCATGTCAAAACCAAAATTTAAGTCGCTGATTCAATCGTTACCCGGTGAAATTTCTCCATTGCACAGATAACAGAAACACAGCAATACCCAAATTTATGAATATTTAAAAAAAAATAAATAAAATTACTAATATTAGTAAAATAAATAAAATAAAAATATTGATAATTAAAAAATTTTAGTAATATCAAAAATATTAATAAAATTATTAATATTACCAGGTGGAACCTGATGATGCCACACAGCGGTGAAACCATTCTCGTCCATAAATGTTGTTTGTGAAATTTCTGTGTTCCTTCTGTCCAAACTTCTAATTAAGTCTCAAATTCTTATCAAGTCTTCAAAAAATTCCCGAGAAAAGTTATTTTGTTGGCGCATTAGTTTATTTACAAGTGATACGACGCAGCTTATGTTGCACCAGTTTAGTGCATTATTAACTCTGGATTACTGCTATTCAATTAAAAGTACTGAGCCCGAAATTCTCTCTTCTTTTACTACCCTACAAGTCACCACCCGAGTGAGTGGCAGTGGGTGAATACACACCAGACTAATTTTGACCCGAATATGATCCTACCGCGGTCGGACAATGTTATTCTGATCCATAATCGTTCGTGGGAAAAATGCTCTACACTTCATCTCTCTAATTTTATCGACATGATCTCTCCTACCGTAATTCCATGTGGGTAATAATGCATTTTAAACATCACTACAAAAGAGACATATTTCCAATTAATGCAAATGATTTCATCTGTAAAATCTAAAAATAATAAAATTTACTTGTTGTTACGCGAGAGGTAAAGGATAAACACCTCAAGATTACCGGACTGAAGGGATTCTCAAATTTCCCAGTTTTTTTCTCTTTCTTTTACCCTCACCATGAAGGAATTCCACAAAGTAAAGCCTGAAACTGTTAGCTTTGATTTGCTGATCTAATTCGAATATTGAATTATCTTCGTCGCCCGATGGCCTGTGGAATGCGCATGAATTAGATGGAATTTTAATTGGGCACATTTTGATGCTGGCTAAGGAATAAATCGCGAATGTACTGAAGCTTCGACGCATTTACAGACTCCCTTTCTCAAATCGAGTATTCATCAACTCCCTGGACATCTTCGAAGGATTTTATTTCCACTAATATTTAGTCAAAACGATATATTTATCCAACTTTCGTTATCTCCCGACTTTTTTTATACGAAAAAGAAACATCGAAACATTTTTTTTCACTTGCACTTCATCTTCTATTGTTAAACGACTGTGGTGAGTTGATTTTATAAGTGGATGGTGAGTGCATTATGAGTTACGCTCACTGATAGAGCCCTTTTCGCAGGGTCTCTGCAGAACCCTCTCATGCAGTCTCTACAGAATGTTAGCAAAGGAAAAGGTTACTAAAATCTAAAAGTGCCAAGGGAAATTAATTACAATTTGTTTCGCGCGGATTGGGTAAATACATTTTACCCGTCTGCAGGTTTTTGTGGAAATCGATTTAAGTCCTTAAAGGCCCGGTTTCACTGAAACGTCTGGAGAAGATTATTGAATAGGTGAGGGATAGGAAAAAAGGAAGGTCCTGTTAGACGGAATGAAGGGAAAGCAGAAAGTACGTGGAATTGACGAATGTTTTATTGTATTGCAGGGTGTTTCCATGTTACCGACACGTCAGCTGAAGTTTAGAAGTGAATAAGTACTTGTAGTTAGTCTTAGTGTCCTCAGAAAACCTATCTTGACCGTTAGACTACTGCTGGTAATGAACATGTATTATAAGTCACCGTCTGCATGCACTTATGAAGTCTGTTTTTTTCGTTGTTCTCAAGTTCTACCACCTTTTCTCACTTCGTCATCCTAGCCCAAATCACCCAAAAAAAATGTTTCACTTCTCTCATTATCTGTCCCTTAAAATATGGATGACTGACTTATCGTATACACTAAAATTCTCTCAACTTTCTCAAATGTGAGGCACGGAGTCTGCAAGACTGTGAATAGACTGCCATCGGGAGAAAAAACCTCGCCAATGATAATTAATGGAAGAGATGGTAGACTAAACAGAGACTTCCTTTCCTTGATTTTTTCCCTCTGTTTTATCGGTAACAAAATTATAACTATATTTTCGGGGGCATAATCAGTTTGATATCCCACGCAGCTAAAGTTATTCTCAGGATCATCAACAAAAGGATGGAGAGTAAGGAAAATGATTACTTAGGGGATGATCAGTTTGTCTAGGAAGGGAAGAGGTACGCGTGATGCCATTGCAGTAATGAGATCATTAATTGAGAGGAATATAGAATACAACCAGAACGTTTTTGCCTGTTTTGTAGATTTCGAAAAAGCGTTTGATAGAGTGAATTGGGAAAAATTAATGCGTGTATTACAGAAAATAAGAATGGATTGGAGGGACAGGAGACTGATCCGCAACCTGTACATGTCTCAGACTGCTCAGGTGCGAGCGGGGAACGGAGAGTCCGGATGGGCAGTGTTAGGAAGAGGGGTAAGGCAGGGTTGCCCATTGTCACCGGTGTTGTTCAACATGTATGTGAAGGAAATGATTAAAGAGGCATGGGAAGAACTGGAGTTAGGAATGAAAGTCGGAGGGGAATTCGTAAAAATCGGTTAGGTTTGCTGATGACCAAGCATTAATTGCTAAGTCAGCCAAGGGGTTGCAAGCATTGCTGAGTGAATTGGAGGTTCAGTGCGATAAATATGGGATGAGAATCAATATTAATAAAACAAAGGTTATGCGATTTCCAGAAAGAAAAAGGCTAAGCTAAATATTAAAATAGGCGGGGAAAAAAGAGCAGGTTGAGCAGTTCACATATCTCGGAAGTGTTTTGGATCAATACGGTCAAAGTGGTTGGGACGTAAGGAGAAGAATTGCGTTAGACAAGGACACTTTCTCAAGGAGGAGGGAGTTGATGACGGGGACGTTGAGTAGGGATGTTAAGACAAGACTCGTAAAAAAAACTCTGATATGGAGTGTAGCTATGGACGGCGCGGAAACGTGGTTGCTGAAGCAGGAGGATAGACGTAGATTGGAGGCTTTTGAAATGTTAGTGTGGAGAAGAATGGAGAAAGTGAAATGGACCGAAAGGAAAACAAATGAGGAAGTACTAGAGATGGTGGGTGAGGGGTTTGTTGAGAGAAATCCTATGGAGGCAGGAAAAATGGATGAAAGGCGTATTGAGCGGTAGTGGAATGTTGAAGAGGGTAATAGAGGGGAGAATGTTGGGCAAGCGAGGTAAGGGCAGGAACAGGATAGGGATGTTGTACGGGATGAAGGGAGGAAAGAAGTACACAGAGATGAACAGTGTCCTGATATAGATTAGTTTGCTAGGTGGGGAGTCACAAAATGTTTATTTGATAGTTGTGTCCATCCAAAAACCTACCTTAAGCGGTAGATTAACTAATAATAATAATCAGACTGGAGATCGCCAGCTGGTTCTTTGATTTAAAATTCTTACATTCAGGTACCCAGAGTTCGCGCTCGCGGTGTTTGATATCACGTTACCCGCAATCTTCCACCATGCTCCACTGCAGCAGTGAACCTTTCATCGTTTGAAAGACAAATAAACCTTTATATTAAACGATGAAAAATATTTGAAAGCGTCAAAATCGCAGCCATGTAAAACATACACGATTAATTTACTCTCACAATCTAAAACGAAAATCCGGAAACGTCTTAACTATAGAAACTACAAAAGGAATGAGTGACCACAGGGCAGAAAATTCTTAGTTTTCGCTTTCTGGGTCCATGGGACAATGGTATAAAGTGCATGCTACGGAGGCAATTTGCAAGTTTAAAGAAAGATAGTAATCACTGAAACACTGAGGATACCAGGAATCACTTCCTTGAGATCACACACTCAGCAGTCAACAAGTTCATTCCCACTGACTTTTAATAATCAAGCCACTTTACTTTTCCACATAAACTCTTTAATTTTTACAACTCAGGTTTCGTGATAGCATAACATCATCAGTAAAGTGGTTTGATTATTAAAAGTCAGTATGAAGATTTTCCACCAAGTTACGCCAGAAACTGTTTTATTTATCAAGTTCATTCCCAGTAAATGCATAAAAGATAACACGGAACCTAGACAGTACAACGTGGATGTTAGAAACCGATTGCGACGTCAGAGGCGATGCCAAGATGAAAAATATTTAAGATGATATCTCAACTGACAAAAGTAATGAAAGCACTTACGATTATAAGATATCTTGGGTGAATACCGAGAAGGAATTAAGGAAAGCGTTAAGAGAATTCGAATGAAAAAGATTAGAGGAAAATCTGAATGAGAATCCAAAAGCATTTTGGTCGTACGTCTGAGAGATTCAGAGAAATAAGTCAACACTTAATTCCCTCAAAAATGATAAAGGCGAAAGAGTAACCAGCAATTTGGATAAGGCTAACTTATTAAATTCCTTCTTTCAAAGCGTATTCACCAACGTCTCACCGACTGCCTCGGATATCATATCAAAACGTTCCCGTCGACCGATGCCGAAAATGAAACCTCACATTATGGAATAGAACGTTTGCTGAAATCATTAAAAATAATAATCCTCCGGGCTTGATCATATACCTGCTGGCATATTTAAAGAACCAGCTTTGGAAATTGTGCCTTAAATCGCTGGCAGATCATGGAATTAGGCGGAAATGGGTTCACAGAAATCGAAAAAAATGTAAAATCTTGCAGGAGTACCAGCAAGACGGTCAAATTTCAACTCCTCGGAGTGACGCTTTGAGTGAATCTTGGGGTTCAGAAGTATGTAAACTGAAACTATTTGAATTTTTTTTAGTTGCCTATAATTGTCCTGTATGTAGAGCCAAAAAATCCTCACCGCATGTGTAAAGTCATTCATGGACGTCAACAGAAACCATATATGAATCGATAACAATCGGTATTTCCAGCGCCGTAGAAACTTCACGCCGCCAGAGATTAGATCAGTATTGCTAGATTCCATTCCACTTGGTCCTTCCCAATGCATTAATACATTTCAACAATTATTTAAATTAGGGAGTCTAGGAGTTGGTGCTCCGTTTCCTACGAATGATAAGGGATCACAATAGCATTGTCCGAACGCGGTAGGGTCATATTCGGGTCAAAATTAGTCTGGTGTGTATTCACTCCCTGCCACACACCCTGGCGGTGGCGTGCAGGGTACTAAAATAAATAAATTATTAATTATCTCTCCCCAAACAAAAAGTGTGATAATATTTTTTTAATAAAAATATATTCTAATATAATAAATTATTTCTACATCATTATTGATGTGGGTACTAAACTACTCACTTGTTACATTGGCATATTTTGTATCCATTTTTAACTTCCTTGCAGCCAAGGCGGTGATCACTGCTACATTGGACGTCGTCCTCACATTTTTCTCCATGCTGCAATCCATCTGATCCGAAATATGTTCGAATTAATAGATTCTAATGGGGGATCTGCCACATAAAACATAACTGGAACTTAATATATTCATCCTGCTATAGGCAGAAAAATAAATAAAATAGACACAAGTCAAGGTGAGAGAAAGTGAAGTGTTATTTTGAGCCCATGATAACTGCGTTTTAAAATTTCTCTGACAGCTAAATAATATCGCACCACCACCATAGTCACCACATTCAAGTAATCGTCACAAAAGAATGGAATTATGGCTGAGGCAAATACAATTCCATCATATTCGTACCCTAATATTATTTTTAATTTTTTTCATGCCTCCCGTAAGTGTGAATTTAGTTTTTATGGGCACACACAAAGATTTGTTAAAAGCGATTTAAAATATAAAAACGGCGATTTTGTCTGTGATGCCTACCTACCTCTGGCGTAGAATAGGTAGTTTCCGGCATTAAACCACAATCTCCTTTCCAGTTATTTAATATTCCTATCCTTATCCAAATTGTTGTAAGTCAGTATGTTAATCTAAAACCTTTTAAGGTTAAACCTTTTTTATTGGAAAAAATACGCTTAACATTTTCATCTGTTCAAAAGTGCGCGTATAATCGACTGATTAGAGGTTATAGACAGCTTCTGAAAAGTATTACACGTGTTCGTAGAAGTCTAGATCACAAATGCACACCACGAACATACTTTGCTTGAATAGATTTAAAATGACCATTTGCACTGATTAACGAGGCCTCGAGATTTTCTTTGAACGGAAATCATTCATGCATGTATCAACGAATATTTTTTAATACAAAAACAGGACATTCGTGAACGCGTTTGACGCAGGTATTCAAACGTAAATTGCATTTCAAATGCTTCCATCCCGGTACCCCCTGCTTACAATCACTAATTACTTCAAAATTAAGTTTCGCTTCGTCATGAAAACTATAATGTTCAAAGAATTTGACCACAATCTGAACTGACCGAAGTTAATGTAATATATAATTAACCGTGAAAAAATGAATAATTATTTTACAATCAACGACAAGATTTGTAATATTACCATGATAGGTACTAAAGGATCCAAAACTAAATTCTTCAATGAATTTTCTCGTTCATTTTCTCATATTTTTGTCGAAAATAGTCCGGCACGTTGCACGTGCCCTAATATTCCACTCAAATTAAACCATTTACTGCTGGGAGTATCAATAAGATTGGTGGCCTAAACTCACACCTCGCACCTAAGATAAAACCTTGACACATGTACGTTTGCTCATCTTCGAGGAAAACTAACCTTGATGACAAGAGTTCTTGATCTTGACATATCCAAGTGAACACTTGCAATATCCGAAACTGCATGATTGATGTTCTTCACAGTCAACGTCCTGTGAACACTCCTTCCCTTCAAGTACAATATTAAAAGAAAAATAGCACTCCATGATTATTTAATTATTAGGCGAGGATGATGAACACGAATATTCAGTTCAAGATCCAAAAATGCGTATATACCCTTTTGTGCGGTCACCATAACGAGGAAAACCAATAGTACTGAAACTAAGACCCTCATTTTGGTTTAATTTCTTTCTTCCGTGTAGAAAAACCCGATAGACAATAGGGAAATAACATATCATGAAATCCTATTGCAGAGGACTGGGCTAACTATTCCCAAAATAGGGCGTTTGTTAATGCACACAACAACGGGACATAATTGAAGATCACGTTTTCGTCCACGGCTTAAAAGTTTGACCCCAAATGATCCGTTCATAAGAAATTGCGTGCTGGACAATGTACACCTTTAAAAAGGAATTCTCAAACGTCCTTTACACCTACATAGCCAATACACCTGCGCCGAGAAAGGTCACACAGTCCGAAAAATATCGTTTCCTATTATTATCACCCAGTAGGCTCAGCAAACCTTTGGCACGACTTGACAGGCGGATAGCTTGAATAACCGTGTCATCTCACGTCTTTCAGGCACAGCCAGCACCACCGTTCCACACGAGACTGGTGCACTTGCCCCGGCGGACCCATTGCACAGGTTCTGGCACGAAGGCGCGCCTTATTCATTCTGTTGGCACTCGAGCAAACCTCCACACCTCCCCCCCCCCCCGCTCCCTCAGTTTCCCTGGCCGTGTCCTAACGTTTATAAGCGTCCGGCGTTCTAGAAATAAGCACAGAAGAAACCGGGGAATGGAGCCGGAATGGGAAGTTTCCAAGTCAACACAATATAAATTTGCCCTGAAATTCACCGACGCAAAATATTTGCGCCAAACTGTAAAAAAACAAATTGTAGACGGATTGATAATTCCCAAGGAATGGAAAACAGATCAAGAAAGAAATAGGGCAGAGAAAGCGCTGCTGGTGAGAAAGTCATCGATTGCCTCCATATTTTTACCACGTTTATTATTATTCGCGGAACAAAAACGAGTCTCTTTATGCCATTCGTTATTTTCTTCGATTGAGATGTCTCACGCTGTAATATCATGCATCTATGAGTCAATTAAATAATCATTTTTCCGTTGGGAATCATTATACAAAGATCCAGTGAAGATTTATTTTCATCAATAAATTATTTATAACACGATCGCTACATTTTACAACTTGCCAAAATATTAAAACTGGATGTTTGGAATAATGTATTTTAAGACTTCTAAAATTAACGTAAAAACATAAAATAATTTTTAAGCGAGGAAGAAACAAAAGTATAATCTATTAGTTCATTAGGTTGACTAGAAATTAAATTGTTAGGACTCCAGGATTGGATTATCCCCGGGATAATGCAATATACACTGAGATACATAAATGTATCAGTATTTTATTCTGTAGCAGAGATTATTATTGGTATATTAAAAAAAAACAAACACAGTAATCAACCCGAAGGTCGGTTTGGTAGAGTTCACTCAGTACAAGCCCGACGGCGCATGTAATTCACACATCAGAGTAGGGGGCGCAGTTCTTTTCCCTGAGCTAGCAGTTTCCGTGAGTGGTTATGATTTCCCAGGAATGCCTGGTACTAGAAAACTCAGAGCTGCAGGTGCCCCCTGGAATTGAACTTGGGCCCACCGGTCAGTAGTCCAACGCTCTACCCCCGTGGACTACCGCGATTCTCGGGTATATAATGAATCAATTTTTTTTAAGGTAATCTACCGGTTAAGGTAGGTTTTTAGATGGACACAACTTTCAAATAAACATTTTGTGACTCCCCACCTAGCAAACTAATCTATATCAGGACACTCTTCATCTCGGTGTACTTCTTTCCTCCCTTCATCCCGTCTAACATCCCTATCCTGTTCCTACCCTTACCTCGCTTGCCCAACATTCTCCCCTCTATTACCCTCTTCAACATTCCACTACCGCTCAATACGCCTTTCATCCATTTTCCTGCCTCCATAGGATTTCTCTCAACAAACCCCTCTCCTCGCCCACCATCTCCAGTACTTCCTCATTTGTTTTCCTTTCGGTCCATTTCACCTTCTCCATTCTTCTCCACACCCACATTTCAAAAGCCTCCAATCTACGTCTATCCTCCTGCTTCAGCGACCACGTTTCCGCGCCGTACATAGCTACGCTCCATATCAGAGTTTTTACGAGTCTTGTCTTAACATCCCTACTCAACGTCCCCGTCATCAACTCCCTTCTCCTTGAGAAAGCCTCCTTGCCTAACGCAATTCTTCTCCTTACGTCCCTACCACTTTGACCGTATTGGTCCAAAACACTTCCGAGATATGTAAACTGTTCTACCTGCTCTATTTTTCCCCGCCTATTTTAATATTTAGCCTAGCCTTTTTCTTTCTGGAAAATCGCATAACCTTTGTTTTATTAATATTGATTCTCATCCCATATTTATCGCACTGAACCTCCAATTCACTCAGCAATGCTTGCAACCCCTTGGCTGACTGAGCAACTAATGCTTGGTCATCAGCAAACCTACCCGAATTTACGTATTCCCCTCCGACATTCATTCCTACCTCCAGTTCTTCCCATGCCTCTTTAATCATTTCCTCTACATATACGTTGAACAGCACCGGTGACAATGCGCAACCCTGCCTTAAACCTCTTCCTAACACTGCCAATCCGGACTCTCTGTTCCCCACTCGCACCTGAGCAGTCTGAGACATGTATAGGTTGCGGATCAGTCTCCTGTCCCTCCAATCCATTCCTATTTTCTGCAATACACGCATTAATTTTTCCCAATTCACTCTATCAAACGCTTTTTCGAAATCTACAAAACAGGCAAAAACGTCCTGATTGTATTCTATATTCCTCTCGACTAGTGATCTCATTACTGCAATGGCATCACGCGTACCTCTTCCTTTCCTGAACCCAAACTGATCATCCCCTAAGTAATCATTTGCCTTACTCTCTATCCTTTTGTTGATGATCCTGAGAATAACTTTAGCTGCGTGGGATATCAAACTTATTGTTCTGTAATCCTCACATGACGAAGCCTTTGCCTTTTTTGGAATAGGAACTAACACCGATCTCACAAAATCTTCCGGCCAGATTCCTTCCTCATATATACTACGAATCAGTCCATATATGGCCTTCTTCCCACCTTTCCCTAACCATTTCAACATTTCTACAGGAATATTGTCCACCCCCACAGCCTTATTTGCTTTCATCTCCTTTAATGCCCTTTCTATTTCATCGTCGAGTATGCCTGGACCTAAGCTATCTTCTTCTACGTCATGTTTCTTTTCTATGTCTAACCTTGTCGGCCCAAGTTCTTTACCATACAGTGTTTCTATACATTCCTTCCATCTCTCTTGGATTTTTCCTGGTTCAACTATTATCTTACCCCATTTATCTTTAACTGTTAGCACAGATCTTGCCTTCTTACTTCCCGATAATAACTTAACCTTGCTGTATAGAGCACCAATTTCACCCTTCTTCTGTAAACTTTCCATATCCTCGCATTGCGTTTTCCACCATTCTTCTTTTGCTTTATTTGTGACCCTTCTCAATTTATTGTTTAACTCTTTGTACTTCATTTTGCCTAACTCTGTGTTTACATTCTTCCATCTTCTTCTCTCATCCATCTTTGCAATCATCTCATCCGTTACCCATGGTTTCCTTATCCTTTTCCCGTTAACGGTTCCTATAGTGTCTTTAGCGGCTTCCAATATCCCATTCTTGATACATTCCCATTTTTCTTCGATAGTACTCAGTTCTTTACCGTCATCCATCATTTTCTCTACAGCCTGTTGATACTCCTTCCTCGTTAATCCATTTACTGCTTCTAAATTCCATTTTTTAACCCGCCGCCCTTGCCTTATCTTCTTGAAACGAACATTACATTTCATAACAACTAAATTGTGGTCAGAGTCCGCATCCGCTCCTGGGAAACTGTGCGAATTTATCACACTGTTCCTAAACCTGTGCCTAACCATAATATAATCTAACTGATACCTTTCTGAGTCACCTGGCATTTTCCATGTATACCTACGCCTTTTGTGGTGTCTAAACCATGTGTTAGTGATGACTAACCCCTGTCTCCTGCAGAATTCAATTGCTTTCTCCCCGCGTTCATTCCTCGTGCCTAACCCATAGTCCCCCACCTCACCACCATCTCTTCCTTCGCCTACCGTTGCATTCCAATCCCCCATCACTATCAAATGTTTCCCTGCAGGAACACTCGCGATGATATCCTCTAACTCATCATACATCCTATCGACTTCTTCCTCCTTGTGGTTGCTCGGTGGCATGTATACCTGAACAATGACCAAGTTCGTCGGCTCTGCTTCAATCTCTACGAGTAAAATTCTATCTGTCGCTTGCTCTATGCTCACTACGCTTCTTCCTACCCCTTTATTTAAAATTACGGCAACCCCTCGTTGGCACTCGTCCCCGCCGCTGTATATCACTCTATAATTGTCACTCCAGTAATCCACGCTATCCTTCCATCTCACCTCGCAGAGACCTAAAACATCTATGTTACCTCTTGCCATCTCTCGCTTAATATTTTCTAATTTGCCTCTCCTCAACATTGTCCTGACGTTCCAGGTTCCTATTCTAACTACTTTCGCCTTCTTCTGAGTCTTCTGTCCTGCTGCAGTTATTTCTTCCCTGCAAGGGTTTCGTGGGATGACGACCGCGGAAGCCTTGCCTCTCCCGCTGCCGGGCACGACACACGGCCTCTTGGGCCGAGTCCCGTAGTTGCCAGGACTCATATTATCTATAGTGCCCATCATTATATTCTTGGGAATCATAATTGAGGTGGTTTCCCGTTGCCTTCCTCAATAGTGTTTTTAACGTGACACCATCACTTAATGGCCGTCCCACTGGGGTCAGACGCCATTGCAGCCGCCTCACTGAGGAACAGACGCTGCGTGGACTACCTTTCGTCTGGCTCCTAACCTTCGACCTATCTGGCATGGGTGACCCTTCCAGGAGTAATTATTATTACTCCCGCCAGCACAAATGAATCAATTAAATTACTATTAAAATTTTGATGGATTACCTAAATAAAAGATTGCTTTGCTTGTAGTTTTGGAGCCTTACATTGAGGTTTTCACTTTATTCATTTAAATTAATACCAATCGTGTCAGGACACCTTTTTGCTTTTTATTGCTAGAATTTAGGAAATGGGTGCGAGAGGTTTGCAGTTATTTCGTTGCATGCTAGGGTTAGCCCGATCAACTACACGATTGCTCCTTCAATACATGCAGATGCGGTGCACAATTCTTTACCCCCTTGAAGAATAAGCCGAAAATAAAAAATCGCGAGTAGTCAACCAAAAAAATTTATCTTCGTTTATAAATAAATCCATTTTCTCCATGCTTTGATTTTTTATATATTATTCGGAATTTTTGTGATTATCAAGACAATTTTGTCCCGTGATCTTGTAGAGACCCTTCGACCGTGAATGGTAATTGGAAAAAAACAGCGTATGTCGAAATAAAGGCGATTCAGGGGTCGGAAACAGGATAAAGGTTTTACGAGTCGGTTTTCTAGTCCTTGGTACAATCGGCAGGTAAATACAAGAAGAAAAGGGGTGAGATGTACGTCGCCACATAGATATGCAAATTATACGCATAGAAATTATACACATAGATACATATTTTTTCGCACGCAATGTACCCCTAACAAGATATGTATAAGCCTGCCCTTACATGCTTCGCATTCGCAGGCGACAATAATAGAGCTTGGGGGGAAGCGGAGGGCATAAATACGAGGGACTTATGGTCAACTGCAAACGTAGTAAACATTGAAAATGTAGATGAGGATGTACTCTGGAACTGTTCTGGGAACCATTCATTCTACCTTAGACATTGGCAGGTAAGAGAAGAGTGGAAAATGAGTCGTAGTACGAGTGATGCAGAGGCGGTAGATGGAAAGTGTGGGACATCAGGTCAGAAGTGACGCTCTCCAGTCGGAGAACTTGAATCTTAAAAAAATTCACTTCCATCCTCAAACAAGTCCCCACACTTGTTTCAACTCATTGTTCATTTATGAAAACTGCCAGTATATCGGTGAAAATACATTATCATATGGTAATATCCATATATCATATATGGAGAACTTTGAAAAAATGTACATTTATTCAGTTCATGCTCAATTCATGTGACTGCTTCTCGATCATGTGATAATACGTTTTACTAAATTCGCGAGATTTAGCTTCAAAATAGTCATCATAGGAATGAAATACATGGGAAAAAAACTCAAACTTAACCTCAAGTTTGTATGAGTTGTCCGAGCACGTCACGACCGTGATATCACCCGGCGGCCGCTACTCGTGATACTCTACCCCGGCGAGAGCGTCGCGATTGTATACATACTGAACGGTTAAGAGGACAATACTCGTAATACTATATATTGAATCACCAGCAAACGACTTAGAACGGTCATTCTTCTTCTGGATTTGAAGACGGGATCCTCTGGTCCGCAAATAAAACCGAACATCACCAGCTTGCACAGCTAAACGTGATTATCACCAGTCAAAATTCCAGAATATTTTCCGCCCGCATTATTCTTTTCATAAATTGAGCATTGTACGAATGATGCGATTTTTCGTTCTTCAATTGCATAAATTCGACGAAGAGTAATGAATTTAGTCATAAGTTAGTTTCTACTTTAATTGGATCAGCGGTTGTTTTACTGAAGTAGCATGCAGTTATGCCGCAAAACTAAAGGGTGATTTAATGGAATCATGAAAAATTTTATAGGTAAACGAAACGAAAAATTACAAACATTTTTATTTTTAAAGTTTTTCCCCAATGTTAATTATGACTGGGAACATAAAACCTTGGTGGTAACACACATGGGGAAGAATCAATCCTGAAAAAACTCAACCCCGTTTCGATGCTAGTGGAGCAAAAATATGTCGCGTAAGGGAATAGAGGAAACCAAAAATAATCTTGGCGCTAGAAATGGAGCCAAGCTTAAGCATCAGAGTGAGGATGAATGGCAACATTCCGGAAGAAAAAACCTTACTGCTCGATGGCAAGGTCCATGTACACTAACGTGACGTTGAAATTAGAAACTCTTTGTACAGCAAATTTCGTTCTTCACATCGCCTAATCCCATCAACGGGAGCTTTCGTTTTGTGATTTAAAAGGTACGTGTGACTTTAGCATTGAAATGGTGATTTAAAATGCACTATATAATTAGGTTCTGTCTGGAATTTCACATCAGAAAAAACAGACAAATATGCTTTGTGTTATATCTCAAATAAAACGTAGAACAAACAACTAACAGCATGAGAATCACCATTACCAATGTTTAAAATCTTGTCTATTAATGATAAATGACTATAAAAGGCATATTTAAAACAAAATAGATGCTACTGTGGCAGTCTACAATAATAGAAATTCACAAGTAAAAGAATGCTGAAGTTTCGACAATATATTATCCTGTATAACACATTGTTATCACTTATCACATAGAAAATATACTCTAAACTAAAGTAATGAAGTATAGTAGTATAGTATTGTTGGGGAGGCGAACCGACAGCTCAGGTCATTTGCGCCATTAGGGATGACAGGAAGGAATGAAGGGTGGAGAGAAACCCGGCGTCGGCAAAAGCCTGCTCTTAACGAAAGGCGCCAAGGGGTCCGCAGCTTAACGTCCCATCCGACGGACGGCGTACTCGACGGGATACCACTGAAAAATATCTGTCGCCGCCGGGATTCAAACCCGGGTCCTCTCGGTGGGAAGCCCGTACGTTAGCACCATCTCGATCCCATTCGTAGCAATCAAGTAGTAGTATTTATTGAAAAGAGGATATCTGCAAACAGTAAAAAATACTCCTAGCCTGCGAAAGATTCCGAATAAGGTAATACTAACCACAATACAACAAAGAACCAACATTTTTCCATACTTAAATTAACATGCATCAAAATGATAATGAGAACTATGGTACATCCTCATTTCATGGACAGTTCTACATTTGGTGAGAAACAAGAAACCCAGGAGAGTATGAGGACTAGATCTAGAAGTAGTTGGAAAAGGGGGAAAAACAAGTCCCATGCTGCATGTGTTGAGGAAATATTTGACAGAGGTGTTTAAACAGACAATGAAATGCTTTGAACACTATGTGTTTTGATTGAGTAGGAAGAACATTGTGTTTAAACAAGAAATATTAAATTTCTTAGATATTAGAGTGTACGATTATTCTCATGGAATGCTCGGCCACATCTTCCTTTGTTAGATTTGACAAATTTTCTTTTATTTTCAATTGCTATTTACTCTGGCAAATGCACACATGTTAATCAACTAAGGAATTAAAGTCAAATGAATTAAGAATGACAACCATTAACAATGTTTCTGAGTAAACTGTTAAATTGTGATATAAATCAGTATTACATTAACCTTTTCAATACACAAATTAATTTAAAGTGGACTTGAGGAGAAAAATAAAATATTACCATTTCAAAATATGAATAATATACTTTTAGGCACTTAATACAACCCATTTAGGATATTTTTCATACTTCCAGAGTTAGGACATAGAATGAAATATCAAGTCAGGCTTCTTACTCAAATTCTAATTGCTACACATAGTAATTCCCCCATGTTGCTTGAAAATGACATTTCTCTACCAAATGCCCTAATGATTATTAGAAGAGTGAGAAGAATGTTTGCAAAAATACTTACCTTGGAATGAAATGTCCTGAATATCATGTATACAATGAAGATGTGTAAGTCCTCAGACATTTTTCTATTCAAATAAATGGCACATGCAAGAAGGCAATGAAAATGGAGTAAATGCAAATGGGTGAAAAAAAATCATTTGATAGTTTTCAATAAGATTAATAAGATGCTAGATTCCATCATTCTTCCTCAGAACGAGTTTAATTACTAATAACTGTTAAATGAAATTCATCAAAAGTCTTGTTTTGCCATAAGAGCTGACACCTTGACATGACTCAAATCTATTCTATTTACTTTAATTCATTCATGTAAGGTTGATTAGAGAACAGCTTAAGTAATCTTACCTTTGTTTTATATTTTCAACATGGCATTATGATACCATAGAAAGCAAGTTGGCAGCAAATTTCACTATCCATCTCATCTTCAGGATGAGAAGTTCTTCCAAATAACTCACGACTGCTTATCTGTGTCACATGCACAAAGTCAGGCTGACCTATAAACATTCCACATTTTTCAACACTAAGCCAAAAAAAAATTATGACGATGTTTTCCTTTCCATTTATATTCAGTATTAAAACTTTCTGAAGATTCTAACCTAACAAATAAAAATAATATCTGACACTAGATTTGTAGCATATGAATAAAAAGATACTCAGATAAGGTTAAGAATGAAAGGGGAGTCATTACTGTGTGCAAAATAACACCATAATAGAAATTGTTAAAAAAACCACAACCACTTTATCCATTCATTAGAATAAAAGTATCATACAATGACACCATTAGATGAATATTTGACATATATTCTAGTTTATATTGCTTCCAATCTGCTCTTCGAATAATTATGTATATCATTAAAATAGCATAAAAACCTCACAAAATACATTATTTATACACAAATTGTTTTTACATCAATTTAACATAAAATTTAGAGTATTTTACTACTTCTTTGTTACCAGGTAGGGTAATGATTACCAGAGTGAAAAGAATTTACAAGCTTACAGAAGCCCACTTACTAATTTTCTGCTCCCTGAGACCAATCTCATCAAAGGTAAATTGGTGTGCTATTAATAACACACACCATCATCATCAGATGAACTTATAGCAAGCACCAACTTCAATTTTTAAGAGCAAGAAATATTGTCCAGCACAGCTTAAGATTTTCTGAGATGGGCCTCATCAAGATGATCCAATTTTCCCTACCATTTACTTTAGCAGTGTTGAAAAATTTTTGATCCAGCTGCAGTATGATTTCATTTTATGAGTGTGTACTTAGTTGACCTCATGAAGACCACAAACTTTATTAGCAGGCAGAGCTTTATCTGAAAAATTTAGTAAATATGGACAAATAGAGTAACATTAGATAGATTTCAGGTTGCACCTCATTGATTAGGTTATAGGAACATATTGATTTGAAATTACAAGATGAGAGTAAATTAATCATAAATAATTATATATAAAACATTCAGGAAGTTCTCTCGGGTTTCCCACCGGGTCAGCGTGGTGTGCACCGACGTTTCGACGGCTAACTCTGCCATCGTCTTCAGGGTGAAGTCACTTCACCCTGAAGACGATGGCAGAGTTAGCCGTCGAAACGTCGGTGCACACCACGCTGACCCGGTGGGAAACCCGAGAGAACTTCCTGAATACAATACGCCGGGAAAAACTGAGATCCTTTATATATAAAACAATAAGAAATAATGAAATGACATTCAAACAATTATATATTAATTAACAATTAATAAATACATAAATTATTTCAAGAATATAATAGGAAAAAGAAGGAAAGGGCATCACTACTCTAACTGTTCATTATTGAAAAGATAGAAAATTTACCGAGAGAGTTTTACTAATCAAAATGCCAAAGGCAACTGCAGAAGAGAGTACATAATGCCGAAAACATATAAAAATTTCAGTTTTATTGAAAACAATATAAAAACTGTAAATAATCACAACCTATCATCAATGCTTGTGACCCCTGGGTTGGCATACTAACCCAAGCTTAATCATCTGTAAGTTTAATTGATTTTATGAATTCCTTATCGACTTATTCCACATACCTCTTTTACCAGTTTACCAATGACCAAGTTTGTTTGCTCAGCTTTTACTTCTACTAATGATATTCTATCACTCACCTTCTCTGTTTACAATACTTCTTCCTGACTTTTTGTTCAATATTTTTAACACCCTCCCTGGCTCCCTTCCCCTCCACTGTATATACTCTATAACATCACTCTAATAATCTTTGCTATCCTTCCATCTTACCTCTCACAGCTCTAAAATATCTATGAAGGATAAAAATACCCTTGGCAGTATGTACATGAATATTCTGTAAATACCCTGCATGTTTTTAATTTAAATCTATTTAACACCTCCTGCCTGATTTGAATATACATATCCTGTTTTGGACATTTTGTTCCATGTAATTCTTTCATGTGATTGACTTTGTTCCAGTGCATAATCAAACCTATATTTGTATACAGGTGTCATGATTAGGATTGTGCATGCATGTCTGGTGACTTAAAACCCGATCGTTTCTTGCTTTATTGTGTCCACATCTTCCCAGTGATGTCCCCTCATCATATTTTTGCATTTTGGGAACATGAAAAAGTTGCAGAGCGAGATCTGGCAAATAAGGAGGATGATCAAGGATGGTGATTGAATTTTTTGCCAAAAACCAGCAAACAATCAATGCTGAATGTGCAGGTGCACTGTCATGGTGAAGGGCCCATCCATCATGTTTGGTTAAAATAGTGTCCACTGTTGATTTTCCTAAATTCAGTTCATCAGCTATCATTCAGACAGTTTTTCAGTGATCGGTAAGGGCAAGGGACCGCACACGATCAATGGTGTCGTCAACACAGGTGGTTAAAGGCCGTCGTGGATAACTTTTACCATACTCCACAACAAAACTTGATGTTGATTTGTTGCTCCACGATTTCATCAATTTGCATTTTCGACAAACAGTAAAAACAAGGACAACAGAAACTAACCTAACTGGCATCATATGCACAGTTTGATGATCCACCCAGGACAGATGGCTCATTGGGTCTCAGGCAACTAGTGCCGCTAGTGGGCGGGGCTATAGTCCGCGTAATGGCCACAAGGTTGCACCAGTTTGCGCATTTATTGCACAGACCACGTATATTTATTTACACTGATCATTAGTATCCCTTGAAGTTAACAGATTTACTTATTGTCTACCTGAATTCCATGATACATACCTATATCATTCTCCTAGATTCAGTAAATTTCATAATAAAACCATGAAGAACATACAAGGAATTTAGGAGATAGCAAATAACTCACCAATCATTTTTGGATATGCTAAATTCAAATTTTCCATTATCTTCACAAACTCCTCAATACTTTTGGAGAGGCGTGGATTGTATTTCTTTTCTTCTGCTACTGTGGTCACAGTTTGACCTGTGAATCGAGATAACATAGCCTCTCAGAGAAATTAAATTTACCATGAAAAGATATAAGAACCCAGGACAGATGAAACTCATTTTGCTTTGAGTTCAATTCCAAAGTTACTGTCAAATTCTGGTAATGTTCTCTAAGGCAAATATTACAGCCTATGGGATTTATACCAACCGTAGTGATGTTGAAATTTATGAAGTTAACTCAGTGAATCCCATAGATGTGAGAGAGGAGATTGATTTATGGAGGCAAAAGCAAATTAGGGGGATAAAGAAATGAAGCCTCTCAGAGCCATATTGAGAAACAATCTTAAACCTAATGATATCTCTCAAAATAGGGACTAAAAGATATAATTCCAGATAAATAACAATATCCCTCAAGGAACAATGTCAGAATGATTCATTATCAAAGAGGCACTGCTGACTCAAACTCGCCTGCTGACTTAAGGAATGACTGTTCATGACATTCATATGCACTTCTTCTTAAGTCCTAGCATTACCATTTATAATTTAAATTACCAGGGGATTATTCCCTTATGATGGTGCTGATGGTGCCCAATGCTATTTGCTTAAGCTATTCAGAAGCTATTCCATAAAAGTCACCGACGCCATTTCGGGATGCTATTTGAGTGTCAGGCTGCTGAAACCATAACATGATGGCATCATTGTAATAGCATCAACAAATGGATTGCTTTGTGATAGTCACTTGTCAAAATCGCCTTGAAAAACAAAATGTAAACATGAAAATTGAAGAGAATTAAGGAAGTTTATGTGCCTGATTTTTATTCACTTGCTACAGACTATGAACTGTGTGTGTAATCATTCTATAGAGAAGGCTATGGGATCAATGAAACCATTTTGTTGGGTGCGACAAAGATTTGTCCAATGTTTTCCAGTTCTCAACAAATATTGATGACTGCAATAGAGGGGAAAACTTTGCCTAAGCAGGCAAAGGGAGAGAAAAGGACTGGGATGTTGAATGAAATGAGGGAAGTATACACGATTGAAGAGGGGTTTATTGTCGTACTGGATATCAGGTTGCTATGGTAGAAGAGGCAATTAAATATCTCATTGCAGCATTTTCTAGGCTTTGTCCATCCAAAACCCTACTTTTACTTTTGGATTATCATTAATGATAATGATCATAAAACTGTAGAACTATATATTGTCATCAATTTGAGGCATACCTAAGATTTCACCAATCCACAAGTTTAACCTTGTAAAGGCACCTTATGAAGAAATTCGATAGCACATGCCAAACCGCAAAATTATCACTACACAAGATTATTTGACAAACCTTATTTAAAAAAAATTAGTTTACAATATTGGACGAAACATAGCTACACAACATAATCATTAGATATTTAAAAAAATGAATTTTGAATTCAATTATTGCTTTGAGCAGTATTAATAGTTTTAGGGGAGGCAACCAACAACATTCTATTGACAACCTTATATCAACTTGGATAGTCATGCATCAGGCATTAATTTCACTATTCCTTAATGTTTCCATGGCATCAGTCATACCAATGTCATTTGCTAATGCTGATGGCTTTTACAGAATAACTACCGATGTCATTTGAAGTTTAGCATCGGGCGACTTACAAATTACAGAACGACCCACAATCAACAACTTTTTGTCACTTTAGTTAGAACCAGGACAACTTATAAAATAATTACAATAGATCTAAAGAGGAAATGGCCAAATATTTACCTTTATAATCATGAGCTGGATACAGCAAGAAATTATCTGGTAAGGAAAAAATTTGAGTGTGGACTGAATTGTAAAGTGTTTTAGAGTCACCTTCCTGAAAATCAGTACGACCACACCCTCTTATGAGTAAAGCATCACCCGTGAAAGCCATTCCTTGTTTGTGGAGGACATAGGAAACACAACCTAAAATGGAACATGTCAAAATTACTCCACCAATAAACAAATCAAAACATTAGAATTATTTCTAAAAATAGAGAAGTCATATTAATAAACAAACACACTTTGTTACATAAAATTCCACAATTACATTTTCCTTGATAGCTTTGTGAGTCTGGTTTGATACTTGATCAGGGATAATTTTACTTGGGAGTCAACACCCTTCTACCTTCCCCAATAACCATGTGCTGGTCCTTCATGTATGATATTCGTATACTCGTATATATTTCCTTGGTCTACCTCTATATACATATGAATATTTTCACCATTTGGTAGGTTTTCATGCTTGAATGTGTACATTTATATGTAATAATACCATTATGGCATCCAACTGAGAACTCAATATATTGCACACATATGGCTGAAGAAATCCATCTTCACTCCAGGTATTAATGCAATGCTTTGCTATCCCCTCCCAAACCTCCACCCCTTGTTATCACATTACTTCCTCTCCACTGTCTGTCATGCCTCACCAACCCCTCTACTCACCTTACGCTTTCCTTCCCCCGATTCCCCTTGCCTCTCTCTCTCACTCCTGCCCCTTCAACTCCTTCCTTTCCATTCCTTCTCTATCTCTCTCCCGCCCTCCCATAGATCACTTCTCTGTATCTGATAAAAGTGACATGAACGCCAAAAATTTGCCATATATGTGAGCATTGCCTCTGTTATGGGGAAAGAGTGAAGAATTTTTGAACACCAATAATCATGAAGTGCCTTGTTTTTAGGAAAGATTGTGAAATAGATATAAAAATTAATAAGAACATTAATTCCTTCTCCTAGGCACCTAGCTACTCAAAGCATATGAAAGCACACATTTCAATTATTAAAGTTTATTCACTAGTTTATGGCTATGGTTTTTGTGACTGGGAGTCACGGTAAGCCAATTAATGGCAAACGAAGATGGTGAAATACATATACAGGCTGCCATCCAAAAGGGAATTCCACTTGTAAGCATTGAAATATTGGAAATATTTAGGTTAAATTAAATTGATAAATTATTAATTTTCACATGATGATGGGTCATCCTTACATGTAGGAAAACGTGTGACACTAACTTGTGGATATTGATATCCATGTATGCTTCTAATACATAACTCCCTCCAACTGAACTGTATTTTAAGGGTAGATGATACATAATTTTATGAACCTATTGTTAACCTGTACCTGGTAATCTAGTATGTAACAGCAACTGACCAGAGGGTTGGACTCCCTGTCACTAAGGACACCAGCTTCATCCTAACTGAATCTTTGAATAACAGATTTTCCTGGGAAATCTCAGGTGGCAAAGGGAAATAATTTGGCTCTGCCTTCCCTCATGAGTGATGATGATCACATTTATACAGGTGAACTTCCTCTTCACTCATCACAAGAATCTTGAAATTGACTAACATGTAGTTTGGATTATTAATTGTCAAATAACCACTATGCAAATAAAAAGTTATTTTTTGCAAATCCAGGTTCTTCTGCCCAATTATTTTTGCTCCCCTGGATTTGAACATAGACCCCTCCAATCAGTGGCTAAATGCACATGCTTGCTTGGTAAATTATTGCACCATAAAACTACATTTGCAATAATACAATTTTCAACTTAAAATGATCACCTTTCATCATCATCGGTAGGGTTACAGACCAATGATCAAAACCCATATATTTTATCATTGATATACTAGTAGTTTTTAGGGGAGGCAACCGACAGCTAAAGGTCATTTGCACCATTAGGGATGGATGGGAAAGGAGGAAGGGTGGAGAGAATTTGGAGAAGGTGGAGTTGGCATTAGCCTACTCTTACTGAAAGGCACCAAGGGGTCTGCAGTTTTAATGTCCTATCAGACTGACAGATCTCCAGGATTGGACCTGGGCCTCCTGAGTGGGAAGCCAGTACATTAGCCAACACACCATCTCGATCCCCTCACTGACATATTGCTTTGAAAGTATAAAAAGTAATAGAAATTCACATTTTTTTATAATATACACCATGGCCTAAGGTTAAAAATTTAAATTATTACCATTTGTGTGTCCCGGTGTTGGTCTCACCTCTAATTGATGAGAACCAAAACTGATTTCGTCACCAGGGTGAACATACACATCAGCCTGAGCACCACTTGATTTAGAAATAACACTTTTACAGCCTGGAACTAATTTCTTCAACAGACCGGTACCAGTAATATGGTCTGCATGCATATGAGTATTCACTACGAAGCAAACAAAATATTTTATTGAAAATCCCCAAGGTGTGAAAATAAATGCTTCACAATATAACTTTCAACAAACAAACATCACATTTACTATAAGAATTACTTGCCAGCATATTTCAAAGTCAATTCCAAGTCTTTAACGAGTTGCGCATCTCTTTCTGCGAGTTCAATGACAGGATCAATGATCAAAGCTTCCTTAGACTGAGAATCGGCTAGTAAATATGTATACGTACAACTCTCACGGTCGAAGAGCTAATTAAAAATCAGTAAATTGAATTACTATTGGTTAGCGGTAATCAATGTATGTCTAACAGTAGCATAGGTCTAGGAAATGCAAACGTTCGATACTTACTTGTCGGAAGAAAAAATTGGGAGAGAACGAAATAGTCTCGGTCACCATGGTTCGCAAAAATAATAACTTCTCGCGATTACCATTAATTTCACTGTGAAATTTTGATAGATGTTCCCTAGATCTCAGCACTGCACGTATCATTCCTTCACAAAAATATAAATAATAACATAATAAATGTGTCAGAATACTAACAAAAACTCATTTGGCAAAAGTATCAATTTATATCCTCCTTTTTAAGCCGATGTGTGAGAGAGCCTAGCGTCTTCCACTTACTTCAAAGGACATAAAAAATGATGATGAAAAAGGTGCAAATTAGTGCAGTTACGCCGAATTCGCCTACGTGACGGAAGTCGTGTAAAATTAGCCGAGTGAATTAATACGAAATTTATCGCAAAAGTTACTTCAGAAGATCTTTATCTCAGAATGAGAAGTGTTCATTGAATTCAGCAGCACTGGATTTTGCAATATTTGATATTTATAATTCACGTACTTTCGGATACCCAATAGAGAAGTGTGATCAATTGTTAAACTAAATCAGTTATTTTTAAACTTACCGCACTGCGAATATTAAATGGGTGATTTTTGCCGGTTTTGTCCAAATACTAAAAGGAAATCCTCAAAAAACAATTCTAGGCGTGAACAACCTGTCATTTACATAGAAATGACAATGCGTTTACTTTATATCTTCCCTAAATTTTACTGGACAAAAATTAATCCTGATGAAAATTACTACGATTCTCAACTAAACAAAACAGCAAAATATTGAAGAGGTAATTCACCCATAAAAACAAATGAGTCAATATAACTACAATAACAAAGACATAAATATTTACTGGTATCACGGTAATAAAGAAATATGCCTAAATCTTAAGTATGTCTGAAGTTAGGTCAAATTACAGCATTCCGATGTCCGTTCCTGTAAATTCAGGTTACCAAAGAAGCAATCCATCAATCTACCGCTCCGCAACCCGGATACATTTAGCTCTTCCTAGGTTCAAAAATATTTAATTTAAAGACGCCATGGAAAGGACCTACCTGTCCCCGAGGTCACAAGAGCGCCAACTTCTCCGTCTAAATCTCATTCCTCGACTCTGTGCCGTCAAGCTTTCTCGCATGGTTGATGACCTTGACGCAACAGCTGATGAGTTAGAACACGGAAACGAACTAGCTCGCTGGCTTCCTGGTTGCGTGTAATTCATATGCATTATCTGCTATGGTATAATTTTTGAGGTGAAAATATAAGTCCAAATATTTATATTATTTCATTCCCTACATAAAAATAAATTAAGTTGTTCCTGAAGTGAAAAAATCGAAACATGCTCTGTGTAAGGGCTTCTTCAACTTTATTTTTTCTATTAATCTAGTGTTTTATTTTCAATATCTCTGACTGCATGGGAGAATGCCCCTTTTAATTTTACCAGTAATATATTATTTTGATCTTGGCAAGTTATTACGATTGTAAACAGAATGACCTCGCTACACTACTGGCCCCTATGAGTCAGTGAAGACATTAAAGCTGTAAACAAAACAAAGAACCTGGACTGTCACGATTATCAGAAGATATTTAATATTTTTTGTAAGTAAATTTTGAAATATTCTCTAGTGTGTCTTTAGTACAAGGTTATTTGTGTTTAAACATATGATTTAATTTGTTCGTAAGAAACTGGAGCAAATGTGATTCTATCAAATATTGTCGCAATCAAGGAATGTTCTTTTCCGTGTGACGTACAATAAGTGAAAGTGATCTTTACGTTCTAATTGTTTAGATATTAATGTTACCTTTGGACGGAATTGAAATATTGTGTGAGTTTATCATTAGAATATTTAGTTGATATGCTGGAAGGGGGTATATTGTAAAATGCTGCGTGTGCTCTGTAGTATGTATTAAGTGCGTAAATAATGGTGGGCTATACATCAGCTGATCACAATAACGTACACAAACAATCGCACATAACATAGGAATTCATAAAAAGGTTCAAAAGCCAATTTGTCAATTTGATATATTTATTTAAATTTTCACCTATAGGAATTCGAATGGCATCGTTACTGGAAGCAATAGAAAATAAATATGGTTCGGATGATCCGGAAATTGGGAGTGACTTGCCTATTGCTATTTACGTTCCCAAAAAGAGTCCTCGAAAATGTATACCTTCCTTATTGGTGCTAAATGACTGTGATATTGAATCTGCTGGAGATGAACAGGCATTGGATGAAAAATGTCAGCAAGTAGAAGAGCTAGATCTCGCCCAAAATAAACTATCGGAATGGAGTGAGGTACGTCGCTGGATTTTTTCGAGTGAGATGTGCGAGAATTTGGGTATTTTTATAAAAAATTTTTTTGTCCACAGGTTTTTGGCATTCTGAAACACATGCCCAGGATTAAATTTGTGAACCTAAGTTTCAATAATCTATCAGATGACATTGGCTGTTTCATCGAAAATAATTGTTTTTTGCATCTGAGGGATTTGGTACTCAATGGGACCCGTGTTGATTGGACTAGCGTCCGAAAATTGCTGCGTATGCTGCCAAGGTAAAATTATACTAGTATTCGATGATATCAGATGGGATTCTGTTATAGCTTATATTATAGCTCTATCACAAAACTGAAGTATACGTATTTATAATTTCTCCCTACAACCGTCTCTTGACCCATAATTTGCTTGTATGTTTTCAGTTTGGAAGAACTCCATTTAAGTTTAAATGAATACTCCTCTGTTGATATTGATGACCGTGGTGGACCACACTCAAGCCTTCGGAAACTTCACTTTGCGGGGAATCCAGTAAATTCTTGGAGGGAAATATCAAAAATAGGAGATAAATTTCCTGGTCTTCAAGCTCTCGTTCTAGCTGATTGTCCAATAGAGTCTTTGAACCATGAGCACATAACCTGTGATTCCCATTCCAAGTTCTCAAGCTTGCAATTATTAAATCTCAATAATACGTTACTCTCGGAATGGGAAGATGTTGATCGCCTTAGGGAATATCCTGCTCTGCACTGTTTGCGGATACAGTCATGCCCATTGGTGGAGGTTAGTTTTGAAGGAATTTTATTTTACCAAGAATAAAATGATTAATATTTAGTAAACGGCAGTGTATTTATCATTTGTTTATCAAATTGTTTTTGTTAGCCATGTGAATTTAACGAATGCTAAAAAAGGTAAAATCTTAACTTTGTTGTAGGAATTGACTGAGCATGAAAGACGGCAGTTATTAATAGCAAGGCTACCAAATGTGGAGGTATTAAATGGTGGAGGTGCAATCACACAGGAAGAAAGAGAAGATGCAGAAAGGGCCTTCATTCGATTTTATGTGGTGAGAGACCCAGAAGAGCGCCCAAGAAGGTGAGACTCAAACTAATGTTGAATGTACATGTAGTATGCATAAGTTTTTTCAATGCATATGTTTGTTCTGTGCCAAAATATTATGTAGTATGCTGGAGAGTATGCGGTGTATTTGGCTTAGATGATATTTTGAACAGGTTAATTTAAGATTTTTTAAGTGATATCAAATAAGACTTCCATTTCAAAAATGTCTTAATTGCTTAAGCATGTTTTGCTGCTGTATAACATGTTCTTGAATGTTAATATGATTTGTCCTTTAGTATATCCTCTCACAATACAACCACATGTATGTTTCTGTATAAAGCTGATTGGCTACTAAGTGTGTCTTCATTTTTGGCCATATATCCAACTCACCAAGTTTCATAGCATTTAAAAATGTTTCAGGATAAAAAAATATAGATAGATAAACGTTGATAGGAGCAATACTGACTTAAAGATACAAAATAAATTCACTTGTGATCATGTCATCAATATCATGATGTTGTGGAATAAGAAAAATTTTTGTGTGTACGGTTATTCCTTTGAAGCAACATGCCATGGCTGATTTTAAAGATTTTTTCCAATATATTGTTTGATTATTATTAATTTCCAGGATGGATGTTTAACTATTAAA
The DNA here is from genome assembly GCA_037158775.1 of Hetaerina titia. NCBI lineage: Eukaryota > Metazoa > Arthropoda > Insecta > Odonata > Calopterygidae > Hetaerina > Hetaerina titia. Next base: position 67,906,523 of record CM073770.1, read on the forward strand.
TAATTAAGCTATTCAAAGAACCATACTAATGGGAATGAAAACAAACATCTTACCTATCAAGCTATTTATTCAAAGAACTGCGGGAGATGCTGTAATAATTACTTTAATGGTGTCATATGTGAATTTGCACAAAAATACAGAAATTTACAGTGTGGAAATCACTTGCACTGAGACTTGAACATGAATCCCCCAATATCTGGTCTGGTGGTTTACCCAATTAAGCTACTAAGGCATTCTGTGCCACTGCAAAAGCCCTTATAAATTCACAGCATATTAGGGTGCTTCTGTAGCTTCATTAGTTAAAGCACTCAGCTGGAAATCAAGGGATTCAGGTTCAAATTCCAGTTAAGGCAAATGATTTTCAGCCTGAAGTTCTGCATTATTTAGGTATTTTTATCAAAAGCTGTTATGGAATATTTAAAGAATTTTAGTTACAATCGAATTACATATGATTTTTACACAATTAACATAACTGAAATAATAAAGCCTTTGAAAGAGTTAGAAAAATTTTCATGGTTCCAACAAGTGTTTAATATACAATGACTTCAAAAAACAAACTTCTTTACTGGACTTTATGTTGGTCTTCTTGTTCATAAAAGTAAGCTTTGTTTAGTAAAGTGACAGCATGCTCTGATGAAAATAAAGTTCCTGAAGCCATGTTAAATTTTCGAGCTACTGAAACATGGTAGGAAGAACATTTTTGCTTTCCATCCAAATTTTCTTTGGATTAGAATTCCTAGGAGGTAAGCTATGGTTAAGATACAATGTCAGTCCATGTTCTATTAATAGAATGTAGGGACAATATCTAAAATTTCCAGTGAGCTAGTGTGGATGGGTAAAAGGTTGCTAACAACTCAGGTGGGTCATAATGGATTAGTTACGTAGGAAAACAGATTTTAGGATGTATAAATTTCCAAATTAAGTATATTATTTCTTTCTTCATCTGCCCCTCTCAAGTATATGAATTAATTTACTAAAAAAAAGCTGCTATTCAGGATTAAAGTTTACTAATCAGGGTAGAGAAGAGAGAACACATTGAATTATAAGAATTTGATCAACAATGTCTAAGGAGGATCCATACTAAAAAGAAAGACTTGTACTTTTCCACAGATTTTTATTGTATGGTACAATGCGTTTCACCAACTTGCAGCATCATCAGGTACAAATTTACTTAACAGACAGTGCAAGAATATATACCCTCAGTACAGAGTGGGTAGAAGGGCCTGAGAGGGGTGGGGGTCATCTGGTGCATTGAGGGGTTGTTTTGACCATTGTTTTTTGTTTTTTCCAAAGTAAATTTATCAACTAGTTTAAATGCTGCAACTCAGTGAAACGCATTGTACCATATAATAATAATCTGTCGAAAAGTACAAGCCTTTCTTTTTAGTATGGATATTAAATACTTTCATGAAGTGAAGCCTGAAACAATAGAATATATTCTAAGGAGGGTATATTGGAACCTTCTCTGTGAATGCAATCCTGCATCTGATCGTTATGTGTTGGCCCTCAATTTTTGATAACCATCTTCTCAGCCCACAGTCATGCCCAAAACCTGTGTTAAAGGCATCTGATTCTGGTTGTAACAGTGTTAACAGCTGCGAATGGCCCTCCCTACCTGCTCCTCCTTTTTTTGTATTATGTTTTGTAAAAATCAGGTTATGAGTAAACTTTTGAAACTTGGATCACTCTAAAAATGTTCAAATTTTGCAATAATTGACAATTCATTAACACACTTCTGAACTGAAAGGGAGTAACACCAGAGTAGCAGAGATAAAGAGACCTCTCCGATATCCACTTCGTCCAATCATTAATATGAATTTACTGTTGAAATCTTCTTGTTTTGCCTATTACAAAAACTTCAAATTTATTTGAGTAATTGATTCACTAGCTCCCATTGGGAAATTCCACCAGCATTTGGTGGATGACCAGTTCAGTGCTTATCACTCAGAATAATTCACCCAAGTCAGAGAAATTCATGTAATGATTAGAACTATTTCATTTGACTCACCATTCAGTTCATAGGTGAGTAGTAAGTCCATTTCCTTTCCTCATATACCAAACTAAAACCTTCATGTTATTTATTTTTGAAACATGATTTTCACTATTAATACTAAATTTAATAATTCTCCGACATTTTCATCTATAAACGGAAATCGTGCTTGCTCATGAATCAGCAGTGTCATGGTGGGTATCAGGAGAATTGTGTTCAGACTTCATTGGGAAAGCCAGTTACATATATGTCTGAATTAAATGCTGTAGATAATAATTGAAATGGTCAGCTCCATGTGATTCATACAAGGAGAACTGTAGATAGATCATTTAGTCCTATGGAATGGAATGGTACACAGAGATTACTTAAATTATTGAATTTTATCCATTAACTACCCCTCTTATTTTAATTTCCATATTATAATAAACATTCCCATGACATATACCATTATTTTTGTTTTGAATGCTTATTTTCTCTTCATATAGATTTCACGAACTGGTTGCTATTCATGGGATGTTGGAGCCTCTGGTGCATGTAGATCTCAGTCCAGAGAAAAGAGTGAAAGTGATATTTCACTATGGAGAGAAGAGAGAAGCACGGAGAATTGATGTCTACCAAACTGTTTTCGAGCTTAAGCAACGTCTGGAGTCCTTTGCTGATGGCCTTCCACCCCATCGCATGAGGCTCTTTTACTCTGATCACATCATGAGAGCAATACAAGGACCTGAGGAAATGAAATTTCCCCAGAAAAGATTGTATAGTTATAACATTTCCAGTGGTGATGAGATAATTGTGGACAGTAAAACATAAAAATTGCATCTCCAAAGTCTTCTGGTGAACATAAACTAACTATCTCTTTTTAATTAAGTATTACAGGTGCTGCAAGAGAGCCCATGGTACTCCACCCTGTTCCTTATTTTAAATTTTTTTACAAAAGCTAATTATTTAAAATTAGCTAAAATAATAGAGTTTATGGTAAAAGGCTTAAGCAACTATGGTATGGGGATGATTTTCTAAACATAGAGTAGCTGTTTTTGCATGCAAATATTCTCATGATGAAATATAATTGTTTTAGGCCAGGAAGTGACACTAATTTTTCTAGTCCAAACCAGTGATACTTAGATTGCATGTTTTCTATATTAATTTTTTTTTAATCTTTATGTACAAATTATTTGTAAACAAGACAACTTGACTGGGACTTGATCGATACTTAAGTGTACATTTTATGTGTAGTGCCCGGGATGCTACTGTTACTTTTAACCTCTCAGATCATCAGCTTTTTGAGGAAAGTGGGGAAAGTAATACACGATTTATTTCTGCTCAAAAAAAGACTGAAATTGTGCAGCTTATATTTGCAACATGTACCTGTGTTGCTTATATATATATGGGAAATATTAAAGATGTTTGTCTTTTTTGGGGTGACTTTTACTGATTTTGGACAAAATATTCAGAGAAATTAAAACTTGGGTTAGCTGATGCATAAAAATGTACAAATGTTCCCAGAAAATTTGTTTGATACTAATGGAAAGCAACTGATGCTAACCAAAAATTGTACATACATACTGCCATTTTGCTATATGGAGATTCTGGTGGACTACTCCACTCTGCATGGTCATTCATGCTACTTCGGTACAGTGCATAGTATTCTGTGCTATATGTATACATTGTAAATAATGATATTAAAACTAAAGTGTAAACCACTCCAGTGATAAATTACTTTTCCCCTGAAACTAACTTTTCCTCATTAATTAGGTACCTATATATTTTACCAAGGAAAGAAAAAGGTTTATGGTGGGCATTGTAAGTGGTTGTAAAGGATTATGCTCCATTGCTTTCTGTGTACATTTTCAACTAATATTTTTAAATGAGCTATCCTGATAGTATCAACCAGTGTGTGCATTACAATTATGCTTATTATATAATTGAAGGATGTAAAGTGTAAATTGGTGATCAGGGGTTTATTTCTTGAAGTGGCAACTATAATTGTAGACTACCTAATAATGATGAATCTCCTATGACCCTTGCTGGTTGTCTACATTTCAAAGGGTTCAATTTCAATTTTTTTAAAAGTTAAACTGTGCAAGCGAAAACAAAAAAATTGAATTTTTTCATGATAAATGTAACGAAAATGCATTTAAAATTTTCCACTGTTTCATCTATTTAGATGCCTTACTGTCATCATAAGGTTCAAACTAAGAACTTTTCTAAAGATATTTAAGCCTGGAGGACAAGAGTAAGGAGATTGGAAAAGGCACATCTTTGGTGCATGGTAAGAGATGGTTTCATTGTGCCAGAGGTTATTGTCATTAAGAGAATTATGATCAGAGCAGGAGAGCATAGTTCCAAAAGGAAGGGAGGATTCATAAAACATAGTCATTTAATAATACATTATGTACAATATTATAACCTGTTTTGCACAATTTCAAACGTCTAGCCTTCTCCCTTTACATGGAGCATCTCTGGTTGGAAGCCAGAAGTGTTTGACCTGTCTATTGAATGCTTGGATAAAAGGGAACATCCCTGTCAAAAGCCCATTTGTTCATGATATGAAACTTCTGGTCCATCAACTTACCCCTCTCTTTCTCAGTACAATAAAAAACTACTCACAATCATGCAGATATTTATGCAAAATGGAAATACTTTTGAAGATTTTATTGATCAGATGTTTTTTATTCATTGGTGAATAAGCATTAACAAGAAGAGAATCAACAATGAGTACACCAAGTAAATATGCGAAGAAAAGATTGGAATAGACTTTAATGTGGAGCATGGAATATTATGGATTTGAAAACTAGTCTTTGATGCAACAAAATGAACAAGATGAAAACTTTTGAGTTATGGCATAGAATGGAGAAAATAAGTTGCATAGAAAGAAAGACAATGATGGAAGTATTCAATGTCGGTAGACTAAGACAGGAAGTTGATAGGGAAAATCTGAAGAAGGCAGAAAAATTGGGTCGAGGAAATATGAGAGGCAAAGAATGCTGAAAGACGGGCAAGTAGGCTCCCATATGTAGGTAGGGAGAAGTATAAAAGAAATGACTAAGGAAATATTGTAGGGTAAACAAAAGATTTCTCTTGAGACATTGGAGATAATAGGTAGTATTAGGAGACTGTCCAAAGGCCTATCTTTCTAAGTAGAAAACCATGAATGAATGAATTAACGCTTTTTAAATATGCAAAAACATTTTCTCAATCGCCTCTCTTCTAGGTCATGAAAATAGGCCATGCAAATGATGCAAACTACCATTTTTAAGTAAATTATTGTACCCGTTTGTGAATAGACTATCCAAAGACAAGTATGGCATCATTGGATCACAATTCACTATATTCTTCATATTAATAATACAAATGAAAGTAACCCCTAATTTTTAATTGAAAAGCTAATATTCTTAGAGATAGAATTTTGAGACCCATTGTCTTCATCATTATGCGTGGTTAATTTCTGGTACCACATCTCCCTAGGGAACCATAGGTGGCACAGAGGAAGGAACTGTCCCTAATGCTAAACCAAAGGTTGGTTTGATAATTGTGACCTTTGATATGTTTTACCACATCTGTTACTGGTGTCCTTAGGTTAGTCAGAACCACTGTTGCATTTATGTGCAGGGGTTATGGAGTGACTGATTTGCTGTTACTCTTCCAGAATAAATAATAAAAGTTGCTTTTTGAAGTTATCTCCTCTTCAGAATCTAAAGTTCAATTACCTATATGCGTCTCATTCCAAAGCTACTTCATCAATAAGGTCATATACACCTAAGCGGCATTAAACATTGGTTTGTAGCATCATGGACAACAAAATATATCTTTCACTACTACACTGATGTGAAAATATGTGTGCACCCTCCTGTATGAAAAATAAATACTGCATCATCATTTATACTTATGCTATCCAAGACATTAAAAATTTGTGACCTCTTTATAAAGGTTACTTAAATATCAAGAGGTGACCAACAGAACTATAAGCTATAGGTGTATGGCCATTAAATAGAAGTAGCTATTCTCTATTGTTGAAAGTTGCTTTGAGGATAATTTCTCATTGATGAATTGATCAACTGTTTTTTATTTGCTGTTTCCTATTTGGCAAAATGTGCAGTGATCATTACAACTCTAAGATGAATCAAGACCCTATGTATAATGGATCAGTCAATGGTAAGGCACATGATTAGGTTCCAATCTTGGATATACACTTTTTACTCATGGTTTTTAGCAGTAATGGTGAAGAAATATTATTTGAAATTTCATCAAATTGAAAATAAAACATCAATCATAAATATTATTTTATGGAAAATAATATGATCTCAAATTTAATCAGAATTACACTTTATTGTGTTCCAATGTGTGACACAAAATGAATCATGAATTTCCCCAATGAATGATAACTCTAAGGAATATAATTTATTTTGTACAGGAGTAGGTAACCACTGCATCGGACATTTATTTGTTTAGAACCCTTTCATAGAAAGAGAAAGCATGGATGGTTTTTATCATTATATAAATTTGTGAGCCTTTAAGGTCTCAAATTACAATTCCTTGCATAATACTTATAATAATTTGTACAGTTGAATCAATTTTAAAAATTGCATTACATAGACAGCAACTGTATTCATTATTAATTAAACATTGGTAAAAATATTAAAGAAAAATACATTAACATTTAAAGTAACACCTTTCAGAGTATTACGCCTACTTCCGATTATTTGAAATCTCACACTTTGTTTTATCACAAAATATACACATTATGCTTCCAAATAGTCATCTCAAATAGAAATATCAACATGGCCATGCCTTGCTACTTTTATGTAGCACAAAGTGCCATGAGATAACTATATGGTACCACTATTTAAAACATATTATTTTACAAGTGATGGATGATACTAATGAACAACTAATACAAGTAAATTTTAAAGGAAAAATTATAAGAAATTGACAAAGAACAACCCTATTTTCATTTTGTACTCATGAAAACTTAAGCTCAATGTGTAGTAAAATCAACAGAGTAATTAAGAGTAGATACTTACAACTAGAGTTTTTAATAATATCCATTGTAACAAAACATGAGCATTTGCACAGCAACTAAATTTGTGTAAATGATGACAAGCTCACAGTGACAGTGTAATAATGTTCATGTGATTACCTAATTTTAAACAAATTTGAAAATGTGCACAAGATTCTGTTTTGCTGCAAAACTTATTTACAAGGATAAACTCCACTTAAATCCAATATCACATAACCAGGGAGAAAATGAAAAAGTTAATAAGGTTAAAAATTACATTAAATCTCTGTTATTGTTAAATTGAAGGGAAAAGAATACATTTTTATGGCGTAATGAGCATTCGAAAAGACAATTAGTTATATCCCACTAGTTCATTTCTTTGAATTCAGCAATATCATGTCACATTTTACAATGGACACATTTTATACCCATAAGTTGTATTTCCAGCACTGAAATACACGAATTAAGTGAAATATAACTGACTAGCTAATTTAGGAAACAAAGATTTTAAGATGTAATAATCAAAACCACCTCAATATTCTCAGCATTTCAGGAAGTGAATGGCCAAATTTCACTTTTGAAGCTAACCTTGATGATTGAATTGCACTTAATCAATCCTTTGTAAATGCCAATCCAATCATTCGGGTATAATGACTAAAATAATGAAAAATTCAATGTACATGCTATTCAACTGTAATTTAACCAAATAATGCTCATTTTGCTGAACTCCAGTTTTAATACACAATGAAGAAAGATAGTACCTCAACCAAGACAATCCACATAAAATAGCCTAATGTGCTGTAATGGTTTCATTGAGCTTTACTCAGGTAAGTGGTCAGATGACAGCTGAGATCTCCCACTGGATGAAGTGGACACCTGAACACTTGGAGCAGATGATGAAGACACAAGAACACTTTCGGCAAGACTGGTGACGGTGGTGGTTGCTGATGTTCCTTGTACAGCAACTGTTGTTCCTTGAACTAAACTTGCTCCAGTAACACTGGTCACAGGTCGACTTGCTAATCCTGCAGGGGGACTAATTATTCTGGCATAAACCTGCTGGCGCCCTAAAAATGGAGAATATCCATAGAACCAAGTGCTAGAGCTGAGGAAAATAACATGAAAAACTTAACGTTTTTGCAAATTGTATTCCGAAGAAAAAGAAATACATCCATACCTTTTCCAGAAGTTGCTTGAGCAATGGGTATAACTTTCAGACCTTGCAGTCCCTGAAGAGTTTTTATGTTCAAGGTACCACCTTGAAATCCAGGAGGAAGAAGGATTTGCTGAGTAGCACCTTGTTGTAACACAAGGGTTCCACCCTGAGCTCTAAGGGATTGTGATGTCAGAATCATATTCTGTGATTGAGAAAGAAGAAATACCTTATATTAGAGAATGTTAATTTTGCAAACTAAAATTAAAGTTATTTGTAGTGTTATCTAGATATGGGTTGATGGCACCTTCAATAACTGTAATGGGGCAGTTAGATGGATTCAGGTTGCCTGACATCACAAATGGCTTCCATTTGCTCTCTCCATTGCCTATACAATATCCATATTTTTATGATAGTTTCCATAAAATAATACACAGATTATTTTATTATCGATTTCAAATTTAAGCATTATTATGGGCATAAACCATATGTTTTAAAGGAATTTGCTCTGTTTTGTCAACACAATGTAAAACAGCAACAGGCAAATTTGAAAAAAATTCACAAAAGAGTAAATTTCCTGAATTGCACAAAATTATGTATTCATTTGATGCTAAGCTCTCATAGACTTTCTATCGCTAAGGATTACATTTCTGTTTGCTTACTGGTTATAATTTTTGTCAGAAGATTCCACTATGCTATTTAAATTTTGCCTTTCATTTCTGGAGGAGCCCTGGAAAATCTTCCTAAGTACACGATTAAGGGTTTTTTTTAAATCCTCATGTGCACATAAACTCCATTTATGAAGTATGATCTTGTGCTTTCCTGACAAAATAATATGGAAAAGGTTAGCCGGGTCTTCCACTGGGTCAGATCCTCCATCGATTATGATGTCGATGGAGGAACTGATCTGGAAGAAGACCTGAGTAGCCTTTTCTGCACTCCATTTCATCTTCCCTTTAAACACATGCACATGTATTCTAATGACACTAATCTTACAATAATCTGGGTTGCAGTGGAAGTGAATATATTTATTGATTGGCTGATGAGGTCTTTAAGTAGCTTAAAACCAATATTTTCTTTGTTTATCAATTATTGATACCAGCCTGCACACGTTTTGGGGTTCATTGAAAATTTACATAAGACAATCAGAACAAAACATATGTTGATAAATAGCATACATTCTTAATTATCACATACGAAGTCTGCTCTTTATGGTGATAAGAGGACAGCACCAGACCCACCTAAAATATAGGGGAGATGAGTGATGCTGTGTTCCTAGGCTTATTGCCAGAGATTGGCCTTTAGCCATGTGTTTACAACCATATGACCTACTTACAAATTAGACGACCAATTAAATAGGGATGAGTAGGGTTTAGTGATCTTTGGCATTGGATATTTCCCCTGTGCACTGGTAATAACAGGAAGGGTATGCATTTCAAGTTGAATAATATCCTCTCATTCCTACACATTTACATCTTAATCTTGTTCATTTGACCTATAATTTATTTCAATGAGATTAACACTACACAAAATAATTTTTTTTACAAATTCCAAGAAACTGCAGGAGAGGTCACCACAATAACTTTTAACATAGTCATTTGATATATGTGCATTATAATGCAAACATTTCATTTTAATAAATATGTGCCATTTTTCTGGGCATATTTGATAGATACAACTCTCTTTATGAATGCGTGTAATTTCTATGGTTTAATTGTAGGTACACACTGCATCTGTAATGCATGGAAAAAGAACACCTAAACAGGGAATTATTTTACAGTTCCAAAGAAAAAACTAATTTTCAAGAGAAAAATACATAGGACTGGCTAGATGGATTCAGCAAAGAGATCTTTTCTTGTAGTGTTTATATCAGGGGCAATTTTGCTCAGGCTCAAGAGTACCAAGGTGAGTTTGCAAAAGGTGGATGAATGTCTAAGTATTTAACTTTAAAACTGACTGAATTCATTTCATAGGACAGGGATGGCAGGTCACTAAACAATATGCTCGAGCATAATACCATCTTCCTTAAATAAAATTTCATAAATCAACTGCCTCTTAAGGAGCTCTCGACTGCTCCTACGCCAGGAGCACTCTATGACAATGCTTATATATGGTTAAAGAAAAATAGGTTACCTGGCCTGCGGCAGCTCCCTGTATTTGAGAAGTTTGAGCTTTGCTGGCAAGTATTACTGGCTTTCCGCCTATATGTGCTAAATTCAATCCACTGGCTGTAGCAGTACCAGGGCTAACCATGCGTAGATTTGTAGTTCCAGTGCCAGCAACAATTGGTTTTCCAGCAGCAAGTTTGGCTATTGCTTGTGATGTGGCAGCCAAACCTGTCATTGTGGCAGGCTGAAAAGATGCAGAACAGATGTGGAAAAATATTAAAATTTGTACGAAAGAATTTTCTAATAATGAAAAACATGAAGAACAAGATTCAGAATCTTTATTTTTAATTCTTTTCTGAATGGATCTCAAATATGAATCCAGGGAGCTGTTTAGTAAAGCAATTTCAATTTATAAGTCTTTCATTCTTCTCAGAGAGTACTTTCTAAAGATAATAGTGCCAGATCTCTTATGAGATATCTGCATTGCCCATAGCATAGTTTACATATGTGTACATATATAATTTATTTGTCCAGCAATTTGTTTATACATACAGATAAAGGGCATTCCAAGAAAGCATACTAAAACACAAAAAAACCATTGCTGTGTGAATTCATCCACAGCGTGGAAAATATATTATTTCATCTCTTAATTTACAATGGTAAAATATAAGATGTCACACCAAAAAATGTATTCATACATTTTCAGAAATGGTTTTAGTAAACTTACCAGTTTTCATATCTAAACAACAAATATTAATTTAGGTCATAAAAAGAACTCTTGATTAAAAAAGCTTTTAATCTAGATTTAAACATCTGATATGAGTTTGTACCTTTCATGCCTGCTGGTAAATGATTCTTACAACTACTTGTGGAGGACTTGTTCAATGAATGATAGTTTTGAGCAATAAACTCGAGGCAATTTTACAACACAAACATAAGAACATTTTTTCCTTCCCTTGCTTCTAGTTTCTGCCTAGAAAAGGAAATTCAGTATCCATTAACTGTAGTTCCATGAAATAAATGATTATATAATGTAATCTTTCCCATTCTACATTTAAAAAGATAGAATTAAAAAATGTAATCATACTATGAATTATTTTTAAGACCATTAGAAAAGCCATTTACTTCCTGGGGGTTAATGGATACAAAGTTTAATTTCTTTGGCAAAAACTAAAAAAAAGGGAAGCAAAGAAATGATTTGAAATTTTATCAAAAGCAAGTTTATACAATACGTTTGCAACCTATGTAAAATTAGTTTTCCAACACTAGATGCTGTCTAACCCAAACTGTGATTTTGTGGGTACCATATCTTCCTGGGAAACCACAAGAATCATAGGGAGAGGAACTGCACCACCTACCCTGATGTATGAATTACAATTGCCACATAGGGTTTAGTATTAGGTCAGCTCTAATCTCACCTACCACACCAAGCTTTTGGTTGATTACTACAGGAAGTATAAGACCACTAGCTTCATAGTCTACCAATTTTAGGATTAGTTTGTAATAACTCTCCAAGGTATCGCATTACTTACTACTTGGTTGATTACTTTGATTAGTTATATTATTTCTGTAAGATCCCTTTTTTATGTTCCCCTTCACACTTGAACAACTGATTGCTTCCCTTTTAAGTAAAGAACTATTCAAAATAACCTTTTAGAGGCTTTGAGTGAAACCTATAGCCTTTTCTCACAATCTCATATTTATTTTTAATTGAAAGATAAAAAAAAAAAATCCTTTGATATGGGAGAAAATTCTCAAAGGAAAATATTTCACCCAAACTTGTTTAGTTTTTAGAAATATATATTTTGTTCTTCTGAAAGTGATGTAAATCTTAGCCCACATGGTAACACTAGCGCTACCTCAGCAGGATCTAAGTGAAACTTGGGAATCTCAAAATTACTAATATTCTACTTACAATGATTAACATCCACCATGGTAATAAACAATATTGGCTGTTGTAAGCATCTCCGAGAAAGACAGTTTCGTGAGGGTGATAATGACAATAATACCAGTTATGTATAATTACACATCATGAAGAGTATAAGTTCTCTTAACTGAGTTAAGTATTATATGCAATATTCTTAATACCAGAATGTTCCAGGAAACTGTAAGAGATGCCACGACAGTATCTTTTAATAGAGTATCCACAAAATGTGCATTACAATATTAAATTTCAAGAAACTGTAACAGTAACTTTAACGGAGTCACCCGCCATGTGTGCATTATAATGCAACCATTTCAGAGAGTAAAAATCATTCGCCTTGACCGGGATTCGAACCCGGATCCCTCGATATCCGGCTGAGTGCTTTAACCACTTAAGCTACGAGGACGTCTCGGTAGCTTAAGTGGTTAAAGCACTCGGCCAGATATCGAGGGATCCGGGTTCGAATCCCGGTCAAGGCGAATGATTTTTACTCTCTGAAATGGCTGCATTATTACAATATTACTTTCAGTGCACTTCATATTAGTGATATCTAACAATCAAAAACATGTATTATGTAATTAAAATGGCAAGGTTTGGCAAGTTTGCACTGAAGAGGTAGACTTTGTATTTTTTCAAAATACCTGATGATGTCACCTCCATGTCAAAATCAGTAGTAGTGAAAAAATACAAAGCATGCTTATCCAGAGATCATGAACTTTTAGTAAGTTGAGCCTGAAGCTATTGAATTCTTGGCAATTTTTAATTATGTTGTAACTCTGAAACTCTTTGTCAATATTTGCTTCAGCAATGCATGTAACAGCAGCAATGTAGATTGCTGCAGTGGTCTTGCACAAAATGGCTCTGAGGAGTACATACTCATGAGTGTAAATGCCATCTCATCTAATTAAAATGAGATATAATGTTATATGATACACAATGATAGGCTTTTATCAGTCATATGGTAATTTTTTGTCAATATGGCTTGGGAAGAGAGATCAATTCTCAGGCCAAAAACACAAGAATATAACAGGTCATGTTTCAGAATAAGAAATTGAAAACTTCAGGGCTAAAAGATGATTGGAAAGAAAGAGGTCTCACCTGCTCCCATCTTCAGTGTATTTAGATTTTTCAAAGGATAGTTTGAGGATTACAAAAATGCCTGTCATTCTGTAGTCTATTGCATTTCCTTTCTTTACTCTCACTTTCTGGCAAAAACATTTGCTCATTACCATATGCTAATGGTTCAGGCTTAAGGAGCAAAGGATATCTATTATTTTATGGTGGCTCTCAAGAAAAAATCTCTTACCTGTCCAGCCAAAGATGAAGCATGAGCCACAACTTGTGGTGCTGCTGTTAAATGTGCAGCTTGTAAAACTCTTGGCTGTCCTGCCACAGAAATGAGGCTTCCCTGAGTAACAACAGCAAAATGTGGCACACCTCCTGGTGTACCACTAGGAAGTTGGATCAAACTTGCTTGACCTGGTTTACCACCAGCTGCAACCCGTACTGTGGCAGCTATAAGATTAATAATGACAAGTATTGACATGACATTATTACCTTTACAGGAAACATTTGTTAATTCTCCTACTGGTCAACTACCTGAACATTTTAATCTTTTTGGCATAACATTACAATACTTTATTTAGAGTAAATGGCATTAGCATGCTAATGATTTAAGTGTATGAGTTATAGGAAAATAAGGGTTTTCTCAAAGTAAGGGTTTAGGCCACACATACTCACAACAAGGGTTTAGGCCACACACTTGGACTGAGATGACAAGTATTTTCTCATATTAGGCAGTCTCATTTGCAAAAAGTTACAAGAAAAAAGAGTGTGTGGCTTAACATCCAAGATGTGTCACTTTTTTAAGTATGAGATCTTCCTGGGAAGCCAAAGACACCAAAGGAAAAGAAACTGACCTCCTAAACAAATCTGTGAATTTCACATGCTGTAGTACTTGACCGACAATTATGATAATTAATGCTTATATGCAGGAGTCAATCAGTAAACTGTGAAATTATGTCCACTAACATAGGCCACAAATCAGGTAATTGATATTTTCAGAGGAAATGTCAAAGAAATGTCTTGCACCAGTTGTACTTCTCTTCTGCTCAATTCCCTGCTGCTTTTGAAGTGGAACATTCTGCTTTTTGAGCTGCACTCAGATTCTCCTACATTATCACTCAAAAAGTGAAAATTCTGATGATTTAGCAATAAACAAACATCTTAATATGTATTTCCTTTCATCATCCTCCAAAGATTGAAGATTCATCCATCTTATATTTATCCAAATCGATATTATTGCTTCCCTTCTTTGATGCATAATTCTCTATCTTTCATGCAATATATGAAATAATGCTGAATCATAACAGCAAAGACTCAGTAAGACAATGAATTTCTCAAAAGATTATTATTAGGTACAGGTAGGTTTTACATGATCGCTGACGAAACACTCTAGACTATAAAATAGAAAATATAAGTTGTCATTAAAACACATATTTATGAAACTGTGATATGAGATTTAAACACTATTGTTTGGGGAAAGCTTTTCAATTAAACAATATGTTAATGAATCATTGGACTTCAAAATGACTTCAAATTTTTTGTAGCTGTATTTCAAATACTAGAAAGCATACAAAGTCAAGGACATTTGACTGGATACTGCTCTAAGCTTACAATTACGTGATATTTCAAATTTAGTATGATGTAAATAAAGTAGTTTTATTTTATTAATATTTTAAATGCAATCCTGACATCAATTAACCATGTGTTGTTGAATGTACTTCAACTGTATTAATTTCCCAAACTGTCCATCTATCAAACACATCTACTTGCATACACGACGGAATAATTTAGTACTGAGGCAGTAGAGAGAATAATTTTCTTTCTATTGGCTGCTGCCATGGATAAAAATTTTCTACAATTCCACATTTTTCTACCTGGTCCTAAGCTTTATTCAATACTTTTTCCGATTCTCGTTTCAAAGAACTTAATGTATGCTGACCACCCTCAAGAAATAATAGAATAACTGACCTTGACCAAGGGCACCACTGTGCTTCTGATGGGCAAGAAGACTCTCCATTGAAATGACTTGTCCTTGAGCATTTGTTAAAACTTTTGCCACCACTTGTTGCTTCCCCTGTGCTGACTGACCAGGTTGAGCAACGCTCACTGGCTGCTGAGCCTTGGCTGCAGTAACACCCACTGAGAGCCTTTGCTGTGAAGCCCCTGCCCCTGTCACTTGCGTAAGTCCATCAGTGCCTTTGATGAAAATGGCTTGGGCTGTGCCAAGAGGGGTTCCAGCAGTACCTGATGCTATGGTTTTCACTTTAAACAAACGTTTTTGATTGTTAATTACCAAGAGTGGACAATGAAATTTTTTTTGATATCAATGATATCATTGAGCTATTTGAAACAAAAGGCATAAGGCATTTCGAACTTATTGCTACCATAACAATATCATTTGCCATAATAATTAATAATAGTTCATTTTGAATTAATTGGATTTGAAAGTTCACTTACATCATTTTTTGCAAAAAAATAACCACCATAACAGTTTCTAACATTACTGATTACAAGCATTCTTTGATCAACGGAAATTGACTCAGTCAATTTACTACAATTACAATTTAAAACTGATCCCAAAATCCAATTAACAACAAAATACCTCATTTTTGGAATGAGACAAATTTAAACGAAATAATACCTGAAGTTATGCAATAACACATCTCAAATAACACATTACAATTTACCATGATGTGAACATCAACAATTTTCCAGAAAAATCAAGGCAATATATCAACAAAACTGGAATGTTTATATACTGGTAGGAATATTAAAACATATAGCTGAATCACAAACATTTTTCAAAAGCTAAACACACAACTTCATCTTGAATAAGCATGATATGGCCAATTAACACATAGGCATAATTTTTACCTCAAATCATTCAAGATATTTAATATTGGAAACTTTTAGTATACTTATAACAATCCTAAAGATTTGGCGTGAATTATACATTCACCAAAGCAGCAGAAGTGTGAATCAGCTGGCAACACAGAAATAGAAAGTTCTCTGAATCTGGACTTGTGGTATAACTGCTGGCTTATACAATGGAACCTCACTTAATGAGCACCTTGCATAGCGAGTAATGCACAGAAAAAGTGACAAGGAGAGGGGAATTCCTGGAATGATTGCATGTCTACTACTTCAGTTGGTGTTTAGTGTTTAGCACTCTTTCCACTGGCATCTTCGGGTTGCTAGTGATCACACATTTTTCCATATCTCAACACAAGTTTGGAAAAATGTGTGATCACCAGCAACACTAAGATGCTAATGGAAGGAGGGCTAGAGACAAACTGTAGTAACAGACTTGCAATGACTCTAGGAATTCCCCTTTCTTCGTCACTCATTCTGTGAAAAGTCACTAATTAAGTGAGTGATTTTTGTGACCAATATTTTTGCTCATTTTGCAAATTACTCACTGTGCGAGGTGCTCATTAAGTGAGGTTCCACCGTATTTTAATGTATTCTCCAAAATAAGCAAAATATATTTTATGTTGCTGTACCTTTACCTGCTGAAGGCTGGGTATTGATGAGTTTCACACCAGATACTGCTGAAGTTACCACCGACTTCCCAGTCACAACGGACTTGGGTGAATTTGCCTGTGGGCTTCTTGAGCCAACTAACTGCACCTAGCAGGGGAAGTAAAAAAAAAGAAGACATTTCAAATTAATCCAAAAATCCTAGCTAAAAGTAAGAATATCAAGTGGAAAGGTCAACACATCCCTAGTCATTACAGTAGGATGAACCCAGATTTTAGCAACAGTTAAACCATAGTGCAAGTAAGAATTCATTGTGCCCACCTCAAAAACTTACATTTGATCCAACAAATAAATCAGTATCTTAAAGACTTATTTTATATTGGAATGACTAGCATGGTAAAATAAGACGTGGTCAATCCTATTTCCCAAACAAATTTATTGAATCGAATAGATTATTAAGGAAAAATGAAAACTACTAAACACAATGAAAGGCGAAAAATGCTATGGATTTATTTAATCTACATTGAAAGGCAAAACAGCACATGATGTGGAATTTTGTGTTGCTAAATTTAATAACAATTTTATTAAAGCATTAATAACTATTTTAATAATATTGAATCTTCTACAGTATCTTTTTGAGGTAATATTTTTCAGAATCCTTGTCCGATTACTAGCACAAGTGACTTTTTTTGTTGAGCCTGTAGTTATGCAGAAAGTGAAAAAAATTGGCGACATTTTCTCATCGCGAATCGCAAAATTTTCATGTATTATTTGAAACAAGAATAATATTTATGTAATTAATGTTGAGTAAAACAACTGTATATATGTAATGATGTAAAACAACTGCATAACACAAGTATACCTGTGTTATAACATTCGCGAATAATTCCAGATTAACAGAAGTCAGCATGCCGCAAATCTGAATGCTATAATACTGTGAAAGTTCTGTAATAATTGAACCTTATTAGGAAATAAAATATCTTAGGATTAGCTTTAGATGCATAGGTAAAATAAAATTCCATTATATCAAATGTAAGGGAAAGATACTTCATGATAAAAATATATTTTATTTGACATAACTGCTAAGCTTTCTTGAACAGATTAAATTATTTTGCACTGGTATACTTAAAGTTAGGCAAAAGTATAACTGTTAGGGTAATGCCTACTATAATATCTTCTAACGGGTGGTATTCATTCAAAAATGAATAGTATAAGCTATGGTTTTTAAAATACCATTATGAACATCTGAATCTCATTTTAAGGAACTTAAGTTACTCACAGTCAAATGTGCAGTTTTGTGAGATACTTAAATTATTCAATCTTGAATAAGTACACTCACTGAAATTTCTAAGCAGACTGTACAATTATATACAGGAAATACTATTCAATAGTGCCAATGGCAAAGTTAAATATTTTCCAAGGTTCCTTTATGTACACCTACGGAACCCTTGCCGCACATTACTATTTCTAAAACAGTGAAAAAAATGCAAAGAAAATATCTGAATCGGGTGCAAGTGAGGCTCTTAAAGTCTGATAATGAGAAAAATTATTTATGTCGAGGTGTTTTTGACAATTGTACTAAAATATACTATAAATAAAATTAACTATGATTATATGTAACATTGTTGATGTTGAATCAGTGCAGTTCCACTTGGTTATTCTATACAAAATTGTTTAGAACACGGCCAGGGTCTTGACATAGGAAAGCATCATCAGGTGAATTACATGCAGAAGATTCATGTATACATAAAAACTCCAAGGTGGAGAGGTGGTATTTTAAGGAATCAATTAGGAGGAGTAGTGACAGAAAACAAAGAGAGGGAGAAAATAACGGATTCTTCTTTGTGAGTACTTAGCTAATGAAAACTGGAAGGTCTAGGATTGGGGAAAGGGTAGCATTCAAAAATCTGTTAACAGTAACAGTCTCACAATTAACTTTTTGAAATTTCCAAATGCTCAAGACTTAAGTTTCCATCCTTTATTTGAGTAATGAAGAAGCTCAAATCATAATAATGATGTTTTTCAATTTAGTGATTAGCAAAAAGAGGCGTGGCATTTTAATTTTTTTAAACAAGCCTGGACTTTCAATGACTTTTTCAACTGTGGGAAAATTCATGAACATTGAATGGTTTGTTTGTGGTTTGGCCCCTCTCAGATGTACCTAGGGGTTGGCATATGCATAAAATTCTAATTTTCTTGTTTCATCCGCTCCCTTCAGAGACTAATTGGTTGGTCTGAATTGTTTCAGTTCCTGATGATTCACATACACATAAAAAGTATAGCATGAAATTAGCCCAAACATAAACATACACCTTAAGAAGCAAAAATCACCTCACCCCATAACAGATCCAAACCAGCAAAAAGAAGAACAAAATGATAAGAACCCAGAAATATTTTTTGTAACTGAAAGTACAAAATCTTTCAGTTGAAGAATACTAAATAATTCAATGCATTACAAATTATGAATTAGTTTTTAATTATGAAAATACACTACCTGAGAAACAATTTGCGCATTGGATCCAACAGAAGCCACCATGGTCTTAGGTCCTTGTAATGTTCCAGATGTTGCTGTGCGACTGTTAGATGTGGCCGTTTGCAAAACTAGTGAGCTAGCAGGTACAACTGAAGTAGTACTGGAAACAGCTGATGAAGTAGATGATGCTATACTTAAGGTTCCAGCTGCATTGGCTCTTAATTCTTTTGCCACCTGAAATTGAATAGCCACATCAATATACTTACAAAAAGGTATTCATTGCCATAGCACTCTTGTAGTAGCTTTAAACCATTTACAACACATTTTGATTTTAACTAGACAGATAGTAAATGTTATTTCACTATATAAATATGTATAAAATAATTTCACTATGTCATGAGGCAGCACTACATTGAAACTACATGCCTGGATTATTGAAGTAGGCTTAACTCCATTTTGGCAGAGTAGGAGATTGTTCTTAGAATGATGCCACCTCGACTAAGTCATATTTCGTGCTAAAACAATTCATAGTTAAAATCAACAACAGTTTCTTTCTCAGTTGAAAAAAAAGTTAATGGGAAATTATGCTGGATAAAAAAATGATGAAAACTACTTTTACAAGGATACTCATTGAATAGAAAGTAAATTTTGGTCTATTCAAAAGATGACACTTCATCATAATTTAAAATTAATATCATGAAAAGTGGAGGTTCAGTGCGATAAATATGGGATGAGAATCAATATTAATAAAACAAAGGTTATGCGATTTTCCAGAAAGAAAAAGGCTAAGCTAAATATTTAAATAGGCGGGAAAAAAATAGAGCAGGTAGAACAGTTTACATATCTCGGAAGTGTTTTGGATCAATACGGTCAAAGTGGTTGGGACGTAAGGAGAAGAATTGCGTTAGGCAAGGAGGCTTTCTCAAGGAGGAGGGAGTTGATGACGGGGACGTTGAGTAGGGATGTTAAGACAAGACTCGTAAAAACTCTGATATGGAGTGTAGCTATGGACGGCGTGGAAACGTGGTTGCTGAAGCAGGAGGATAGACGTAGATTAGAGGCTTTTGAAATGTGGGTGAGGGGAAGAATGGAGAAAGTGAAATGGACCGAAAGGAAAACAAATGAGGAAGTACTAGAGATGGTGGGTGAGGGGTTTGTTGAGAGAAATCCTATGGAGGCAGGAAAAATGGGTGAAAGGCATATCGAGTGGTAGTGGAATGTTGAAGAGGGTAATAGAGGGGAGAATGTTGGGCAAGCGAGGTAAGGGCAGGAACAGGATAGGGATGTTGGACGGGATGAAGGGAGGAAAGAAGTACACAGAGATGAAGAGTGTCCTGATATAGATTAGTTTGCTAGGTGGGGAGTCACAAAATGTTTATTTGATAGTTGTGTCCATCCAAAAACCTACCTTAACCGGTAGATTACCTAATAATAATAATTATGAAAAGGTAGGTTTTTAATCATTCCTGGAATTATTTTAATGCATACATATAGTTGTTTGAAAAATAATCTATTGTAATATAAATTCTGCGAAGGCTTTCATGACTTAAAAAGGATGTCTTTAAAAGGACTGCCTGCAAAGAGAATCAACTCTGATATATGATCCTAGAAATGATCTGCGAGGAGGAAGCACCACTACATAAAATAGTGCCCAGATAACTTTAAAAGCCTGACATCATCATATGCTTTAACTGTGTGAAGAAGACTGACAATATCCTACTCAAACCAAAGAACTAAATTCCACACATGGCCTATGAAGGAGCTTACCAAATTAAGTGCAGCTTTGAGAATGCCTACACACCCGAAAAGATTTATTAAGCGCTTCCTCCAGGAACACCAAAGAGGCCTGAATAATAAACAATTTCGGCTTTCAGCTATTGTGGAACATGCCCGGTTAGAGTCTGGACAAAAGATAAATTTAAAGGAGATTCATTGCTATAAGACCAAGGGTTATTTGTGATGCCAACAAAATAGCAAAACATTTGGCAAATTTCAACACGGAGCAACTGTTACCAGCCTTACAACATGTGAGTGGGAAATTTTCAAAAATCACCCAATTTGAGTGATGTATCAGCATCAAGCCAACTATAATTATGATTTCAAGAAACTGCGGGAGATGCCACAACAGTAACTTTAACGGAGTCATCCGCTATGTGTGCATTACAATGCAACAATTTCAGAGAGTAAAAATCATTTGATGATCTAAAGTGATACAGTGACACTTCTGACCTGAAGATACTAGCTGAAATACTAGGGAAACTTTTCAGGACAGAAAGAATGAATGGTAGAACTGAAACCAATTCAATCTTTGTAAAATCATAAATTTTAATATAATCTATATAATTTAATAATAACTTATAATAATAATAATACTACCTTGATCAAAAAGTTCCTGGAATAACCACCGTGTGGCGCTCCCATCGTTCCGATTTGAGTTCTGTTTTTTTGTTAAATTGGTACATCTGTTGTTGATATTCCCTTTAAATCTTAGTGTCATAACTTGACATTTGCAAAAGTTACGTAGCCAAGAGTACATCTATCTCTGTGTGTGTTGGCGATTTTTTACAATTGCAGAAATGGATTTAAATTTGCAACAACGAACTTGTATTAAATTTTGCGTAAAAAACGGATTTAGTGGCGCACGGATGTTGGAAATGTTGGAAAAGTGTTTCGGCAACGATTCTCTAAAAAAAACTGTCGTTTACAGGTGGCACGAGCGGTTCAGAAGTGGTCGTGAGTCAATCGAAGATGATGAACGCAGTGGCAGACCATCGACATCGAAAGTCGGTGAAAAATTGATAAAGTAAAAGAAATGTTGGTCAATAACCGCAAATTAACCATCAGAGAAATAGCGGAGGACTTGAACATTGCCTATGGATCTGCCCAAGACATTGTGGTTAATGATTTGGGTTTCCGTCGTGTAGCAGCAAAGTTGGTGCCAAAAGACCTCAATTTCATGCAAAAAAGAGACCGTGTTGACGTCGCAAAAGACATGATTTGCGAGGCTGAATCCGATCCCACATTCATCAAAAGGATCATTACTGGAGACGAGACGTGGGTTTATGAGTACGACACGCAATCCAGACATCAGGCAAGTGAATGGCGTTCACCAAATGAGCCGAGACCAAAAAAACCACGTCGTTTTCAGTCAAAAAAGAAGGCAATACTGACGGTTTTCATGGATTACAACGGTGTAGTGCATCATGAATTTTTGCCAGAAGGCCAGACAGTAAACAAAGAGTATTATTTGGGCATTATGAGACGTTTGTGTGAAGCAATTCGCCGAAAGAGACCAGAAATCGTCGCACAGTGCGTCGAGACCGTCGCACAGTGCTATCATTATTCGTAATTTTTTGACGAAAAATGCAACAAATACCATCCAACAGCCACCGAATTCACCTGATTTGGCTCCCTGTGACTTCTTTCTGTTCAATCGAGTTAAAAAACCATTACGGGGAATGCGTTTTAGCAGCCGAGAGGAAGTAATGGAAAAATCGCAGGAAGCACTGATGGACATACCGAAAACCGAATATAAAAAATGTTTCGAGGATTGGATCAAGCGCTGGCATAAGTGTGTTGCAGTCAATGGGGATTACTTTGAAGGGGACAATATAGATTTAGATGAATAAACTAGTATTTTTAATTTTCTGAATAAATTCCGGGAACCTTTTGATCAAGGTAGTATAATTTATTGGTAATAGAAACTATCCTAATATTAACCATTTCCAGAGGCTATTGAGTTTTGGCAGGTTAAAATGACTAATTATTTTCAAATTTGGTTTCAGACACCACAGCTTACTAAACTCCTTTGAGTGTAGAAATTAATCATATTCAACTATAACACTTTGTTTGAAGGTATTATCATTTCAAGTCAGGTGGATACTCTCAATAAAAAATTAAAGATCATGTCATTTTAATTAATGTTAGTGATGAATTAATTAAGTATTAGGGGTTCTTAAAATAATGAATGATAACTAGTAACCTCAGCAGAAACCACAACCCGTGCAGTTGTTCCAGGTGCAATTCCACTTGCTCCACTGGTAGCAACAAGGGAGCCTCCTTTCCGCGCCACTAAATGACCAGCAGAAATGGTCTGGCCACCACCAGCCCTCACAGCAGCAGCTGCTGCTGCAGCAGCCTTCACAGCTTGTCCTAGTGATGTGGCTAAGAGTGACGTGGCTCCACCAAGAGGAGGATTAGATCCTGGAGATCCTGTTGTTGTAACCTTAAAAAATATAATTTTTCAAAGTTAAAAACAGATTGTTTTACTTGCTGACATTAAATGGTGAATTGATGATTTGTCATGTTAAAAATGCAAATGCCCCAGCAGTTAATTTTTTTCATGTTTCAATGATTAATATTGATAAGATACAACATTGAAAATCAAGAATGTTATCATAGTTTGATACACTTCAGCATTCTTCTAAACTTTCATTAAGTAAGGAAGTCGTGTTATTTTGTTAAGCACATTGTGCTAAACAAAATAACACAACTTCCTTATTATCGAAGCTTTTGACTCTTAACCTGAATTTCTTCTGGATTTGTGCAGATTATTTTTCAAATAAGTACATGCATTCCTATAGTTCTTAAATCCTAAGGTTGAATGTAATAGTTACAACCAGATTTTTTGGAAGTACATTAAAACATTAACTACTTCAATAATCATTGATTCAATCTCAATTAATTAAAAATATGATGCTATTTGAAGTTAAAAAGGTGTCTCTGACCAAACACAGGACACTGCATGCTTCTAGAGTAGATAAATCTAAATAAATTAACAATTAAATTTGAAGCGAAAATCTGATTCCTTGACTTACAAATATATTTGTATTTAAAAATTTTCACCACATTGTAAACCATTTATGTAATGCATTGTGTTTCTGCTATTCATGTGGAAAAAACCTCAGTATCCCCAAAAAATCACTTCTATTCGCTACATCAACAGTCTATGTGAAATAATATAAGGTATAACACAAATAGATATATATGCTGAAATAGCTATTCTATTACGAATGTTTGATTACTTTCTGTATGCCATGCAGTTGGTCAACCGACCTAAATAAAGATTCCTCTAAGGAGAGGCAACAGATCACACACCCTGCTGGTCAAAAAACTTCTTCTCTCCAATGTTTCCTTCAGTCAGTGATAAGGCAGATAGAAGAGAAGTCAAAATCACTACATTGTCAAAGCCTAACTCTTGGAGGGAAAGCGCAGGGTGGAGTAAGAATTGCTAGCCTCTTGAGGTAGGGAAATCAGAAGGTGGAGGCTAAAATAATCCAAAGAAGAGGAGTAAACAACAAAAATTGTTTATGAAGTTACACTTGGATTCTCATTATATGCCATACAACGATTCCAAAGTAATACCCTAATTGGTCATTTGCTATATCCTTGGTGTATAGTCCTCATCTGTATTTTCTCTAATATAACTTTTATATGTGAAGCATTTAGGTTCATTCCATAGGCCCAAAGGGAAAGAACTGGCCCTCTATCCAGATGTATGACTTTCACATGCCATTTGGCTTAGTATTAAGTGAGCTCTACTCTCACCTATCAATACAACCTTTGGGTTGAAAACTGTGGTTTTCGTTTTTTTTTTGACCAAAGTGATGAGGTTACACTGTATCCTCAAAGCACGATCACTAAGGCATTGTTATGATTTATTCTTAAGAAATACAGAACAAAAACCTTTCAAAATGATCTGGAACTTATAATAATAATATATGTGGTATGTGCCATGGCTTAAGACACATATTTTTGATAACAGGGTATATGAGTACATGAAATTCAATCAGATTCAATTCAAAATTTGATGACTCAAATTTGAATTGCTGACTCATTGATAACAGAATTTCAAACCACATGACTCCTATAAAATTAAAACTCCATTCTCGTAAAAGGTGATAAATTACCTGAATTGTCTGTAGACCAGAAGCAGTAGAAACCTGTAAATTGTGAACAGATGGCCCAGCCAGGGAGAAGGTTCGGGATATTTTGGAGGCTGTGGGCATTGCAGTTGCCCTGATTGGAGGCACTGTAGTTTGTGTGAGGCCAGGAGTGGAAGAAGTAACTATGCTGGAAGTTACAGACTGCACAGCAGCAGAAACTTCAGTTTTGATTAATGCTTCACCCGCCTCCTTTTGAGAATCCTTTTGTTTGCTTCGGCTGGGTTTTCTAGGAGTTGAGGACTTTTTAGTTTTTGTCATGAAGCACTGCTGTTGATGAAGTTTTTCTGTGAAAATGAAATATACAAATGAGTATAGCAGTTATAATTTAAATTAATAATTTAATATATTCACTTGAACTAATCAAAAAACAGCCAAGTGTTGACCTATTTAATTTAATTATAAAAGTGAAATAACAACAAGGACAATCAGAAAAACCCAAGCCTTAGGCAGAGATAAACCTATTTTGGCAAAAATAAAACAGCAACCTTTTGATTGACAAATGTTATCCCATAGCCACCAAGGCCAGCATAATTAAAGTAAAAATCAAAGCATTCAAAAGCAAAAATGAAGGCAGGTGCAATGAAAAGAAAGATGTATTTGAATTGCACCACTGTCGGATTAACATATTACAAAAAAATTGAAACTACCACAGTTGAGCACCATTAGCCAAAAAGACTTAAAAGTTAGCTTACATTAGTCACATCCTACATGAATCCTATTAAGATCAAGGAATTGTGATTTCAACTTACCAAATTCTTCTTCAGAACGCCCGCGATGTAAATATATCCACATTTTACGCTTTGTGTCATATCTCACACATGGATCTGGATCATAATGCAATCTATCTAAAGCTCCACTAACAACTGATTGAAGGTAACTTTCTTGATGACCAACGGGAGCCAGAAATTGAGAATCTCGAAGGAGTTCACAAACTTCAGAACGTGTACCTTCCCCATTAGGTAACCGAGCAGTGGCATCTCGAACTTCAGGAGAGAATGATAAATTTAATAATAAATGACATTTTTGACCGATAAAAATTATTAAACCTCTTCAAAGAGGTTATGAAATTCACCATGAACACCTACCTAAAGATAAAATAGTTACAAAGTTAGGTCTATCAGCTGCTAATAGTGAATGTCCTCTTGGCTTATTTACTGGTCCTCCTTGGGAATATGCTCCTTTCACAGGACCCACAACTGATTCATAGCCATGCATCCGGAATGTGAATGCTTTGTGAGGATTTTCATAGCGAAGAAGTTCCTTTAAAGTAGAAGAAATTTGTTTAGTAGAAAATGAAGCATACATTCGATTGCAAATTACAAATACTTAAATGAGCACCATTTAAAATATATGCCATCTCCATTCTATTTCATCACAAATCATCATCTTATTGCAACTCCCGAAAAACTTCATTACAAACTGAATATCATCATAAAACAAGATGTGATTACAGTCTATTAATATAAATATAGTAGTTTGAAAGGTTTTGATGATTAAAATCAGTCAATATGTACACTAATTATGTGAATAATGCAGCAGAATCCAGTTAAGACTCTCATTAGGAAATCAGCTGATAACTGCAGTAAGCATGAGAACATATGATAAAACACCAATTCCGTTCCTAAACTTGCAAAACAATATTGATTGTTACCTTTTAAAATTTAAAATAAACAATATACTCAATCATTAATAGAAAAAGGCTATTTATTTAAATGACATGTTGCTGACTCAGCAGATTGGCATTTTATGTCAATAATCTTGGAATTCAATCTGTTCTCTGTTTAATAAACAGGATAAAACAATTGAAAAAAGGAAGAACAAGAGAGGATAGTCACGTCATAATTAACTAGTAGGAAATATATCAATATGTGAAATAAAATGCCAAAAGGAGGATCAATAATTTTACGCACAAAAAGGATTTGGATGACTCATCCTAAATTCAAATTAAAAAAGTATACTCAGAACACTGAAACATTTGAGATAACTTTGACTTTCTATGCTTACCTGCTCTCTGTAAGCTTGCCGCTCCGCTTCTGTACTTGGCCTAACAGTCCAAGTGGTGGGGCATCGTGGGGGTGGAGGTGACATTGGCCCTTCTTCACTCTCCTCCATCACACAGCTCATATTTGTTAGAGCAGCAGGTGCCTCCTCACGCTCACTAACAGTAGTAGAGCTCCTATTCTGTGACTGTGATGCTTCATCTCTCCTGTCTAACCAATGCTGGCACAGAGGCATTAGGTGAGAATCTGAATCTCGCCCAGCTCCAATCCACTGATATAACTTTGACTGGGTTTTGAATTCCAGGTATGGTACAAAATCTTCAGGTTGAATATCTGGAAAATACAGTACAAAAGGTGGGTTCAAAATATGGGATATTTTGAGGTGATGACTCAGGCTTCAAAGCAAAACTGGAGTCACCCAGGACAAAAATTGGACTCTGAAATATGAAGGTATATATCAAGTTCCTTTTTAATGCATCAAATAATGAAAAAACTATTTACTGCATGATAGGTGGGCAGGTACAACTGGAATTTTAGTTTTCTAAAATACTTTTTCTGATAGTTTGACTGGAATGGTTCTAATTTGAATTTTCTACTGGATTTTTAAAAAATTGTTGGGCCAAACAAACTGAAAAGTTTGGTTCAAATGGAATATATTTCTGACGTGGGTGCATGGCTCACAATACAAAATATTTGCTGACTTTTCATCAACCAAAATTGAACCATGCTGTCCTTAATATGAAAAATAAAATCAAACAAATTCCGTTCACCAACATAATCTATATTCTCAGCAAAATTAATGCAATACCACTTCAATGTTGATGATTAAGGGTAGATTAAGAGTCTTTAGTGAAGTTCCCAAGTTCCAGGTTATGTTTGCTGAAACACCTAAAATGTATAAATGTACATTATGACTTGGATTACTACATGAAAAACACATTTATTCACTTGTCATTTTAAAAATGAGTTATTTTTGCTTGTTAGGGATCATTAATTATTCTAGCATGAGTAGCTTTGTAATTTTTCCATAGTGTAACTCTCCAACATATTTACAATAACCTGCTAGAACCAATGGCTTAGGAGCATTGTAACAAAATGCCAGAAGGATGAGGACCATACAAGTCCATTTTACAGAGCAGGGAACAGGTTGAAGAAGGAAGAGATATTTGCGGTGACTATGATTCTTTATAATAGGGTAGGATGGAGGGCTGCAGTCAACCAATCTTAGCATTGAATGACCAATGACGATTATTCTTTGGGAGACCTATGTCTTTGAACTTCCTCCATGCACAACCATATTGCCGAGACAAAATTTTCACCAGTGAGCAATCAACCCTTTTATCTTATGTGCTTGATGGTTGTTTTGGCTCTTCTTATATATTCATGCATATGTCCTGTCTGATCAGCTGCACTCGGAATGGTAGATTGAGTTTGTTGTTAAACATCTGTTTCCAAATGCTGAACAAGTTGATGAATACAGTGGAGCCTTGCTTAATGGGCACCCAGCATAGTGAGTAATTTGCTTAACAAGTTATGTGAAGAAGGTAATTTCCAGAATGATTGCAAACCTGTTTGTGCTTAGCACTTGTTCCACTAGCACCTCAGTGTCACTAGTGATCACATACTTTTCCAAACTAGTGTCCAGACATATTACTAGTAATTTTTTGGGCAAGGTTTAATAATATTTTGTGCAGGTTTAAAAATGACCCCGAATAAATATCCAATATTAGAAAGCCATTAGAGAATAAAAATAACAGAAATGAAAGTAAAATCATCGGAAATGGAGAAAAAGGTTAGCAAGGTAAGTGAGGCTGATCATGCAAATCAACAATTGGTTGACATCATTCATTTGGATTTCCTTCAAAAACAAGGACAAACTTAAGGAGATAGATACTTCAAAAAGAGTGACAAGAATATCTATGCAACCATTATGTTTTCTCGATGATGTTCAAACGTTGCGACTCATA
Source organism: Hetaerina titia (assembly GCA_037158775.1). NCBI lineage: Eukaryota > Metazoa > Arthropoda > Insecta > Odonata > Calopterygidae > Hetaerina > Hetaerina titia. The sequence continues at coordinate 67,935,624 of CM073770.1, forward strand.
TGGATAAAAAAATGCAATCACAATGCAACACCATTAACCAAAATATCATGTCGGAAGGGTAAAGTGATTTTTTCCGACTGCGTTAAGAAGATGTCAGAATCATCAATGACTGAAGAAGCATTTAAGAGGAGCCATGCGTAGTTAGAGAAGTTTACAAGAAGAATCGGGATCCACGGTATTCTGAGGCATGGTGAAACAGCAAGCTCTTGAGTCAAAGGTAGCAGAGAAATTCATCAGTCACTTCGAAAAGGTCGTAGAGTCAGAGAGTTACCTGTCCCAACAGGTTTTTAATTGTGATGATGCGGGTCTCTTCTAGAAGAAGATATGGAAGTGAACCTAAATTTGTACATGCAAGAGTAGATGAGAATGCATTGCCTGGCTACAATCCAATGAAGACCATTTCATGCTGCTATTTAGCATAACTCCAAGCGGCGATTTGAAATTTAAACCCTTGCTTGTTTACCATTCAGAAACCCCATGAGCCTTCAAGAAGTGCTAGGCCCCAAAAGGCAGGCCAAATGTGATATGAAGATCACAGGAAAATTTTGCATCATACCATCCGTATGAGGCATTGCTCTAATGTTAGTGGTTAGGCATGCCATGAATATATTTAATGATAATTCTGAGTTGCATTGTTACAAAATTATAAAGCATCAGCAAAACCAAATATGTCTGAACATGATCCATGATCCTAAACGATTAATGCATATTTTCTTTGAATAAACCTCTTACATAATTTATTTCTTTTGGCATAAAATGCATTATAATATTTTACATTAATTTATTTGCGAAAAAATGTTTCACTTTATGAGAAAGATCATGGAATGAATTATTCTCCTTGTACCAGGTTCCACTGTATTTATTTCACAAATGCAGTAGCCTAGTTTTTGGCCAGAAACAAACAAAACTTTCATACCTCAACAAAAAAAGTTTCATACCTCTCTGGTCCAAAAATTGTATTAAACTGATAATTTTGTACTTCTCCAGTTGAAGATTAAATACATACTTTAGTATCAGATCATATCTCTAAGAGTAATATATTTCTTACTTCAGAAATATTTTTTCAAACCAATCAAATTTGTTATTATCTTCCATTTTTTTCATTTCAAAAATAATTATTTTGATTGAAAAAATATAATTCATTAACCAAAAACGACCCTACAGATAAACAACCCAAGTTGACCTTCATAATGCTGTATTAACAAAAATATGTAAATTTATATCCCATGAAATTAATTGACAAAATGTTTTCATCTACCACCTATTCATAATAGCTTTCATGGGACCAATCACTACAGTTAGTCAAGGGCTTACTGTGTAAGACACTGACCTGGAGAGTCCCCCAAAAGAAACTGAATAGCTGATCCTAACTGCTGCACCCAACTCTGTGCACCTGCATACCAATCATTCAGTGGCGAAATAGGACTTTCTTGCCATGATCGAAGACTTTCTTCCATTGTAGACATTCCCATACGCTGCTCTGGGGTTGAACAGATGATATCTCTAACTAATGAGAAGAAACATGCATGGGTCTCTTGCATGAGCTCCGGTGTGTGCCTAATAAAGAAAAATAAATATAAAAAATGTAAGTAAAAATTATGTTATTACAAGTATGAACTCAAATACAATCAGGTGAAAATATTAATTAAACCATTGCTTCATTGACTTTATCAATTGACCTTTTCCTTCAACTTGCATTATTTCCTCCAAGCTCTTAAATTTCTCTAATATTTCACTGTTTTAATGATATTAGTTCAGTTCTGGAACTAATAACCATGCCTCGGAAATACAGTAAACTCTCAATTATTTGTGCTAATGAATGCATGACGAAGTACGCACAATCAAAAAACATGGATAACCGAAATAAGTGGAAAATATGGTTGTGATATGAATGGACATATAAGGAATCCCTCCGTTTCCACTGTGTTTAATTAATTTGAGGGTAAAAAATAAGGAAAAACTTTCGACTTCCACACACTTTTAATACAATACGACCATGGTTTTGATCAACTGATGATGATGTGCAGCATTGGTCGTATTGTGTTAAAAGTGTGTGGAAGTGTAAAGTTTTCCTTATTTTTTACCTTCACCATGAAGGAATTCCACAAAGTTAAGCCTGAAACTGTTAGCTTTAATTAATTTGAGTTTTTTATCAGTGGAATGTACATTTTTTGTTTTTCAGCCCATTTTATAAGGGTGGAATTATATTGTTACAAGATTACAGATCTATCATCAAATGAAAAATACCATATTTTCCTCAGAAAGCTAAACCATTCACATAGATGAGAATATACATGATGGACAAAGGACAAATGTTAACAAAGGATCACTAATACAGATTCATATTGTCATATGATACTGATTGAAACAATCCAGTGTATATAATTAATGACTCATTTGTTTCACAGTAAAACTACGTATTTTCTTGCCTTGATGGAAAATATGGAATTCCTGGACTAATGAATGCAAGATAATAATGGGGAATCAGGGAGAGTACAAAAATGCTTAATTAAAAAATTTAATACTACTGACAACTTTCGATGTCTGGAAATTTAAAACTTTGAAGAAAGCAGAGGAACTTTAAAACTATTTTTTAAATATGTATATAGGCATTTCTAAGCTTTTAATTATCTTTATCGTTGTAATTTTAATTAAATTTTGAGGTGCTCAGAAGTGAATAACATGGAAAATCTAGAGTTTATTGTTTAGAGGTTGTTTTCAAGCACTAAAACCTCATACAGTGGAACCTCGCTTTACGAGCACCTTGCACAATGAGTAATTTGCATAACGAGCAAAAATATTGTAAAAAAATGACTCGGTCAATAAGTGACATTCCCCATAAAGATTGGCAAGGACAGAGGAATTCCCAGATTGTACACCTGCTGCATTAGTCTGTGTTTAGCACTCATTCACCTAGCATCATAGTGCTGCTTCTGATCACATACTTCCCAACGTGTTCAGATGTATTATTCGTGATTTTTTTGCGCAAAGAATAAGCATCCTTGCAAAAATGTAACCTAAGATAAACCCTCAAGAAGACAGCCATCAAGAATAAAAATAACAGTAGATATGAAAATGAAATAGCCAAGACCACAAACTCGATGGGCAATAGATTTGTAAAGGGGGGAGGTAAAAACAAAGTTACAAGGAAGGGGAAGGATAGGGAACATATACTAGGTCACTTGGGTATGTTTGGAAAACAGTGACCCATGTGTGCCTCCGGGGTTTTGGCTGTTGATTGACTAATGGGATGGGGAAAAAAGGGAGTACGAGCTAGGAATTAATCGTAAGGTGGTGCCCCTCTATTTTAAAATGTAATTAGAAGGGTTCCAAGGTAGGGGGGAGGCAATGTATGGTTAATGAAGGATGGAGTTGGAGTTAAGGAGGTTGGAGGAGGTGGAAAAAGAGAATGATGTGAGTCAACTGCTTAGCAAAGGAAAAATAGGCAAGATATAATGGGCACTTGGTCACTGTTAATGATATTTGTATGGATCTTTTTAATGTGGATGAATTCACAGTCTAGCATAAAGTCTGCGGCATGTTTTAGGAGTTTAATATCGTCAATTGTGATCTTATGTCTGTCAAAGATCATATGTTGGGTAATGGAGGATTTGTGAAAGTTTCTTAGTCTGAAACAAATGGCATGTTCTTTAAAACAAGTGACGAGGTTTCTTCTGGTCTGTCCAATGTATGAAGAATTACACTGTGGACATGAATTTTGGTATATGCCCGATTTGAGAAGGGGTTCTATGGGAGCTTTAGGGTCTCCAGGTAAATGATGAGTTTATTATTGGATGAGAACGAGGGTTTGTAGTTTTGTTTAGTGAAAATGGTTTCTAATCCTTTGGTGAATTGTGGGTGGAATGGAAGTTTTACATATTTCTTTTCATTGGGCTGGAAGAGTGTGATGCTGTTTCTCATTAGTCTTTTTTATTTATATTTCTTGAGTATTTTGCCAATAAGTTGCTCGGTGTAGCCGTTAGCTATAGCAGTCTGTATACAATATCGTTGACATACCTGTACAAGGTAATCGGAAAATATTTTAATTTGCTTCGGCACTGTTGCTTGAAATTGGACATAAATAAATTGGCAAGGAAAGGGAGCTTTGCTCATGGTAGTGCCAAAATTTTGTTTGTAGAAATGGTAGTTGAAGGTAAAGAAATTTGAATTAATGATTAGGTTTGTAAAAAGAAGGTATTCATTCAGGGTTTCTTTCAAGATTTGTTTACATGAAAGCCAATCTTCAAGGAACTTTAATGTTTTGGGGATAGAGACACTAGGAAATAGTGATTCCATGTTGAAGGAAACCAGTATTTTGGTGTCTTTTAAATTGATGTATTGAATTTTATTGATGAAGTTTGTAGTACCTCCCCCTCTTCCTTACCCACTGTTATACATCACTCTACTTCTATTTTTCCTCTCCCATCCCCACTGAACCTGCAAAATTCCTATTGAACCATCTCTTCTCCTCACCCCTCTTCTGTTGTCCAACCATAAGATTCTCTACCTTCCTCCCCCTTCCCCTCCCACTGACCCATTATTTCAATACCTCCCTCATGGATATTTCAATCTTCTCTAAAGAAGGCAACCTCATAAAGGATTTAATATGTAAATATTCCCTGTCCAAGGGTGTTAGACATCATCTTAATGATGAATAATTAGGATATTTGTATACTTAAGAAGTCAAACTTATTTTCGCTTAACTTACTTGATATCATCCAGATTCACACTTATTCCATGGCTTTCTCCAAGATCCATTGGTAGACTCATCATATCCAATCCATCAAACTCAGAATGTTGAAAGTTCCCAAAGTCATTGGAAGAGAAATCATTTCCCCTGGCACTGGTATCATCTTCGGCTCCATCTTCATCTTCTTCTTCCTCAACTTTAATTTGAGATCTTGGGACACTACTTGTAAGATTAACAGTCTTGCCTCTCTTACCACCTCGTATACATGGCTGTCCTCGTGGTATTCGCGGTGTCTGTGAAGGAGTATGACTATCCTGCAAGGTAAATGTGGATATCATGTGATACAGATTTTCACATCTTTGTACACAAGGAATAAAAGGTATGTGGATAAGAAATCACTACAAGGGTAATTTAACCTCCAAATAAATATCAAGATAATATGGATTTTATGTAATCTATAGCATTGCCATTGTTTTTACCAAAAATTATATTTGGCACTATTAGCCATAAAAATAAAGATCTTATTCCACATAACAACTTCCTATTTGCTTGAGTCAAAATACATAAATGTTTTTCAAACATCACACATGGAACACCTTACGACATTCTATTGATAATGGTTGTTTGAAAACAACACCTTTTTTCATTAGTGAGTCTCAAAACTTATTAATTAATGTTACCACTGTGAAACCATACACACTTATCATACCCCCTGGAGTGCTCATTTTGCTATGCAAATGTATGATTAACAGCCAAAAATCTTACTCTCAATGGTAAACCAGCATTTGAAGATTAGTGATCTGGCACTTACAAGCAAAAGAAGTTTGCATGCATATTTACTTCATATACAGTTAGGAGGAATTTTAATTTAAATATCTTTTTTTAAGATGAAAGTTATTAAGAAAGATTCCGAAGAAAAATCATAAAAAGTTAAAATTATGTCCCAGGGCTTACTTTGATTAAACTTCTCCATATTCTAAATTTATCAACTTCAGATTGTGCATGAATTTGTTACATAATCTAACAAAAAAACTGGACTTCCATTAATTAATCCTCTAACCTTAGAGAATGAAGACTCATGACTTTCCCTAAGAGGAGTTGACACTAGAAGTTCACCCACTCCAACAGATTCAGAGTCTGATGCTGCAGGAGAACAGCTGTCAGCACCTCCTTTAACCACTGTTGGACCCGGACTTGGCCTTTTCACCTTGGATGAGCGTGAACGTTTCCTGACTTTAGGCCCAATAGGAACTGCTAAATGAACAGTAGTTTCCTTACTGCTGCTATGAACAGATGATGACCCTGTTGGCCGTACAAGTTGGCGCTTGGCTGTCTGAGATCTTTGAGCTACATCTTGTATCATAATGCCTCTTGTATTCAGTTCAGGATGATCCTACATTCAAGAAAGCAGAAAAATGCCATTTTAGAAAAATTTTTAAAAAAATCCATACACTCCCAATTAAGAGGGGAATGCCAAAACTTAATTTGTACAACTTTGGTTCAGTTCTCCACAAATTACTCCAATTAAAGTTCCAGGAGATGAGTTTTAGCAAGCATGATAAAATGATGAAATTTTGCCACAAGAACAGACTTGAGAATGTTACGTGTGTAAGTTAATTCAGTTAAGTGAAGTGTAAATATATGATAATTAATAACTTATCAAATTAATTTCAATTAACTGAAATCAGAATTAACATATATTTTTCACTCCTGTGAAAACTCAAAATTAAAAAAAATCCATTTTCTATTTCTCATAGGACAATTCTCTCATAAGATGGGTAATTTCAGGCTTGAGTTTGTGAAACTTACCTACTACCCAGGTTTCAATGCATGAAACTATGTATTGAAACCCAGGTCATAGGATTAAAACATTAAATGAAATTCACAAATTTGCAATTATTACTTTCTGTCTCTCAAAAAGGTTAAAGAAGCATATTGAAGTTGAATTCTCCTCCATTATTTTGCTTAACACTGATAACAACCTAAAATTATACTACCGATGATCCCCTTTTGTCTACAAAATTAGCATTTATAGGGTCAAGTGTCTAGTCAAATTTTTGCAAAAAAATAAATGTGTGCACATTAGAAAGTAAACAAAATAAATAAGGAGTTCAGAGCAACATGAAATATTAACTTTCTGACTAAAATATCAACGTTTGACACATACATATACCTGAAGCCTGGGCTTCAACCCAAGGATAACATGGAGATGGCAATTCCTAAGGTATGATATACATTTTATTAAATTTATATGAAAATGATGACACGTTTCAATTCCTTTGTAAATTTTTATGATATTAGAGATGCAATAAGTAAAAAATAGTCACACAAATTTTGTCTGACAATTAATTGTTATTTGACAGAGAATTTTCTTAGAGAGAAACCACGGCAATGCTTGTAAAGAAGAAGGGATACAACGAATAAGTAATGTTGGGTTCTCTAAAATCATGGTTCTCAATTAAAAACTGAGTCCAAAAATGGAATTAATGTGCTCTGCAATAAGACATATGTCTAACAACTTTCACACTACTTGAGGATACACAAAAATGAAACTAAACTTTTTTTGTGTTAACTCGACTGATTCAGAACTTGAGGAATTTTCCCCCCATATGATCTCCTTAAGCTAGCAATAAATAAAAATGAGAAATCCCTCAACTTTTAAAATGAACACAATAAATAGTTCATGAGTAATACTTACATCTCCAGCACTTCTTCTTTTCTTATGCTTCAATAACATTGCTTTGTAAGTCTCATCGGTAATTTCATATGGATTGTAATTACTGGTAACATTAACTTCAAGATCAAATCCTGAAGGTTTTGTTGCTAAGGTTGATGTAATAAGCCTCATATCAGGGCTACACGAAGACTCCAATGCCACCAACTGCTTTTTCTGTTTTTTACTAAGCTTTGGAGGAGGTCCATCTGTAATATTGTCAGACAACATTTTTTAATTGAAGAGTACATCATGAATTACCTATTCTTATAATTACAGTTTCTAAACTAAGCAAGTGATACAACATGGTACCCATAGAATGGAATGATTAATTTCATGTAGTTCCTTGAAAGAATCAAAGTAAGAAATGCAATAACAATTGCCCTCCAATGTCATATCCTTAAAAAAATGCATAATTAAAATTTTCATGTGCTAACTGTACATCAATAAATACTCAACTATGGAGATTAGGGATGGGGCATTACACAAAATTGTGCAGTTTCGGAAATGTTTGCAGAAAAAAAATCATATGACCCCACTGAAATTGCTTACGCTCCAGTCACAATACTAACTCATTACCATGTCAGTCCATTATAAGGGTATGAGTTAGTAATGTACACCTTTGGTATGGTACCTAAAATGGCAACTGCTTCCATGAGTTAAACCTACCATAATAACTTTTCATAATGGATGTTTTCTGCCAACCAAATGCATATGAATATTCATTCATGTTGTGATATTTTGGCATAAGATGGTAGCAAATGCGGTGAAAAACAAATAAATTGGCACTGATCCCCCTCATAGAAAGGCTATGCCATTCAAGGTTGATGTAAAATTGAAGTTTAGAGGAAAATTCTCAAGAATACATTTTCCATGCTTTAAGAATGAAATAGTCTACACAATTATAATGAAATATATAATATAAATAACAAAGATTTATAAATATATCCAATTAGCTTTTAGAACAATTTTCTTCCAGACCTTAAGTTTTAACTTTATTGGGGAGCAGTGAAATTTTAAATGCAAAATTTCACTGCTCCCCATCAAGTGCATAAATCTAAGATTTTACAGTATTTTATATTAATTATTCCTTTTAACAAACTAATTTAATCTAATACATAGTGAACACTCAATGAATTAATTACTTGGAGCAGACTGACCCTTTTTCTTTAAGTACTCGGGTTTGAGATGTTAAATTAAAATTGATTTGATTTTCCCAAAGCATATTTGAACTGACCTGGATAATTTTCATCTTCCGAGCTTTGACTACTTTCACCCACTTCTTCCCGTATTGAAGAGAGCTCTCGGAAGTAGCGTCTTCTTGTTTTCCAAGCAACAGGAAATGACTTAGGAGGCGGTGGAATACGCTCAGCACGAGGAGATGTATCTGGTGGGAGTTTAAATGCAGCCTCCAGTAGTCTCCTTCGTGAAACCAATAGTTCTTTCATGACCCTAAAGTAGTAGCGACGCTGTCGATACCTTATACATAAATAAAAAATTAAATAATTAACAAAACCAATCATGGCCCATAATTATTCTTCAAAGCATTTCTGCAAGCAGATGTTACTCTTTATAAACACTGGTTTCAATAGCATCATATTTATGCCAATATTAAATTGTTTAAGCAAGTTATTTTATCAAAATATTTACAGCTGTAATGAAAAATAAATTGAAATTTCACATACAAAATTATAAAAATAAATAGCTTTTATATATTTATTTCTTTATTTCTTCTCTTTCAAAGACTTGGCATCTTAACAGTCCCTAGTGTTTTTATTTATAATATGCCAATTTTTGTAAAAAAGAACATGGGTCTATTCCCATCCAATAATGGTACTCACACCTATGAGACAAGGACTAGAAATCATCTGTGTGTAGTGTCTGCCAGCATGACAATGATGACCAAGGGACCTCGTTCTCTGTGCATCAAAATATTCAATAGGCTTCCCATTAGTTTAAAAAATGTGAAATAACTTTCTATTTTTAAAAATAAATTATTTATGTACTTAAATGAAAAATGTTTTTACAGTGTGAATGACTGCTTAAATTCTGGGTAATTCTGAATTTTATTTTATATTGTGTAAATTCTTTCTTATGCTTGTGTAATTTTTATCTTTTTTCTGGCTAGAAATCCAGCTACTATACTTCTTGACTTACCCTATACGATTACATAATTGTATGATATTCTGTACCATACTATGTATTTGTCACTTGGGAAATAAATTATTATTATTATTATGCATATGTGGTGGGTCACGGTTAGGTATTATTATTACACCAGGAAAGTAAGGTGTGACTATTATGTTTACACTCAACTGTCAATTCATAAAAAGTAGGTGATGTAATGCTTATGTTGGTGTCATCAGGATATAACAAGGGGGTAGCACCGTCAATGTGTTGAAAACTATCTACAAGGTCATTTATAGAAAGAAATAAGACAGGCCAAAGGACAGAGCCTTCAGGAACACCTCGATTTAGGACCTTACTCGGAGAAACAAAAGATGCACCATTTTTAGAAATAACCACGTTCTGCATTCTATCAAATAGGTAGGATTTAATCCAAGCATTAGGTATGCCACAAATAGTCATTCTGTTGAGTTTCTTGAGAAGTAATTGGTGGTCAACACATTCGAAAGCTTTCGAGAAATTGAAAAAATTGCAGCAACTTCCATTTTTCCATCTAGAATGTTTAAAATTTGGGTTATTAACTGATAGGTAGCAGAAAATGTAGATTTCTGTTCCCTAAAACCATGCTGAGATGGTAAAAGAAGATTGGATTAGGTGAGAAAATAACCTAGCATAGAATGACTTCTCAAATATTTTGCTGAAATGGTTCAGTAGAAACACTAGATGGCAGAAGTTAATGTCATGTCTATCACCCTTGTTTTTATAACTTGGAATGACTTTTGACATCTTTAGAGGGGATGGAAACACTCCTAATTGGAAAGCTTCAGTTATGAGAAAATGAAGGGGCTGGATAATGGAAGTCAATAGATTGCTTAATAATGTAACTGGGAATTCCATCAAAACCAGAGCTTTGTTTTGTTTGAGTATCTAGATTCTTCACTATGTTTTTCAGTTCAAATTTTGTGAAATAGGGACTTTGAGTGGGTAGCAACAAGGACTTCTAAATTAGGAGAGTTGCTTTGCTTAGCAATAGAAGAAGGTTGAAAGTGACCTGCAAAGTTATGGGCAAGTTCGGAAAATCTGAATTGATAATTCCTGATGAATCATTAATCTGAATTTGAGACTGCTTCTTGGATTTGTTTATGGAGGCATTAATAATTTTCCATGCGAGATCTTGAAAGGGACAATCCTCTTAGATTTCCAGCTGCCTAGTTGGATCAAATTTTTCATGTTTTTGTGAGGTTTCTCTTTTGATGTAGAGGCAATGCCATTGTTTCCGGTGATCATATGCTTTGCTTGGGCAGATGAGGAGTTAATTGATAGTGAGTTGACCATAGGCTCAATGCTTACGTCTGTAATGTTAACAGCAACATTGGCAACTTGTTGGATGTTATCCCTCACTGAGACTTCACCGGGGGAAGAGTGGTTCCAAGGGAAATAGTATGGCCTGATGGCAACATTTACAGGGCAGACAGATTCACTTATAAGCAATTCTTTGCATGAATCCACAGCGGAAATATGGAAGGAAGCGTATTCATGCTTCAAGTTTCACCACTTCTAGATAACTTTTCACGGATCTACTCAGAAAAGATCGTATTTGATCCTCCATAGTGGTCATCGTCATCATCATATTATCTAAACCTACATTCAAGATAATTTAGAGGCAAATGATAATAATATAACAACAACTATTTGAAGAGGATTTTGTGATATAAAGAAGCAAAAACTAGTGTATAATAAATATCAAGTGGTTCAATAGAACAATAAATGCAGCACTCAAAAGTGTGTCTAAGAAAGATATGAAAATATAGTTCAATGACTGGTGCAATTGGTTGGACACCTACTGAGGAATGAAGGTGGTCCTGAAATTGATAGGGAAATATTGATGTGAAGAGGGTCAAAGGAAGGCCATCTAGACCAGATAATGAAAATGAAGGCAGAAAAACTTGAGCAAAGAGTTGCTCCCAACCAATTTCTAAATTGATCACTAAAAGTGGTCCACTGATTGAACCTTTTGAGCAGGCACTCATACACTTCTAATTAATGTCATTTGTTTTTCATTTTGATTGACTCATTTTTATACTTCCCCACCTCCCATCTTAGCTATGGATGATGGGGGCTAACTGGAGTTTGGAATCTGAGTCAACCTTACTTTTACATTCCTGTCCAATCCAAGTCTGAGAATTCTTATTAACCATACTCCACAGAAGGATGGCACCAAGTTGAGAAATTTGATCTGTGAGCATTCTGAGGTTAGTACAATGGGTAAACAAATCGGAGCAACATTAGAAAAAAAGGTGTGGATGAGGATAATTGACTACTTTGGGAAAGGAGAAAGTGAGATTCAAGAGAAATGATTTGCATGTGAGTTATATTTTAATTCGTACAGTTATGCTTGTGAGAAAAATGTAGCAAAGGACATTACATGTACCTAAGGGGAGAACATTAAAATAAAGCAAGTGATGATAATTAGAGCTTTATAAGATATAGTTCAATGTTTTACTATTTTTCATTTTGCTGTTTTGCATTTTTCCTTATAATTGTTGGCTCATCAAATATCATCTCTCAGGACACATTTAGATGTTGAAACACACAATACTGAATGACAAACAGAAACACCACAAGTATGTAGTAGAGCAGGAACAACTAATTCTCCAGACCAAGTGCGATGAAGGACATTCAGTTGAAATGAGGTGGAAGACAGTTCCACTTGAGAGAAAAACAATGGATGAAATTTTGTATGCTTTTCATTACGACAACAACATTACCTAGAAAAATGACTTGCTATGATGATTGGTTGCATTCTCACCATATGCCATTCTCATAAAGCAGACTTTTATTTGACAGATACGTCAAAGTTTGCAAAGCATTAAATGATCTAGCAGACACTAATAGAATGCTCTTAAAATTCAGATGCTACTTTCACATCATATACATTTATTGAAAACTAATAGTTCCTTGATCTATAAATTCAGAACCACTCTGCACCCAACACTTTTGAGAATATCCAACAACAATAAATATAACCCTTCAACATTAGTAATAAACTGACTTTTTTTACTCTCACTTAATGAATCAATCACAAGGGCATGTGATTTATAGGGCTTTCAGCAGCATATAATTGTTTATTTTCTTTTGTGTTGCGACCTTTTGTTCTATGATGATGATGTCTATGGTTTTGAAAAGACTCAATGCATTACAAATAACAACAATGCATTACAAATAACAAAATGCATTACAAATAACAACATTAATCAATATAAAGATTGGTTTTGTTTGTAACAGAGTGGAATTATATTAGCCTGAAAGGACAATTAAACATTTTGCATTAATTAATTAAACTGTAACCATTTCAGAGAGTAAAAATCATTCGCCTTGACCGGGATGCGAACCCGGTTCCCTCGATATCCGGCCGAGTGCTTTAACCAATTAAGCTACCGAGACGTCCTCTTACACTCTGAAAATCCCGGTCAAGGCGAATGATTTTTACTCTCTGAAATGGTTGCATTATAATGCACACATAGCGGGTGACTCCGTTAAAGTTACTGTTACAGTTTCTCTAAAATTTTAATTAAACTGTGTTATGAGAGCAGTTTGTCCATGAATGGAAAGCGATTCACAATTTTGGCAATGTGTTGGTATATATGTTTGGTATATCCACCAGGCTTGATGAAACTTAAAATCGCCAAGCTTCAAAGTAAAAAAGTGTTCCTCTAACAATGCACACATACATGGTAATAGAAACTTTAAATAGCATTGCCAAAAATGTCCATTTAATGGTAGATTAGGTACACACCTGTATTCTCTCTGCTGAACCTTTTTCATGATTGATCTCATCTTTGCAATATCAGGCCTGAAATGCCCATTTTGGAGCTGCGAATGTATATCTATCAGAGGGCTAGAAAATCTGAACGTTTCACCACATAGCAACTTCTTGATGGTTTTCTCCTTTTCGATAGCGTCATTGTGAGGAAATACTGGCAAGAATTTCTGAAAACATGAAGAGTGCATTAGTCTTTGGACTGCTTAACCTAATGTACTGATAATGAAACATCTTACAATATCTGGGTCGAAATGTTTGGCATATTTTGATCCTACTTAACAATTCCAATAATATTGCTCATTGGATTGAAATAATGAAAATATTGTAAACGTTTCCATGCTGATGGCATTATGCTACAAAACTACACCGTAAAACTATTAAACACTTAAAAAAGGCTTCATATGACTTCATTAAATTAAATTTAATAACTTTACTTGAAGTATGAGAAATATTACCCTCAGATGTTCCTTCTGTTCAGCAGTAAAGCAATTTTGCCAATTTCTAGGAGATAGCAAGTCCATAAATATTTCTTTGCTTTCACAGAGGCCCTGCGGCAGCTTCAGATTGACTTTTCCGAATCTGCAATTTTCCAGGCGGTCGGAGAAATATTCTGGCTGCTCGAAGTTGACAGAAGATTCTTCCGAGGAGTGTGTAGAATACTCTATATCCATTTTGTTGGACCTATGTTTGACGAAGGTACTCATAATTTATTTCATGATAATTGTGGAGAAGCTGCTAACCACCACTGATGTAGATCCATATTAAAATATGATCTCAAACCGCTATATTTTTCCACTGGTTTTTAATGAAATCAGTTGTTTGCTGGGAACATGTTAATGATATTATCATTTTATTAATATGCGCATTTCAAGATATTTGGGCATATTTATTATAAACGTGTTCACATAACTTAAGAGTTAGCAGCCCTAGTGATGCCCATAAATATAGGCTTGATTTGCTAATAAATGAAATGGAAAAATGAAAGTGCAATCAACTCTCACGAATGACTTAAATTTTTATGAATCAGATATCTGCATTTGTATTCTGTGATAAAAGCAGACAGTGTTTTGTCACCATTAGCCACTTATTATAATAAAAATATTCTGATATGGATTGACACTGAAATATCGAAGCAAATTCGAACCTTCAAACAAATAAACAGCTAAGTTTTCCCTAATTTCGCTTTCCACCACGCTTGGTCTCCCCGTCCTGCAATGCAGATATTACAGAATTCAACGGAGGAGGACATGGCGGACGGAACAAGAACCATCTTTGAATTGGAATTAGGAACGGGAACCATGGTTGCCAAGTTTCATTAAAGTGCTGCTTTCATCACGGAACATACAATGCATATGAAACGCGGTATCTCGACTGACAACATTGTACCTCATATCCATTCCATCCCACATCAGCGAACATGGCGTTGAACCTTGTGGTGAAAATTCACCCGGTGGTGTTATTCCAAATTGTAGATGCTTATGAAAGGCGTACTGTCGAGGCACATCGTGTAATTGGGACGTTACTTGGTAAGTTGTTGCATATTTTCCTTTTTTTGGATCTTTGTGGTACTCGAGGCCTCTTCGGGGGGCCATACCGTTCCCCGCCTCATTTAAATTTCTCTTTATTTTTACAATCTTTAAGACTTCTGAAGATTCAGAATTACATCTTCCGTTAGTGTAAGTGATGTTTTTAAAATTTGGATCATTTTTGTTATTAGGAACTGCAGAAAAGGGAGTAGTAGAAGTCTCTAACTGCTTCTGTGTACCCCATAAGGAACTAGAAGATCAGGTATTTAATGTATATTGTGTTTGAAATAGTAACATTGAAACACATTTTCGTCATAATTATTGTATGTAAATTTACCTAGGTGGAGGCGGAGCTAACATATGGCATGGATATGTACGAGTTAAATCGAAGAGTTAATTCTCAGGAAGCTATTGTTGGTTGGTGGGCCACTGGAAATGCAGTTACAAATCATTCCTCTCTTATTCACGAATACTATGCAAGAGAATGTAAGAATCCCGTGCACGTTACAGTCGATACCACGTTGATGGCAGCGCGAATGGGAATAAAGGCATATATATCGTGAGTTACTGAACATAATATGGTCCATCAAAATGTTCACAAATATCACTCTTAGTAGTCACCGAGTGGCTGATTGTCATATTATTTCCCATAGAGTACCTTTTGGTGTACCTGGAGGTACGACTGGGTGTATGTTTACTCCGGTATCCGTCGAAATTACTTGTTATGAGCCAGAAGTAGTCGGTCGTAAGTACCCGGTTGTTTTTGTTATTATTGGTGTGAATTCTGCATTATGGTTATTACCTAGCTGATATATTTTCAAAATATCTTTAGTTCAGTTATGCCAGAAGACTCAATATACTAAACGCCAAGTAGAGCCCATGCCTGATTTGGCTCAGGTAGCTGACGCTACCCAGAACTTGAGTCATCTTCTTGATGGAGTTCTTGCATATGTCGAAGATGTACTAGCTAGTAGGGCACCGCCTGATAATGCTGTTGGTAGGGCTCTTCTGGACATGGTGAATTCTGTGCCTAAAATGACAGCTGAAGAATTTGAAGCTATGTTTAATTCGAATGTGAAGGTACTGTTTGGTTACTTCTATCTCTACTTCTATGTGGTATCCAATTTATTTTTCACTCTCTTGATCAAAAATATTTTTGTTTCAGGACCTGCTGATGGTTATCTGTTTATCTCAGCTCATAAAAACTCAGTTGCAGCTTAATGAAAAATTAACTTTGCTGACAACATTATAACTCCAAATTAAAATTATCTCCTGAAAGATTTATTGAAATTTACATTGTCTTATCTTAAATAAAACCTCATTTCTCAACAAATTTGACTGTTTATTGAAGCAAATAAGAGTCCAAGGGAATCAGCTTTTCAGAATCATGACAGTCCCAGATCCAATGGGTCGCCACAACATAGGTGTTCTTGATGCCAATCGGTAACTGAAATTAAAAGTAAAATCTGAAGCCATTAATATAGCATAAAAAAGAGATTTACTTTAGTGTCACTTTAATTATAAATTCCAATTTTATAAGTTTTCCAACAGAGTCCCTTGATTCATTTATTGAGAGATTAATTCAACATTTGGAAGATATCACTCGAGTGAATAGGTAAAAGGATGACAAAGAGTCTTCCCACTTTATGAACATTCATCTTGATTGTACGGAAAGCAATACACTATGCTGAGTGCGGGTCAACTGGAAACATTAAGATGGCACACCAGCCTAACTGCTAGATGTATTACATAACAGTTTAATGCGGATGTGAATGGTCTAATTTTAGCCCTATTTCTCATTGGCAGCCGAGGCTACCAGAAGAACTTGAAGGAAATTAAAAGTTTAACTGATTGATGAAGTCTTTACCAAAAAACATGATGCATGATTACATATTACCCTGATGGAACGCCTAGGGAGTAAAATGAAAATGCATACAAGTATAGTGTACTTAAAAATGATTGGCACAGCGGTGGCTTTTTGCATAACTAGCTTATACAACTATATTTCACTGTACTGTGAGGGTATTAATGCCCCGTTTTTGGTCAACCGATGCTTACTGGAGGACATAGAAATTAAGAAGCATGTCAGCCAAGACATTTATACTGACATATATAACATGTAACAGTTTTATAAAGGCATGTTATGTAGATTTTCTAATCCTCTAAACACCCAATTAAGGATTGATCATATACAATTCAGAAGCATTTATTTTAGTAGGCATACCTTTACAATTTTAGCCAAATCTTCATCAACCAACATATGGGTCACTTCTCCTGTGAAGATATCAACGCATTTCCTAAAATGTAAAAAATCAGAGTGTATAAGCTGGTATTCTACTACACTTTTTGAAAAAAAATCTCGAAAAGAAGTCAAAACATACCACACTTCCGAGCACAGTTCAATCTAGAAAATGGGCTTTTAAATAAAATAATCCTTGGCAAAGACTGTAATTATTATTAGTTTGTTGAATCGACTAAGAATCACTAATGGACTAAGTCAAAATCATGTTAACCAATTAGGTTTATCACTGGTTTAGCAATTAGAAAGTGGTCAAACTGTAACGTTTTAGTTGTTCAGCCACCTCGGGATTCATTGTAATATTCAAGAGTAATATCGGCAAGAAAAGGATTCTAAGTCTTTGTGAAAAGAAGTGGATGACAATTTTTAACTTTGACCACAATGTTGAAACACAGATTGTAATATACATGCCAGACAATTATGCAGATATGACATGTGCTGGTATGAGCTCAAATTGAAACATGTAAGTTAGAAAAGTGTGAAGTCAAGGTATCTAACTCGGACAAAATGAATGCAGCCATTTCTTCATATATGGTAACATTTATGCACCTTCTTTTACAGTTTTGTACCTATTCCTTCTCAAGATGGTACCGCTTAATTTAGCTATACACAACATGAGTACTCTCACCTCTGAAATATATTTAATTACCCACTCCTTAATAGAACCTCAAAATATAACAAAAGATATTCAAATTTGGGCGGCCATTAAGTAATGCTATTTTATGAATGTAAAAACCTCCCATGCATAAATGTACATAGTGAATTAGATATTGATGTCAATTTTAAAGTAGCATTCACACAAGCTAAAAGTAAGCTGAAGGCTTTGACATTTGCTGTCCAAAAATTGATAAGGAGATTTCCTAAAATCAAGAGGGCATGTATTAAATAATTTAGTGTTGAGTATTTATATTATCAACATAATGGTAGTTATGATGCATTGTTGCCGGCTAAGTATTTTATTTACTGTCCATAACCCTGTGAACCTCCAGGAGTATCTAACCCAGACAAAATGAATGCAGCCAGTTCTTCATATAGGGTAACATTTATGCATCTTTTTTTATAGTTTTGTACCTATTCCTTCTCAAGATGGTACTGCTTAATTTAACTATAAAAACCATGAGAATTACTGAAATATTTTAATTGAAAATTTCCAAATACAAAACATGAGCACTCTCACCTCTGAAATATATTTAATTCCCCACTTGCATTACCTTTTCTCGGTGAAATTATAGAATACCTACATCTGAATTTACAGTGTTGAATGCATGAATATTCCATTAAATAACTACACCAGAAATCCAAATAAACAGACATTCAAATTTTTAATCACTGCCATCTGCATAGAATTTGAATCTTAGCTTTTTGAGAAATTCTTTAAAAACTACCTTCAATGCTGCACAATATTCTACAATTGTTTACAAACCTCATTAACAATAATTCCACCCATTTTCATAATCACTTGGTAATTAAAAGCCTCTTCCCACAAGTAACTTGCTTCATTTACTTGGCTGAAGAAGGTATGGAGTCCAGGAAGATTTGCAAAAAATAATTTTCCTTTTTTTTATTTTATTGCAAACAAGATTAAATTTAGATGATGCTTGTAACAAGAATGAACAGAAAATGAGGGTAGAGAGTGGTAGGAAATGTCACCCGTCTTCCCTGCCATTGATTTGCACCCTCATAAGTTTATGACACTAGTTTTTCTTTAAGTGTTTGTTAGTCTAATTTCCAAGTTTTAACAATGTCTGACAGCAAGCCAGGTATACCATGAGAAGTTTTTTTTATGCTTCGTGAAGCCTCACTACTCTTTCTACAAGTTCACCTGTTGAATTGTTGGTATGTTGTGAACTAATGATCATTCAACTTTCCGTCAACAAATTTGCAACTTAATCAGCCTCAACAGATACAAAAGGGGTATTTTCTGCCACTCTAAATATTTTTATTTAGAACTTGGGTGATGCACTGAATTAGTCCATATGGAAGAAATTCATTAAATTGCATTTTGACTCTTTAAATTGTAAATCAAGTACCAGCTTACTTCACTCCTTCCTTATCTTTCTTCTAATGAACACTCCACACTTTTAGTTTACCTGTAATTCTATTGTAATAAAAGATGTGAAAATATACAATGATCAAGGGTAACAACTCCATGGTATAATTCTGCCATGTCTATTGTGATTGCATGTATTTCTGGGCAGAAATTTTCAAATACCTATTCAAAAATCAAGAGGCAGCACTTGCTCTCATTTATAAAGTTTACATTCAATTCTTGCTTGTGGGTTCCATGATTACACTGCTCTACGGTTCATGGTAAATTAAAAATGGAAAATTCAGCAGGTAGTTTCTTGGGACAGAGTCAGTTGGTCCTCAATTCATTCAATTGTTTTCTAAACCAATCCCACATGTCAGGCCTTCTGTGGCAATTGGATGAATGTGATGGATTGGGTTCTCCTTCAGTGTGAGGAGCTGGAAGGCCCACACCTTCAGTCTGATGGAATTTTTGTTAATGGAGCTCAGGAATGTTTCTTCCGCTAACAGTATCAAAAACAATACTTGACATAAACATCCATAAATACTCCTATTTAATAATCCCAGTAATTTGCCAAGAATATTTTGTACAATTGCTACTAGACTCTTAAAAATATGAATTTTCAACAATGACCTTGCTAGAAGTGAATCGTAATAGGGCTTATGGAAAGAAACACAACTATGTATGTCACAAATGGTGACAAGAGAAAGCAGTCCTACAACAATTTATATGAGGTTGAACAGATAGAAGAAGTTGATGGAGCACTGGAGAATGATTGCCACCACTGTACCCGGGGAGCAAGAGGAAGCCCTAATAAATGCAATAAATTAGATTCTGATACTTAGAGAGATTGCCAAATTAAAAAGATTAGAATTGTAGGTATGATAGAATATAAGTATAGAGAATTAACATGGATTGCAATAACCTTGTCTGTTTTCCACAAGTGAGTAACAGAGAGAAGAGAAGCAGAAATGAATCCAACTGCAATTAACAAAGCTTTTCGTAACTCAAATAACTGCTGTTCACAAGCAGGTACTTCTTTTTTGAAGCAATCTTTCTCATTTCAATTCCCATTGTTTCCTCCCTTCTTGCCAGATGCTTCTAGTAAAAGGGATAGGCGATAGCAGGTAATGGATGTAGCCTGTGTGCCAGGATGACTGCCAGATATGCGGCAGAAAACTCATGGACTGAGAGGAACATAAACCTTTTTTAAATGGTCTAATGTATTCATGAACAAAACCTGTTTAGCTGCACAAAGGAACTGCCAGCTGAACATTTTACAGAAGATCCTGGGGTGGTAATGCCACGAAACAAATGGACAAGAAATTAAAAACTCTGAATAGGGATGTGGTACCTTCTGTACTTTGAAAAGACATTTGAGAATAACTATATCATTAAGGAGCTACAAATCACAAGATACATAAATTTCAAACAAACTGTAGTGATGCATAAAAATATGGGGTTAATGTAAGTTGATTCATACTATTCATTACTCATAAAATGATTTAATAATAAAATTACTCACCCTTTGTACGCTACTATATGCCTGTTAAGTTCATATCTTGTCTCAGAATCCACTTTTGGATGAATATAAAACACACAACCACCAAAAAAGTCAGGGAAATGTGGAACAGAAAACTTGCCATTTTTTGAAATTTCATCAGAATTGCTGTCCTCATTTTCATCTTCTGTCTCACAGTTATAACACTCACTTCTACAACTACTTGGTCTTATGTCTATTGAGCCATCTACTGCGACAGAACCACTAAGGCACCTATTTAAAAAAATAGGAAAACAGAATTGAAGTGCTTGGACTAAACAAAATGAAGTTTATCAATATCAGAAAAAACAATACATGCACATGAAGCAAAATACTTATTGTATAAGTAACATAAATTATTTAAATAATACAAGAATTAATTCAATTTCATTGGTAGTGAGCACTTGATGTCTTCACTTATGCTTTAAAGAACTGCCATCATGACTATTGAATTTTGGAGTCATAAAATAAAAGGTATTCTCATAACAACACTAAATAGCATGAAAATGAATGAATATGGCCGAAAAGCTTGAGGTCCACTGGATTTACCTGGCCTCGTCCCAGGCATTTTATGAAGATGAAGTGAGATGAATCATGTGAAATGGTATGGTTTCACCACTCAGAATTGTTAGTATATAAAACTTAAGGACTGCTTGTTTCTGTATTTTTCCAATATTTTTAAACCAACCAGGGTAACGAAGTCCATGGGGAGGAGGGATTCACTGTAATTGTTTATACTCTACAACTACAAATATGTTTTTTTGAAATCCTAGTCTCAGTTTGAGACTTAGCAGCAGTTGTTATCATCCTTATTATTGCAAGCTTAATTAAATATACAGAAAAATTTAACAAAGTTTATGTTTTAGTAGGTTACCTCTCCACCTACATATGGATGGCATCACATGTACCTCTTCCCTTCCTTAACCCAGGCTGTTTATCCCCTAAGTAATCATTTGCCATGCTCTCCATTCTTTTGTTGATGATCCTGAGAACAACTTTACTGGCATGGGAAATCAAACTTACTGTTCTGTAGTCCTCTAATGATGTAACCTTTTCTTTTTTTGAAATAGGAACTAACACTGATCTAACAAAGTCTTCCGGCCAGATTCCTTCCTCATAGATGCTACGAATCAGTCCATATGGCCTCTTTCTACCACATTTTCCTAAACATTTCAAAAGTTCCACAGGAATGTTTTCTACCCCCACAGCCTTATTTGGTTTCATCTCTCTTAATGCCCTTTCTATCTCTTCGTCGAGTATGACTGGACCTAAGCTATCTTCTTCTACATCATATTCCTTTTCTATGCCTAACCTTGTTGGCCTAAGTTCTTTACCAAACAGTGTTTCTATATATTCCTTCCATCTCTCTTGGATCTTTTCTGTTTCAACTATTATCTTACCCCCCTTATCTTTAACTGTTAGCACAGATCTTCACTTTTTACTTCCTGATAGTGTTTTAACCTTCTTGTATAGCACACCAATATCACACTTCCTCTGCAAACTTTCCATATCTTGGCACTGTCTTCCACCATGTTTCTTTTGATTTATTTGTTGCCATTCTTAATTTATTATGTAACTCTTTGCACATCCTTCTGCCTAATTCTGTGTTTACATTCTTCTATTTCTATCTCTCACCCATCTTTCTAATCATCTCATCTGTGATGCATAGTTTCCTTGTCGTTTTCCAAATAACAGTTACTATAGTTTCTTTTGCAGCTTTCAAAATCCATTCTTTGATATATTTCCATTTTTCCTCCACTCTTTTCCTTTATTCATGATTTTATCCACAGCCTGCTTATACTCCTTCCTTATTAATATATATATATATATATATATATATGTGGGTCGTGGCAGTCCAAGGGTAGAGCATTGCACTACTGACCAGAGGGCCCCAGTTCGATTCCCAGGCAAGCCTGGACACCTGCAGCTCCACCCATGCTATGTGATCTTTGCGTACCAGATCTCCCTGGAAAAACATAACCGGCACAGGGAAAGGAACTGGCCCCCCTGCCCTGATGTGTGACTTGTATATGCCGTCAGGCTTAGTACTGGGTGAGCTCTACCATCACCTACTAAACCGTCACCGTCAGGCTTAGTACTGGGTGAACTCTACCATCACCTACCAAACTGACCTTCGGGATGATTACTGTGTTTATGGGTGATTCCAGGAGCAAGATGAATACTTGCTCTACTGTTTTGAGTTTCAGTGGAGGGTCTGAGGATGGGAGGGATGCTAAGATGGATACACTATAGCATTTGTCAAAGGGAGGGTTGTGTTCGGAGGCATGTTTGGGGATTGGGAGCATACGAATCAGGGAAGAATTCTTGCATGAGCCTCGATGGTTATTGATTCTAATATTGAGCGGTGTAGTACACTGTCCAATATAAAAGGCAGGGCAAAGTTGGCGCTTCAGAAGGTGAACTACATTGCTGGACGTACATGAGGAGTAGGGAATTGGTGGGAGAGATTTAAAGAGTAGGTGGGAAAGGGATGGGATTCTGGTTTTGAAAATAGGACATGTTTTGTATTCAGGTTTATTGCAGCGCCTGGGAGTTGTTTTGTGATGAGGCAGGGATTTAAGGTGTGGATTGGTTGATTTGAGAAGATCTGATAAATTGGCGGGGTATCTGAAAGTAACAGAGGGACATTTGGGAAAAAGGTTGGCGGTGGAATTATGGTTTTTAAGGACAGGGTAGAGGTCTTTTAGGATTAATCACAGGGATTCTACGCCAGGGAAGTATGTGATGCAAATTGAAAGAGGGTGGGTTTCCACAGTTGTGGAAGGTTTGAGAGTGTGAGCATGTCTTCGGATACTCTTGTTAAGGAGGGATTCGGGATAACCTTGTTTATGCAAGTATATATGTGTGTGTGTTTACATGAGTTTGTGTGCATGTGCATAATTTATATATACATATATATATATATTGTGTGTGTATATATATATATACACACACACACAAAAAATACACTCTACATTGAAAATTTGTGTCCATACAAAACCTACCTTAACAGGTAGATTACCCAGTCAAGGCGAATGATTTTTTACGCTCTGAAATTGTTGCAATGAAATGCATGTTAGCGGATGACTCCGTTTAAAGTTACTGTTGCGGCATCTCCCGCAGTTTCTTGAACTATGAACACAATATGCACTTTTACCTCTTAATTTCATCATCTGTATCACTTCCAGATGGTGCACCTTGACCAGCATCGGAGAAGTTGTCTCCTGCAATATGTAATTAAAAGTCAATCTACTGAGTTTTTAAGAAAAATTAGGTATTCTATCACAAATCTGAAGGAAAAAGCTGTTTTTATTAGGTACTTGATCTGAATGTTTGCAATATCTTAGTCACTTAAAATAAATACAATTTGCAGAGTTGTTCTTCTCCATCATTTTAACAGCATGCTTAACATTATCCATAGACATGACTTTTTAAAAATTACAGGGAAAACAATAAGTAAAAATTAAACTAATTTAAACAAAAAATCAACATACTTTCCCCATCAGTCTCTTCAAGAATTTCTTCCTCACTCTCTTCTTTCCCTTGTTCATGCTTAGCCATCGCATATCTGAAATATTATCTCTCCAATTAGAGAAATTCTAACAAGAAATACCTACTTTTATATAGAGAAGCCCTCTTCAATGAAATGAGCAATTACCTTCGCCATGGAAGTCTCTGCCTTTTGTTGTATCCATCCTCAATCCAGTGACTGTTTACAATATGACCTTTTCCCAGTACTTGCATAAATTTTGGTGTATTAGGGAAAGCACACCTAAAACAATGTCAAACACCATTACAGCTCCTTCCAGAAAATGTAGCCATGCTATTTTGTGAACCATAGAATCTGAGATTAATTACCCGAGTTATCAAGAATATTGGTCTCTTTTAATTTATCTAAAATCTTTATTACTGTAGATCTGAGTTCCCATTCAAACATAGAACCTGAGTTTCTGATAAAGGATATCAGAGCAAGTTAGTAAAAATGCCATTATATTAATTCCATTACTTACATGATTGCAAATATATCTTGCATGTTACACTACTTAAAAACAAATAATTAGAAAAGATGGCACACATACCTTCCTCTCTTTTGCAATAATTAATATAAATTAAATTCATGTACCATAGGCCTAGGGGTTGCAGGTGTTTGATAACAACAATATTTGTTCATGTACTATGGATTACATTTCAATAAATGTGCATAAATGCCATATATTGTGATATAATATATATATATATATATATATATATATATATATATATATATATATATATAATGTGTGTGTGGGTATGTGCACATGCTTAATACTTGCACATCAATAAAAATGGTATGCTAACTAAAAGTAAAAATTGAGCTCAAGTTTATAGCCACTTTAAGTCTATTGATAATGGCTGCCATATTTATATTGGGGTATGAACTTCCTCACATGAATGTTGTTGCCATGGATGAAACTCACTATGTAGCTGCAGCTGATATTAAATTCCTGGAGTTTTACTTACAAAAAAACCTGCATGGGGGTCCTTGAAAAATGGGAAGCAATTTGGAATCTTACCTGCAAATTACCAAAAAGTGTTGAAACATTTACCATGAAACAGAAAAATCAACATAATCACCTTGTGCTACTAAGTTGAATTCTGACTTCTGGGCATTCATGACTTCTCAGAGTGTCAAAAAATTTATGTCATGAGAGCTTTGAAGTAGACACATCTTTTCTTCAAATGAATACCAATTGTGCCTAAAACCCTCTGCTAATGCCATGCAAAGACTAGAAAGTGTAAAAGAAATAGATTTGCTGGGGAAGACTCCTACCCAAGCTTTATGGAACTGAAAGAATTATGGCATCATCAAAACTGTCCACGCGGTTAGTGGAGAATTTAGAGAATAGAGTTTATCAATTACATATTTCAAATTGACATGGCCACAAATGATTTCATTTTTGCCACACTTTCAGACTGTTTTTTGAAATTAATATGTGCACCAAAAGAGCTGAAGGATCATGTGCAGTCTGTGCACTTCATGTTTCCTTGAATGATTAGAGAGAAATGCAAGATAGGCCAATCCACTCACTGGAATTGTTAGTGAGAAATCTCATACTGAATGTTCCCTATCCTAGGAGACTAACTAAAGCAGGATAATCTAGTATCATCATCATGAATTTTGAGCAACTAAAATATATCCAGGACTAAAGGACAGACTTGGAGATGGTGCGGTGTTACCCAGCAGTGTGACAGTTATTCATTTAATCAAACATGTTTTCAAACTCAGCTCTGTTTGAACATTTATTTCCATATGGAGACTTGAGACCTTAACAGAGGAAACTGAATGACAACACTTTGAAAGTTTGTCCACTAGAATACAGAATGCAGTCCTTAAGATTTTGGAGTGGAAAACTAAGCCATTTAGACCTACAATTCATTTCCAAAGCGGCTCATTATTCTATGAATTCCATCCCTCATATTTTCACAATAGAAATAATTGAGGTACTTCTAGTTTCCTCCCTTAATAGTGTTTCCATAATGACATAGCTTAAATGGCTGTCCAAATAGTTAGTCAAATACCTTAGCAGCTGCCTCACTGAGATATAAATCCTACATGGAATACTTATTGTCTGGGCCCTAAGCTTTCATCTCTAACAGTTGGACTAATCATCATTGTAACACCAATATTGTTCTATTTGTTATAAAAAAGGAACATGGAGGTCTCCGTACCTATAAAAAGGTTGTAGATAATGTTAGAAAGTTAACTTGATACATGAACTTTTACTTACATTTGATTGACAATGAAGTCAGGTGGACGGCTGAATTTTAATACTTCGATTGGCTCAATTTTTAGCTACAAATACCATATTACATTGGATAAAAATTTAATCATGAGCAAAGCAAAAGAATTGCTAAAGAGATTAAAAATACTTACACCAAGTGAGTACATGAATCATTCCAGTCTGGTTTATATTTGGCTCCCATTTCCAAGGCTTTGGACCGTAACTCTCCTCTTAATGGATTCTGGAAACCACTAATTACAAAAACAACACCTTCTAATAATTTATTGAAGGGTTTTCTCTTAAATTTCCTTGAATTAGCCATCTCCGTTTTTACTTTCTTCTTAGGGGAGTCCAAACTTTGTGGTGATCTCTGTCTTTTATCAGACTGATTTTCTGAACATTGTGAGTTTTTGTTGTTATCATTACTATTATTGGGTACAATTTTTACTGTACCCTTGTGTCTTATAGAACTTTCCCTTTGCTCACTACTATCAGTTTCACTAGTAGCAGTATTTCTCTTCTTGCTGGAGTTTAATCCTAAAAAAATTATTTAGAAAAAGTCAGAAAACTCATCACATGGCATCTAAAAGCAAGACAAAATTTTGTATGAAATATCCATAACTTCCCATTGATACAAAATTGTTTTTTAATAATGATTCTAAAATGGATAATCAGGGATCCACAGTTTCAATGCAGCATTATTTAGGAAACAGCATACAATTTTAAACTCAAATGACAATGAAAGAAATACATATGCAATTTTGTAACAAGTTAGCATTTTCCAGTTAAAAAAAGGAAACGGTATCCATTACCACAGTTATGCTAACACAATGGATGCAGGAAAATTAAATTTGAGTTTTATAGGAAACAGAGAAGTTGCAATCTTCTTGTTATTGACTCTGAGAACCACTTTAGCTGCATAGTAATTGAAGCATATTGTGATGCATTCCTCACTTATTTCCCTTTTTTTTTTTTGAAATAGCAACTAAAACTAATCTGACGAAATCGCTTGGCTATATTTCTCTCTCATAAATGCTCAAATCAGTCCATAAAAAATATTCCTCCCACCTTTTTCTAAACTTTTAGGTAGCTTCTTGGGAATACTACCTACCCCCACGGCCATACTTGTTTTCAATTCCCTTAA
This sequence comes from Hetaerina titia, assembly GCA_037158775.1. Taxonomy (NCBI): domain Eukaryota; kingdom Metazoa; phylum Arthropoda; class Insecta; order Odonata; family Calopterygidae; genus Hetaerina; species Hetaerina titia. Next base: position 67,963,277 of record CM073770.1, read on the forward strand.
TACCTTTTCTACCTCGCCATCAAGTAAGCCTAGACCTGAGCTATTCTCATCTATGTCATACTCTCTTTCTATGTCTAACCTTGCTGGCATTATTCCTTTACCATTCAGTTTTTCTATGTCTATAGAAGAACTATATAGAAGTCTAGAGATTAATCACTCAAAAAGGCAAATGAATAACCAGCAGTTTAGAAAAGCTCAACTTATTTAAGTCCTTCTTTAAAAGCTTTACCACTTGTCTCTCTGACAGCTTAGCAAATCATTTCCACCAACCAAAGGCCAAAACTGAAATTTGGCCAAATGGAATATAACATTTGCTGAAAAACATCAACACAAACTAATCCAATCAAACACCAGCTCCTATATTTAAGGATATTAATTCTATACAACATTGATGTGATACTTTATTATGTACGATCTGTATGTCTCATGATGTACAATTAATCTTAAAAATGTTCATTGTGATGAATTTTTGGAATTGGGAGTCGTTCCCTCCCAAATGCCTAATGCATTAGAAATGGAAAGAGTGGACTCGATAAATCCTTAGAGCACCATGTAAATATGCTTTTGTTTCAGTACGTGAGTCATTGAATTTTGTATACACCAGATTTATGAAGAGTACGAGGCTATAATCTTTAACGCGAGAAAGAAGTTAAATTAATTTGAATTTGTCAGAGAAAGAAAATCATGTTATGTTATTTAAAATTTAGGGAAGTTCATAGTAACAGATACGAAAACTCTAGTGGTTTTCCACTTAATTAAGATTTATTTTCAACTAGTTTCGATATACTACATCATTTTCAGGTCTCGGTAGTAGTATGTTCCATAACATGACACGTGAATCTGAAATTTTTAAGGGAATTCCATAGGTTATGAACTGACTGAAGATAGTTTCATGGCATTTTTTTTGTCAAACATTGAAGAAAGAGTGGTGGTAGGCTTAATTACAAGAATAGGCTGAAAACTAATCCACACATGCTAGTAGACCAAAAACAGAAAAACAAATAGCAAGATCAGGCAAAAAGTACATTAAAGTACAATTCTTAAGTTTCAAAATAATATATTTATTTTTCAACATAGTCACCATTAAGGCTAACACATTTCTCCCAACGTGTAATAAGTTGGATGAAGTTTTCTCGGGTCTTCCACCGGGTCAGGGGTTCCATGTTGACCGACGTTTCCATGCCCGACTCGTGCATCGTCCTCAGGGTTGATGACGATGCACGAGTCGGGCATCGAAACGTCGGCCAACATGGAACCCCTGACCCGGTGGAAGACCCGAGAAAACTTCATCCAGCAAATACGCCGGGAAAGCACCAGATCTGTGTAATAAGTTTTTTCATTCCATCATTGAAAAACTCTTCCGACTTTTCTCGAATCCAGGATTTGACAGCTGCCTTCACCTCATTATCCAAGGTGTAATGATTACCCTTGAGGTATCTCTTGAGATGAGGAAAAAAATAAAAATTGCGAGGGAGTAAGGAGGGTGCGGAATCAGTTGAAATTTCAGGTTTTGCAGAGCCTCTCCAGTGAGTGAGGTGTGTGAACGAGCATTGTCATATTGCAAGACTATTGCCACCAGGCTGCCTTTAACATGGCAAACTTGACGTCAGAAGTGTTTTAGAGTCTGTATATACTGAGAGTGGGTCGTGGTGGTCCAGTGGGTAGAGTTGGACTACTGACCGTAGGGTCCCGCGTTCGATTCTCGGGCGAGGCACTCTGGGTACCCGCAGCTCCACCCAAGCTAGTTGATTTTTCGGGTATCAGATCTTCCTGGGAAACCATAACCGGCACAGGGAAAGGAACTGGCCCTCCCACCCTGATGTGTGAATATTCACCCATTGTCGGGCTTAGTACATGGTTGAGCTCTACCATCACCTACTAAACCGACCTTCGGGTTGATTAGTGTGTTTATGGTTTTATATACTGAGAAGAATTTCCCATTGCCCCTCGTTCCAGAAAATCGGTCACATAAATGCGGTGAGCATCCCAAAACACAAGTCAAAAGAAGTTTCATAAATTATTATGATTTTTCCATGATATTTTTACTAACCATCAATGTACAGTAGACCTATCAACAGTATCATCACCATAAACAGCCTTTAAACGATGATGAATCTTTGTCGGAGTCACTTATTCAGCAGTTAAAAATTCGACAACAGCACTCTTGTTTAACTTGCATTGACATAGCACTAGAACATGTCTCCACACTTCCGCTTCTCAAAATACACTGGATGAATGACAAACTACCTAAAACCTATGCATGCATGTTCAGGAGGCATGTTACTTCCGCATGCCACCAGGAGTGCTTCTGAAGGTCACTTTGTTTGTGGTCTAAAAGCATGTGTGCATTCGTTTTCAGCCTACCTTTGTATCTACTATGAATCATGAATACATAATATTACCAATGGAAAACTGCATACCTATTTTTTGCAAATATTTTGTATCCACTCCTTTGGATTCATGGATTAAAAATTCACGTCCTACAATCTAATACTGAAATCTTCGACAAAACATTGACACTTCACATTTATGCTATGACTAAATGTTGTCAATATTTTCACTATCTTTTTACGAGCTCTGTCTGGTAAGTATCCTATTAAGCATCCTAAGCTATTCTTCATAGTCGTAAAATTCAGACTTTAGTTTAAAAAAACTTCCATTTCATTTGGAATGGGCCGTATTATGAGCAATCAAAAGGTGTCACTATGGAATTTCCCCTATCACCAGTCATTTTCAATCTGTTTATGGAGAAATATGAAAAGAAGGCATTATGATCAGGTAACAAGAAACCAAAGCTTTTCCTGAGATACGTGGATGACACCTTTGTAATATGGTCCCATGGAAAGGATGAATTAACAAACTTTCTATGCCATCTGAAAAAGTTGAACAAATACATTAAATTTACAATGGAGATTGAAGAAAACAAACTTCTCTCATTTCTGGACATACTAGTCAAAAAGAAAGACGACAGAACCCTGGGTCACTAAGTATTCCAGAAGAAGACAAACCAACCAGTACATGCACGTGTCCTCTCACCACCAGCATTGGCATAAGACAGCTGTAATAAGTACCCTCTTCCGTTGAGCTTTCTCAATCTCCGACAGCTGTTTCGTCAACAATGAGAAGCAACCACTGTCCAAGACATGGGAAAACAATGGCTTCCACCAAGATGCAATCCAAAAAGCTGCATCAAGAGCAGAAACAAACTTTGTGACCCTTAAAAGGATCATCGAGGAACCAACAGAACCACAAAACAAACATCTGCCTTCACCAGAATGCCTTACATAGCAGAGAAAACAGTACAAATAGCCAGAACCCTTGTCAAACATAACATATGGTAGTGTCCAAGTTTACCTGCATCACTAAGTCAACCAACCTTCTCCATAAAACTAAAGACCAGACTTCAATGGATATACAAAATGGTGTCTACGAAATTCAATGTAGCTGCAGTAAATCCTAGATCAAGCAAATATCCTGAGGACGACTAGAATGCCACATTCAAGAATACAAAAGAGATATAAAAAATAGATATCTACGTCCCTCATCCTGTTCAGAGCACACCTGGAAAGGTCCTGAACACAATATCAACTTCAAAGAAGCTAGGCTAATCACTAGAGAAAGCCGTTATTTCCAAAAACTCATTATAAAAGCTGTGGAAAGAGCCAGGAAGCCTGACAATTTCAACAGGGAAGACAGATATATGCTTTCCAACTCCTGGAAATGTGTTTTAGCACACCTTCTCAGATGGGAGGAAAATTTAAGATGGGTGAAAACAAGCATCAACCAATAAAAAGAGACGTTTCAGGCGTGATATGGTGGAATATCATGATTAATTAAAATTGCCAATTTTAATAATTTTTATTTTTTTATTTTAATAATTTTGATAATTAAGCATCAACCACTTTTGACCTGAAGACACTGGTAAAACTGTTATCCTATAAAATGGATCCATGCGGAAGAAATCCCAGAAGATTTAAATCTTCAATCCCTAAACTTTGCAGAAGCATTCACAGCAAACATGGAAGTCTGCCCTTTACTATGCTAAATGCACTTACTTCAAAGAATCATAAAAAGCTTTGATTACCTTAAAAAAACTGACTATGTTAAAATGAGCACAGTTACCAAACAAATAATTAACATAAATGATACTCAATTTTTAAAATAACAACTTAATTCAGTTAACATTAAACAGTTTTAATCTAAAAATTACCAATATGTTTCCTGTGAGCTACAGGATCAATACCTGATTCAGTTTTCTTTCTCTTCTCAATTTCTTTTAAGAGCGCTTTGGTTTCACTCTGAGCTTTACTAACAGAAAATCCTTCAGAAGTTGATGCTTCTCTAATGGCAGCAGCACCTAGAAAAGATTTCACCACTTTATAACCAACTTTCCATTTGGGATTGGTAAGCCAGATATCCTAAAAAGAACACCTTTTAAGTTTTATCCAAATTTGAAGAAATTAATTGCTAAGAAGCCTTTGCTGGTACTCTCATTGTGCATTTCTTTGATATCTCAAGGGTAACTTTGAACATGCACTTTAACTACCTTTTGTCTCACAGTAGGAGTAGTAATTATTTGATTTTTATGCACCTCAATGATTGAGGGCAATTGAACACCGTTTTTATCAGTCTATACTTTGGAGCCACAGGAACACTAACCTATGGACAAAACTGAAAGCTTGACTGTCCAACTAGATATGAAAAAACAATAACTTTGTGATTCCACAGAAAATTAATTTTGATATGATCCGGGTTTCGACGTTCTAAGTCATCCTCAGGTAACAACTCTTACAGACATCCATCTATATATGCTACACTGAGGTAGGGGTGGTGAGGTGGGAAGGCCAGGGAGGGTCGGTGGGGGAGGAAAGTAAGGAATGGTTGTTGGAGGGAAGGGTAGAAAGTGGGCCTTCCCACCTCCCCACACCTACCTGAGTGTAGTATATTTTAATGGATGTATGTAAGAGTTGTTACCTGAAGATGTCATTGAATATCGAAACCTGGGTCATATCGAAATAAATTTTCAGTGGAATCATAAAGTTATTTTTTCATTTCTAATATGAATCGATTCCATAAAGTTATACCAGAAACCATCAATCACTGACTGTCCAAAATATCATCTCTTTGATACACGGGGAGTGGAAAGTTAGATGAACAATGACTTCATAGATCACTACCCTTTTGGACACTATGCACATTACATTGACCTGAATCACCTTTCAGGTGAGAGATTTGCCAACAGACAACTGAGGCTGATGGCCTTGCAATAAACCTCTGAAAACATAATGGAGTTTCCTAGTGCACACATCCTCACAAGCCTCAATTGCACTAGAACCAGTGAGTTCATGATCTCATCTCACCATTCCCAAAACTGGAAATAGGGAACCTATTCATGTAGGAAAGTAAATTTTAAAAAAATCAGCTGGATGCACTTGAAATGTCCATTATGTATCATCAATAATGGCTGAATATTTTATTGAATCTTTGTTATACCTAACATATTCCTTTTAAATTTAAATGAAAGTAATATCAGAGGTGCAATTGTGAGGGTAAGGGGCAAGACTGGTTGTTTCTGGGATTCCCAATTCTTGAGTGAGGGTCCATTAGAGGAGAGTGTTGAGCCCAAATAGAAGATAACCAGGGAATCAAAAAGGACACATAAATGGGAAGATTATAGAAGAATGGTAGTGAGAGAAAGTTAAGGAGGAAAGGGTGACATTGAGCTGCTTCATATAAAAACAGACATGGAAGAGCATTGAGGGTCAAACTCCCAGTATCCTCCCATTCTGCAAGGGGATGCTGCTCCAGACATATTCACATGAGTTCCAAGACTACATTAAAAATGAGAAAGAAAAAAATATCCCATTCCAAAAAACTCTCCTGACAGAATAAAGAAGCTTTCAGTTAATAAAATTTATCTTCAAAAAGAAAAGTGAAAAGACATAAATACCTTTTAAAATGCCCACACTAAGCTTGTCTTTGTAGCCTGCAAACAAACTCCCAGCTTTAAAGTCATCCTCTTTTTTATCTTCTTTCAGGGAAAAACCACCAAATAACAACTTTGGTTTTGGTTCATCACCTTCCTGTCCTGAGTCTGAGTGAAATGTGATAAAAGAAAGGCCATACTGTACATGCTTATTGTATGGCTGAGTACACACTACTTTGATCCTATCCCATTTTTCCTTCTGAACAGCCTTATCAAGCTTATCAGATGCAAACATTCGAACACGATTTGTATTAGTCATATTTCTAGATTCCATTGGGGTCATGAAGGACGACGTTAAAAGTAAAACCTAAAAAAAAATTTTTGAAAACCATGTAAGATAGTAGACCTTCAAACATATGTTCATTTATTATTTCAGTTGAGTAAGATAACCTAGGTATACATGTTTCCTGTGACTTAAATGAAAAAGACACTATGACCCTTCTTACATGGAGAATATCAATCTTGATAAAAAATATGCTCCAAGAAAGAGTTCCGAATATGCCTTATCATTGCTTAAAACCAAATAACTTTACATTATCTGCTTCAAATGTCAATATCTATGCTGCCAAAAATGTATTATCATTACTAAGAGGGCACATTAGTCCAGTGGTTAGAGAGGTCACCAGATCTTCCTTGAAGCTACAAGCAGCACAGGGAAATGAACTTCCCTCTTCACCTACCCTGAATGTATGAATTTCATCTGCTGTAGAACTTGAGTATTAGGAGAACTCTAACCTCCACTCATCAAATCAACCTTTGGGTTGATCATTGTAGTTTTGATTACCATTACTAAAATAATATTGATGTTTACATCAGGAGAACCTGTTATTATATGGTTTTATTAAAATAGATGAGTAGCCCTCAATAAGAAAGTCCCAAAATTTAGCTGTTAATCACCCCGATAACAAGCTTGTATATTTTTAATCTCTCACCCTAAGTTTTTCCTTATCAATGCCTTTGATGATAACACATTTTACAAAAAATACTAATGATCTCTACATTTGCAAATCACTGTCATATTACAGGAATATAAATGAACAATTACTATTTAAAATTAATCCGTGAAATTAGACCTAATTCTCACCATCCTCATTACTGTCACAAGGTCACATGCATAATACCTTTATTTAATTTGAACAATTGATCTACTTACTTTAAAATCTTCAGAGGGTTGGCTTGATCTTCCGACCAATATTTCCACAAATGCTGAGCTTTCATTGCCGACGTCAATTGATGTAATGTTCTCAGCTTTTTCAAGCTGTAAGATTACTGATCCCTCCTTTTCTCCTGGATCTTTACATTTCCACTTTCGATAATTCTCACTCCTAAGTAGGTTACTTGCTGGAAATTTCTTTAAAAGAAAAATTTCAATCACTGAAAATGTAGACATTTATGCATATTTCTGTGCAAAGACCTTTAAAAGAGTTAATTTTGTGAATGAGTGATTGTATAAAATGGGCAATAAAATTACACTTTGGTGGAGTTCACATTTCTTTGATTGTAAAGCACTGCTTGACAGTTGGCCACCCTACATGTATGAGGAAGGTATAAAACACCATTAGCAGCTGAAAGGAACCAACCATAATTGATGCAGCAACTGTATTCAGGAACAGCACTTCTCTTAGTCTGCACCACTAGAATGAGGGATTTTCAGATATTGTTTATGAAGTGCATTTTGTTTCCTGGTTTATTTTGGGGTTGCTATAGATTGATTAGTTAAAGTCTCTATTGCCCATCTGGGTTTAGTTTGGCAAAAACTACGTTGACTGTATATCTTTTAAGTGTCATTGGTATCAGCATGGGAGTCTCCAATATCCTGTCCATTGAGTCATCATATGGAGGTTGCACATAATTCTTAATCAGTGTTAACGCAAAAGATATCAACTGATTGCATATTTTTAGGAACCCTCTGAATGTTGGATAAAATGTCTTTATTGTTCTCTAGTGAACATCGAAATTGCACAGTACACATTTCCAGAAAACTGAATGTACAAGCTGGAACTTTCAGGAGTTTGTATTAAAAGTATTTTTTTCATCTTCAATTTGCATTGAACATTTTCAGCATTTCTCAACCATTCAGTGTTAGGTAGTTTTTTTTAATGACAACCAATAATGACATGATCCAAAAATAACGGAAATAATCTTTACTAGATTCGGAAAAAGTATGAAAACATAGATGGGCCCCCCCATTGGCATTAATAGTAGAGCACACAAGAATTAAACTCCTCAAGGTGAATTGATATCCACCATGAAAAATATCAAGCCACAAATAAATTTACAGACTTTCTGAAAGAAAAAATCAAAGAAGTGCCAGGCAAAGTGGGGGTAAAATAAGAGATATACTTGATAACCTCCTTCATAAGACCACTTGGTGCAAATGCACATAATGCCCAGCAACAAATATGTTTACAGAGAGTATTCACAACAGCATGTACTTGATATTGACTGTGAGGCCAACTTCCAGGGCTTTGCCGGCCCCGGTGGCGGCAGGTAACATCCTCATCCGCCAACCCAGAGTTCGGATCGATTCCAGCCTAAGTGGTTTTTCCTCCATCTAGGGTTTGGGTGTATGTAATGGTCAAATTGCTATGTCAATGTTCAAAGTCAGATGTAAGGGTCAAATTGCTGTTTCTGGACAAATGCAAAATAAATAAACTATGAGTCATGATGGAATAAACAACAGTTCCATCCATTATGGCAATTTAGAATTACAAGTTTATAAAAAATGCTGCAAGGTACTTAAAAATACGTTTATTTCAGTAACAATTCTATTAACTATTACTAAATTTCAAGAAACTGCGGGAGATACCACAACAGTAACTTTTAGCGGAGTCATCTGCTAACATCCATTTCATTGCAACAATTTCAGAGTCAAGTTCAATCCTGGTCAAGGCGAATGATTTTTACTTTCTGAAATTGTTGCAATAACTATTACTAATTATGATACACAGAAAATATTACTAAGAATATTGACATTTGAAAATTAAGCAACTTGGCTTTTCCACTTAAAATTTTTTATTCTCACGACCCAGGTTTCCTACCTCCTCTTCCCCTCCACCCAGAGATATATATATATACTGTGCTTGACTTGCATTTTTACCTGATGATGTTATAGTATAATGAAACCTAGGTCAATAGAAAAAAAATTTAAGTGGAAAAGCCAAGTTGCTCAATTTTCAAATGTCAATATGAAGATTTTCCATCAAGTTACGCCAGAAACTGAATTATTTTTAAAGATATGGGCATTTATTTTTAAGAAAAAGTTTTAGGGCATGTTAGTGAAATATTTGTACATTCTTTGAAAACAACTAACTGACATATTTGGGCTTGTCCTTTATGTGAATTAAGTTATTAGTTAAAAGATATGATGTTTGTTTTTCACTGTCCCATTCTTTGAGAAAGTTTCCAGTGCTTAATCTTTTTTTTAGTCTAATTGAAGTGCTACAAGAGCCTATTTTAGCTACTTTAAACTTAACTTTTTTAACTTGAAAAATTAGTATAGTCATTACTGAATGAGACACTAATAGGATCCTACTGTAGCACACAGCCCAACAAAGTGACATGTCTCCTAACTCCCAATACCCATATTTTTATGCCTTCCTATGATAATATGCTATGCATCCTATTTTTACTCGACACTGTGAAGAGTCTTATTATTATTGGTGATCTACCGATTAAGGTAAATTTTGGATGGACACTAGCTGCCTAATGATGAAAGAAGACACTTTACTTGATGAAAGCTCGATGTGGAAAAGCAGAGTATCTTCTTTCATCATGAATGAATTCCATCATGTTACTCCTGAAACTGTCATCTATTGAGCAATCAAATGGTAGAGAGACTATTCTCTTGCTTCTCTCATCAAAAGACAACCTTACCAACATTACAATATCTTCATTGTTTGCCTAACATTCTCCCCTATATCACAGTCTTCAACATCATCTTGCCAGTCAGAATGTTCTGCATCCATCCTTCTTCACTACTACATTTCGAAAGAATCTAACCTACACACATCATCCTGCTTTAATGACCATGTTTCTGCACTGTAAAAAACCACACTCCATATCCAAGTGTTCACAAGCCTTTCCATAACATCGTTACTCAACATCCTGGTTATCAATTCCCTCCTTGTGAAAGATTCTTTATCTAATGCAATTCTTTACCTTAATTTGACCATTTTGATCCAAAACACTTCCGACATATTTAAACTGTTCAAACTGCTCTAGTTTTTCACCTCCTATTTTAACGGTTAAAATAGCATTTCCCTTTCTAGGAACCCATGCAACCTTTGTTCTACTTGCATTTATTCTCATCCCATATCTATTACACTTAATTTCCAATGCACTCAGCAATGCTAGCAATCACTTGGTTGACTGAAAAATAAAACTTGATAAACTGCAAACCTAATTCATTTCATGAATTCTCCACTGACTTTCACTCCTATCTCAAGTTCTTTGCATACCTCTTCAACAATATCCTTCACATAACAGCATAGGTGATGATGAACACTGATGTCCTACTCCTGCCCATCTGGGCTCTACATCCATGACTCAAACCTGAGCATTCTGAGATGTACAGGTTGCTGATAAGTCACCTATTCTCTTACTTAGTTTGCATTCATTCATTAATTCTAACCAACTGTGAACAGTATCTAGAAGACGAATTCTAATGTAAGCTCTCTTATACTCAAGTAGAATGATTTTTTCACTCTGAAATGTCTGCGTTGTAATGCATAACAGCACATGACTCCATTAAAACTGCCGTGGCAAGTCCTGCAGTTCTTTGAAAAAACTAAGGATTTCAGGCAAAATGAATGGCAACAATAAAGTGATGGATGTGACCCCTAAGACACATCGATGATGGCATCAGCAGAGAAAGAAATGACTAAATATTTCCAAGGCTGGATGAAGAGAGTGCGCTATGGAGGAAACTAACATAAATGAGAAACTCACAAAACACATTTTGTGGTACAACTATTTTAGTTGTATCTCAGGATGTTGAAGGAAACATTAAGAGTTAGAAGTACAGACTAGGGCCAAGGATGAAGTATGGAAAAAGGTTATGGAAGATGCCAGCATGAAACTATGAAAAAATATTCACAGGGAACAGCTTTGAGAGCTGTTTCTACAATTCGTCATGTTGATAAATCAATGACAACAAGAGAAAGGTAATGCTCTAAGGATGAGATAATGGCTGAGGAATTATCAGAGCTATCTAGTAAACAGAGCATTATTGACATTTCAAGTTTAAATGGAAAGATACTTTCACTCAGTCAAGTCAAAAATCTGAGGACATGAAGCTATGTGGTGCTTTTACCTGGGTATATGTTCGTTAGAGTCTGAATATTTTGCGCTACCACTACAGTAATTAATTTCCTTTTACTGGCTTGGTGCAAGAAAAATGAAATTTCTTGTAAGGATTGTTGAAAACAGGGAATTAAATAGGTGTAATTTTTCTGTGCACATTGTTGTTGGCAGATAAAATGAACGGGATTTTACCTTTTAACTGACACATTTCAAAAGAAGAAATAGAGGAAAACCCTAACTTAATGACTAGCAGAACCTTCATTGTCAATTTTATAGCTGTAGTAACGACCTCTCCTTTTGCTATTGTGTAATAAACTATAAATGAGTGCATTTTTGCATACTTGTACGTTGGGTTTTTAATAAACACATACAGCTATTAATGTTCTATGCTATATTGGCAGGTGGATATATGATCACTGTAAGCTGCATATTTCTAGCATAGAATGTTTGTAAACAGAAGGATTGGTATTTTGGCCTACAGGTATTCTCCGATTTGTATGTTGGCTGTCACTACTACTGCACTTAATGAACAGGAGTTTATTTATAATAATGTTATTATTTCTTCATTATTTTTACATAGGAATAAGTCCTATTCATTCAAGCTTGACTTATTGCCACAAAACGTTTTGCCCACCTTTCTGTGGATAATGCATTCTCAGGTGTGTATTAATTGCAGATCCAAAAAACATAGCTATTGTGGGTTAATTGAGCAATGACTAGATTTTTGTGGTAGCCACTTAACTCGTAAATACAAGATAATAAACACACCCCAGTACAGTTAAAGGCAGCAGTCTCACTTAGCCGAATACTTGTATCACTTATCATGTTACTACACTATACCTATACATTCTCACTGGGGTGACTAAAATTTAAAGTTTGCACAATTGAAACATTAACAATACCCGAAATAAATATCTGAATGAAAAACATGATGTAACATAAATAGCACAAGATGAGGATTACCAGATCTTCACTGCTGAAGCTGACGATGTGGCTTACTTTAACTTTCGGCATTTTACAAAAAGAATCTCACAATTTGTGTATACAAAATCTTTCCTTTCCTCCGAACCGCGTTCTTTTTAATACTACATCATATCGATGGTATTCCGATACAATCGATATGGGGATGACACGTTAGTTGAATCGAATCAGGCCTTAAACGGATACATCGAGCTATCACACAGATGACTGTCAATTACTATAAACATGGCTGCTTTGAAAGAGGTAATGTCATTGTATCAACATTTGTCCGCCGAATGGACAAAAAAACCTCAGAAATTGGAAAGATGCGGTGAATTACTTTCAAAACTCAAGGTCAGTTTTATGCATTTATTAATTGGTTGCTTTCGTGAATAGTTTATCGTAACTCTTAAATGTGATTCAGTGTACGTTTCCTGGGTAGCGTAAAGCCAACGGTCGTTACAATTAATTAGTTAAGGCTATAATTTTTGGCTGAAGGATTTCTATTAAAGGCAGTGATAATGAGTGGCAGTGATATGTACAATAAAGTTAATTTTGAAAGATTAAGTATTTCCTATCAATCTTGAATACTATTCTGTGCTACAGTCTTAATTGTCATTTTATTTTCTTATTTCTTATCAAGTCTGCCATATAGTTAGGTTTTATATTACAATTTCGAATCAGGAGAAAGCGTTCTTCCCCCTTAAAAAACTCTATTTGAATGTTGTTTATATGTAATTTCTTAATTTATTGTGTGATGCTAAATACCTAAATCTCACAACCCAAGTTACTTCGAATGAATGATGGTTGCAATACTCAGCGAATTTCACATTGAAACAATTTATCCTTGTCCTTCATCTGACTATATTTAGATCAATCCACAGAAGTAAAAGTAATTTTTCTTTCTATAGAATTTGTAGTATTAAATAATTTCCGACTTAAGGCATTGATTGGAGCCAGTTTTAAGTGACCGACTGAAGTAAAGCATTAGGACGGGGTGCCACAAGGGCGACGGAAAAGTATTAGGATTCCTCTCGGCAACTTTAGGTGGATAGTTGACCGTCATAGATTTTGGATTTTTTGGGTACTATTACATTATCCCATGGACTACCGAATTTCTTCAAGCAATGTAAACACTCCCTCCTCCTCCGCTCCTCGTTTTCCAGTTCCCTTAATTTCGCCCAATTTTCACATTCTTTCACTTTTATACTCCATAAATATTCTATCACATTTAGCTTACTGCAATCATCCATTCCCCCCGCCATTGGCTTTTCTTGTCTTCTTTCAATCCTACCTAAATCTTTATCCTCCAGCCACTTTGGTGAACTGTCTCTCCTGCTTATTTTCGATATTTATCAGCACTGGAATCTCAGAATCCTTTCTATATGCCCCATTTACTTACTCAACGGTCAGATTTCTGAATTAACCATTTGTGCGCGCCATGGTCAAGACTTAACAAATCATTTCCTTAAATCTCTTCTTTTTAAAAAGACCATTTATGTCATTCTAACCCCGCAATATTGCGGCCTTTTGGTTCTCAGTATTATTTAAAGTCTTGATTTGATTCCTATACCTTATAATTAAAAAATTACTCTATTAATATTAATGTTAACTTTATAAATTTGCATTAGTTTTTCTATAAGAATTTGTTGTTATGAATTTTATCTTTGATGGCGCAGAGCTTGGGCCTGAACAAATTGATGCTCAGATACTTTGTCTTTTGCTCAGCTTTTACGTAAAATTAAAGATGTTTAAGGCAACCTTTTTTATTTATTTAATGGGAATAAACCTTTTCCATAAAGAAAGGCACAAATTGTATATTGATTCCACAATTATAATCAAAGAATGAAATACTGGTACAATTTACATAAAGTTACATACTTGTTGTTGAGAAATAAAATATAATTTAAAATGAAAGAAGAATTTTGATTTCCAATAGATGAAAGACATTTTCAGATGATATACAGGAATACCTAGCAATGTTAATTAATGGAGACAAAATATCAATATTAAATAATATTACAATTAAAAGATGGAAACAATATTATAAATATAGTATTTGTTACATTCAAGATAATGGTACAACATAATAAATGTTTGATGTAGTTATTAATTAAACCTTGTGGCAGTAATTAAGAAAATTTTCCCAATGGGAATTAGGAACAAATTATTGAAATGTACAGGTATCCACATAGTAATAATTAGCATTCTAAAATTCTTTGGATATTTTTAATAAAATTTTTTCAAGTGGTCCAGGTGAGATAGAAAGTTAGTCAAAAAATCAACACTGTTGGCATCTCTCATAATCTGGCTTATAGGGGAGTAGTAAGTGTAGTTTTGTGCATAATGTCCAATTTTGAGCTATACTTCGCTCCTTGTGTTATGTGAAGATACTCGGAAAGATATTGCCCAAAAGGCTAAACTCTGTTACCTGAGGGTTTAAAGGACAGCAAATTCCTAGTTTAACAACCAATGTACTCATAAACACTGAAAGTCAGGTTGATAGTCATCTAGCAGTATTTCTAATTCAGAAATTTTGTTTCTAACACATTGAATATTTATATGCAAGATCTTGAAAGGGTCAATCCTCTCAGATTTCCTGCTACCTAGTCAGATCAAATTTTTCACCTTTTTGTGAGGTTCCTCTTTCGATGTGGAGGCCATTTCGTTGTTTCAGGTGATCATATGTTTTCTTGAGCAGACGAGGAGTTGATTGATAGTGAGTTGACTATAGGCTCAACACTTACGTCTGTAATGTCAGCAGCAGCATCGGCAACTTGTCGGATGTTATCCCTCACTTAGACTTCCCTGGAGGAAGAGTGGTTTCGAGAGAAATAGAATAGCTTGATGGCAACATTTTCAGGCCAGAAAGATTCACTTGTGAATCATTATCCACCAGCATAGCTTCAGTAGGATTTAATAAAGAAAAAAAGTCTAGTCTGGAAAATTTTATAAAGTACCTAAAGGCAATATTCAGGTGTTTGTAGAAAAGAAATGTAAGTGGGTGTGAATTTGGATATCATTTACTTGTACTTTAAATGTTCTCCAATGAATTTGTTAACATTTTGACATTCCTTTATTGAAGACAATTAATATTGTACTTCTAATGACTCATCTAGGTTGGATTGACTCATCTGATGTTTCTGCCTACCTCTAATTCCATCGCCTCACCACAGGAACTTCTACTTGCAAGTAAGGTTTGAATTCCCTTGCTTAACATTTGGTCCAATTTTACATAAAATTAAAAATTGTTCATAATTTCTGTGAAATTCTGTTCACCTTTAAATAGGAGATGTGCTTGAAATTGGAGCACAGTGGAGCATTGCAATGAAGGATATACCTTCATTTGAAAGGTATATGGCTCAGCTGAAATGCTATTATTTGGACTACAGGTGAGAATATCAATTTTTATGCTACATGTTGGAATGGCACTTCCAGTTATGTCTAGCTCAATTAAGGATGTCATGTTTTTGTCTGTTATAGGGACCAGTTACCAGAATCTGCATATAAGTACCAGCTATTGGGACTTAATCTTTTGTTTTTGCTCTCACAAAATCGTGTAGCTGAGTTCCATACCGAGCTTGAGCTTCTTCCTCCTGATCAAATACAAAGTAACATCTATATAGGCCACCCTCTATCTTTGGAGCAGTATCTGATTGAAGGAAGTTATAACAAGGTGAGAATTCACATTGTTCCATGTCTTAATGTTGTCCTTTGAAGTAAATAAAATGAGAAATATCCTCAACAAGTTGAGTCACATGTAATAACAGTTTTTGATAGTCACTTGTTTTGGTACTTCCACTATTTTATGTATACCACTTATGAGAAATTATGATAATGTATCATTTTCAAAAGTAATGTTTTGATTATCTTTCTTGTTTTGGTGAAATAAAATGTAATTTCCAACCAAAAGGCTATGGTTGTGCAAGTCCAAATTTACTCATATTCATGCACACTTTTTCATAAAAGACTGGAGAATAGATTCAATTCTGTTTTTTGTTTGAGATGTCCTGTGATTAGTAGCACATCAATACTGCTATACATGTGTCTTCATGGCCCTTTCAAATTGACTATCTTTGAATTTGTTTGCTTTATGACATTTCAAGTGGCATTTGAATTGGCCATGTTTAGAATTTTTAGTTAATTGTTTTTATGTCACCAGTTAAAAATAGTTGATAATGAATGGAATCCTTTATACTCACTCATAATATTGATTTTATTTTTTTCTCAAATGTTCAGATTTTCCTAGCTAAAGGAAATGTTCCTGCAGAAAGTTATGACTTCTTCATGGATATACTACTGGATACAATAAGAGATGAAATTGCTGCTTGTATGGAGAAGGCATATGAAAAAATGTCCCGTCGTGAAGCTTCCCGTATGCTTAATTTGCCAACTGTAAATAGCATTATGGAGTATGGCGCTAAGGTGAGATCTTGCTCAGTACTGATTTGAAAGCCAAGTCTGTTCCTACAATTAATTAGCATAACTGGTCTTATTATCCATTTGTCTCAGATGGTAAGATATAGGTATCTTTAATCCACCATATTCAGTTGATGAATTGTTTAGTTCAATAATTAAGTTTCATTTATTAGATATGTACTGGAAATGATTGTTATAGTTTTTTTTAACTCATTTTATATTTGGACTTCCCCTGTTCTCTAGTATTAATTTGTATGTTAGCTTACTGGAATAAGAAAATTATCACCATAGGTTTTGAAATTTTTATGGTAAACACACTTATTCAGTCACACACCGTAAAAATGTAAATTGCTGGAATATGGTTACTTTTTGACATTAATATTTTGTACATGACTTAATATAAAATATTAGGAATATTGAAAGATAGTGATGGTTCAGTTTGATTATATTAATAATCTACATCAGGATTGAGCTTTTCATAAAATGGTAAGTAATTGTTAAAAGACCCCAATGTCATCATCTTTGTATAAAAAATAAAGGCATGGGTCATTTCTTTAGTATGTTCTAATGGACATAGATATGGTTCTTTCATTGATTGATGGATTGATTCTGATTATAATTTCTATGTAAATTTGTTGTGTATGTTTCACCTTAACTCAAACAAACTCTTACATTTTCATCCCATGGATTGACCAAATAACTCTAATTTAGTGGACTTACATATCCTACAAAGTAGGGGAACCCCTTTTTAAAATATGTAAATGAAAAATGTTGTGTTCGGGCACAGGTTAAACAAATGCATTTTTGTAATCCAGCCTTATCAGTGGCTAAATTTTGTATTTTCTATATTCAAATCGACTAGTTATTTGTTATTTTCACATTGCAATGTTAGATGTTTGAAACCATGTCTAAATAATTATTATACCATATATGCCTGAATTTTGGATTAATTTGTATGACTTGATGGGATAAGAATAGAAATCCAAGCTTGAGAGTTGTCCTCAGGATATCAATAAGTGAAGCTTATTGTAGAATTGACCCATGTCCATTGAAAAGGATAAATATTTGTTTGTGAAAATGGAGTTGGGTTACTTGACACCCTGGCACCTTGAGAAATTTTATAAATAAAAGGTAAATTATTATGATGATTATTTAAAATAATAATTATCATAAAAATAATATATGCCTTCCTCTTAATGATTTTAATTTATACAACCTTGGTTTTTTCACTTTATATTGTCTTCAGGTCCATAAAGTGTTAAAACCTAAGTTGATTAAAAAAATCGCCGGATGTAATTTGCAAAGCATATTTCATTTCCTCCATGATGAATGCCTTCCACAAAATAAAACCTAAACGTTTACTCCATGGACATAAATTATGTCTGCTGTGATGTGGACTGAAGTATTAATAGGCCAAGAAGTTTGGGTGAACTTCTTTGCCAGTGTATTACAATGCCATCTCTGTTGTATAATATTGCCTTTGTTTAGACGTAACGTCAGGCCTATCCTTTATTGGTGAACTAATACAACAATATCTTATTGTCTTTTGGCCAAAGGACTCCCTTATATGTGTAGAAAAATAATCCATAAAAAATCTTCCTTCCACATTTTCTTAGACCCTTAAATAGCTCCTTGGGGATGTTATTTGTCCCCATGGCTTTATTTGATTTCAATTTCCTTAATGCTCCTTCTCTCTTCTTTGAGTGTGCCTGGGCCTAAGTTATCCCCAAGTATGTCATAATCTCTTTCTAGTCTACATTTGCTGGCCTAATATTTGTACCGTGTAGAACCTATGCATTTTTTCTATCTCTCTCAAATCTTTTCTGGTTCAGTTAACAATTTTTCCGACATCTGTAACAATGTGCACTAATATTCCTATGATATTCATTATAGTGCTCTTAGTGTTTTATTCTTGATTACCATTGTTACTTTTCATTCTTTTACAGAGGAAGTGGGTTATTGACAGTGACTACTATTATTTTAGTTCTGATCAAAAAACTACCGAAGATACAATCCTGCCTTCCAGTGAGTTAGCTGCACAAACTATTGAATATGCCAGAGAATTGGAGATGATTGTTTAATTTTTTTAATGTAATATTTGTGGTCATTGATATGCTGTGACAATTTAATATTTAAATTTTACAACAAAATAAACTGTTAATTAATAAAAATTACAGTGATTCGTCTTGGTTTTCTTGTTTTTTCAATGTTTCTGTTCCAATCTGCAAGATATATTCCCTTAGTTTAGGAGCATAAATATTGTTATTATCCCAATATGGAATTTGATTTGCATAGCATCAGCTGGAGACTCGCGGTCATTTTGAAACACAAGAAAGGAAGTGCATGTATCTTAATTTTTTTAATAATGTTTGCAAATGACCAATGAAGTCAGTAATGCCAACAGCCACTACTGTGTAAAGTCATTCCTTATGAAACCTTTTTAAATGCACCTTCTGGAGTGGCAACTCCCAGAAAATCATGTTTGCAGACTGCTACTGTGTATGGAGAATTTCATCACAATAGAAATATTTTGCTACGCATCTAGCTGCCCAGTCCAAAAATTACAGAGCTTAGAAATGATGTCATAAGAATTAGTTTTGGTTAACACAAAATATAATGTAATTGTATTTTTTCAAATAGTTTTATTTACTTATTCACTGTTTTGGCTGCTTTAGATTTGAGTGACAAAGTTTTTGAGAGTAAAGTAGCAAAATATTGGGAGATTGAATCATGACCACAAGCGGTAGGTGATTGAACTATGGGTTGTCGAGACATTTTTTATCCTAATATTTTGTGAAATTCTTAAAAGGGACAACTTAGCTTAACCTGTTGTAATTTGTTTCAGTAGCTATTATTCTGTATTGGTTTCATAAACTTAACATGTTACTTGCAGTAAATAAATTGTTAAAAGTAGGTTATCCTAATATGCTTATTGCAGTATGTTAAATTATGCAATGCATATGTTCCAATTTTGTGTATAATTTGTTTTTTGGAACCACACCAACAGAAGAACTACAGAATCGATACAATTTTAAGTAATGTACATATGATACATATATTATAGCATATGTTATTCTTAAGATCATCAACAAAAGGATAGAGAGTAAGGCAAATGATTACTTAGGGGATGAACAGTTTGGGTTTAGGAAGGGAAGAGGTACGCGTGATGCCATTGGCAAGGGTTCATTGCAATGGCATCACATTGCCAATGCCATTGCATTGGCATTGGCAATGGATCATTGCAACCATGCCAATGCCATCGGCATTGGCATGGTTGCAATGATTGCAGTAATGAGATCACTAATGGAGAGGAATATAGAATACAATCATGACGTATTTGCCTGTTTTGTAGATTTCGAAAAAGCGTTTGATAGAGTGAATTGGGAAAAATTAATGCGTGTATTGCAGAAAATAGGAATGGATTGGAGGGACAGGAGACTGATCCGCAACCTGTACATGTCTCAGACTGCTCAGGTGCGAGTGGGGAATGGAGAGTTGGGATGGGCAGTGTTGCCCATTGTCACCGGTGCTGTTCAACGTATATGTGGAGGAAATAATTAAAGAGGCATGGGAAGAACTGGAGGTAGGAATGAAAGTCGGAGGGGAATTCGTAAAATCGGTTAGGTTTGCTGATGACCAAGCATTAGTTGCTCAGTCAGTCAAGGGGTTGCAAGCATTGCTGAGTGAATTGGAGGTTCAGTGCGATAAGTATGGGATGAGAATCAATATTAATAAAACAAAGGTTATGCGATTTTCCAGAAAGAAAAAGGCTAAGCTAAATATTTAAATAGGCGGGGAAAGAATAGAGCAGTTTACATATCTCGGAAGTGTTTTGGACCAATACGGTCAAAGTAGTAGGGACGTAAGGAGAAGAATTGCGCTAGGCAAGGAGGCTTTCTCAAGGAGGAGGGAGATGATGACGGGGACGTTGAGTAGGGATGTTAAGACAAGACTCGTAAAAACTCTGATATGGAGATAGCTATGTACGGCGTGGAAACGTGGTCACTGAAGCAGGAGGATAGACGTAGATTGGAGGCTTTTGAAATGTGGGTGTGGAGAAGAATGGAGAAGGTGAAATGGACCGTAAGGAAAACAAACGAGGAAGTACTAGAGATGGTGGGTGAGGAGAGGGGTTTGTTGAGAGAAATCGTATGGAGACAGGAAAAATGGATGAAAGGCGTATTGAGCGGTAGTGGAATGTTGAAGAAGGTAATAGAGGGGAGAATGTTGGGCAAGCGAGGTAAGGGCAGGAACAGGATAGGGATGTTGGACAGGATGAAGGGAGGAAAGAAGTACACCGAAATGAAGAGGGACCTAATAGAGATTAGTTTGATAGGTGGGGAGTCAAAAAATGTTTATTTGATAGTTGTGTCCATCCAAAAACCTACCTTAAACGGTAGATTACCTAATAATAATGTACTATAACTGCAGCTTGTTTCTTAGCTCTACTTTTTTTCTACAATCCCTAATTTCATTCAAAATGTCTATTCTTTTTTCGCTCAACCAACATTTTCCAATCTGTCACATTCCTTCTTGATATCTCCTGTATGCACTTATCCTGCCATTCTCTTAGCAACCTTATCTCCTGTGAAGGCTGCATACCACCAGGATTCAATCCATATGTTACTCTCTAGTAACAACAGTGTCACCAATGTTACAGCTGGCATTTTAGGATGATGTGATTTTCATGGGCCTTATATAGGGATCTTCATGGCATTACTGCTCTCCGATTGGTCAGGTTTTGAACAACTGTTATCACATTCTGTGGAACTGGTGACCATCTGCTGTTTAATTTCGTACACCAGAGAGCCTTTAAGAATGATTCTGCCTTTCAGCAGTAGCAGAATATGGCTGGGCTTATGTCATTAGTTAAATTTGGATGAAACCAACATGGTCTTGAATAAGTTGCACTACTCTCTTAGGCTTATCTGTGAAACCATTTGAATTGCCAAGTATCCTGCAAATTTTATAACTCGTAAGCAGAAAGCAACATTGGAAGTGAAACTTGGAAGCATGCAGTTTTCACAAACTTAACTCCTCAATGACCTTTGGAACTAAAATTTTTGTGTAAATTGAAAATGAAAATTCACATGTTTATCAAACTGAAAAATATCTCTAAATCGAAGAAATTTTGATTATGGCTATTTAAATTCTGTGAGAAATGTGATCTCTTTTATGGATGAATTTCCATAAGAAGTATGGGAAAAAATTGGCTACCCTTTGATTATTTGAACCATCTCTTCCCTTATTAGCAGTAGACCCACACCAGGACTCCAAAGCAAAACTGTCTTTCCTTTGGAGCATTCCAAGTAGATTTTATTGATGTCCACTACATTAAGCAGAATTAATATGAAAAAATACAACTTGGAAAATTAGTTTCAGGATTTTTAAAATTCAGTTGCTGTTCTTGAATACCATCAGTGCATGTTGCAGTGAGTGTTCTTGGTGTGAACTTTGTCTTGCAGCATATAGACATGGAAAAGGAGAAACATGGTAAAATCTTGGACCATTATTGTTAAGTTTGAAGTGTTGTGCAGAATAGATTAATGAAGAAGGACCATGTTGTTGAGTGTGGAATTCCTCATATAATTTTGTTGATATTAAATGGAAAGATCATCAACCTAACTCCTATCTTTAATAGTATCATTATCCCTGAGAAGCATAGCTTCACCAAAGGAAGATCAACACACGCTAATATTTTGGTTTTTCAAAGGTGTCTTATAGAAAGTATGGAAAAAAGCTTATAAACAGATGTCATATATACTGACTTCAACAAGGCTTTTGATACTGTTAGTCATGAGCTTCTTAGAAAGTTAGACGCATGGACTGAATGGAAAGTTATTTGACCATCAGAGAAGGTGTAGTAAAAATTAGTCCATCTAAAAGTAAATGTTTCTATCCATCATCAGGCATTCCCCAAGGATCCTATCTGGGTCCACCATTATTTAACTTATTTACAAATGATATTATAATAGCATTAGACCCAATTCCTTTTCTTTTGCATAGAGATGACTAAAAATTTTGTTAACAGCTCAATTAATTGATAATAACCTAAATCTGCAAAATGCTTTTCTTGGCTTAAAAACTGGTGTGAGCATAACTATCTAATTTTCAATTTATATTCTGTAACATTCACCCAGAAAAGGAGGCTACAGTATTATGAATATAGACTAAGCAATTATCATATTGCCCGATTAACAAATATAAAAGACCTCGGAGTTCTATTTGACTTACAGTTAACATTTTGTCAACATTATAACCATGTTCAAACCAAAGCATACAAGTTGCTTGGATTTATTTTCCAACACTGTAAAAACTTGAAACATAGAGAGCCATTTAGAGTTTTGTTCATCCCATTAGTTAGGTCACAGTGTGAATACTTCTCTACTGTCTGGTCACCTTACTATAAACTCCATATTCATACAATCAAATGTTTCCAAAGAAAATTTGTGTGCACAATTGCATTCACATTCAATCTTTAAAAAATCTATAGAACTATCATGAAATGTTACCTCTAATAAATCTTCCCTCCTTGCATAAACGTATAAAAATTAATAACATAACTTTTCTTCATAAATTACTGCATAACAAGATTGATTCTTTAGAACTAAGGGCAATATCTTTCTGAGTAGCTTCACATAACACTAGGTATGAAGTACTCTTTGAAATTAGGTATCATGCACTAAATTACACTTGCTACTGGCATACAAGCCAGATTATAAGTAATGCCATCATTTGTGATTAAATTGACCTACTTTCTAACTCACCAGGATCCCTTGTAAAAATGTTATTGAAAATATCCAAAGAATTTTAGAACGCTAATTATTGCTATGTGGGTACCTGTACATGTCAATAATTTGCTCCTAATGCCCATTGGGAAAATTTTCTTAATTGCTGCCACAAGGTCTAATGAATAACTACTTCTAACATTCATCATTTTATGCCATCATCTTGAATGTAACAAATACTATATTTCTAATATTGCTTCCATGTTTTAATTTGAATATTATTTAATATTTTGTCTACATTAATTAACCTAACTAGGTATGCTTGTATGCTATCTGAAAAGGTCTTTCATGCAATGCAAATCAAAAAAACTCTTCTAAAATTTTAAATTATATTTTAATTCTCAATAACGAGTATGTAACTTCATCTAATTTGTACCCATATGTAAATGTTTTTTATAATTGTGGAAGTAATATGTTTTTTGCCTTTATTTTTGTAAAAGGGTTATAAAATAATGAAATATCCATTTGAAGAATCTCATTTCACATTGGGAAGGACAAGTCTAAAAACTTCGGGTAACCATCATTAGAATAAGAAATTTATGTTTTAATGTTGTCTGGGACAACAACATTCAAGGGTTTTAGTTCATAAACAAGCAGAAAAATTTGCTATGGGTATAATATGGGCATTGAATCATTTCAGTATGGTATGGCTAGAAAAATTTGAATTAATATTGCTTCTTAGGCTTCCATGGTGTTGATCGGCAGAATTTCTCCCTAGGTCTCCACCACTGTGGGTTGACAACACTTTTGATGGTGTTCCGACTTACATTTTCATGTCGAAGGTGTGTATGTAGGTACCAACTCATGATGCTCACCAGAAATATTGACACAATGCCTCCTCTTGTTATAATATAGGTTACAATGTAATAACAGGTATCATTTGGCCTACTTTTTGATTGTAGCTCAACCTTGATAAACCATTGCTATCCTCATGAATGTGATGAGGGCAATAATCATATGAATCTTAAATCATTATCTGTCTAATTTTGCATCACATGTTACTTAGAAGACTGTAATTGGCATATTCAGAATTAACTATTTAACAGCATTTTGTATATCCTTTGGTGAACATTTGTGTGCATGATGTGAGTGTTTTGATATTATTTTGGAAACATAAAAGTTATCGGCTTTTTTGTTATATCTTTGTTTTAAATTAGTGCCACAAATAAGGTCAATTGCCTGTGGTGAGTTTCATCATTTTGGTCACACACAAAGTATAAGCTATGAAAGGCTACCTGCCATTTATAATGTTTAGGTGATTACAATTGCTGATCATAAATCCAGATTGTTAAATTATAATATCATACTTAAGATATGAAAATATGGTATAATATTTATGGCATAAAAAAGTATTGTACATGGAACTACCCGTTACCTGCTTGTACCAATGTATACATTCACTTATTAATAATAATAATATTTATTCGTTCAAGAGACACAGTGCATAGTAAAAATACTGGCAAGTGCATAGGATTTATCAAGTACAAGATTTACAAAAATAGAAATTATTACAAAAATAAGAAATATTACAAAATTAGAAAATGCTACAAATTTATAAATTATAAATTAGGCCTCAGGTATTCTTTTACACTATAATAACACTTTTCAATGAGCAATTCTCGAACCATTTTCTTAAACACAGGTACACGTCCTTCTCTTTTTATACATTCCGGTAGATTATCATACAGTTTTATACTCATAGACTTGGGGCCATTTGTAGTCACATGTCATTCAAGTTACTATCTATATGAATTCCTAGGAACTTAAAATAATTTACTGTGTTTAAGTTACTACCATATGTTGTTAAAGAGTTAGTGTCAATTATGCTGTGTGAAGACGAGAAGACCATTGCTTGAGTTTTTTCAGCATTAAGGAGCAAGCTGTTTCCTTCGCACCATGTAGACATACATTTCATCAGCAGGTCACCAGCCACAGCCAGTTCACATAAATTTTTAGTGGATGTCATTATACTCACATTATCAGCACACATAACACATTTTTTTGTACCATTGATCTGCAGCTGCCCATGAAGATCATTAATAAAGATCAAAAACAATACTGGCACAAGTACTGACCCCTGGGGAACCCCTCTGTTGACCTCCAAGGGATTAGAGAGGTAAATATTCCCGTCACTTTTGTATGCCACCCTTTGGTGCTGATTAGCAAGATAGGACTTCAACCAGCTTAATGCCACACCCCTAATGCACAATAGCTCACATTTTGAGATCAGCTTACCGTGATCAACAGCATCAAATGCTTTGCTCAAGTCATAGAAAATGCCCAGGACCTTATATTTAGAATCAATTTCTTGAATTATAAAATTTACCACTTCGAAAAGAGCAAGATTAAAAAACAAAAATGCGGCCAGGAGTTACAATGCGTAGGTTCTCGGAAGTTTCATTTATTTAGTCATTAACTCATATGTTGCTTTTCACTGTGCATTTGCGCGCATGCACTTTAGGATGGACAACATACAACACCCTTGCTGTTCTACCCGTATGATGAACCGTCTGCAAGGCAACGCCTGACCGCACCTATTAGCTAGTTGATGCAACCTAATTTCCCTTTAGTTTGCCTACATTGTAACTTAACTATAAATGCTATTAGATTTTACAAAGATTATCCCAATTGACCTAATTTTAGGATTCCACACTGCTATTGAGACAGTTGATAACAACGCAGTACATAAATTTAACGGTAAGAAAATATTTTAGATTTGATAATGTGATAATGAACAATTTAGCAAAACTAATTAAGTAATTTACATAGTGAGTGGCAATTCCAATAGAGATTATAGAAAATGTCTAAGGGGAAGTGTTGTATCTTAATAAAGTAATTCAAACCAATTTTGTTTTCAGATAAAGTTGAAAATCATATCGTAAAATAATAACCAATCACAGCACCTTAAAAGACAACGCATTCAGCAATAAAAATTTTGTGTCTGTGACTAAAAAACAAGCACAAATACCAATTTTGAAATGAATAGGGACAAAATATTTCAGGAGGGTCCCCTGTCTCTTCTTTATGTCTTGTCACCTCCTTGGGACCCCTATTGGCTAATAGAAGACCATGCAAAGGGAAATGAATTCGTACTTTCCATAGTATGAAATTCACAAGAAATGTAAGTTTTATAACTATACCTTAGGATATATTAAAAATATTTCCATGTTGGTTATAATATGGTATTATTATTATTTATTTTTTGTATCACATTAGTAGGATAATGGAATTAATAAAAAAATATCTATTGATAGTTGTGGAATATTATATCGCCTTTAAGGTAGAATACTTTTGTTTTACATTTAAGGTATAGCTCGAGTATAAAATGTTATAATTCCAAATGCTGAAGTACTTAACAAGTTTAAATCAACGTTTGCGCATGAGAAACAGTTGAAGCGTGCATGTCGTGTTCACCTGTTTACCGAATCGACTTAAAAG
Organism: Hetaerina titia; assembly: GCA_037158775.1. NCBI lineage: Eukaryota > Metazoa > Arthropoda > Insecta > Odonata > Calopterygidae > Hetaerina > Hetaerina titia. The sequence continues at coordinate 67,990,172 of CM073770.1, forward strand.
TTGTCAGTGTCTGCTTAAGATTTATTTTTGGCTCGAGTTGTGAACTCTTTTTCACTTGGAAATAGTTTGACTTGATATTATGCAGTTTTAGTGAACCTTCAACTTTAATTCATAACCCATAAGAAACTACACCATAAAATGAATCAAGCTGATATTACCAAGTTAGTGTCTAGGCTTCGTATTCCACTGCACCCAGGTGCGAGGAAGCTTAAAAATATCGATGGGCCGTTGGGCAGACTAAATAAGCTACGAAAAACAGTAACTGGATTATTTAAATACGAGCGCATTGAATTAAATTACCATCGAGCTGACGAAGCCAGAGGCTACGCTGAGCGGGTAGGAGAACGTTAAAAGGTTTTGGTAGAGCCAAAGGTATTTTATAAGATTGTATGACAATATTTTTTTACAGTTGATATCTGAAGCCATTCGAAATGGTGATCGTCACAAGGAGACGATGGAGATGGCAGATTTTTGGCTTCTGGAGAAGCAGCTTGTGCATAAACTTTTTAAAGTGTTTGTTCCTAGGTTTGAAAACTCAAATCTGTCTTATACACGCATGCTCAACGCCCCAAGACCCTACCCTGGACACAGATATTATAAGTCAGTCTTAGAACTGAGAGGTAAGTAGTAACATACTTCTTTATAGACCATTGTACATGTATGTTTCATCTTGCAGCAGCCAATTTTTATTTTGTTCTAGGGAACCCTTTCCCACCATTAACACAAGATTTCAGCAGCAACAAAAATTTAATTCATAATGTGTTATTGGAGGAGGCTAGGAAGGAATATATATCTGCTAAATATTCTGTGAATACAGCTGAATCATCAGCAAAGAAAGACGGTAGTTAATTTAATTGACAAAGTTGTACACGAATATCTTTATATGTTTTTGAAACTCGTTAGTATTTACTGTAATTTTTCCTGCTGTTAATAGAAAGATTTTTCGCACACCTTGTTATTATTTGTAAATATCCTTGCCTTCCCATTGTACCTTTACACCAAGAAAGGTGGGCGAATGCTTGCATTATCTTCGAAAATTTGTTCCCAAAAAGTTCTTAGCGGTATAAAAAGAAACTCCACAAGAAACGGAACTGGCAGATTTTTACGGCCACTTGTATAATTAAGGTGACAGTATAGTAGTGTTCTACCGACTTAAGGGAGGTTTTGGACTAATAGTAATAATTCAGCCAATCTTCGATGTAATGACAGGTGTGAGCCTGATACAGGCTACACTTGATTGTAATTTCATGAACAAATTATTAATATGATAGCTGTCACAGGAGATTCCCAGGGATTGTTTGGTGACAACAGAAAAAGGGAAAACGTTTAAAACATTTTATTTGATGCATTACATATTTTGTAAAAATTATGAAAATGATTACTGTGATTATTATAAGTCAACTTGTTGAGATGACATTTCCATTTTATTTCTTCACACGTTTGTTAAGGGTGATGCTGTCTGATGACCACATGGTGAAAGAATGTACTATAAAGACCTTTAGTGAGATTTATCCTTAACATGAACATCATTTACCAGTGCACAAGGTTCCCAAACAAATACACCACTTGTCTTCAAAGAATAATGTGTTGACGTGGCAATTCTGAGATCAAAATGTAATTAATAATGTGAAAGTTACAGAAAAAATAGTCGAGAATAGAAAATCACCAACTCTTGTAAAAATTTAACAGCCAACAAATATTAATTGCAAGAAATCATTTAAAAAAAAAGGATATTTTTGGATGAACAAAATACTTTTACTCTTGCTTCAACAAGAAATTTAATACCGCCTCTACCTTCATTTTATTTGGTAACTAATTGCTTACGCTTCCAATTTTATGGCCCATACACACACCAATTAAGTCCGCATTATGGGCCATTGTGCAACCATAGAATTGATTCACTCTGGTCCCTGAATCAAGAACAGCCAATTTTCATTAAACATAAAAATTATGTAAATCATCCAGTCTTGACTGAAAAATTGTACTGATTCCACTTAGCTGCAGCATAATACTTTTTAGCCTCAAATCATGCATGTTTTTACCATGATTCACCTTCCTCAAAAGATGGTGATAAAAAAAACATATCTATGATTTGAATGCATGAGGAGGAATGGTTTCTTTCTCATAACAATCCATGAAATTTTTTAGAGCTTCCTGGAAATCCCATTCTGTTTCAACCAAGCATCTACAAAGACAAAAGTATTTTAAATTAAGCAAAAAATAATGATATTTTGGCATACTTTTTAATTAATATCAAGATCACAAGCTTTCAATTAAAACCTTTTCATAAATGATTCATGCACATGACTTTTAAATTAATCTAAAATGGACAAAAACATAACATTACATTTGTGAGCTGTTCGTGTACTATACTATACTCCAAAAGAGATGATGGGATCTGGCAAAGAGTGATGCCACATGGAAATCCCTTATATTTTGCACTGTGCATAAACATAAAAGATAAGAATTTTATTAATCAAACCACTTTACTTTTCCACATAAACTTTTTAATTTTTACAACCCAGGTTTCGTTATAGCATAGATGATGTTATGCTATAATGAAACCTGGGTTGTAAAAATTAAAAAGTTTATGTGGAAAAGTAAAGTGGTTTGATTATTAAAAGTCAGTATGAAGATTTTCCAACAAGTTACACCAGAAACTGTTTTATTTATAAAAGATAAGAATAGTTGCTTTCCTGCTCAAGTATAAGTAAGGAAAGAGCTGACTATTCCATATTGAATGTAGTCATCTCATACCATCTATACCTTTGTTACAAATCTTTTAGTGCTATGCAAATCTCAGTTAAAGTAATAAGCCAAGTCTAAATGACCATGCAACACAACATGAATGTAATTCCATACAAATGTAACCTAACCTTTCTGCAGTCATTTACTTGGGAACACAAAAACAAAATTCACAAATTCAAATAAAAAAATTCAAGCTGTATAGTATCCTATAAATATCCACCGTCTGCAAAAAACCAACATGGTCAACATTTTTATAAGTCACTCCAACAATTTTACTGTCAACAGATATTAAGAGAAGCAATGAGTACAATCTAATTGTTTTTCAAAGTAAAGTGACTAACCTCTATTAGAATTTTAGGAAACTACATTAGGTAGAATCTCTGGGACATATAGCTACCAGGATACTGTGCCCTTGATCTAGTATAGCCATGGGGTTGTATTTATTATTATCACTCCTAAAAAATCATGATAAAAGAATATTTGAAAGTTGATGATTTCTTTTAAACTATGGTTCCCCTACGTAAAGACTATTGAAATTACATGGAACCACTTCTTAAAGTGTCATTAGGTCAATGGTTGTTTTAGGTGTGATTAAGGAATTTTCATCAAGATATGTGTGACCATAAGCATTATTTATTAGGTTTATGATAGAATTTCTGTTTTGTGGGTTATATCGCATCAATCTGATTTATTCCTCAACCCTCACCTTACACAAACATACATGATGGAATTATGTATCATACTGATGCAATGAAATACTGAAAGCAATAAAACTGTTAGTACTGCAACTTGATATTGGAAATTTGCTGATCATGTATTGTGTGAAACCTTAGAATTATGACAAGTTTTATCTTATTCTTTTATGATTTTAAGAGAACAAACAACGATACTCTGGAGGGTTTAGCCTTCAGTGATTTTTCTAGGATGCTGTGGAGGAGGAATTCATCATTAACAATGGGGTACCTTGAAAGACAAAGATACAGCCCAATGGTTTTTAAAATTTATGTAGGAGGGTATGAAAGTCCTCCTTGGAGTCAAGTTCTCTCTTGAAGACATCACAGTGGAGGATTTAAAAGCTTAACTCCTAAATTATTGCAATGATAAAATTTCTCATAAATAAACCAACAGAACTACAACAAAATTTGACTGTAGATCATTAGTACAGAAATAGAACTTTGTAAATTGTTAGTTTAATGAAAAAAATGAGAGATGCCAACACAGCAGCTGATTTTCTATATGAGGAGGTTGCATGAACAGTGAAGCATTAAATGAATGGAATTTACAGGTAAATTGTAATTGTCACCTGTAATTTTTTTTTCATCTAAATTTTTGTTTTGCCTTATGTTTAATAAGTATATCCTGTTGCCCTATATTGTTAGCTTTGAATTTATCATTAATATTAAGATAGGAAGGTTAAACTGATTTGCACATTTGATTTCCTTTAATCTATGAATGTGAAAGAATTGATAAAAACATCTCCACTAGTTTTTCAGGGTTTTCCATGGCAGTTTTTTTTTAAAGCCTTACACTGTATCTATGCCAAATATATAAACTAATCCATTCAGAACCCAACACATGGAAATTCTCCTCTCTCTTCACCTTCTGTTCTCACCTTCAAGGCTCCTTACCTTGAAGTGTTTTAGCAACTAAGCACATTAGCCTAGACACTGTACTTTTCACTTGTTCATTAGAATGTTATATACTTGCAATGCATGAACCTATATTGGTATATTTGCACTTACATAAAATCCCTAGACAAATGCATTACTGCATACCAGTTGCAAAGAATGCCACCCATAAGATAGCTATAACACATCAGAAAAGATTGCTTGAAATTATCCAAAGATGTTGATATGGTGTTATGCAATTAAATGTACATAGAGGACAAGTCATTGCCTATTGCCAATGACTCCTGTATGAGAGTACCACTGCTTGTAAAATCACAGTCTTTACCACCATTGTTGGTGTCCCAATGAACAAAATTTTCAATCACAACAAAGTCATTAATTAACATTTAGGCTGAGTAAAAGAAGATGGATTTCTTGCCTATTATTCCAAAAATATGTTCATCATTTGCAAAAGGTACAGTATATGACCAAAAATTTCCCATTAGTAGCCAGTAAAATTCTGATGTGCATGTTTGGAATATAGATTCTTCTACTAAAGAAGTATTGGAAGACTAAGTGTAGCAATGAGATCTGATACAGTGTTCAATCCATAAGATGCAAATATTATGGCCAGAATGTTGCTCAATAAGTTGACTGGTAATGAAGAGAAAGACTACAGACTCGCAGTTGAGAGAGAACTAACACATTTGCTGGCAATCTAAGTTTAACCATGAGAATAGGTCAACAGTAAATATGAACGTGAGACAATGTCTTATTTGAAGCAGTCACCATGTTTTTATTAAAATGTGACAGGTTGTTGGACCAAGTTTTAGAGTTAAAATATTCTATGGCAGAAGCTAATCATGATTGCTTATAAAGAAACATGGTTCAATGATGATACATACCTCCAGCTCAGAACTGCCATTCAGTGACAATAATATATACTTAAAAAAAGAGATAATTTTGTTTTTTTGACTGACTGCTATATAATTAAACATTTTGGTTTTCTGGCAATATAAAAATATGATAATTTATCAAGTAATTGTTTTATATAGTCTCCTTTCGTATTTATCCATGCATTATAATATACCTCAAGCATCAATAGGAAAGGAGTTTCTATCTTCTATCCAATCAATAAAGATATTATCGCTGTGTCTGAGCACAATTTGGTTCTCAAGTAATCAAGTCTCCATCTGTTAAAAAATTGAAACACTGTAGACTTCCACATATAGAATTTATTAAACGACCCGGGTTTCATCGCTGAGCGACATCATCAGGTAAAATTTTTTCTTAACTTTAAAAGGTTTTAGGAACGAAAAACACACTTCATTGATCGCCAAACACCTTTTGGACTGCAACCATTTTAGTGACTTCAACCCGGAAATTCTGCACTTTGCTAAGAAAGGTCCCAAGTTGGATGCCTTAGAACAAATAGAAATTTTAAAAATTGTAAAAACGGACAAATTTAAGATTTTAAATGATTTGTTGTATCAATCCCGCTCCCCTCTCTTGAACCTTTCCTTTCCTAACCGTCCACACCCCCGCTCCCCCAAACCGTCCCACCCCCCTCCCCCTTGCAATGTTACTGTGACTCACACCGACGCTACCACCTTTTCTTTAATCACCACTACCTCTCCCGCCCCCTCACCCCAAGACACGGATGGGAAGAACCCACCTCCGACTCTTCCCTGACCACTTTGCCTCAGACCCTATCCCATCCCGGTGAGGCTTTCTCACTCTTTTTCCCCCCCCGCTCGTGACCTTCCTTCCCTTGCCTCCCATCTCATAACCCGGCTAATGACTTCCCCATTGTGTGTCCCCACCCCTTCTTGACTACATTGTTTCTCCCCCCCCCACCGACCCTTCCTCCTCCCTCGCTGCCTCCCCTAATCTCCTACCTCGCCTCAGAGGGTATATATTGGTATGTAACGGAAAAAATTTTACCTGATGATGTCGCTCAGCGATGAAACCCGGGTCGTTTAATAAATTCTATATGTGGAAGTCTACAGTGTTTCAATTTTTTACCATGAAGCAATTCCACAAAGTTACGCCTGAAACCATTACTTTTAAGTCTCCATCTGTATAGCATGTACTACCACCCTGAAGTCAATAAAATGTTGCTTATTTTTATTCAAAATGGTGATTGAATATGTGAACTCTTCTAGTAGCTAAAATTTTTGCTTAATGCCTGCTAGTCTTTCTATTCCATGACAGTACTACTAATGTTTTCCGATGCTCTCCATTTGATTGTGCTTAGACTGGGTAACTTAGATTTGACTGGATGAATTTTGAGAGTTGCATTCAATGTTGACGGTTTGATAGAAATATGTCAACCATTGAAGGTAATGTCTATGATTCCCATTCATTGTGAGTTCTTCAAAAACATTGCATGAATAATACAGTCAATGGCTGTTCTAAAAAAGTGGAGAGAGAGATTCCCTCAGTCAAACCTAATTGAGTGATGAGGCACAATCTGAGATGGCTGCCATGCCGGGAGCACATGGTGTTGCCTTCCTGCTTCTTGTGTACTTTATGCTGGTGCAACTTTGTTTTTCCATGAGTTTTCTTTCTCTGTGTACTGGTGAGACCTTTCCTACCACAACCATTACCCATAATTCTCATAAATCATAAGATCCCGTGTGAACTCTGTAGAGAGGTCATCTCCCGCTACCGATGGCTTAGCTATAACTCTCATCCATGTCCCACGCTCTTTTTCCTTATTGACCACTTTAATCAGTTTGCCCACAATCCCTCTTCTCTATTTCAACCAATCCTCAAGAAGTTCTGAAGTATTTAATCATGTTAACTGCTTCGAAATCTACTGGATTCGACCATATCGGTTCCCTTTTTCTCAACCGCACTGCTTCAGCACTCTATATCCTGATATCTTTAATTTTCAACAGATTCTTCTCCAGTGGCTCCTTCTTTTCTCAATGGAAGACTGCTAATGTAACCCCAATATTAAAATCTGGCCGCAAATGTTTAGTACAAAACTGCAATTTTCTACAATGCCATATCATGAACTCTTTCGAGCTTAACTCACAATTGGATGTTTGCTATATTGAACTCTTGCAAGCATTTAACTCCATTAATCACTCCTTGCTGGTCTATAAACTCAAGCATCGGTACTACACACATGACATTTTTCTTTCTTTAATCCACAGCTTTCTCAGGTCTCAGAAAAATTGTGTTCTTTTTGATGGCATCTTCACTCTTCTTTCTGTACAATCTGGGGGTACTACAGGCCAGGGTCCTTAGCCCTCTTCTCTTTTCACTTTACTTAGGTGATATCATTGACTATGTCATCCCCCTTGGATGCAATATTTTCCTTTACCCATACAATTGCAAAATTTTCAAACAGATGGATTGCCCATCTTATGCAGTTTCCATACAATCTGTCTGCTATTACTTCCATCACTGCTTGGGTGCTTTGATTGGTAGTTATACATTAATCCCTTAAAATCAGCTATTATGACCTTATCTTTGAAGCAAAAACCACTTTTGCTTTCATACACTCTTTTGAACAACCCTAACTCATCTGTCAGTTCACACTGCAATTCAGGTATAATTTTTTATGCAAAGCTAACCCTTTGGAAGCACGTTCAAAGGATTGTCGCAAAAGTGAGGCAATAATTGGTCTACTATATCGCCACACTGATGTTCGTGATCCTCTTTGCCCTTAGAACTGTGTTCTTTGGTTGTGCCCTACCAATTTTAGAATACTGTTCACTAATCTGGTCGACCGCATCCCCAACTACTTTAGAGTTACTCAACAGACCTCTCAATTTTCTTATTGCCATTTCCCATTATCTCATCCCATACCTCAAAAATATAACCTGGGACCTTACTCTCTAATTCCTTGGTATTTCCCATCCCAATAATTAGGCTACAGAAAGAGAAAAAATACTAAATATATTTAATAAGTTAGGGAAACAACACAATTTACATTTGAGCATTGTTTAATTCAGATCTCAAAATTTTAATGGAAGGCGGAATGTTTAGCAACATTTTTAGAAGCCAAACCAGCTCCCAGATTTGTATCTACAACCATATATCCTAACTATTTCATCAATAATGATTACTTTTGGGCATGGCTTGCCATGGAATATTAAAGAAGAAAATTCTAATCCAGTAGGGTTTTTAAAGATGAGATTTTCTAATGCCAGTCCATATTAAAAATATCTTCTAAAATTCTAATCAAATTAGGATTGTTTTTCTTATTAGAAGAAGGAACTGATATTCACTCATATGAACTAGTTCCAAAACATTGGCCTTACCAACTATGAATACTTATTTTTACAAAAATGCCCTCTAAGGCTGTGGCCCATGGATCTTGTATGTAGATTTCACTTTTTAAAAGGGCTTTCAAAATTAATACAGAGCTTTCACGGAAGGAGCATTCTGCTCATTTTATATCTCTGCCTAATTCATAGATTGAGGAAAGACATCCGAATTATTAAATTCTGTGTTCTGGGATAAAAATTCTATGCAAGACAAAGTGGTATACATTTGGGCAAGAAAAGGAAGAAAAAGAGAATGTGATACAGAAAATGGCAATACCCAATTAGGATCTTCCTCAAAAATCATGGAAATAATAATCTTTATTCATCAAAGAGCAGAACTTTCCATTATTGATGTATTCAAAAGAAAGACATAAATACTTACATTCATTATCATGGTAATGGGATACACATGTATTATAATCTCACTCTTGAGAAGTCCAGTTCAAAATATTCACTTGAAGGATACTAGGGTTTTGAAACCAACCAACCCTCATTTTATTTTTTTAACCTTTTATAGTTAGTCAATCCTGCAGTATGGGGAAGTTTGTTGTAGAATTTTAAGGCAAGGTTATCTGACTGGTTGAAGGTTTAGGACAATCTGCATTGGGTAATGTCTAACATATTTCAAGAACTTATATTATGACTGCGTATATTGCCTCTTAACATAAGATTATTTGAATTATCTTTTACATGAATTAAGCACTGGTAAATGCATATGTTAAAGATCATCATCACTCTTAGCCTGACCAGTGATTACCTTAACAGTGATCATAATGGCCAGAGCTGGAAATAATCCTAACTGCTTTCTTTTGCAACATAAGCAGAGATTTTGTGTTACTTGCATTTCCCCAAAGCCTTAGGCCATAACTTGGGCGACTTTGGAAAAAGGCAAATAATGCAAGTCTCAACTGTTCCTCAGGATCACACCCTTTAAATCTCATAAATAGGAAGAGACCCTTGGACAGTTTTTTGGAGATTGCAGTTACATGACTTTTCCAAAAGAGATTAGAGTCAATAAAAAAAACCCTAGAAGCTTGACAGATCTTTGAGTTTTACCAGCATTTCTGAGTTTACATGTAAGGTATTGCGTTTTTTCATAATTTAAAAATAGTTTATTAGCTGAGAACCAGTCATTAGCTTGTTGCATGTCTGTCAGTTCTTCATGTGCCTGTTCAGGATTTTTACTTTTATTTATAAAAGTAGTGCCATCAGCATATGGGACACAATCAGTAGGTGTGTTAATTAGTAAGTCAGTGATCAAGAGAAATAATAAATGACCAAATATACACCTAAGGGGCACACCATTTTTATTTGCAAAAATGTTGACTTACAGCTTTTACTTAACCATTAGTTTATGGTTTTTTAAAAATATGATGTCATGAATTAGAGATCTGAGTCCTGAATGCTATAATACTGCGGTTTTAGAATGAGGAATAAAAAGCAACTTATAATAGTTATGCCATATACAGTAGAAAAACTCAATACTTACTTTCTGGACCACCTAAGATTCATTTCAGTTGTTTTGGCTAGTTCTTCGACCATATTTTGTCTTATTTCACAGTTCTTGCCATCAAGGTATGCTAAATCATTTGAAGGGCTGGCAGATAGGGGTGGCAAGGACTTCAATGAAACCTGGAAGATATCAAAGTTATTTAAATATTATATTTAAAGGACCATTCCAGCGGGCCATGTGCCCCAGAGATCCTGACAAGCCACTTCTGACTTGCCACTACGGACCTGACCTCCAGACTAAACAAACGGTTTACTAACAACAAAATACTATAGGAATTCCAAAACCAGTGTAAAAATTATTTACTATTTGACCAGGAGTCCTGCGTTTTGGTGCTCATTGGATATTTCCCGCAGTTCTTTTAGTTTTCTTACAATTTAATTTATTTACTTAAGCTAAAGAATTTTAAGTACTTTAAAACGGTTTCAAAATTGATACATCCCAACTGTTTCCCAGTCTCTGAGCCAAACTTGTTTATTCTATTACCCGATGAAGTGCTTACATCTGTGGGGTACATATCCAGTTTGCTAGCTTTAATTCTTAAGAACTTTTCTCTTTTATCCAAAATCAAAATTGCAACCAGTGTAGACATGTATGATATATATAATTACACTCACTTTAAAAAGTATATTCTAGCAACATATTCAAATATGTACAATGTGTACTGAAATGGAGGGAAAATTAACTCAACACAAGTAATCCAGCACAATCAAGTACTCAAATATTTGATCCAATACCTACTTAGCACAAGGAAAATGATAATGATTTTCATTTCAAAAGACACTGGACCATAATGGTCCTCACTGTTATGATTACAGCAAAAATAGAAATAATTCATTTTTTGAAAACATCTGAAAAATATTCATAACAAACATTCCCAATAATAAAATAGCACACCCTAAGTTAATAAAAATTCCCCATAAAAACCGAAAATATGTACATTATTTGACTTTTATTTAGGATGGAGGAGATACGTGTAATTTTACAGCTATTAAGTTCATTGCAAGATTTGTTCCATACACAAAATATGTACCTGTTACATATAGAAATGCATGGAATTGGCAGGTTAATGATAAGTGCATTGCAGGTACATACCAGTATGCCACATTTTGGATATGTGGGATAAATAGTATAGTCTTGAACAAGGGCAAAACAAATCCTATACATACTTTATAATTTAAACAGGGACTTTCATTTGGCAGTGTAACCATTACGGTACATTTTGGATGGATACAGACTAAACATGCCTAAATTTCTTAGCCTTACACTTAACATAACACAGCTAATACCCCACTATAGCAAAATGTTCTTCCATTCCAAATACATTTTACCACTCTTTGTTTATCCAACATACCTATCCTTTCCCCCCTCCTACCTCTCTTGCCAAATGTCCCCCCTCTATTGCAGTCTTCAGCATTCCCAAACAATTCCCTTTCCCTCCTTTTTTAATTTCTCCAAAATTCTTAAAACTCTTTCTCCTCCCTCACCATGACTGGTACTTTTTATGCTTTCCTTTCCAACAATATTGCCTTTCCCATACACCGATATTTAAACCAATATTTTAACTTCTTGAACTGAAATTGTAACTTTATGATCTTCAAGCACCTTTAGACAAGATCCCTACCCAGAAACTTTTGAATGAGGAAGTACTGGAGATGGTGGGAGAGGAGATGGGTTTGTTGAGAGAAATGGAGGCAGGAAAAATGGATGAAAGGCGTATTGAGCGGTAGTAGAATGTTGAAGAAGGTAAAAGAGGGGAGAATGTTGGGCAAGCAAGGATAGGGCAGAAACAGGATAGGGATGTTGGACGGGATGAAGGGAGGAAAGAAGTACACAGAGATGAAGAGGGACCTGATGTAGATTAGGTTGCTGGATTGGGTTTTGTTTGGAGTTGCAAAGTGTTTGTTTGATAGTTGTGTCCATCCAAAAACCTACATTAACCGGTAGATTACCTAATAAAAATAGTGGTATTCTATGCTTGCATATGAAACAAAAGCTCTTTTTATATACTTTTTACTAAGTAAAATTAGTTAATTCCAAGAAACTGCGAGTAACAGAGATGCCGCAGCAGTAACTTTTAATGAAGTCATCCATTAAATGTGCATTAGTTACATTGTTGTCACATTCTAAAAAGCAGGGAAATTCGCAATGTCACCAAAATCCACTGAAGTATCAGGCACAGGCCTTAGTACACAGGCCTGACCATAATTTTGAAGACCAGTTTTTAGTTATGAGGAGGAGATATAGATAAAAAGAGGAAACATTTTCAATTATTTAAATGGATAGACACTACTTTTAATAACCTAAACCAAATATATAAATAAGTGTATTCATTCTCACCTCAGCCTGCTCCTCAGTTGCATTGGTAATAAATAGCATATCATTTGTAATAAAGAAATTATTTCTGCTACGGCTTAATACAAACACACGACTGAAAGAACACAGAGAATCCTCTGAGTTGCCTAGCTCTCTGAAAATTCCACGCACAGTCATGACCACTTGAGTAGCCTACAAAGAAATTAAATTAGCACTTGAATAAAATAATTATTACATAAAGGATAATAGATACATAGTAGTAATATTCACTACATATAGTAAGCAGAACTTCATGGGAGCTTATTCACACACTATTAAAATAAGAACTCAAATGGGAAAAGCCTCAGAAAAAATAAATTAAGCTCTAGTAAATTCTAGCTTTTGCATAAACCTCTTTAAAATATAACATTCAAAGAATGACCCTAAAATTTTCACAAAGAAGTGAGTGACCACATTTTCTTGAATTCAGAATGAAGTAGTCAATTTTTTTTGTTACCTAGTTTCCAAATTAAAGGAATAAGGACCATTCCAGCCGATAGTATTAGAAATTCATACCTTAGGTCAGGAAGGCAGTTTCCTTTATGGCTTGTGGTTTCCCATTATGTTCTGCGATGCAAAAAATCACAAAGCATGGGCTTAACTGGAATATCACCCAGAATTACATGTCATTTGCCTTCCTGTTTATTCCACTGATTTTTCTGAACACAGCCAATGGTTATTAACAGAGATATAAAATACTCTTATCTTTCTGAATATGTCCATTATTTAACGCTAATCCTTTTTTCTGCCAATACTCAATGTATTGACACAAAAAGGGATTGTACTATATCTGTGCTAAAAAAAAACAATAAAAAGATTGATACCACTAGTAAGCAAGGTAATACTAACTGCTCTCAAAGGGGATTGGGATGTGCTAATGACCAAATGGCTTTAGCTGTCAGTTGCCTCCCCTAAAACTACCACCAAAACCTATAACTTTATTTAAGTGTTTTACAGATAATTTCCTGGCACATTGGCCATAATAATCCAATGATTTTATTCACTATGGACACGAGGGTGGTCCGATAAATACCCGGCCTGACCTAGAGATGGTGGAAGTTGTTTGTTTAACATCACTGCATTGGAAAGTACGCAATCTATAAAGCATATGTTTCAAGTTTGAAGATGCCATGTTGTTTAGTATTTGCTTGGCAGCCATCAATAGTGAACATTTACAGTGAATTTGTGAAAAATGGAGAAAATTGGTCATCGTTATGTGATTAAATACTTTTATTTGAAAGGCCTCAGCCCAACCAATATAAAAGCTGAACTGGATTCTACTCTGGATGAGTCTGCTCTTTCATTTACAACAGTAAAATATTGGGTACCAGAGTTTAAACAAGGCCGTACGAGCTGTCAAGATGAGCATCGCATTGGTCGACCAAATGAGGTGATGCCTCCAGAAACGGTGAAGGAAATCCACAAAGTGATACTGGATGATCGTCAACTGAGAGTGCACAAGCTAGCGGACATAGTAGACATTTCAAAAAGTGTGGTACATCGCATATCAAATGAAAGTTTGGACATGATAAGGCTGTGTGCAAGACGGGTGCTGTGTTTGCTCACACTCGAGCAAAACCAGTGTCGTGAAGATGTTTTGATTGACTGTTAAGCAAAGTTTTACCGCAACAAAGCAGAATTTTTGTACAGTTTCATAACCATGGGTGAAACTGTGGGTCCATTATTTCACACCTGAGACAAAAGAACAATGAAAACAATAGATTCAAAAGGGAGTACTGGCTCCAAAGAAGGCGGAGACCATAGCATCTGCAGGCAAGGTCATGACGTCAGTTTTTTGGGATGTGCATGGGATAATTTTCATTGACTATCTTGAAATAGGAAAAACTATCAACGGCGAGAATTATATGAACTTATTGTAACATTTGACCGAAGAAATCAAGAAAAAGAGGCCACATTTGGACAAGAAGAAAGTGTTGTTTCATCAAGACAATGCAGCAGCTCACAAATCTGTTATGCAATGGCTAAAATTCATGAATTAAAGTTTGAATTGCTACCTCATGCACCATATTCACCAGATCCAGCCTCATCGGATTATTTTCTGTCCGCAAACTTGAAAATATGGGTCGGTGGTAAGAGAAATGATGTCGGCAGTTAATGGCTATTTTAAGGAACAAGAAAGTTCTTATTATAAAAAGGGTATCAAACATAGGTTTTGAACATTGCTGGGAAAAGTGTTTAGAGCTGAAAGGAGATTATGTTGAAAAATAAATATTTTCCAAAATTTTTGTGTCTTCTTTGCTGGGATGGCAACTTCTGGGACCACCCTTGTAGCATAACAAATATGTTGCAGAATTATGAAATGTTTTAAAAAAGTCAAATAAGGTGCCAAAGTTTTAATTTGATGTTGTAAAAATTTTTTTTTCACTAATGTACAAACATTATACTTGAATAACATCTGATATATATTATGGCAATTCTCATTATTTCTAGCTTTATAGTTGCTCATATAACCATCTCTTACGCATTTTAGAAAATATTATGTTTATTAAAAGCCATTTAAAGTTTCAAGATGATTTTACTTCATTCTGTTATAAATCTTTCTCCTAGGAAGTTCACTGAAGTATTCCAGTTTCTCAATTTGTAAAATGTAATCTTGCCTAGGGACATAATATCATTTCAAAAGTAGTGATTTATTATGAATAACAATTATTTCTACAACCAATCACTGTAAACGATTCAGGAAAGAATTTTTTTCCAAATCCAAATGGTCTGTTCAGTTTTATGAGAATAAACTATCTCAATTTCATTGATTAATATATTTCTGTAGTACCCCCTAATGGAAATAGCAGTGAGTGAAGTTTTCCTTGTTTAATGAAAGACTGGAATATTCTATAGAAAATAAAAGGTTTGCAGTGGGATTGATTCAAGCTTAGTTCCAAAACTGAGGGTTCAGATATGGAGCGGTAGCATATATTCAAAGGGAAAGTACATGCGGAGAAACATGGCACTTGATTTTGAAAGAGAAAATAAATGAACGCATTTTCATACTTACGTCAAACTTGATCAAATCAACACTAATTGATTTTCTGTCATGCTGCGTAAGAGGAAGGTCACTTATAACTTCAACAATTTGTTCTCTGCCATGGATCAAAGACTTATGGGTTTTTATGTAATCAGATATTTTCAAGAGATTCCTACTTTCTGAAAAATATTTATTTAATCTGGAAAAGATTACGAGAATGATCTCAACTTTTGATGTAAAATTAATTGAGCAGTTAAATAACATAATAGCAGCAGAAAAATATTAACAGCAAACTACACACTTTTTTAATTTGAAAATTGGTAATATTCATTTCATCATTGGCCATCACTTAGCAACAAGTTTCAACTAAATGCCACACGAATAGGTATGCTTCATAAATTCAGCTATTGATGAGCTGCTAATTGATCTGATAAGCCGAAACACTGTGAGTACAAGATACAAATTAATAATACAAAGAATGGTGTTAGAGTAAATAAAATTCTCACCTTCCAGTAGGCTGAATTGCTACCGAAAGCCCCACATTTCTGGGAACTTCGGCTGCTGAGAGGGAGAATAACGCCCCTTTTGTGTATGTTCCAGCAAGATTCAAACGTGTTCTATTGCCATTCCAACCATCATACATTTTGAAATAATATGTTATAAACTGCTCTACAAAAGGTTCCCCATCAGGATTGCAAAGAAAATTCTGCCAAGTCACTGGGAATCCTTCTCGAGGTAAAGTTATGCCATCCTAAAAAAAAAATTAGATCATTACAACTATTACAAAAAAATGAACAAGCATAATCTTTTGGGTTTTTTCCTAATAGTGCATAACACATAATTAAAATAAGGTCACAATTAATTTAACTGCAACGAAAGCTGAACACCTTAATTCATAAAACAGAAGCATTCATGGCTACAGCACTTTAATATGTACATTATATAGACAGTGCTCCCTGTGGAAAGAACCTACCTGTATTTTTGGTGACAACAGTGAAAAAAACCTTTGTGTCCTACCTGTTCCCATTCAGGGGCACTGCTAAACAATTGAAAACCAAAGAAAATATTTACAAACAGCATTCCACCAAGGATGGCTCAAGGTGGTGTGATGAAGTTACAAATTTGCTTTAGTGGGTGCAATGAATAAGCACCTAGTTACTACTTAAACATTTGCCATTTTAAATTAACAAAATACTCATGGTATCAATCCACTTTGAAATAAACTACATATTATTTAACCAGAAAATAATGAGAAAGTGAAAATATTGTGTTTCGCATTCTGTACACAGATGTTCACGCAATTCCATTTAGTGGTGAATTTTTAAAACATTTTTATAAAATCTGTCTTAACTTTGGATCAAGATCACCACAACCCAAACTACAAGAGTTAATACATCATCAACCATAGGTAGGACTAAAACCTGTGACCTTGATTTTAAGCTGAGGCACTTAACCCACTAGGTGAACCTGGCTGGCTTTTGAGAAAATCAACAATATTCTTTTTTGT
This sequence comes from Hetaerina titia, assembly GCA_037158775.1. NCBI lineage: Eukaryota > Metazoa > Arthropoda > Insecta > Odonata > Calopterygidae > Hetaerina > Hetaerina titia. The sequence continues at coordinate 68,007,165 of CM073770.1, forward strand.
TACATAAACTGGTAATATGTATCAATATTAACAATAACACAGGCCAACAGTGGTTTTGGTGCCGGAGCTTTTAATGCTGATTTAAAGAACAATTGGGGTGCTGAATCCAATTATAACACTAGTTTTTTCCTATCAGCTATAGTTTTCAAGATATGTTGTTACTTATGTAAAAAAATCTTCTACATGATGATATGGGAATATTATATTAATAATTATCTCATTGGCCTACAATATAGAAATATACATAAAACTTATTGACAGTTTATTGAAAATAAAAGGAACACCGCAGAGTGGTTATAAATTAGTATACTTATAGATTTATTTAACTTTGAAAATTATTTTCCGGAATATATCAAATATTAAAACAACTAATCGTAAAATGTACCATATCTAAAAATGTAGAGCTGTTAAATAAAAATGGATTTCATATTTGGATTCAGCTCTACAAATATAGTTAAAATCATCACAAAGATTCCCGGCACCAAAAAAAAATTTTTTTTGTAGGCCTGTGTAATCAATTAGATGCATTTAAATACATGTAAGTGGAGTTACATTTACTTACCAACTTTACAATGGTTGGGAAAAGTGCCCTTATTTCCCTGTGAAGAGAGGAAAGATGAATTAACAACAATAATATTTTCATACAATTTGATAAATAATACTACCTGAAATTTTTAGTCCTAAAATCATTAACAACTGTCACTTGATTCAATAAAAGGGCTCAGCAAATTTCTCTTTGATATAATTTCATGTTAACAAAAAGTTTCTTCTTTGTTGGATGCCTTAAATTTGAAAGAACTACTACTATTTTATGCATTGAATAAGGTTAACACATTTTGAATGTTGAATTGGGTAGCAACATTCATCATCACCTCCCTATGCAATTATCACTGTTATGACAACAGTTGGTCCTAATCTAGTTTACCTTAGTACATAGTTTAACACAAGACTGTCTAGGTAAGCACTAACAGCTCTTGATCCCAAAAACAAATCTATCTCGGTGGGAATTCTCAAATCATATTCTTAACTTCTAAAGTGAAAATTTATTATGAGGTGTCTCACAGAGCTGGTCCCAAAAGTGTGCATGAGTGGCAAAAAGGGCAAATTAAGTCACATATTGGAAAAGTTAACTATTTTTAATAAACAAGTGAGGTAAGTATAATACTGCTGTTATTTGTTATCTAACGTTCCCCCATATACATACATAAAAAGAGTGCATGTGGCATACAGTTTTTTCAGCTATTTCCTCCTCCAGATTTCAAGTGTTCATTTTATTCTCTTGCCCCCTTGTGCATGTTTGTCTGGCATTCGTTTGCATTTCTTTTCTTTATATTCATCCTTTTTCTACAATACCAATGAATATTTTGTGCATAATTAATCAAAATCTTTCAAATATTATACACATAAATATGCAGGTAGAGAATGTGAGAGAGAATGAGAGAAATTACAGAGACAGTTACATGCCATCTAAGATTTCACTTCTGTTGGGCATTCCATGATATACCCACTTTTTTCAAAAATTTTATTTTCTCCTGAGTTTTCAAAGAACTGAATAATCCTACTTTTCTTAACTCAACTCAATGACTTCATGCCATCAAATCTATAGATGATATGAAGCAATTGAAAACAAATTCTTTCGGATAACAAGGTGAGGGAAATCTATCATTGCTTATCCTGTGATAGTGAATATTAAAATAAAATAGATGTAAATGGTAAAATAAAAAAATATTTCATTGCAACAATTTCAGGGTGTAAAAATCATTCGCCTTGACCAGGATTCGAACCCAAATCCCTCAATGTCCGATAGAATGCTTTAGCCAGTTAAGCTATCCTGTCCTCTTAAAATCTGAAACTTTTGGGCTTTAAAGAAACAAGATGTTGTGATGAAATACCGTACATACAATGTCACAGGCATTTGTAATCGTGCGCCACGTGCCACAGTCCACGAGGTTAAAGGCAATTTGAAACAGTTAGGCTGTTTATACCTTAGACAAATTTTAAGAAACTGCTGGAGATGCCTCAAAAGTAACTTTTAAAGGAGTTATTCGCTAACATGAATTTCATTGCAACAATTTCTGATTGTAAAAATCATTCCCCTTGACCGGGATTCGAACCTCTGAAATTGTTGTAATGAAATTCATTTTAGCGGATGACTCTGTTAAAAGTTACTGTTGCGGCAACTCCCGCAGTTTCTTGAAAAAAAAAACATTCATCAGGTGACAAAGTAATGACTGAAATTTTTAGCTTAACCATAATATAAAATCCTATAAAGTTCATTATGGGTAGATCAATTTTGGAACTAGAAATTCATAGTAACAATTACAATTCCAAGTCAATATAAACTAAATATGTACCTTACACAAAAGGAACTTACCCAATATACTTTGATTCTTTACTGAAAAGTTCACACAAGGGATTGCCATCAAGAATGAGTTCATGCAGTTGCAAACCTCGTAAATGACAAAATGATGACAAGTCTGGGATCTGCAAATTATAAAAGTACTGGCTCAAAAACATGAGTGCTTCATAAAGTGATGATAAATGACAAATACATTATCACCTGAAATACATAATTAAGCAACACTACAAACATAAGAGTACACAACTATGATAAACTGACTCTTTTGTGAATCAAAGAGGAATGACTGGGTGGGACCAGGCATGAATGCCAGAGAGTGGGCCAACATGTCCAAAGACCATCTTTCATAAAAAAACAAGATGTTCTGGACCTTACTGAGCAATTCTGATTGGTTAACTAAGAAGATATAAATACTCAAAATGATAGCTACTTTTTCCAGAATGATATAACTATCAAAGTACAAAAATTAGTTTAGAAAAGCTGTGAAACTAAAGAAACATGAATGATATACCATTATTCGTAATCACTTCTTTTAAACCCAAATTATTTATAATGGAGCAACCTCAACAACAGGTCCTGCAGTGATTATAGCCAAAATAAAAAAATACTTACCATGTTGTCATGTAGATCAATAACTCTGAGATTATGGGCAATCTGTATCAAATGGGTGAAGATGCGTACAGAAGTTAAGTTATTTTTTGAAAGGTTGATTTCTCTCAAGGAATAAATATAACGGAGGTTAATCAAAATGTATTCAATTTGATATACAATTCTTCTAAGATGCAATGGGCAATACATCCACTGTTCTAATTCTGCAAAAGATATATTAAATTACAAAATTTAGTCATGGGCTGTAATTATTATGCACATAATGAACTTTTTCATACCTTTATCTCGGTGGAAATTCTGGAGTTGTAGACTTTTTTCAGATGCATTGTACATATTTTTTAAAATGGCTTTTCCAAGGATTCTTTTCATACATACTTTGTTCACCATTGGATAAAAAAGTTGAATTTGAAGAAAGAACTGAAATTATATATCAGAGATCTCATATATAGATGTTAAATGTATCAGAAAAATTAATACAAGTCAATGCTGTCAAGAAGTGAATTCAGCAGAGAGCAGAGAAAGAAGAAAAGCACCATATGTAAAACTGTAGGTAATTTAAGTAATGAGTACATATTTTTAGGTTGCTATGGTATACTAAAATTGATGAGAAAAAGCAGTTGAGAACAGATATCATCGAGTTAAAAGTTATACAAATTGATTTTAATTAATAAATTTTAACCAGCTTCAAAGATGTGACTGTAGCAATCACAAATAGAGATTAAGACAATACCATTAAGAGGACATATTATGAAAATGAAGGACTACTTCAAATACTGCCATATAACATTATCTTTTCTTAAGAGTTGAGAGGTTAAATGGACTTGAGACATCTCTAGGGTGAGCAATGTTTAATGTGTGGAAGGACAATAATTATATAACTGAACACAGGACAAAAATTAAGTTAACACATTTTCTATTTGTATGTTACACATCCCTCTCACTGGACTGCAACCCTGATGTGGTGGAAGGGCTTGTGTGTTCGATGACCCCTAGAGCTGTGCTGGTGGGATTAATAAAAATTGCTCCTGGTAGGGTCACCCATGCCAGAGGGGTAGAAGGTTAGGAGTCAGACGAAAGGTAGTCGATGCAGTGTCTGTTCCTCAGTAAGGTGGCTGCAAAGGGATCTGACCCTAGTGGGGCGGCCATTGAGTGATGGTGTCATGTTAAAAACACTATTAAAGAAGGCAACACAAAACTCCTCAATTATTATTCCTAAGTAAACAAAAAAATTGCCGAGACCGTAAACTTGATTGGCACTAAGTGATAACAAAGAAAAGGGGGGGAAAACACACACACACAAAAGGCCTAGGTGTACATGAAAAATGCCAGGTCACTCAGAGAGGTATCAGATAGAATATATTCTAATTAGGCACAGGTTTAGGAACAGTGTGATAAATTAGCACAGCTTCCTGGGAGTGTATGCAGACTCGGACCACAATTTAGTTGCTATGAAATGTAACGTCTGTTTTAAAAAGATAAGGCATGGGCAGTGGGTAAGGAAATGGAATGATAAAGCATTAAATGGATTAACAAGGAAGGAGTTTCAGCAAACTAGAGAAAATCATGGATAACGGTAAATAGCCGAGTACTATCGATGAAAAATGGGAATGTATATGGAAAGCCGCAAAAGACACTATAGGAACCGTTAACGGGGAAAGGACAAGGAAACCATGGATGAAATGATTACATAAATGGATGAGAGAAGAAAATGAAAGAATGTAAACAATAAAGTTAGGCAAAATGAAGTGCAAAGAGTTGAATAATAAATTGAGATGGGTCAAAAATAAAGCAAAAGAAGCATGGTGGAAAACCCAAAGTGAGGATATGGAAAATTTACAGAGGAAGGGTGAAATTGGTGTGCTATACAGCAAGGTTAAGTTATTATTGGGAAGGTCTGTGTTACAGTTAAACATAAGTTAAATAACAGTTAAAGATAAGTGGGGTAGATAATAGTTGACACAGAAAAGATCCAAGAGAGATGGAAGGAATATATAGAAACACTGTATGGCAAAGAACTTAGATCAACAAGGTTAGACTTTTAGGTAGAAACGACCGGCAGAATTACAGACCATGTAGTTGATGGTACATCCAAATACTAAAATACTTGAAATCACAATAGGATTATTCAGTAGCCTACCATATAAGATAGGTTTTTTCAATGCCACAGGCTGAACACACATTTTCATACCCTTGATTAACAAAACAAAACCTAAAACCCCACACCAAAATAAAATTCTTCAATTCTGCATATATTCTACTGGCCTTCATTCCGTCCAACATCCTTATCCCCCCTACTCCCTTGCCTAATGTCTTCGCCTTTCACAGTCCTCAGTACTTCATTACCAATTAAAATATTCTGTATCCATTCATTTCTGCAATGTGATGATTGAATTAGTAGTAATTGATGGTGTTCAGTGTAACTTAGTGGAATTTATCTGTGCTTAACTGAGAAGAAAATTTTTTTTCTATTCCACATGAGATATGATGCTGCTGCTAAGCAGAACAACTAGGGTGGAAGTGTTTTAAATAAAATCTTGTATGGAATATAACCAAGGCTCTCATTTTTAGCATGGAAACAACAGAAAAAATCAGAATACTTCCATTAATGATGCTGAATGGGCAAACCCAGGGGAGGTTGATGGTAGTAGGCAGAGTATTTAAAATATGAATATTTACCTATGGCAGCAGTGATGGCAATATATAAGGTGAATATCTCCTGAATTTACTACATGAATGTGAAAGGAGAGAATGCAATGATAAAAAATGCATACAGAATGCAGTGGGTATGAGGTATTTAATTATTTTGTGGTAGATACAGCAGAGAGAGGATGAAGAAATAGTGCAAATGGCAACAGAAAGCCAGTCAGCCATAAAAGTCAGTGGAATGGATGCACCTATAATAGCAAAATATAAAGGAAGAATGCTACATCAGTTTGATTTTGTTGAGAGAATGGATCATAATTGAATCATCAGAAGGCTATAAGTGAAGAGTAGGTGGCATGTAGGGTAAGGGTAGACCAAAAATTGATGGGTTTATAGAATTGAGGAGACTCACAAGTAGAGTAATATTATAAGTTAGCAATATTGGAGCATATATGATACAAGCAGAAGCGAAAGAACTATGCGAGTAGAGGGCAGTAAACTGCAGGGCAAATAATAAATGCCAAAGAAAAACTTTGTTTCAAGTTTTTCTTTGGCATTTATTTAAATGAACTTCCACAAAGTTGAGGCTGAAACTATGGATTTAATTGCAGGGCAAATAATTAATAAGAGTGCCTTTCCTTGCAAAACCTAAATTCAGGATTTCATTGACAGGGTACAGGACTTAGGCATTGTGTATTTTCTTTATCAAAGAAATCTCTCCCGACTCGAATGTAAATACTACTCAATATAGATACTAGTGTAAGACCCTTTGCCTGCAACTTCTTTGTATTCACCAAGATAGGAAAATGGGAAACTTACAAATCCCGTGCTGTGATAGACCTTCAGATTACAGCATAATTTTTTGATAGCATTACCGCGGTCGTTTACGAAAAATACGGCGTTTTCTCCATCATGTTGGTACTGAAACGAAATTAAAATATTTATAATCACTGAGTAAAATAAACTTTAAATTATCTCACTAGTTTATAACATATTATCACCAAAAATGCTATTATTTCCTCCGGTGCTATAGCCTCGAATATGTGATGCAAAACATATTCCTTCCCGTAAGCCCAACCATCAAAAACCTGAAAGATCAACCAACAATGTTAATCGCGGTTGTCCATATTTTTATATGAGAATGCATAAACATAAACGCGGACGAAATCCACTAGAAACATCCACCAGCCGGTCGGAGGTATCAAACAACAGTGCAGGTAAAATTGAGAGCTGGTTAATTCTTTGTGACACTACTACATCGATGAAACTCACAGTAACCTTGTGCCAGGCCTTTTGGTATGGAATCCATTGAAGTTGATTCAAAATTTCGTACGCAGCACTTGAAAGAATTCCGGAGTCATTTCGACCATCCAGGGTGACAGCTTCATTAGTTGACACATTCATAGTAGCAATCACTTTCGTCTTTATTGCGATAAGCAGTAATTACACCTGTCTTACCAGCACAAAATGTCACTAATAAGTCTAAAAGTCACATCATCAATTAAGGAAATAGTAAATATATACTCGAAATAAATAAAAAACATGATATGGAGGGTGTCATGGAAGAATATTTTAATACGCTATGATCAATGGAGAGTAAATTATGCTGTACACATATTGATTTGAACACCAGTGTTTATTGAGACATTTCTAGACTAATTGTCTGGTTGCTCGCACTGTGACCAACAGGGACCTCTCGATTAAATCGATATAGGAAATCGATTACGAATAGCGAATTGTAGCGAGTAATCGAATGTTGTTTACTAACTTCAGTTTTCGTACTTAGAGGTACATTTTCAATTTTCGGTAAAATCGTTGAAGCATGCCTCTACCTCCAGCACTGGTTGCTAGATTAGCAAGACGAGGAATTGTGTCGCAATCAACGGAAAAAGGTATTTTCCAATTTCTTTCAGGTAAATTCTATTAGGTGAGAAATATATGTTTTTCCATGGTTAAGTCATTGTTTAACCCAGATGGCAAAGTGAGCCGGGAATATTTATCCACAAGCTCTTACTGTGCATTATAATTTCACAAGATCTAGATAATAAACATTTCCCCCTCCTAAAACCATATCCTTCACCGTCGATTTACCCCAAGACGTTAGTTAATTAGCACGGTTGTAGATTTTGGGATTGCGCCCAGGTACCAAACATCCGCTCTTTTTATTAGGGTACCTTCAGGTATTTCCTTATGATTAAATCTGTTATCCTCAGAAATTAATTTAACTAAATGCACATTTGCTCACTGTCTTTTTTCCGTTGGCCCTCACAGTTATCATAGGACCATAATAGGAAATGTTTTTTATTAATGGATCATGTATATATGCCCACCACTAAATCAATTTTAATCGTAGTAAAACCGTAAATACAGTAATTAACCCGAAGGTCGGTTTGGTAGGCGTTAGTAGAGTTCACCCAATACTAAGACCAATGGCGTGTGAAATTCACACAAGGTAGAGGGGCCAGATCCTTTACCTTTGCCGATTATGGTTGCCCAGAAAGTTCTGGTATCCGAAAAATCTCACAGATGGGGTGAAGCTGAGGGTACCCAAAGAGGTGTGACCGGGAATCGAATCCAGCCCTCCAGTAAGTAGCCCACTTACCCCTGGGCTACCATGTCGTCGTAATTTGGTGGTATATCGCTGTTAACCAGCGAGCCAGCTTCACTTTTTAATTCTTTTAAAAAATAATCGAAATTGTGAGCTTTATGCATGTAATTATATTATATGTTTAACCTAGTACATTTGCTATTCGCTTTTAATCATAAAATCGATTTAATTCCCACTTCATTCTATGTAGCTGTCATAAATACTTGGAACTGCCCGTGGGCTTCACGATATGGAGTTTGCATGTATTGGACAGATTTTAATTGTATATTGACATCAATGAGCATCAATTATGTTCGGATTTAACATGATCAAAAGAATGATATAGCTACTTTTTACAATGTAGCACGGTTTATGTTTAGAGTTTTCCTAATATTACTATCGGTAATCTAATGGGTAAGGTAGGTATTGGATGAGCACAAGCTACCAAATTGCACAATGACGATTCCCTTGTCTTTCTTAACAAAACACAGCCCAACATCCAACTTCACTCTAGACCCGTCTTCAGTTCTTCATACTTCCTTCCTCCCTTCATTCCCTCCAACAACCCTATCCTACTCCTCGTTTACCTAATATTTTCCCCTCTCTCACTCTTCAACATCCCATTTCTCATCAAAATGCTCTGCGTCTATCTGTCTTTCCTGCCTCTTTTTGATTTCTTCCAACAATCCTCTTTCCTCCCCCACCATACCTAACACTTCCTCATTTGTTTACATTAGGTAAACAAATGAGGAAGTGTTAGGTATGGTGGGGGAGGAAAGAGGATTGTTCGAAGAAATCAAAAAGTCCACTTCACCTTTACCATCCTTCTCCACATCCACATTCCAAAAGTGTCCAATCTATAGATATATTACTGTCATCTCATCTGTAATCCATGGTTTCCTTTTCCTACTAACAGTTCCTATAGCTTTGTTCACAGCTTCCGATATCCCTTTTTTTGATAAATTCTTATTTTTCCTCTTTAGTACCCAACTCCCTTTCTTCACTCATGATTTACTCTACAGCCGGCTGATATGCTGATAACTATCACTCCAATATTCCCTGCTATCCTTGAATCTTATCTTGTGCCGCCCAAAAAGTCTATATTTCCTCTTTCCATCCATTGATTTATATTCCCTAATTTTCCTGTCCTTAAAATTGTCCTTACATTCAAATTTCCTATTCTAACTTGTTTGGTCCTTTTCTGCATCTTCTATACTGCTGTTGTTGCCCTTCAACTTATTTGGTATGGATGAGCCTGACAGGATCATATGTCATTGTTCCCGCTAGTAAAGCTCTAGGGGCCATCAGGATGCATAATCCCTTTGACCATGTCAAGGTTGTAGTCCATGGGGTGGGCCTCCTAATGTACATTAGCTTTTTGTGAAAAATACAATTGTAAAAGAAGTAATTTTTAATGAGGTGATTTCTCCATCTTTTTTCATACCCACAACTCTAAAGACTTAAACCCATGCTCATCTCTCCCCTAAAGATGATCAAGGATATTCATAATACGTATACCTTATCACTGCTGTCAGTTAAAGAGTGAAATCTTAATCATTGATGTTCAAATTTTTAAAAAATAATATGTGGATTACAAATAGCTAAAGGGTTCTATGACCTAATTATGTTCTAATATGTTCTATATAATAAATATGTTCTAATCCATGCCATATGATTGTAAAAAGCAATCCATATGAATTTAGCATTGGAAGTATTGGTAATAGAAAAATAATATTTATTTATTCGTCTTGGTCCAAAAACAGCACTTTTTGGCCTTTACATCAGACAACAATGACAACACAACAGTAACAACAATACAAACACCCATGCCCTAGGTGGAAAAAATTTCACCCTGGCAGGAATCGAACCCATGGCCCTTGGATTGGCAGATGAGCACGCCGCCACCAGGGCCGGCGACAACAGAGAATGACAATAGTTAGACATTCTGTAATAGATGACAATAGATAGATGATGTCTAATACAGACAAAGAGTGAGAAATGAAGAAGACTTAGACATTGGAGGGTAAAAATAATTGTATGGTAAGAGAAGATGGATTAATATGTTAGAAGTAGTTGGGCGTTGAAGGTTGTATTAGAAGGGAGAGGTTATAGTTAGTGTAAAAGAGGAAGGGCAGAATTTGGAGTTTTAGATTAGAGGAAAGGAACACACAAAAGAGCACTTACAGATTTACACTTTATACAATTACAATTAAATACACCCTTGATTTTGTTACAAAGCAACATCTTTGAGTACTGATTGGACGCTGCCATTGGATGATGCTACATGCCTAATTAAGTTTCTTTATGAAATTGTATTGTGTTTTCCTGTTCTTTTAAAGTGAAAAAAATGCACCGAGTTAGGTAAAAAACAGTTTCCTATATTTGAGGCAGTATGAATGGAAGGAGAAATTATGTGGACATGAATGACAAGATAGTGAAAGGTCAAAATCAATGAAATAAATGTATTATGCCATGCTTTATAAGTCCCAACTTCTACATATAGAAAGTTCAGAGCCATCAAAACTTAGCTCTAATCAGTTGGCTACATTTAATTTTAACTTCTTTCTTGAATTAGTCATAATATGAGGTAGGAATGCACCAATGGAACAAAAAAGAAATTTAATTTTGTGAAATTACAGGTTTCATAACAATCCAATTGGAACAAAAGTCATTGGAAGTCACTTTTTCCCCAAAACTACTATTCTTATGTTTGACTTTTATTTCAATCTAATGCGAGTTTTTTACTAAAGTGTAGGAGATCATAATATTTCCTCAGAGCCTTATTAGGGAACAGAATGTCCATCTGGAAATTATAGTTGTTCTTATTGTGTCATTAAAAATTATGCAGTTTTATCCCGAAACAATGATAAAATAAAGGTAAAAGTCTTGGAAATATTCTTTGTGCATTGGGTTTGGAATACTCGAAATCCAATTAATTTTCTCATTACAAATATGAAATTCACAATTTAAACTGCCTCAACTCAGTAATTTTGAGCTAACATATTTGCATTATCACCTTTGGTAAAACATCATCTTAAAAATTGTTGAAAAGACCATGGGAACCATGAATCATGTACATATTTCCATGAATTTGTTTTAGTTAATTTCTTTTTCATTCCTACATTTCCTTTGATGTATAGAGAGAGTAAACAAATACTTAATTTTCATTGGTCTCCAGTGCAGTTATTTATTTTGTGGCAAACTTATCAGGCATTGACAATTTCAAAGAAACTGGTAGAAGCCGCAACAGTAACTTTTAATGGAGTCATCTGCTATGAGCATCACAATGAAACAATTTCAAAGACCATGATTAATGAAAATTGGCAATTTTCCACAAAATAATTATTATGTGGAAAATTTACTTATTTTGTGGAAAATTGCCAATTTTAATTAATCGTGATATTCCACCATGTCACCCCTGAAACATCTCTTTTTATTCAAAGACCATGATTCTGGTCAAGCAGATGATTTTTGCACTTTGAAATTGTTGCATTATCAGACATTTTATGTATGTATCTGCAAATGTAATATCTTACTAATAATTTCCATTCATATTGATTTCTATTTTGAAACTTTATCTCCTTTAAAATGTGATATTGACCATGGTGTATTTTGAATGTTTATTCTATTTCCATTTGTTCACAGCTGTCGAGGCTGCTTCTAATAATGCTAGTGAAGCAGAGGAAGAAGAGGAGGAGGTAATAGCAGAGGACTATGATGACAAAAAAGAAACTCCCACTGCTAAAACCGACCCAGAAACAATAGATGGTGTTCCAATAAAATTATTGGTAAGATATTTCATGGTTAAACTAGTCTTTTGCACATTTAACTACCATTAATCAGAATAATCAGATGGAAAAAATAAATCAACCAAAGTACGGAGTAGACAGAACTGCTAAATGCAATTGGGCTTAGCATATTGTGTTTCATTGGCTGCCTTTTCTGGTGCCAAATTAAGTACATGCAGTCTCTTGAGGTGTTTTAATAAGTGAAGTTTATTCAGTCCTTTTCATGTGCGTCTAGTGTCTTGAAAATCTTCTACCATTCGACATTGTTGAAGGCCTTCTCCAAGTTCACAAATGCCAAATGTTTGTTTAAGTATGCCACCTTTTTTGGCCAGTACTCTCCAGCTTAATATTGGCTCTTTTGTTCCCCAGTTTTTCCTAAATCTGAATTGGCTTTCTAGTAGGCATTTTGGTATCTTTCCTTCTAATCTTTCTCTGATTATATCAGTATTTTTGATGAATGATGCATCATGCTCAATTTTCGGTGTTCTTCACATACGAAGTGTGTTCAAAATTAATGGGAATTTTAATTTTTCTGACAATAATATTTATTTATTCTTATACATTGATGTTGTCACCTTTATTATGCACTTGTGCCAGTGCTTCTTCTAATCCCCAAAACACTTCTCAAACTCGATTTTTGAGATAGCCTTTAGTTCTTTCAGCGATGCACCTTTAATGTCATCTATGGCTGTAAAACCACAGCCCTTCAAGGTTCTCTTAATTTTTGGAAATAGGAAAAAGTCACATGGAGACATATCTGGCAAATATGGAGGCTGAGGCATTGTTACAGTATTGTTTTTGGCCAAAAATTCACGAACAAGCAATGAAGTGTGAGCTGGTGCATTATTGTGGTGCAAAAGCCATTTTGGAACGAATTTTGCTGCCATGCGTTTCATACCCAGAAAATTGGAAAAAATGTCATGACATGATCCAATCGATATGCCAACATCATCAGCGACCTCTCTAATTGTGATTCGGTGATCGTTCATAACCATTTCTTTCACTTTTTCCATGTTTTCATCAATTGTTGATGTGCTGGGGTGTCCAAGGCATTCTTCATCTTCAAGGTCTTCACAGCCTTCTTGGAAATGCTTATACCACTCGTAAACTCTTGATTTACTCATAGAAGACTCACCATAGGCCTTTGTCAACATTTCACACACTTTGTTACACTTTATTTCATTTTTTACACAAAATTTGATACAAATTCTTTGATCCATTTCTTTTAACAAACAGAAATCTCCGAGATTGCAAAACATACTACCTTGATCAAAAAGTTCCCGGAATTTATTCAGAAAATTAAAAATACAAGTTTATTCATCTAACTCTATATTGTCCCCTTCAAAGTAATCCCCATCGACTGCAACACACTTATGCCAGCGCTTGATCCAATCCTCGAAACATTTTTTATATTCGGTTTTCGGTATGTCCATCAGTGCTTCCTGCGATTTTTCCATTACTTCCTCTCGGCTGCTAAAACGCATTCCCCGTAATAGTTTTTTAGCTCGATTGAACAGAAAGAAGTCACAGGGAGCCAAATCAGGTGAATTCGGTGGCTGTTGGATGGTATTTGTTGCATTTTTTGTCAAAAAATTACGAATAATGATAGCACTGTGCGACGGTCTCGACGCACTGTGCGACGGTCTCGACGCACTGTGCGACGATTTCTGGTCTCTTTCGGCGAATTGCTTCACGCAAACATCTCATAACGCACAAATAATACTCTTTGTTTACTGTCTGGCCTTCTGGCAAAAATTCATGATGCACTACACCGTTGTAATCCATGAAAACCGTCAGCATTGCCTTCTTTTTTGACTGAAAACGACGTGGTTTTTTTGGTCTCGGCTCATTTGGTGAACGCCATTCACTTGCTTGATGTCTGGATTGCGTGTCGTACTCATAAACCCACGTCTCGTCTCCAGTAATGATCCTATTGATGAATGTGGGATCGGATTCAGCCTCACAAATCATGTCTTTTGCGACGTCAACACGGTCTCTTTTTTGCATGAAATTGAGGTCTTTTGGCACCAACTTTGCTGCTACACGACGGAAACCCAAATCATTAACCACAATGTCTTGGGCGGATCCATAGGCAATGTTCAAGTCCTCCGCTATTTCTCTGATGGTTAATTTGCGGTTATTGACCAACATTTCTTTTACTTTATCAATTTTTTCACCGACTTTCGATGTCGATGGTCTGCCACTGCGTTCATCATCTTCGATTGACTCACGACCACTTCTGAACCGCTCGTGCCACTGGTAAACGACCGGTTTTTTTAGAGAATCGTTGCCGAAACACTTTTCCAACATTTCCAACGTCCGCGCGCCACTAAATCCGTTTTTTACGCAAAATTTAATACAAGTTCGTTGTTGCAAATTTAAATCCATTTCTGCAATTGTAAAAAATCGCCAGCACACACAGAGATAGATGTACTCTTGGCTACGTAACTTTTGCAAATGTGAAGTTATGACACTAAGATTTAAAGGGAATATCAACAACAGATGTACCAATTTAACAAAAAAAAACAGAACTCAAATCGGAACGATGGGAGCGCCACACGGTGGTTATTCCGGGAACTTTTTGTTCAAGGTAGTATCTAACCTTAGTGGCTGTCACAGACAAAGTCCACAATGAAAACAGCTGAAAGTTTTATCATACTTCAGGGCATATATACCAACATAATAAAAAAAAGTTTGACAATCGGACTCTCCAAGCCCGCGAAATGAAAAAATTCCTGTTAATTTTTTAACACACCTTGTTTTGTGTTCTTCATTTCTTTGGTATTGCAATCATGACACTTCTCAAATTCCTCTGTTGGTTTTTATTGTTGAAGCTATCATTGACTATTCCAAAGTGGTCACTGAGTGCTTGGTTATTTTTCCAATTATTTTGTCAACTCCTGGTGCCTTGCTGCCTTTTCTTCATATTATTTTTTCTGTGTAGAAATTGGAGATCACAACTGGCACTATCTATATGAAAGGAGAAAGGAAATGTGGGATTCGAATACTGCCTGTAAAAGTTTTCCAATTACTAAAGTTTTACATTGGCTAGAATTGTCCTGTTAATAGTACTTTTCAGATTGTGGTATTTTAACCAAGAAAGTCATTTAAGATATTTGATTCTCATCGGAGTTTGAGAAAAAGCCAGAAAATTAAATGTATAGTCTGTTTATTTTTTAAAATTAATCTCTATTTAAACCCTTTTTTAAATGTGTATACTATGAATGTCCAAAAGCAAGTGGAATACTAGTCTCAAACTTAACTGTATTGTGTTAACTTACTGGAAAAAGAAATTGTATCCTATCCTGTAAATAAAAATTTCAGGATTGACCTTTGATACAAGCATTAAATTTTTAATGACAATTTGATTTCCTGCCTTATGAGAAAGTTCTTTAAATATTGCATTATAAATACATACATGAAGCTGTTAAATCATAATTTATATGTGATTCATTTTTATAGAATTGACAAAATGTCTTTGCTGTTTGAATGGTTTAGATGCATGCTTTGTGACAATAAGATAGTGTGCTTATGCATTATTCACTGATTAACTTAACCATGGTTTATTTTTTAAATATGTATTCCTTTTCTGTAGGGTCACCAGGGATGTCCAAATAAATATAATGTTCATCATGATTGCACGGATTTCTGTAAAACGTATTGGGGCAAAGGCCATGTGATTCCAGATCCTGCTTACTTAAAAAAAAAGATGAACATGCTAAATAAATATCCTCTTCCTGAAAACTGGGCAGAAAATTATGATGCTGGAACGTAAGTTGGATATTTGTTTCAAGTACACTGAGGTAATTTATATGCACCTTTTTGGGAATTGGACATGAGTATTTTATATAGGAAGTGGAAAGCCATCAATCTTCCTTAATCATTTAAAAATTGGATATTATCCTTGACAGTACAAAATGGTAACAGAGTGCAAGCACCCTTTCAGTGAGAGTTATTAGTGTTACTTGGTAGTGTACCATTTTAGGCAAGTTTTGGCATTAGGTGGTGGAAGTGACTCCATAATCTCCAAAATAAAGAAAATAATCTATCTAACACAGTCTGAAGATCACTACATTTCTAAGCCTTTCCTTATTAGTGCAATCTGATACCCTACATAGCAAGAATCTTGTCTTCAATTCTGCTTGCTTTCTACCTGCCTCCATACCATCCAATATGCTTATTGTTTTCCAACTCTATCTCTTGTGCTTAATTTTCTCTTTTCTATCAGTCTTCATCATCCTATAATCAAGCAAAACACTGCATATCTGCTTATCTTGCCTACTTTGGATTTCTCTCAGCAACCCTCTTTCCTCCGTTACCATGCCTCGTGCTCAATTTGCCATTGTTTTTTTTCTATCGGGATCCTCACGCACAGATCAAAAGGCTCCAATCTACATACATCTATCATCTTGCTTCAATGACCAAGCCTATATGCCATACAAAACCTAACTAATCTTTTCTTAAAATCCTTACTCAATGTCCCTGTCATCTGAATACTGTCATCCGCTCCCTCCTCCTCCTTCTTATATCATTACTATTTTGACTGTCTTGGTATAAAACACGTCCAAAATATAAGCCCTGTTAGGTAGGGCTTAGGAGTACAGTAATATGTGTTGCCAGGGTCCTTTAAAAAACATACTATAACCTGGTAGACTGCTGCTATTATTTTACTTACCATTAAAAAACCGTAAACAGTAATCAACCCAAAAATTGGTCCGATAGGTGTTGATAGAGTTCATTCAATACTAAGCCCAACAGCATGTGAATTTAAGACATCAGGGTAGGGAGGCCAGATCCTTTCCCTGTGATTCCTATGGTTTCCCAGGAAGTTCTAGTAACTGAAAAATCACACAGCTCAGGTGGAGCTGAGGGTACCCAGAGTGTCTTGCCCAGGAATTGAGCGTGGGCCCTCTGGTCAGTAGTCAAATTCTCAGCCCCTGGGCTACCACGTCCCCCTATTTATATACATTTTACTTGAAAACCAAGGCACTGATTTCAATCTCCAAAATTCATTGACTGAGTAAAAAGTTTTGGTCGACAACCAATAATACTTTGACTTTGTATGATGAAATATTATTGCTGTGTGCAAAAACTGGTACTTCATTATATAATGTGATGCCCATGCGTTTCTCAAGGCCTTGGTATTGGCTAAGTGAGAGTATGATGTATTTTGCCATAATTATGTATATTTGGTCTTGTAAAAAGATATTTTTCATTTTCTTTTACATTAATATAAAATAACATAATACATATACACATAATGTACATTTATAGGTGGTGAACTGTTGATAATGTAGAGTGGAACCTCGTCATCTGAGTATAATCTATTCCATGACCTTTGTGTGAAACAAAACACTTGTTTAGTTAATAATTTTTTCCATATAAAGTAATCATCTACATCTACATAAATACCCTGCGAGCCACCAAAAAGGTGTGTGGCAGGGGGTGTAGCACCATGAGGGAAGGGTAAGGGTTGAGGGGGTTGGGGGTTAGGTGAGGAAAGGTGGGGGGAACCTGTAAGAAAAAAAAAAATATATATATATATATAAAATGACATTTTAAACCTGTCAGTCTTGCAGTCTATGTCTCTAGTCTTATATTCGTGATCCCTTCGACCGTAATACATTGGGGTTCGTATTATATCCTTGATGTCATCGGAAAAGGGCCCATCTTTAAATGTTTTTAATAAGTTTAATCTATATTGGAAACGCCGCTGTGTAAGAGAATCCCAACCTAAATTGTCTAGCAAAGTGGATACGCTGCTGAGTAATGTAAAACACGATAATGCGTTCCATGCCAATAAAATAAATTTTGTACAAGGTTCATTCAAGAAAATTATATGGCATTATTTAGGATCGTGTGGTAGGTTCACCTTCTCTTAATTAATGTAACTTTTTATGTCAGTCTTGTACTTGGGTAATATTTTTCGTTTGAAGTGATGTGAATTTTTGCGTCGCTGGAATGAAAGGATTAAACATGATCTTTTGATTGTGCACTTTCAATAGAAAAATGAGGGTTTCATGTACACATTAATTTGTTTTTTATATTTATTTAGAGTTTTTATCGGAATTAGGTGAAAATTTTCATCTATTCATTAAAGTAATTGAAATTTATTGTTTTAATAGTTATTTTTTTATATTTTTTGGGTCTTCTTATTTTACAATTTTTTTAGTGGGCGGCATTATTATTGGGATACCAGGACAGGTAATGTGTCATGGCTTCCACCTGACCACCCACGAGCAGTGATATCCAAGTCAGCTGCCAGAATACGAATGGACCTATTTGGTGACAAGAAAAGTGTAGAGGATGAGGAGGAAAGAGAGGAAGCCAAAGAAGAGGTTGGATTGTTAATATTTTATTTTCTGTATATTTTCAGCCTGACTTTTTACAAGACCTACTTTAGATTTATCTACTTTTTGGTTGAAAATAATTTTTTGTATGCCTCTTCTCAAATAGCCTAATGATTTTCTGCATTGTATTAAAACAGACTTATGTAATTGAAACATGACTTATTTCACATTATCACCTTTTCCATGAAGTACTGTATTTCCTGGCCCAAAGACAGTGGTGCATAAAATGCGCCGTGATTTTTCAGGTTAGAATTTACGAAAAATACTTGGATCAAACAGAAACGATCAAAGTATTTTGATGTTAATCTTTAATTTGAAGAAAATTGAATTGTTTCATTAAAAAATTAGTAGCTACATAGATTTCAGTGATTATTCATTGTAGGATCTCAGAAAGTTGTCATCACTGTTCTAAGTCATTTCTGTGGTTATTTTCACTGGGGTTGCAATTCACCTCATTCAAAAATGTCACCTTCACTTTTATGTAGTGCATTATTAATTCCACAATTTAAAAAAAAAACATTATGATGGTCTCACTTTTAACTTTCCATCACAAACATCAGAAATCAACAGCCATGTCATTCTTCCCGTTGGTGTGACATCATGAATTGGTGACATAACTTTTTTTGTGTGCATGAGGCAGTTTTTTGCTATTGTAAAAGATCTGGGACGTATGCACCTAATAGATGTATGTATTGCTTATTTTCTCGCTTCAATTAAAATCAATTTTGTTGAAACAGTAATCCCATGGTTCCTGGGAGATATTATCTAGTTATTAACATTTTTTTTCAAGCTTAGTCATGAAGGAGCACATGGACATAAATTTGTTTACTTACACCTGCATTTACTAAATCCATCTCCTGCTTCTCCTCTGCACATCCCTTTATTCTCCTATCAATTTCTCAGTAAGAGGTGGGCCAAAATGTCTTTCAGCTGCCTTGTTTTGGTGTTCTGAAGTATAATGTACAACTTCGAGGTGAACGTAATACTATGTGACAATCTTCTCTCATAAGATACTATGAGGTTATTATCATTTTAAATTTTCATTGGACACCTAATTGCAGTTATTATTTTTATATTATTGAAATCTGTATTAAAAGTAACCTTTTTCAATCCCTTTACAGCACTCTCATACTAGTTGAGGTTCAATGTCTGTAGACTCCTAGTTTATTGGGACAGATATAATGTATTAGCAGAGGGGCAACATCCCCGACAACCCCTCACCTAACGCGTGTTAAGTTTTGTGTCTTCATCACATGTGAGATGAAACTAAATGTGTTGTATTGTGTTAATTTACAATTTATTAGGCAATTTTTTTTAGGAAGTTCTTTCAATAAAATATTAAAGCTCTTGCTTACTACTGACTAAATGCAGTGATATTATCAAAATTTGTAATTAAGGCAACAATATTTTATCCTGATGCAGGAAAAATATTTAATAGTTACTATATAATATTTTTCAAACAAATTGGCTTGCACTTATAAGTTCAAGTTATGCCTGTATACCCCGGTCCTATATGTTGCAGGATGATTTCAGAGCAATTTTTGGAATAGGAAAAAGTGTATCTAATGATCCAGGAAATATGGTAATCTAATTCATATTTTGTGCAATCATGTGGAAAATGAATTAAACATGCCCACATTTTTACTGTTTTTCTTTTTATCTTTTGTCAGTTGTTTTGGCACCGCTTTCATTCTAACCTTTTGCATTGGTGATATTTGGCATTTCTACTGTTTTTAACCCACTTGCTGTGTATCTTACAATTAATTGTCTGATGAGTTTGAAGTAATGAGAAATAACATTTCAAGCCAGTCCACATTCGCTTCTCTCATTTTATTGAGGAAGACTTTGTCATGTATTTTTCATGTTCCATAAATCCTCCATTCTTTTGATGGTAAATGCATAGTAATTTTAATAATTGATTTATGTGTTTAAGAGAAACACTAGAGGTAAAGATTCATAATTGTTCCACATAGCTACAGGCTATGAGTAGTTGTATATTCTCCATCAATATTTAGAAAGTGTCCCTTACCAATTATGTTCAAATTGGGATAGGTTTTCATAGTGCTCCCTTAAATCCCTCTTGAAAAATTTCTTGTACCATGACTCCTTACAGGCCCTGAACGTTTGTTCCAATTTTTAAAATGCTATCCCTAACAGTGAGGAACTAGCAAGTTCACTCCAGCTCTCAGCATTGCTGCTAATATTTTCCCATATTAGTGGACAAGGATTTCTGCTGAAATGGAATTTTTCAGGGTAGACCTACTGAAAGAACATCATCAATATAGCAACTTCCCTGGTCTTTTTGACAGAAGTAACAAATATGAATTTTAGCTTCAAGTCAAACTTGTACCTTTTCACCAAAAACCACCAAACCATACCTTTCATTTCATTGCAATGCATAGTATGGTATTGGGTGAAAGTATAGCTGCTGTCAAAGACTAAACTTTTTCAAAATCTTGGCCACCAGCAATGAAATATAAACAGCAGCCAAACTTGGAATTTAAGACCACCCAATGTTTTTAACAATAAGTGAGCACATTTTGTAAAATTGGACAAAACTACATCATTATGTAGGGTATCAAGGCATGGATCACAAATTTAAATGTAGATATTGTAGTCTAATACTAGCACATTCTGTATTGTTAGCTGGACATGGAGTCTGGTCTTGAGGGGCAAGCTTCATGGAAAAACAATGATTTTTTTCTTCAACTATTTAGTCAAGGGTATGTCATGAGATGTGTGACTGTATATTTTCATTTGCAATCACAGTTCATGTGGACACGAAGAAGCATACGTGTATCAAAGGGCAACTGAATAGAGAAATAATAGCCTATAAATAGTTAACTGCTACCATTATGTCATGGCCAAGAATATTTTTCCAGTCCATTGACTATTTTTTCCATGGTTATGGTAGTTTAGTTCGTGAATGATGAGGAGAGAAACTATTTTTGTAAAATGCCACCTATTATTTTAATGTGAAATTCTTGATGTGTTGTTGGTCTTAGTGAAGTTTAGGCTGTTGTTCTTATATTATTATAAGGCTTTGATGGATTCAATTCAGTGAAACTGAAGAAATTTCTGCATGCCACTGTTTCAGAGTGATGAAGCTGAAAGCCGCCCTAGACCTGCTCCTAGAAGTGGAAGATCGAGAGACAATCGTGAGAGAGAGCAAAGGGAGTCTCGCAGAGGAAGTGGGCGATCAAAAGTTAAAGACAATGACTTAGATCCTATGGATCCAGCTGCTTATTCTGATACGCCAAGGTGTGTATGCATACTAGGGAACATGTTATATATATATATATATATATATATATATATATATATATATAAAACTTAGACAGCAACACACAGCACGAGAACACATAAAAGGAACACTCACACGTAATATCTTGATAATTTCGACGGACTTGAACTCCGTCTTCTTCGGAAGATAAGATATGACTGGTAAGTCATATCTTATCTTCCGAAGAAGACGGACTGAGGTGTATGGGTATGTGGTGCAGAGAGAGAAGGGGACGAGGGAGGGGTGAAGGAGGGGTATGTGGAGGGGGAGAAAGCGGAGGGGAGAACAGGTGGTGGGGGAGGGGTGAAGGAGGGGGTTATGGAGGGGGAAAGGGAGGCCAGAGGGGAGTGGAGATGGAATAGGGAGGATGCAAAAATCGTACCAAGCGACACAGAAAACTAATCATTCATCCTCAGATACCACAACACCCATGACCCAGGCGTCAACTCACAAAGTCATCATAAGGGTTCGACAAGTCAAAACCCAGGTCAAGGATGACAAAATCCTTCACCCCTCCCCCACTACCTGTTTTTTCCCCCTTCCCTCGTCCCCTTCTCTCTCTGCACCACATACCCATGTACCTCAGTCCTAACTTATCTTCGAAGAAGACGGAGTTTGAGTCCATCGATATTGTCAAGATATTACGTGTGAGTGTTCCTTTTATGTGTTCTCATGCTGTGTGTTGCTGTCTAAGTTTTCTATTCAACACTTCCGTGTTACTTCGAAGAAATCATCTATATAAAAATATATATATATATATATATATAATGTGGAAGATTTCATTAGTGTTTAAATGATTTACGCTTGAAAATGGTGGAAAAGTAATAATATGGTACATGTGAAAGTATCTCTTGAGATCTTATCATTGGCAAATTCGGGGATAGAGATGTTGTGATGGCTGTCATATTGGCTTCCCACCCAAAGGGCCCAGGTTTGAACTCTGGTGGTGTCGAGTATTTTTCAAAGGTATCTCGATTCCTACTTGAGGTGCTTTGTGGGGTGCACTTTGAGTGAGTACACCATCCATCGGATGGGATGTTAAGCTTTGGATGCCCTGGTGCCTTTTGTTAAGAGTAGGCTAATGCCGATGCTGGGTTTCTCTCCACCCTTCATCCTTTCCTGTCCAACCCCAATGGTGCAAATGACCTTAGCTGTCGGTTGCCTCCCCTAAATACTACTACTACTTGGCAAATTCTCTCCTCATAGCGGTGTGGCATTTTTTCCCACCTTTGAAATGTGTTTTCAAAGACTTGTTGACTAGAATAATTAAAATTTATGAGACAACTTTCTGGAGGTAATTTATGAGATTATTGTGTAATTTATATTTCACTAAAGTTCAGGGGGCACTCCTAGTGTACTGACATGTATTCAGTATTCCAATATAAAAATAGCCATATTTCATAATACATACCTATGTATTGTGTCTTGTGAGATAAATTCTGGCTGTAGAGTGTAAATTGACTGTTATGATGTGGAATTAAATAATGAATGACCTTCCTTCAATGAATACTAAAATGTAAGTTCAGTTTTGGATAATTAGATAAAGTTATATGTTGTATAATTTATAACTTCCATGAAAACTTGATATCTTTTCTTAACATTTTTATTTAGTGAAAAGAAAACTTATACTATTCCAAAAACACAGCTTCACATAAAGCTTCCTCTCTCATTTGCAATAAGCGTCAGTGCCAGTGATCCTTATGCTTTTGTACTTAGTGTGTACAAAAGTGAGGGTAAAGGGGCCCTATTTTACAATAAGAAGGTAACCACAGTAAAGTTGCATGAGGTATCTATTGAATTTAAAAATGTAATTGTTGAGTAATGAGTGTGAGAAGCTATCATCTTATCAAAATTATACTTATGGGTAATAGGAATGTGTAGTGCTACAATGAGGAATAATTGTCTAGTATTTCCATTGTTTTAATTTCTATTTTGTAAATGTTTTTATGAGAGATTGCTGACTTTCACTACTATTCTGTATTGACCATGTAATGAGAAATAAATATAAGTCATATAGTGGTAATCATAGCTTAATACACATGCATATGTACTACATGAAATACCTTGGGTGATTTTCGAGAAACTGCGGGAAATCCTGCAACAGTAACTTTTTACAGAGTCATCCGCTAATATGCATTTCATTGCAACAATTTCCGAGTGTAAAAATCATTCACCATGACCGGGATTCAAACCCGGATCCCTCGATGTTGCAATGCAATGCATGTTAGTGGATGACTCCGTTAAAAGTTACTGTTGCGGCATCTCTCGCAGTTTCTTGAAATTTGTCTAAGGTATAAACGGCCTAAGTGTTTCAAATTGGCTTTAACTTCGTGAACTGTGGTGTGTCGTGCACAACTACGAATGCCTGTGACATTGTATGTACGGTATTTTGTCATAATATCTTATTCCTTTAAAAGCCCAAAAATTTCAGAGTTTAAGAGGATGCCTCGATAGCTTAACTGGCTAAACCACTCGATCGGACATCGAGGGATCCATGTTCGAATCCCAGTCAAAGCAAATGATTTTTACACTCTGAAATTCTTACCTTGGGTAAAATAAAATAAAATGATCCATCTTTGTAATGAAAACTCTGTTTTAGCCATAGTAGCATTAGATGCTGAGCATTATCTGCAGAGATAAATCAACTAAAACATCGACTATACAATATTTTAAAAAAACGTGAAAAAAGAAGACAGTAAGGTTGGGCGAACAAGAGAAGTTCATGTGATTTGTAAAACATAATGGTCACATAGAGGCACATTACTTTCATTGATTAATTTTCTAAGGATTCATATTCACGTGCTGTAAATGAAAGGTTGCTGTATTTTTTAATTCTTGGGATTTCTATTTCAGGGGGACGTGGTCTACTGGCCTGGGTAAAAAGAATGAGGCAAAGACAGGTGCAGATACAACTGCTTCTGGACCTCTCTACCAAATGCGGCCATATCCTAGTCCAGGAGCTGTATTGCGAGCAAATGCAGAGGGCTCTAAAAAATAGAGCTTTGCAGAATGCATTTCATTGTTGCCATTATTTATATTTGGAGGAGCAATTTTAGCTTAGTTTAAAAAACTGTGAACTCCTTGTGATAGGTATATAAAGTGAGCTTCAAGAGTTCTGTGTAAAAATGTGACTGTACCAGAATTGACAAATTTTTTACCATTCTCTGTGAAAGAATTACACTTTGAAGGTGTCTTTCCTACCCAGGAAAATTTAGGCTTGCATGTCATAAGTGAGCATGTGGAAAGGTGATTATGAAAAATTATTAAAAAGGATTTTCTTTTAAATATTTTTATTTCAATTCAGCAATCAAATATTTGACATGGCTAGCATTACAACCCCGCTCTAAATCCATTTGGAAATTTTGTTTGTATTTAATCATTTTATGCATTTTCAACTATTTCTTATCTCAAGCAAGTAGCTTCCAAGAAAATATAAATAAGAGAGTTCTCTTAGTTTTGCAAAATGAGGGGAATGTGAGGGACTGCATTTTTATGTGCAACTGCAAATGTTGAGTATATTTTTCAGAATCTTTTGGAGGAGCTGTAATAAGTTGCATTGAAATATGGAAGTGAAAGGAATTGAAGGGTTGTGGTTTTAATATTAAATTAGGGAAATAAAACAGTTTCTGGCGTAACTTGGTGGAAAATCTTCATACTGACTTTTAATAATCAAACCACTTTACTTTTCCACATAAACTTTTTAATTTTTACAACCTAGGTTTTGTTATAGCATAGATGATGGATGTTATGCTATAACGAAACCTGGGTTGTAAAAATTAAAAAGTTTATGTGGAAAAGTAAAGTGGTTTGATTATTAAAAGTCAGTATTAAATTAGGGTATTTTTGGCATGCTGTGTAAGAGTAATGTAAGTAAGAGTAAGTAAGAGCTGATGTAAGAGTTCTTTGGGGAGGCCAACAAAACATTCATTTCAGGAACTTGTCCTGGCATTGACATTTTTTTACAGTGGTCCATATAAAGATGTATTCAATTCCTTATTACCTGTGTTCATTTCAATGAAAAACATTTGTGAAGTTTAATGGCAAGATTATAAATTGCTGTGATGAGAGAATTGTTTCTAACTTCCTTATGGACTTGAAAAAAATATTCTGTTGGTGAAAATGTTACCATTATTAAGATGTGCTAGGATATTGTTGCAGGTTTGACATTTGGCAGTATAACTTGATGAAACCTATCTGATATCTTACAATGGTTTATGAGTTCTCTTTTGGTGAATGAATTAGTGAGGAGGAAACTTCCATTTGTAGTGTGTGTGTAAATGGTCCAACAAATGCCCTAAAAAAGGTTTATCATGGGTTATTGCAGGGATTATTTTGTAGCAACTCTCCAAATTATCCTGCTCTCTGCCAATCAGTTCATTCCATTAAAGCTCATTATACTGACATTTCACATTTATTGCTTCTTATAGTTAATCCTTGGCCTTCCTCTATTATTCTTCCCCTCTATATTTTATTCAATTATGGTCTTCAGTAAGCTATATATCATGCCCCAGGATGTGCTTAATTAATTTCTATCTTCTTATAAGTGCCCTCCATGGGCTTCTCTCTTCACCCACTCTTTGAATTGATCCTTCATTTGTGTATTTTATTTTCATTATTCTTCTGTAGCTGCACGTTTCCACTGCCTACAACCTTCTTTTCTCTGCTACTATTATTATTCAAACCCTGCATTCACAGAAAAGTGTTCTTCATGTAGTTTTAATGAATCTCTTTGTGTCTCTGCTATACTGTTTGCCATCAGTAGTTGTTTGTCTAATAGAAGGATTTCTTTTTTTTCTAATCTGCTTACTATATCCTCCTTGCTTCCTTCAATGTTAGTATATCTGGTGCCTATATAGTAAAATTCCCCGGTTGCTCCACTATGTCTTTCCACAGTTTTTATTTAAAGATTAGCTGCCCTACTAGACTGCAGACCATACCTTAGTTTTAATTTTGTCTATCTTCGGGTCATTACTCATTCCCTCCTCAACTATAACCAGTTTTTATCTACGGCTTTCTTTCATCTCTGCAAGAATAGCTATGTTGTTCACAAATTGCAGGGTGTATTCATATCATTTCTCCTTGGATTCATATGGCACTCATTTTTTCCATTAACTCATTAGTTGCATTCTCAATCTAGACATTACATATCAAAGGTGATGATGAGCAGCACTCCCTTACCGTTTCCTTCATTTTAGCTTATTTTTATCGCATCTTGCACCTTATTTTATCATTACTGCTTGATTTCCATGTAGAACATGTTTTGATCTCATATCATAGTTCATCCCAGTTTCTCCAAAGGTATGTAGCCCCACATTCCGGTCCATATTGTCAAAAAAGTTCTCCAAATCAACAAATGTAATGTATACAGGTCTGTTGATCTTTTTACATTCACTTCTCTGTGATGAGGTTGAAAGCTAGAATAGTTTCCTTACTCCTGAATCCAAATTGGTCTTTATTTAAATACTCTTCCATTATTGACATTTGAAAATTAAACAACTTGGCTTTTCTACTTAAAATTTTTTATTCTCACGACCTAGGTTTCGTTATGGTATAATATCATCAGGTTGATGATGATGTTATACCATAATAAAACCTACATCATGAGAATAAAATATTTTAAGTGGAAAAGCCAAGTTGTTTAATTTTCAAATATCAATATGAAGATTTTCCACCAGGTTACACCAGAAACTGTTTTATTTACTCTTCCTTATTTGGTAGATACTCCTACTTTAGCTTGCTTAGCAATGCATGTTGTCAAGCTGATTGTTCCGAAGTTTAATAAAATTACTAAAGTTATAAATCAGATACTAGGTTACAATAATTTGTTAAGATAATTTTTAAATAAACAGAAAGAATCTAACAAGATTAAACTAGGAAGATTGGGATCAGTTTCTGTCCTGCTTTTCAAAATTGATTCAGAATTTCACCATAACACTGACCAAATAGAAATGGTTTATATTTTCCGCAATAATATTCCTGAATGTTAGTTTTGATAGATAACAAGATTATTATTAACAAAGCCTTGATATTAAATATTATATTTTCCATAATATAACTGTTTAACTTGACTGTTTAACTGAGTTAGTTCTTAGGAAAATAATGTTTTAGGTCATTTTGTAGTTATTTGTTGCTAAATAATGGTACTGATAAGTCAGGTGCTTGAAGTAATATTTTACTTTATGCTGAAATAAAGATACCATGATATAGTCAGAATATTAAGGTACATGTGCTAAGTGTTCAAATTCTTGTCATTAATAAATTTTTCAATTTATCTAGCAGAAATCACTTGATTTTCAACTTAAAAAACAGATACAGTTAATAGTTTTCAGTTCACAAGGCAAAGCATTGAATAGTCAAAAGTCTCATTGTATCAGAACCAATTAATAGAGGTATGAGGGGCATTCAAATGAAAACCAAATAAATGAACACGCTAGACCAGTCCTCGTACCATCAAGGTCATAACCCAATAACTGCATGTGCTTGTGGGTTGTCACTATGCAGTTCTTCTACCACAGCGATCGCAGTATTGATATGTAAAAACAGTGTTGCCACCTTTTGCATGGATTTGTGTGTTATGTTGGGTGCTTGATTGTAATTTAACTACCCCTTATACAAGGGAACAAAAATGTTATTGTGGAGTGAAGTGACTGTAATCGTTATCATTTTTTTCAAAATCTGTACTATTTTAATCGATGTATTACAAGACATTCAGACTGTAATTTAAGGGGAAGGTAAAGGCACAATGTTTTAAAGATAGAAAAAGAAGGTGCAAGAAAATATTAGTTTACAATCAATCTGACAGCACTTTTTTATCATTTAAATTTGGCAGATACTTTATTTTAGGAGACCCAGGACAGAGTACCATAATTTTAATGTAAATAAAAGTCACTAGTATTGAACAAGCAGAACATGCATAAGATCTAATTGATCTTATCAAAGAGTGTATATCACTCAACTTGGAAACCAAGGAATTGACATGAGGCATCAAGAATTACTCATGGAAATCTCACTGTGGATGACTGAGGGTTTGGTTTTTCATCAGTATTAACTAGAAAATTATAATATGATTTTTCTGGTTTTGAAAACAGATGATGTACCATGTCTTAGCATTAGGGTTTAAAATGTTGTTAGAACCCCAAATCTTAAGTAAGAAGATTTACTATTAATTTGATTATCTATTTGAGTGGTCATTGCTATATATTAAAAATAAAATAAACCCCAGAATAGAGCCTGTTGTACATCCTTTTTGGTAGGGTTAATAGTTTTCACTGATATTAACGGTGGCTTTCTGAATTCTGTTGTATAAATTTGACTAAATCCAGCTGTTTCACTACAATGGAATTTGAACTAATACAATTTATTAAAAAAATAATGAATAGTTTACATCCTTAAAGCTTTGCTGCAATCAAATAAGATAATTTTAATGGCTATTTATGAACCATGTTGTGATTAGAAAGCCCAATGAATATCAAAACAATTATTCCAAAGAGGAGCTTTCCACAATTTTTCCATTAATTGCCAGTAAGTGTAATGGAATCATTTCAAGTCAAAATAAAGGAGGTTTATTAACCATACATTTAAATATATGAGTACGAGAGGATCCATCAGTCAAATACATTATTCAACTGTAATTGATAAATTGTTAACAGTTGGAAACTAGAGAACCCTTAAAGATAATTTGAAAAAACGAGCTCAGAAGAGAGGTTAAACTTATGTGTAAAGCTAGGGAAATCCTTAATTTTTTAGGCCTCCTTGAAAATAAGGTGGGAAAGGTCTTTGATGTGAATAGCACAAAGGAAAAAATAAGGTTCTTTGGTTTCTGGGCTGTCAGCCTAGAAATATGTTAAAATACAATAGGAGAAAAATATACTATGCTAAATTCACATAAAAAATGCTGAAAGTAGATGAATTCCATAACAATTTCAAGGCGTAAAACATTTTGTAGCCTTTCATAATATTTTTCTCCAAGTCATAGGTATTTTAATGGGTTGATGGTTATTTTGAAAGCTGGTGGTGACAAGTTACGAGTTGGAAAGCAATAAAAGGCTGCAATGCTTGAGTGTCTGTATTGAAGAAACACTATATATAAATATGAGCGAAAATAAATGTTTACTTAACTTTATCCACATATTTTATTTCAAAAGTCATTTCAAATTTTTATTTCACAACTGAAGAAGCAACTATATCAAAGGTGGGAGAATAACTCTTGATAGAATTTAAGGTCATTGTGAATACTTGGATTGGTGACCATGATTAAGCGAGCGTAATAAAAATGGGCATATTTTTGTATGTACTAGAATAACTTATCCTTGTGACTGATTTATTAATGTTTCTTATCGAGAGAAAAGGTGTTCTTTTACTATTTTAATATCGAGTATAATTAATTGAAAGTGATAAAATGTTATATCTTATTCCTACGCCAATAACTGTCAAGAAAAGCCTATTGCATGATGTTTATTCCATTCTATGATCATTTACCAGGCAAAATTCAGGAGAGCATGCATGATATCTGTTCATTTGAGAGTTAACCGGCAATACCATAGAAACATTTCCTATTCACAAAATTTTGTCTCTCTGATTATGAACTGTGAATGATGAACACTCTGTATTGATATTACGAGGTATATTCTAATGAAAATGAACCTTTCATCACAGCCGTAACAGTTTCAGTTACATTGACCGCCACAAAATAACGGTACTCTTTTGTTATTGACTTTATTTGTTAACGCTCTATAGTAGATGGCGCAATTATACCAATTCGTTGGCGGTTTGCAGAAACTAGTGTGAAGTCGTAAGAAAACCGAAATTAATATCCTAATCCAGGAGGGAAGAAAGTTTTCTGTCATGTTCAAAGTTCCTGTCGTTATAAGATAATTTCTGTTATGTCAGAATGAAATTCAGGGGGAAAATGATAGAACTTCTGTGTATTCGACAGTTTGCAAGTAAAGCTTATTATTTTATTGCTACTTTATTTTTGCGAACCAGTCTACCACTTATGTTATTCCTTCTTCCAGATGTAGTGACAACCTTGGCCAGAATATCGAAGACATGTACTGTTAGAATCACTCCTGATAAACTTTATTTCATTGTACTCGATGAAAAAACGGTACGAGGGATGCCAACGCTGTGGTGTGTTTTGAAACAAGCTCATTTTTTCAATGAATATAATATGGTAGGAGTGTCAGCTGAGCACAATGAAATCTATCTATCATTCAATCCAGGTAAACTTTCACGGGCTATAAGGAATGTGATAACGGCCAAAGTTAATGTAACTCAATACAGAATCTTATTTCAGACATGCTCGCAAAACCTCTGAGTTCCCTAAAATTCACTCACACTGCCAAGTCAGTGAAAGTAAAGTTGACCAATAAACAATCTCCTTGTCTGACGTTTGAAATTGAATTGGTGAGCCTTTTATTTTTTTATTATTGATGTGTTCGTAAGTGTATTGTGTATTCCACTAATGTCGTTAACACTTTATATTTTCACATTTAGCCATCATCTTTAGCCCTCACAAGACAATGCGTTCATGATATTCCTGTCGCTGTTATTCCGAGGAGAGAATGGGGGAATTATCAAGAACCAGCGTATCCTGCTTTTGATGTGTGTTTCTCCCCTTTTACATGAACATGTTTGAAAGATTATCAGGATCAAGGGCTAATGCTATTATGTGGAAAAATCTGATTGTTCTTAAATTATATTTTAGATAGGTGTACGTGTTCCGAATATTAAACTTGTGAGGAACGTTGTGGATCGAATGAAGTCAATGAGTGCCAGTGTAGACATTACAGCTGGTAATGGCTCCTTCACCTTGACCATAGAAACCGAAGCGGCGTCTGTTTCTACGCATATCAAAGGTGTATACATGGAGAATGTTAATGGTAGGTGTAATTGAATAATGTTAAAGTTTTGGTTTAAAAGGGATGTGTACATCAGCATTTCAAATCTGTGAGTCCGTGACAGCCAACCAACTGTCAATTCTTAATCTGGCAGAGACTGCCCTTGGTGTACTAATTTGATTATTGTGATTGAAGTAAGATAGGTTTGAAAGCAACATTATTTACTGCCATTATATACTACGATTTTTAAATTTTGTTGTGCTACCCATGTAGAAACGTGTCCAAACCTAGAAATTTTTAAGCTTTCTTTTGACAAACCTCATTTGATGCTTGTTATAATTCCTCTTCTCTTCGATATGGCTGTCTAGGTATATTGTGCCCGATTGAATTCCTTCTCCTTTGTTGTTTTTTTGCTCCGGTATTCTCATATTTTTGCTGTTTATTTTTTTCTTGAATCACATTGTACCTGTTTGTCTTTTATAATTTAGTATACAATATGAAGATTTTTATTTCAATATTTAGCTATAATTTATGCCTTGAGCTAATTCAAAGACTTTGTGCACTTGGTAACATAGTGATTTAAATTAGGTATAAATGCCCAATGCCAGTTTAGTTGGGATATAGTGTTATGATCCACTGGCATATAGTTATACATGAAAAGATAATTGAGCAGGAAGAACCATCTGGTCAAGTATATGGTAGGATGGCTTTATTTAATGGCTTTGATTTACTGTGATTAAAAAAAGAAATATGCAAGTTATGTATCAACAAAAACAGTCCAAATAATGATAACGATTTGTTCTCAATTGGCAATGCATAAATTGCATATTAACATCTAAGAATGATCAAGGACACCCTAATATATTAAAATAAGTAATTGAGTGTTACAATCGAAATACAATTACACACAGACAGTTTAGCAACAGTGAAATGTTATGATAAATCATATGATTAACAGATACTCATCAAGAGTGTAGTATGGGTGTTTCTAGAGGTGGATTTTTACCTTGATCTTGAATGTATGGAGAGACTGAATTGCTTTCAATTGAGGGGGAAGTTTTTTGTAAAGGATAATATGAGCTTCAGTCCCATTGAATAAGTTTATTCCTTCCGTGGTGTATGTTAAGGGATTGGCGGCTGTAATATTTATATTTCTGGCTCTTTTGAGTGAAAAGATTGGGTTAGGTTTAAGTGCATATCGATGCAATAGTTTGAATAGACCTTTTCTGTATTTGAGGTCTTGGACTGTGGTGAAAGCTGTGACAATTTTATACCTCTTAGGGAATTGTATTTGGGACTAGTTTCATGACTTGAAGAGAGATGAGAGGAGCTGTCATTATAGGACAGTCAGATTTGCAGTCTGTGTGATGCAAAAATTTTTGAATCTTCTGTAGTTTGCCTTCTGGAAAACTGCTAATTTGATGTCTAATATGATTCTATGACAGGGTTTAAAAATAATTCTTATATAAGCTAATTATTCTTTTGCTTGTGAAATTGTCCAGAATGGAAATCGAACATTATTTTCATTGAAATAAATCAACAATTGTTAGTTCTGATACTGATGAAATTATTTAGAGCCCTCAAGAAATCAGCAGATTAGACTGCCAAAGAAACACTACAGATTTATTCTCACAGTCACAGGATTTAAATGTTTATTTTTCCATTTCTCAATTCACTAATGCTTTCATTTTATGAAAATCTCACTTATAAATTGCTATTGTGTAACACCCCCTTGCCAATTTTATGTGAAACTAGAAATTAATGATTGGATGCATGAAACCAAGACTTTTCTTAGTGTTATGGTCTTTCTGCAGTTTTTTGCAATTCACTCTTTCTCTTTCCATTTTCATTTCTCTAATTTTCTTGGAGGGGAGGGAAAATAAAACTTTTGCACCTTGACCCCTATATAATGTAGACCAGTGGGGGTCAGGGTTGCCCTTTCACTCAGCCTGATTGTGCACCAATGTTTCATCATTGATATGAGATTAAGGTGCAATTTTGTGAGTGAAACCTTAAATGATATAATAAAGTTCCTTGCTGAATTGAAGTTAAGATAATATCTCATCTCTCAAGGTGGAATTACAGAAACGTGTTCCCTCATTTTATTTATCGATACATTTATATCCTTGATTGGGTTTTAATTCTTATAATGTCTTGGTG
This sequence comes from Hetaerina titia, assembly GCA_037158775.1. NCBI lineage: Eukaryota > Metazoa > Arthropoda > Insecta > Odonata > Calopterygidae > Hetaerina > Hetaerina titia. Next base: position 68,040,783 of record CM073770.1, read on the forward strand.
ACTTTAATTTCTTATTTTGACCCCCTTTTCATTGCTATGGGCAGTGGCTGATTAGGTACAATTTACTTATAGCAATGTTTTGAATACATGTGGTGACTATAATATCTGCAGGAGGTGCCTCAAGCTCTTTGTAATCCCATTTCCTTAATAACAACTATGTTACCATGATATGATGCTCTGAAAGCAAGTGGTATAGTTGAAATTGGTGAAGTGAAATTTTCTGTGGCTGAGTAGATACGAGGATGGTCCAAGAAGTACCCAACCTGATTTAGAGATGGCGGTAGTTATTTGGAAAATATCACTGTGTTAGACAGTACGCAATCTATAATGCATATGTTTCAAGTTTGAAGATGCCTTGGTTGTTTAGTATTTGTTTAGCAGCCATCAATAGTGAACATTTACGGTGAATTTGTGAAAAATGGAGAAAATTGGTGGTCGTTATGTGACAAAATACTTTTATTTGAAAGGCCTCAGCCCAACCAATATAAAAGCTGAACTGGATTCTACTCTGGGTGAGTCTGCTCCTTCATTTACAACATTAAAATATTGGGTAGCAGAGTTTAAATGAGGCCGTAAGAGCTGTCAAGACGAGCATCGCATTGGTTGACCGCATTGCATATCAACTGAAAATTTGGACATGAGAAAGCTGTGTGCAAGACAGGTGCTACGTTTGCTCACACTCGAGCAAAACCAGTGTCGTGAAGATGCTTTGATTGACTGTTTAGCAAAGTTTCACTGCAACAAAGCAGAATTTTTGCACAGTTTCATAACCATGGGTGAAACATGGGTCCATTATATCACACCCGAGACAAAAGAACAATGAAAGCAATAGATTCAAAAGGGAGTACTGGCTCCAAAGAAGGCGGAGACCATAGCATCTGCAGGCAAGGTCATGACGTCGGTTTTTTGGGATGTGCATGGGATAATTTTCATTGACTATCTCGAAAAAGGAAAAACTATCAATGCGAGACTGATGCAAACTTATTGTAACATTTGACCGAAGAAATCAAGAAAAAGAGGCCACATTTGGACAAGAAGAAAGTGTTGTTTCATCAAGACAATGCAGCAGCTCACAAATCTGTTATTGCAATGGCCAAAATTCATTAATTAAAGTTTGAATTGCTACATAATGCACCATATTCACCAGATTTAGCCCCCTTGGATTATTTTCTGTTCACAAACTTGAAAAAATGGATCGGTGGTCAAATGTTTTCCAAACGCGAAGAAGTGATGTCGGCAGTTAATGCCTATTTTGAGGAGCAAGACAGTTCTTATTATAAAAAGGGTATCAAACTTATTGAACATAGCTAGGAAAAGCATATAGAGCTAAAAGGAGATTATGTTGAAAAATAAATGCATTTTTTCCAAAATTTTTGTGTTTTCTTTGTTGGGTCGGGTACATCTGGGATTACCCTTGTAAACTATAGTGATTAAATATTTATATTATTGATAGGTCGTACATGGTATTATGTATTAAATGCAGAAATGATTAAGAGAAGAAAAGTTCATCTGTACATAAGGGTACCCACTGCACTGTCATGGCACTTTGGCATTGTGTAATATGTTCTAAATTTATATTTTTATAGTTTAGTATTATTGTTCCTGTTGTATGAAGAAAATTATTCTTAGCAAAACGAGTTGAATGTTTAAAAACGAAAATATGTAAATTGGAAATCTGAACTGAAAAAAAAAGAGTAAGTATTTCAGAGAATTTTTATCATCATATTTCAGGAATACCATGTGATATGCCCCCAGGCCAGAAGGAAGTAACTGCCAGAGTTGATATCAAAAGACTCGCTCTGTTCCTTTTTTGTGAACAAATAAACCCCTCCAAAGTCATATGTTGTAAGTATGTTATTTTTATGCATTAAATAATCAGTGTACATGATTGAAATTGTTAGTTGCATTATTAAACTTTGAATTAAATGCTTTAATCTAACTGAAAGCAAAGAAGCATAAAAATAATTTCAAGGCACATTTTATTTAATTACAAAGTCATGAACGAAGTGGAGACTGCATCTAATTAAGTTCACAGAATTAAGAGAATTTGAGTCAATAATGAAATATTGGGACTAGTCACCGATGTAAAGTTTATTTTAGTGTGTCATTTTCAAGCCTGGAGTTATTAACCATTAAGAAATGATGTAAAAGTATTTGTAACATCTTGTAGCTTTTCAGTTTCGTAGGTAGTTTAGTAAGAAATCAAGCATTTCAGAAGACCATTGGACGTGGAAGCTATGGCTCGTTATTCTTATTTGTTAAAAAAGAATTAATTTTGTGATTAAAAAGTAGTAGAAAGTACCTAGATATGAAGAAGTTGGAAAAAAGTGAAAGAGTGATTTTTGTTTATGGAGGTGTTCACATTGGATATGTACAAATTTCACGTAGCCATTCAGTCAGTATTGTTTTTTACTCTACATACTTGGGTAGTATTGCATAAATATTATTATATAAAGTTAAAAATGTAATTTTTTGAGTGGTATACCTTTACTTTATTTTAATTTTTTTCATAAAATTTAAGCATTATTTTGTTAGAAAAAAACATGATAATCTTGAAATGAAAATTTAATTTTTCAGATGAAAGGGATCCACATAAAAATAATTTTAGGTTGATCTCAGTGTGAGTCGAAAGGGAATAGCATAGGAAAACTTACTCTTCAGAAGTGTACTTTCACTTTATTTAGACATGGCTATTTTTCAACTTACATATTAATTAAATTTTTTCCTTGAGGAATGAACAAATATTTTGGCATAAGTATTCCCAGGGGTAAAAATAATTAATAAACTTATAGATTAGAACCTTTTTGGTTCCTTTTTCCTCTTTCAACCTCCTAGTTCAGAATATCGTTCTTTCCTTCCCAAATTGTGTGGTCAAACTCAAAAGGTGTATTCATGATAATATGCATGTATGATAGTGAAAATTATCATTCAAAAAACTTTATTGAATGTTGTGGATTAATTCAAACATAAATTACAATTTGACATAATTCACAGGATATACAGACTTTATGGGAAACTATAGGCAGCACAGGGAAAGGATTTGGCTGCCTACCCCCATGTATTCATTTCATTTGCCATTTGACTTAGTAGTGGTTGAATTCTCTCTCTCTGATATAGATATGACTCATCTTATATGTCTGACTATGAATGCCACAGTACTCGCTGTTCCTATCCTATATGATATTGTGATTGCTTTCCCTATTATCCTTTTCTCTTATGCCCTTGTCCATTTCTCCTTTAATGGGTGAAGTAGGTTCCGAATGCCATCTCCTGGCCAAAGAATCGAGGAGTTGGTCATTTAATCCCCTGCAGATTTCTGTGTAATTTATATTTACTTGATGGTTCAAGTGGTTAAGAGCATCGGCCTGGCACTTTGAAAGATCTGTGGTTCATGTCCCTCTCAAGGAAACCTTTTTATGCTTGTGATTGGTCGATACCACTTTTCCCACCATTCCTGTGTTTGTCCTTTATGTGTGTTCCTATTCCTTTTCCTCGTATCTGTATCCATATGAATAAAACACATATATATATGCATTACTTGCAATGGTAGGGTAAATTTTGAACATACCATTCATATTTTTTTTACAGATATCAGTGAAGAAAAACTGGTTTATATATACATGGAGCATGAAGATGTTGTGTATAATTTTTTTATAGCCGCTAAAATGTCCTAAGGTTTGTTAAAAAATTGTCATTCTTGTTTGGAAACCCTCTCATAATAAATATTTGTACATAGTTTTCATTCCCTTTATCATTTTCCATAATTTAGATGTTGTTTTTCAGTATGAGTTGCAAATCTAATTAAATTTCTTAATTTCCAATGAAAATCTGTCAACATTTATGTATGTGGTAGTATGCTCAAAATGGTTATACAAGCAGATAGGTCATTTTATAGATCTGGAAGCAAATGACTGAACCTAAAGTAAATCCTTTGAAAGAAGACTTAAAGGCATATATATGGAGGAAGTAATAATTTTTGTATGAGAATCAAAGGCCAATCTCAATTGAAGAAATCTACAGAAAGGGAGCCTTTTTCCTTTTATGGGAATTGGTGAGTGCTTAGCACATTTGGCAGCCCTGAGAGAGTAGAATTACTGTGGTTATAACCCTTAAGCACCATGTGGCTGAGAAAATATATTTTAACTCCTCTACATGTTTTACCAGAACTTCTTTCTGGGATTAGTAATTTTCTAATGTGTCACTTCATTAATATAAAAGTTTAAATTACTTGCACTGATTTTAATTCTAATTTTAAATACATTTCAATAGCCTGAAATTATGTTTTAAAAGGTAATTTTATGGAAATGTTCAAGCAACTTTTTTTATGAAGTAGTCCTTTGATTTTGGAGTAGGGTGATGCTTGAGCCAACTATCACAGCCATCTTGCATGAAAAATGGAGGATATCCTAGGGAAGAGCCACTTATGCCACCAAATTCAGCAATTAAAATTCAACTGAAAGTGCAAATCTAACACACACAAAATTATATATATAATTCTCCAACGATTACTGGAGTGACAATTATAGAGTGATATACAGCGGTGGGGACGAGAGCCAACGAGGGGTTGCCATAATTTTAAATAAAGGGGTAGGAAGAAGCGTAGTCAACATAGAGTAAGCGACAGATAGAATTTTACTCGTAGAGATTAAAGCAGAGCCGACGAACTTGGTCATTGTTCAGGTATACATGCCACCGAGCAACCACAAGGAGGAAGAAGTCGATAGGATGTATGATGAGTTAGAGGATATCATCGCGAGTGTTCCTGCAGGGAAACATTTGATAGTGATGGGGGATTGGAATGCGACGGTAGGCGAAGGAAGAGATGGTGGTGAGGTGGGGGACTATGGGTTAGGCACGAGGAATGAACGCGGGGAGAAAGCAATTGAATTCTGCAGGAGACAGGGGTTAGTCATCACTAACACATGGTTTAGTCATCACAAAAGGCGTAGGCATACATGGAAAATGCCAGGTGACTCAGAAAGGTATCAGTTAGATTATATTATGGTTAGGCACAGATTTAGGAACAGAGTGATAAATTTGCACAGTTTCCCAGGAGCGGATGCGGACTCTGACCACAATTTAGTTGTTATGAAATGTAATGTTCGTTTCAAGAAGATAAGGCAAGGGCGGCGGGTTAGGAAATGGAATTTAGAAGCAGTAAATGGATTAACGAGAAAGGAGTATCAGCAGGCTGTAGAGAAAATGATGGATGACGGTAAAGAACTGAGTACTATCGAGGAAAAATGGGAATGTATCAAGAAAGGGATATTGGAAGCCGCTAAAGACACTATAGGAACCGTTAATGGGAAAAGGATAAGGAAACCATGGGTAACGGATGAGATGATTGCAAAGATGGATGAGAGAAGAAAATGGAAAAATGTAAACACAGAGTTAGGCAAAATGAAGTACAAAGAGTTAAACAATAAATTGAGAAGGGCCACAAATAAAGCAAAAGAAGAATGGTGGAAAACGCAATGCGAGGATATGGAAAGTTTACAGAAGAAGGGTGAAATTGGTGCTCTATACAGCAAGGTTAAGTTATTATCGGGAAGTAAGAAGGCAAGATCTGTGCTAACAGTTAAAGATAAATGGGGTAAGATAATAGTTGAACCAGGAAAAATTCAAGAGAGATGGAAGGAATATATAGAAACACTGTATGGTAAAGAACTTAGGCCGACAAAGTTAGACATAGAAAAGGAACATGACGTAGAAGAAGATAGCTTAGGTCCAGGCATACTCGACGATGAAATAGAAAGGGCATTAAAGGAGATGAAAGCAAATAAGGCCGTGGGGGTGGGCAACATTCCTGTAGAACTGTTGAAATGTTTAAAAAAAGTGGAAAGAAGACCCTATATGGACTGATTCGTAGCATCTATGGGGAAGGAATCTGGCCTGAAGATTTTGTGAGATCAGTGTTAGTTCCTATTCCAAAAAAGGCAAAGGCTTCGTCATGTGAGGATTACAGAACAATAAGTTTGATATCCCACGCAGCTAAAGTTATTCTCAGGATCATCAACAAAAGGATAGAGAGTAAGGCAAATGATTACTTAGGGGATGATCAGTTTGGGTTCAGGAAAGGAAGAGGTATGCGTGATGCCATTGCAGTAATGAGATCACTAGTTGAGAGGAATATAGAATACAATCAGGACGTTTTTGCCTGTTTTGTAGATTTCGAAAAAGCGTTTGATAGAGTGAATTGGGAAAAATTAATGCGTGTATTGCAGAAAATAGGAATGGATTGGAGGGACAGGAGACTGATCCGCAACCTGTACATGTCTCAGACTGCTCAGGTGCGAGTGGGGAACGGAGAGTCCGGATGGGCAGTGTTAGGAAGAGGTGTAAGGCAGGGTTGCCCATTGTCACCGGTTCTGTTCAACGTATATGTAGAGGAAATGATTAAAGAGGCAGGGGAAGAACTGGAGGTAGGAATGAAAGTCGGAGGGGAATTCGTAAAATCGGTTAGGTTTGCTGATGACCAAGCATTAGTTGCTCAGTCAGCCAAGGGGTTGCAAGCATTGTTGAGTGAATTGGAGGTTCAGTGCGATAAATATGGGATGAGAATCAATATTAATAAAACAAAGGTTATGCGATTTTCCAGAAAGAAAAAGGCTAAGCTAAATATTAAAATAGGCGGGGAAAAAATAGAGCAGGTAGAAGAGTTTACATATCTCGGAAGTGTTTTGGACCAATACGGTCAAAGTGGTAGGGACGTAAGGAGAAGAATTGCGCTAGGCAAGGAGGCTTTCTCAAGGAGGAGGGAGTTGATGACGGGGACGTTGAGTAGGGATGTTAAGACAAGTCTCGTAAAAACTCTGATATGGAGCGTAGCTATGTACGGCGCGGAAACGTGGTCGCTGAAGCAGGAGGATAGACGTAGATTGGAGGCTTTTGAAATGTGGGTGTGGAGAAGAATGGAGAAGGTGAAGTGGACCGAAAGGAAAACAAATGAGGAAGTACTAGAAATGGTGGGGGAGGAGAGGGGTTTGTTGAGAGAAATCCTATGGAGGCAGGAAAAATGGATGAAAGGCGTATTGAGCGGTAGTGGAATGTTGAAGAGGGTAATAGAGGGGAGAATGTTGGGCAAGCGAGGTAAGGGTAGGAACAGGATAGGGTTGTTGGACGGGATGAAGGGAGGAAAGAAGTACACCGAGATGAAGAGGGACCTGATATAGATTAGTTTGCTAGGTGGGGAGTCACAAAATGTTTATTTGATAGTTGTATCCATCCAAAAACCTACCCTAACCGGTAGATTACCTAAAAAAAAAAATTCTCCAACTTGTGTCAAAGGGTACTGCCATCTTCATGTTGAGGTTAGAAATGTTTCAGACAGCCTTCATATGTACCTCTGGCGTACAACTGGACATTATGTTACAATGCTTTTTTTACAATGAGACTATTTAACAACTATTTTCTTTTAATTTCTTGCACTTGCACTCAACAAGTATTAATGCAAGACCCCTACTTGTTAAAACGTCAACTTTTTTAGGGTTGTGGAGTGAGTGCCTTGAAAAACTGAAAGTATCTCTTGAAAATTGAGACCTACTAGACAGCTGGATAATGGGCATCTTGATATACACATTTCAAAGAAATTGCTATTTTGTTAATATAGGAATGTAGATTATGTTAGTTTAAAGAACTCTCAATCTCTTCAGAAACAATGATTTAAAAAAATAAGTTATTCAAGATTGCTTTATGGGACATTCTGCTCTATATAATAATAATAATGCGATCCACCAAATTGGTGTGTGGCAGGGGATCCAAGCACCAGATGGAAAATGTAAGGGATAAGGATAAAGGAAGGTCGTTTAAAGGGGTAGGAAAGGGAAAAATATATGCATTCAAAATCCCTGAAAATACGTACATGGTGGTGCAAACCTATATACATTTTGGCAGAAAACTTAGTTCTAAACAATCGTTAATTTTACCCTCCGCATAGTTCTCAGATATATTAAAAGGAGGGAATAAAAGCGAACTACAACAACAAACTTGTATAATTATGGGGCACCCACATTAATTTTACATATGTGAGGGCCCCATAAGAAGTTGTCAGCAATAGCTACTCCTAGGTATTTTACCATAAGACATTTAATGTTTTAAAAATTTTCTACCACAAGACCACATTTGACGATGCATTTGTATGCAATTTCATTGATTTTGTGAAAACACAATTGTATGTTTAATATTCTGAAAGAATATTTTTTGGCATCTAGTGTAGAAAATTAAGTAACCATTTTGTTGTATGCTTCTGTTCCTTTGTCTACAGAGTTTTCACTGCATTTGGTGAACAGCCTTTTTTTTTGAAAATATTTTTTTCCTTATTAGAATTTATTGGGAAAGCCCTTGCAATACCAAAGCTCTCATAAGTAATTGCAGTAAAGAAAGCCATTTTGATAGGTTGTGTTTTATTCATGATGGACAAAAATGGTGAAATCTTGCAATTCTTCTTATGACTGGGTGTATCACAGGAAACATATTTTTATCCACATGTAATTTTGAAATGAGTTTCAATTTCAAGTTTTTATAATGTTACAAGCGGTTGGGTATTTGTACTTTTCTTTTATTAACAGTCACAAATTTCACTTTAATTAATCTTAAGATTTTCTCATGTTTTCATTTGTTCCACTGTTGCTAATTGTTTAAATTGCAAAAGTTTTTGGGATGTTTAATGCTCATGCCAGAATATCTTGAGCAAATATGAATTTGTAATAGATATATTTCATTTAATTATCAAACTTCATTTAACCTTTAGGGAAAGGGATTGTTAAGGAAAATTCGTTGGCAGCCTTAATTTATATTAACTTGTTCCATGGGTATCAATTTTGGCAATGTATTATACAAGGAGGTGATTTACATAACATATTTTGGACCTTGTCGAATCTCCATTTTATTCTAATAATAATTAAAGTTATTTACCGGCTTTTTAGTATTGGCAATATATCATTTAAGTTAGGTTTTGGATGAACCCTGGGACTACACTTCTTTGTACTCCTTAGTGCCAACTAACTTGACACAACATCCATAGATTCCATACTAAACATTAAAATAACTCATTCTTTAGCTCTTCATACTTTTCTTGATTTCATCCAAAATGCCAATTATTTTCCTTCCGTTACCTTGCTTTTCAGTAAACTACAGCAGAATTATTCTCCAGTATTCAATTTACCCATTTAATCTTCCATAGTAAAAAACATCCAGTGCCATCAAATGTTTGGTTAACTGTTGACTTCATTTGGAGCATTATAATGCAACCATTTCAGAGAGTAAAAATCATTCGCCTTGACCGGAAGGCGAATGATTTTTACTCTCTGAAATGGTTGCATTATAATGCACACATAGCGGGTGACTCCGTTAAAGTTACTATTACAGTTTCTTGAAATTCATTTGGAGCATCAAAATTATAGATTTTTTATATCAGCTGTGTTTATTGAGCAGAATTTTGGTGCTTTCCTTATGTTGTCACATTTTCTATAACTCCTCTCTCTTCAGCTTGTCGCATTTAGCTGAAACGCTGCTTTCTTTTATGGATATGACATGAACCTCATCTCTCTGTTGACCTAAGAAATTTGATATTCTCCCATGATCATCATCATCAGTATTTCAATCCTAGGATTGGTTTATTGCAGCCCTCCATTCGCCTCTATTTAATGTCAATCCCCTTAATCCCTGATACCTTTTCTGTTTTACGTCTTTCTTCATTTGTCCTATGTACATGTCTCTTGGTCTTCCTCGTAGAATCTTCCCTTCTATTTTTCCTTCTATTATATTCCTAATCAATCCATTGTGCCTCAATGTGTATCCAATCAATCTATTTCTTCTTTGCTGTAGAGTTTTCCATATGGTTCTATCGTCTTCTGCTCTTCTATATACTTCCTCGTTCCTTACTTTGTCTGTCCATTAAATCTTCAGCATTCTCCTCCAGTACCATGTTTCAAAGGCTTATTCTTTGCTGGTCCACTTTTTCAATGTTCCAAGTCTCCGAACCTAGAGCGCCATGCTCTGCACGAAAGTCTTGACCAATTGTTTCCTCGTTTCCAGCCTTAGGTTCTTTGAGCATAGTAATTGCCTCTCCTTCATGAAAGTGTTCTTAGCTTGATGTCGGTTGAACTTCTTCCATTCTATGTTATGCTTCTTCCCAGGTAGATGAAGGATTCCACTTGTTCTAGTTTCACCCCTCGAATTGTGATATGTGCTCAGCTTCTCTCTTCCGCACACTAGAATTTTTGTTTTCTTCTTGTTGATGTTCATACTATATTCTCCCAGTACTTGATACATAGCACTTAGAGTTGCTTGCAGGTCCTCTCGCGTTTCTGCCACTACTGCAATGTCATCTGCAAACCAGAGCATGTTGATTTCTTCTCCATTTACCTTGACTCCTTTGATACCCAATACTTGTGTTCTTTTATTGCCTCATCCATTATATGTTGAATATTGCTGGCGAGAGGTTGCATCCTTGTCTTACTCCTTTGTTTATTTTGGCTTCTATATTTCTTCCATTTTTCGTTTGTGTTGTGGTAACCTGATTGTGTAGAGGTTATGGATAATTCTTCTGTCATTGTAGTCCAACCCAAGTGCTTCTAATATTTTGAACATCTTGTTCCATTTAATGTTGTCGAAGGCCTTCTCCAAGTCCATGAATGCTATATATAATGGCTTATTTACGTGTATCTTTTTTTGTCCAGAACTATCAAGCTGAGAATTGCCTCTATTACTCCTCGGTTTTTCCTGAATCCAAATTAGTTTTCTGAGAGGTTTCCTTCTATCCTTCCTTCTATTCTATGGCTAATTATCCAAGCAAGGATTTTTGATGCTTGAGCCACCAGGCTCCATGTTCTGTGTTCTTCACATTTATCTGTTTTTGGTTTCTTCAGTATTGCAATCATTATACTTTTCTCGAAGTCTTCTGGTATCTTTTCATTGTCGTAGCTATCTTTGATTATTCTAAAGAGGGGATCCTTTGCTTTGACACAGAGTGCCTTGATTATTTCTCCATTTATTTAATCAACTCCTGGTGCCTTGTTTCTCAGGTCTGCCACGGCTCTCTAGCTCTCAATTTAAAATATGTAGTGAGTATCCTTGTCAACTGTTACCATTGAAAAGTGATATTATTTGTTGCTGCCCAAAAATCTAATTTCTGTAAAAAGTGGACTTAGTTTTACCACTGTCTAGTTTAAACTGCACTGAGGTTAAAATTAGAAGTTTTTGAATGTCTCCCACAATAGAACAATTAATGATGAAAAGTGGTGACTTTTTAAAGCAAAGAAAGGATAATATTTTCTAAATTTCATCTTTATAGGCTTATTTATCCACATAGACTGTCAAGTTTTTAAAATCAGTATTCAGTATTGGCAGGTTACAATGTATTTTCTCAGTGAACTTGCTAAACCTGAAAAATTTTGCTAAACCCTTCTTATAACATAATGGTTAATATCTTCCAATCAGATGTGCATAATTGATCTTAACAAATGGAAAGTGGAAAAGAAATTCAAGGGTAAAATGCTCAATCTGTAGTAGCCTGGATAGCAGAAAAGGAGCTTATGACCTTGCTGGAGAGAATTGGTGTAGTTAAAAATCATTGATAATGTAGCTTATCATTTAGTCTTCTAGTAGTTAACTTATCATTTAGTCTTATCGTAGTTAACTTATCATGTAGTCTTCTCTGTTCAAGGGTTCACTTCTCAAAGTTACTAGTCAATTTTAAAGTACATTAGGTCTCATGAGAATAATAAGTGATGCAAAACTTATTTCTTGCCTGCATTATACAGTATGCAAGTTGAATAATTTTCATATTGCATTTAAGACTTAATTCAGAGGACTTTTGAATTGATTTGTAGGTTGATAAATGGGCCCCAGATAACCTCTTTTGCCGATTGAGTTTGTTCTACCTTGGAATAAATTACCATATATTGATTGAAATTTTTTTAAATAGTTTTTTATTATACTTGGTGTGTTTCTCTGTGCGTAAGTTGTAATGAAATCGTAATTGGACTTTCTGTTACGTGTAGTGGAGTAATATGTCATGACTCCAAATACTAAGTGAAGATGCCATTTTAGGTTGAATTTTTGCTTGGAGCCACAGCTGAAGTCATGATCATGGGTTGCTGAATAAGGAATGCATACCTTATCTTTCTTGAGTTTATCCAAAAATAGGTTTTAAAATATTAATATGATAATGCTACTAATGAATATATTTAATGAATACTTTTATTTTATTATGTTGTAGTAAAAAAATCAGGGATTACAATGTGTGATAGAAGGCAGTCATTTTTCATATTGTTGACCAATGGTAGCCTTCAGTTCCGATCCAGCTGAAACCTATGAATAAATATTCAAAAGACAGACAAATTAACAAAGGTCTTTCCTCAGGAAATACGTAGATTTTTATTCTAGGTACTTGCAGAGTAATTTATATTAAATTTACCCCTTTGTGACACACCACCTTGTGCCTTTTTACCATCATACGAAGTTGTTTTAAAAATATGAATGAATAACTGGAAATCTTGAGAACAATTATCATTGTAAATTTTTTTAATGACACTTATTAACTGAAAGCTCATGAGTTTTTCATTTTTTTTCAATTGCAGTGTCATTCTAGAAATAGGTGCAGAGGGAAGAAATACTATAAGATATGACAATGCCAAAAGAAACATTATTAGGGAATAATATGAAAATGCATGGTTTCATTAATGGTGAAAAGTGTATAAAAAGGGCTGGCCACATTTGTTTGGTAGCTGAATAGAACCCTTTTCAGAAAAAAGCTCTCTTCAATATTTCTGGCGCTATTATGACTTCAGTTAAGGGACTAAATATTTGAAAAATTTTGTATGATGGACAAAAACTTCTTATACATGAAGAGGAAACCAGGCAAGTACAAGTTTTATGAAAACTGGTTTCAACATTAAAATTTTTAATTCAGTTATTAAGACTTACTGCTATCTGTTATTTTATGTTACATTGTCAAATTTGTGCAGCATTTTTAAGATGCAAGTAAAACTTTTCATATTTTAACTTTCTAAAACAGGGTATAGGTAGAACTAATAAGGGTACTATTTGCATCATCAGACATTGCAAATATAAATATGCATAAAATAATGGTTACTTATAATAACTTTTTAGACATTTTAAGACATATACCAATTGAAAAAATGAATTGTAATTATTTTATGCAGGATTTATCATAGAAGAGTTGATAGAAATTAGGTACCTATCCTCCATTCTGTGTATACAATGGGCCATATTACCAATGTGTATGATGCCAACTCTGCCAGCAGTCCAGTGATAATAATAACAAGTAAGTCAATACAAATAATATATTAGTTTGGAGTAGTGGAAGTGATATACGCCATACCAAACTGTTTGCATTTAAAACTTAATTTTTAAAATAGATTTTGTGGCTAAAATCGTTATTTATCATGAGGTGGTCGATATTTCGTGGGATTAACTTCTTGATTATGAAAGCAGCATTTTTTCAGAATGAAAATTGTTTTTTTTAAGCCAAAATGAAACCCATTATGTTGTGTAGGTTGTTAAATATCTATTATAATGCAATATAACCGTTAAATTTATGGTTCATGCTTTCCTTAAAAACTTCTTCCCAGAAATATCAGTTTTGACCAAATTTTTTAGTTATATTTAATTTTTTAAATGTAAATTGGATTATTAATGAAATAATTTCAGAGTGTAAAGATCATTCGCCTTGAGTGGAAGTTGAACCAGATCCATCAATGTCCAGCCGAGTGCTTTAGCCAGTTATGCTATTGAGGCATCCTCTTAAACTCCCTTCAAAAGTTCTCTTCCAAATTTTCAGAGTTTAAGAGGAAGCTTTGATAGCTTAACTGGCTAAAGCACTCTGCCAGACATCCAAGGATCTGGGTTCAAATCCCGGTCAAGGTGAATGATTTTTACACTCTAAAATTGTTGCACTTGCATGCACATTAGTGGATGACTCCGTTAAAAGTTACTGTTGCGGCATCTCCTGTAGTTTCTTTGAATTTAACTTGGATTATATGTGATTACTCCCTGAAGAATTGATTTCAACTTTAGATTGACTATTATCGAGAATACAGAACAACGAAAAGAATTTTGAATGTGTGTGTGAAAAGATATTACATTAATGGCAATAACCAAATAAAGCATCTGTGAATTGTGAGCCTTTTCTACATAGTTAAATATTTTGATTATTATGCATACTTTTAATAGGAGACATATCAGTAAGTCAGGTTTCTAAATGAAAATTTCTTGAATGCCTTTACTTCTAGAGTGGCATGAGAACAGAGGTTCTGGACTTTTCTTGGCATCAGCAATTTCCATTCTTAATCATTAATACTAGGCACTTACAGACATTATTTTATTATTTGAGGAATCATGCTTGTCCTTGTTATAGAAATGGGTACATTTTAATCCACTCCTGACCATTTGGTGTTAGCTAAATGCTGCACATAGTGTCAGCTGTGCACTAAAATTATATTCTATTGTGCACATATTCTTCTATATGGTAAACAACCTTCCATATGGTATGTTACTTTAGCATTTGAGCATATTACAATGTATAAATGCTTCGCTTAACAGAATTGTAGAATGAGTAGATAATGAAATAAGCATAGTTTGGTAATGTTTTATAGGTACCTGTCTCAGTGTTGTAAATGCTGAAAGTGTTTATCTTCTAGTGGTGGAAGAAACCATATGGATGGTATCCATAACCTCCATAGTGGGGATAGTAGCCTCCATAGTGAGGGTAATACCCTCCAAAATGAGGGTATCCACCATAACCATGGTAGTAGTTGCCATAGTGTGGGTAGTAGCCTCCATAGTAATGTCCAAAAATGCCTCGCTTTTCCTTGTTAATGGCTTCAGGGAGTGTTGATGCTTCTGTTTCTGCTGTGGCTTTAGGTTCCTCAGATACCTCCACGCATGCTGCATAAGCCACTATGGCCAGCAGTGCAGCTAGGATAACCTAAATAGGAGCAAAATTTCACTGTAATCTCCTTCCGAAACTTCGTTTCCAAATTCATTTTTGTAGGGGAAGTGCTATCAGTGTCATGCAAGGCCAGGTTCTTCATCTAAATTTTACAGGTTGCTCATTGAGCATTATGCCTAATGTCTAGATAATGTTAGGACATGCGTTTTAAGCATTTAAGCTTACCAAATTGGAATGTAAGTGTTATATTTGAATTTTTTTAAAACTAGACAATTGTGTTTCTCAGGAAATTGTTGAGATTAAATTTGGGAATGCCAATTGTCTATTTTGTTACCCTTTATGTGATTAAAATCCTCTGATTTTTTTATTTGTGAAGGCTCCCAAAAGTTTGTGTTGATGCAAATGCTTTTATTCAAAATTTGATTTGTGTACACCATTTATAAAAATGCAATGGTTCCACCAGCATTATAGCCTGCAACTTCACTGGAGAACTTAACTGGAATGTCGGAAAAAACTGGTGTGTTTTTATGAATACTTAATGTGGATAAAATCTGGGATAGAAATATATTGAATTACTGTGATTTTAATACTTCAGCATAAAAAGTCATCCTGAAACTTGGTTATATGATTAAATATTTTTCTTGAAGCAGTTCAGGTGCTCAATTTTTCATAACAATGTGATCATTTAAACTACAGGTGGCCAAGTTGACTTGGACTGCAATTAACTTTGATGTTCTGAATAACAATGGGAATGTACCATGGCAAAAATAATTCATGGTTGAACTTTTCCACTATTATTAAAGTAACTTTAATTTATTGAATAACCTCAAAAATTACACAGGCCTACAAAAAAAATTTTTTTTTTGGTGCCGGGAATCTTTGTGATGATTTTAACTATATTTGTAGAGCTGAATCCAAATATGAAATCCGTTTTTATTTAACTGCTCTACTTTTTTAGATATGGCACATCTTACGATTAGTTGTTTTAATATTTGATATATTCCGGAAAATAATTTTCAAAGTTAAATAAATCTATAAGTATATTAATTTATAACCACTCTGCGGTGTTCCTTTTATTTTCAATAAACTGTCAATAAGTTTTATGTATATTTCTATATTGTAGGCCAATGAGATTAAAAAACAAAAATCGTTTGTATCGACTTCGGTAAAAGATGGCGAAATTAGTTCATAAGGTATCCGTTAGATGGCATCCACGTTTTCTGTTCTCTTGACAGCCATATTTGTTTCATTAGTTGCCCTTGGCTATTTGGAGCAGGTGGACGGACTTTACTTCAAAGTGTAACTTTTTGTAAAACATCATCTAAAAATGAGCTCAAGTCGAAGATGCTGTGTAATGTATCCCGATGTGTTTTGTTACGTTTGTGGGGAATATATGGTAAAAGAAAATAGGAAAAATATTACAGACTTTGTGAAACGTGCACACTTGGGATATTTTGGTGTTAAGCTTGGTGACCAAGATAAAACATGGGCACCGCATTTTGTGTGTAAAACATGTACTTAACATCTGCGGCAATGGACAACAGGATAAAGGAAAAGTCTAAAATTTGGTGTGCCAATGGTGTGGAGAGAATCTGTGAACCATATTGACGACTGTTATTTTTGCATAGTAAATGTTTTGGGAATTAATCGAAAAAATCGCCACAAGTGGACATATCCAGATTTGCCTTCAGCTAGATGCCCGGTACCCCATTCAGAAGAAATACCGATCCCAATATTTCAGACGTTACCAGGTATATCTTAGGAAGAATTTGAGTTATTTGAAAACATTTCTCATTCTATTGACAATAGTGGCAGTGACTACGAGGGGGTATCAACAATTCTTCAACTATTTAATCAAGATGAACTAAGCGGTCTTGCTAGAGAACTGAACTTATCGAAGGAAGCATCCGAACTACTAGCATCAAGACTGCATGAAAAGAATTTACTGCAATCCGGTACAAAAATAAGTTTTTATCGCACAAGGGTAAAGGATATGCTACCCTTCTTTACTCAAGAAGACAATCTTACATTTTGTTTAGACGTTAAGGGTCTTTTGGAAAAAATGGGACTACTATCACAATATGATGCTAGTGATTGGCGTTTGTTTATTGATAGCTCCAAGCATAGTTTAAAATGTGTACTTCTTCACAATTGTAACAGGTTTGGCGCAATACCAATCGCTCATTCAACTAAAATGAAAGAAGAATACAATACAATAGCATTGGTCTTACAGAAGATAAAATACCAGGAACATCGCTGGGTGATTTGTGTACATGTAAAAATGGTGAACTTTCTTCTTGGGCAGCAAAGTGGCTACACAAAATATCCTTGTTTCTTGTGCCTCTGGGATAGCAGGGACAGACAAAACCACTGGATTAAGAAGGAGTGGCCTAAGAGAGAAAACTTGGTTGTTGGGAAAGAAAACATCATTACTGAATCTTTAGTTGAAAGAGAGAAAATCATCTTACCGCCTCTACATATTAAACTAGGCCTAATGAAGCAATTTGTAAAGGCTCTTGACAAGGATGGACCATGCTGCGGGAACTTAAGACTAAAGATGCCCCATATAAGTATTGAAAAACTTAAAGCTGGTATTTTTGAGGGGCCACAAATCAGACAACTTACAAAGGATCCTGCTTTTGTCGAGTCAATGAATGAGATTGAAAAAATTAGTTGGATGTCATTTGTTGAGGTCATAAAAAATTTTCTAGGAAATCACAAAAGTGAAAATAATATTGAGCTGGTGAACATTATGCTCAGTAACTTCAAATCACTTGGATGTAATATGAGCACAAAAGTTCACTGCCTACACAGCCACTTAGACAATTTTCTTGGAAATTTAGGAGACGCAAGTGAAGAACAAGGTGAAAGATTTCACCAGGATATAAAAACAATGGAAGCTTGCTACCAAGGAAGATGGGATAACCATATGATGGCAGATTACTGCTGATGCTTAAAACGAGACTGTTTGAACAAAGTGCACTCAAGAAAATCGCGCAAAAGAAGCTTCCGATGTGTTGAGTGATGTTTTTATGTATTTTTTCTTTTCAATTTGTTTTATTACAGTAAAAAATTTTAGTATTTGTGTTCAATTGTATTGTAAAATTCTGTTGTGTTTGTGGGTGATTTAACAGCCCTATAAATAAATCAAGTCTTTATATTTAGTGGGTTTTATTATTAATATAATATTCCCATATCATCATGTAGAAGATTTTTTTACTTAAGAAACAACATATCTACGTATATCTTGAAAACTATAGCTGATATAGGAAAAAACTATTGTCATAATTGGATTCAGCACCTCAATTGTTCTTTAAATCATCATCAAAAGCTCCGGCACCAAAACCACTGTTGGCCTGTGTTATTTAATTTCAAAATAAAAAAATTAAAGTTCCTCGTGTGGGTGTGAGTGACATGTAAAACTCTTTCACATTTGATATGTTGGTAGTGAATGAACTGTTGGATTCGAATACCTGGAAGCTGATGCTTAGTTTTTCTTCACCTTTCATGGTCCAATTCCTGAATATCCTACCTCTACCATATTACCCTCCTCACCTTAATGGCGCAGATGACCTTAGCTGTTGCTTGCATTCCTTATAGCTAACACTATGTCTATCATTTGGCCAAATAAGAGATCAAGTAAAATGTCTAATCTTGGTTGCCTCCCAACAGGGGCAGACAAAACTTAATTGGGTTGGCAACTCGGTCAACACATTAGTATTTTACCAAAAAAATTAGTTTTTGGGACATTTTAAATATTATCAATGCACTTAATTCTCTTTTCAAAAGACTTTTAGTCTCATTTCAAGAAATCTCTTTGCTGTATCCCCATTTAATCTATCCAGCCTTATACATCAGTGTGCTTCAAAATCTATCATGCTAGGGGATGTTTTCGGAATCACAGTTTATCATCATCATCAATATTTCAATCCTAGGATTGGTTTACTGCAGCCCTCCATTCTACTTAATTCATTGTCAATTGCCTTAATCCTTGATAACTTCTCTGTTTTACGTGCTTCTTAATTTGTCCTATGTACATATCTCTTGGTTTTCCTTGTGGAATCTTCCCTTCTATTTTTCCTTCTATTATATTCCTAATAAAATCTCGACCCAACAGTTGCCATTTCATCTGCCAATAGAACTATAGAATAGGAACTTTATTCTTTGGCAGTTTGAATCTACGCTCAAAAAATAGGACTTCGGGTCGTTGATAATGGCGATAGTAAATGTATGCTACTTCAATACTGCCAATTCATGACACTGCGACCATTACGATAAAGTAGAATTGAAGAATACCGTCCGGAATCGTACAGTTTCTAAATTTCTCGGTTTTTGTTCAATTCGTGGATTTTTTTAGCCGAATGGAACTTAAATTGAAAATTCGCATGAATTTCTGGCTGATATGAAGTATTGGTAGAATTAGAAATTTTATACAAATTTTGCGGTAGCATCCACAGTAGCGTAAATTAAAAATGGTTTAAAAAAGCCGATTAAATATATCTAAAAATATAAGCACTGATGTAGTAGTTAGGGTACGAAGATACTAATACAGATTAGGTAAGACAGATTTGAAATTTGAATTAAAGAAAAAAGCGAATTCGTTGGTGATTAATATCAAGGTCTTCAGACGTCGACAAAGAGTACCTATTTAAGGGTGTTGTTCCGACGCTTAATTTTTGATGAAATAATGTGGGATATTTGGTGCTAAATTTGGCTTGGGAAGAAACTCTGCTGTTGATGGGGTCGAAGGAGGCTGAGAAATATTGAAAGAGTGGAATGTTTAGACCAAAACATCAATGTGGATGTTGGGCAGGCAAAATGGAAGACGAATAACTTTTTTCGATGGTATGAAGGAGGGTAGAACGCAAGTAATACTGAGATATGATTAATTGTAATCGGTGGGTTGGAAGTTCTGATCTCTAGAGAGGACCACGACTTGTATTAGATTTCACGGTCACTCAAAAAGAGTTCAGTTTCCCTTCGTGTTTTATGCATTTTTACCACGATGTTGGTTTTGGTGGGTGAGGACAGAGCTCATCCTGAATCAAACTTTTAGTCTTGTCACGCTTTCAGGTAGGGGTCGAGCGGTGCCTATGTTTGTGCCTATATTCGGTTGCCCACAGACTGAGTTCTAGTTACCAGAAAATAGCAACTCTTCGCTTTTTAGAAGGGGTTGTCAAAGGGCGTCTTCCAAGATTTGTACCCGGAAACCCCTCTTGTGAGCAGAACGTTTAATGTTTGGTATTCTACTGCTAGTGTAAGATACTATTCGGCGTATGGGTTCACGTTTATGATACTCGTGAGATGTTCGCAGTCACCTCTTTAGTTTAACTCCTGAAGTTTTTGGACCATAAATTGGATTGTGGTGTGAAATAAGGGGCTTAATTAATGAAAATAACATTAAGTAATAATTTTTGGTTCGGGCTGAAGTTGGACGCAATCACCTCCACAGCACGTGGCGGTGATTCCGTTTCATGTTTATGAGTGAAATTAACTCGAAGATTGGTTTTGATAGGCGAGGGTAGAAGTAATCCCGTATAAAGCCTTCAATCGTACATACGAAGGGTAGGTGGGAGCAGTTCCTATTCCTGTACCAGCTGACGTTTCCCTCTTAAAGTTTTGCTCTCCAGAAAATTTTATCGCTTTGAATTTAGTTGGGATTGCTCAAGGGAACCACCTAGGAATCGAACCGGAGACCCTCACGTCTGTGGTAAAATCTATTTCCCATTGGCTGCCATGCTCTTATTTGACACTTTTTCAGAGTAATGCAACCATTTCAGAGAGTAAAAATCATTCGCCTTGACCGGGATTCGAACCCGGATCCCTCGATATCCGACTCGGCCGGATATCGAAGGATCCGGGTTCGAATCCCGGTCAAGGCGAATGATTTTTACTCTCTGAAATGGTTGCATTATAATGCACACATAGCGGGTGACTCCGTTAAAGTTACTATTACAGTTTCTTGAAACTTTTTCAGAGTTTCATTTGGCTCCCAATATAGTTTAAAAGAAAATGAAATGGTCTGTAAGTCATCGGAGAAAGAAGTTAAATGCAGTGATTGTACATTTACAAGAATTGTAAAATTGTTCAGAGGGGAAATCTTTAATCGTTGTTTAAAGATGGTATCCCTGCATCAACTAAGAGATCAAGCCTAATGAACTCTAAAAAAAAATAAAGGGCAGTAAAATTTGATACAGAAGGGTTTGTTAAGATCTTTTTTCGGTAATTCGGTCTCAAGTAAATTTAGTTAGTCATCCCAATCAACAACTATGATAGACTGAGCTTTTTGCTATCTGCCTTTTTCCTTTAAAAACTTTTATTGGCCAATTTTATGGAAATACTGATACCGAGCATAGTACGCAGATATAATACTTCCACCTAAAGAAAGTGTTATCAATGATTTCCTTAACAAATGATAAATATGAAAAATCTTAGCGAAAATTCCAAGTCTAATCACATTTGAGAATTCTGGGACAAAAAATCTAAAAGTATTAAATAAAAAAAGTCATAGTTTAGTAAAATTTATTTTTGTTTTAACCGGGGTAATTTTTTTTGAAATATCCAAGATAAGACATGCATGATAGAGAATTAAGCAATTGAAGTACTCTATTTTTATTAAACGGTTAATATGAGTGCATTCCTCTGATGAAACTTCGTACAACACGGAAAAACTGCTTATGGTACTCGCGATCGAATTAGCAGTTGTCATATTGGCTATGAAATAATAATTTTTTCATTCGTAGGTAAAAATTAATATATTAATTTTCTTTGGTATTTCTTTGTTAGGTAAAAAAGTGTGTAATATATTCAACACATCTATCGAGGGGTTATTTTTAAAAATTCTTTCCAATATTGCTGTGCTGCTATATTTGCTTTGCTTCGCCTAGCTCAGATTTTTCGAACGTAAAAAATCATGGGTGTTGAGGGTGCGTACGCTGTTCCCCTCAGCAAGTGCAGAGAAAGATTGGGGATGGTTTGGAAAATCTTTAGAAAGTCCTAGCTTGTATTTCGATTTAAAAATGAGGTTTAAACTTATTTTGCGCCGGCAATTATGTTGAGTGGAAAGCGTTTCGCTTAAAAATGTTGGCGTTTGTTTCATCACGTGTTTGTACGCATATACAAACGCCAGGCAGGTCGACGGTAAAATAGGGCAGTAATCTCAAATACGTTACTGGGGCATAATAGCTGGAGTGGAATAGATGATGAGATGTTCCCCTATAAAACTGCGCTTGTACTCTGTGGTGCTGTTAAAAATTATGGAGACAACTACAATACTGAGCGAGTAATCCCCTCTTAGAGGGTAACTTGCGCGGTGGATGCAGAAAGACAAGATCACATTTCTATGATAACTACATAACTACAAAAATCAGGATTACACCAGAATTCCGTAGCCTCGTTCATGAATATGGTCAATTTGCTTTTTCACAAGAATTCGATGTAAAATATCGCACTACATCTGTACTTTTCATGATTTCAGCCGAATGGACCACGGCAAACATCTAATCGTGTCCTAAAACTATCAAAATCACTTCTTGAAGTTGGAACGGACGGAGTAGACCCTTATGAGGGCCTAATACCGTTGGTCGACTACACTCTTTTGTAGGGGACTTAGGATATGACAAACTGGGGGATTGAGGCGGAACTTACCAAGGTCCTCATCATGTCCTGCAGGGTGCTGTCGGAGGGCGGGGAGTTGTCGAACCGTCGACTAAGAGGCGTTTGGTGAAGAGATCGGAGTCGGGTGGTGCTTATATATTGTAAACAGGGGTGGGGGACGCGATAGGGGTGAGCTGACATAAGACACTTCTCCCCAGATTCTCGAAGGTGTACGGGGGTTGGTAAGGAGATGAGAGAGGAGTGCATTCGCTTTTCCGCGGTCGGGGGAGAGCGCCAGTGCGGGTTCTCCTCTATGGCTCTCCTTTATGGTCTCCGGTCTTGACATCCCCATCCAACCTCCAAGTCCCTCATCGTGGTGAAATCTGAAGAGTAGTGGCGATAGGAGTGTGTCGGTCGATTTCTCCGGCGTTTCGCGGTAGGTGTTCCGGGGAGGAGGCTTTGTGGGGATTCGGAAGAGGACAGTTGCTATGTGTATTAGTTGCGCTGAACCCTGTGCAAGGACTCTACGAATGTCGAGTTCCCTCTATACTTGATGAAATTTCCCGCTGTAATACGTTAACTTTTCATCCTCCGACAAGTACTAAAGGTTGGTTTTCTCGGCGTGTGTATAAATCGCCTGGTGCTAAGCTGCAGGACGCGTGAAATTCTCACTCTCAGTGTAGGGTACCCATTTCCTTTCCGTGTACCGCCTTGAGTTTCCTGGAAAGATCGATTGCTTAGAAAATCACACGGAGGCGGTCTAACCGCGCAGAAAATTCCGGATGGGTTCAGAATCAGGATAGAGGGTTCGAATCCTTCCTATGAGCAGGGAACGTTCTACCTGGAATAAATTGAAAGTTTGCTTCGTGGTCTACTATGTCTCTATCGTGTACGTATTTTCAATGTAGCGGCCTTGTAATATCGCAAGCAGTTCACTTGTTAGGACATGTTTTTCGTGACTTTTTCGTTCAGGTTCTTACTGTGTTTGTTTTTGGATTTTTGTGAATGTCTTATGCAGTACTCATTTGGTTGTGAATTGCGAGAGCACTGATGTATTTCCATACAGGTAGTCCTGATTAATTGATGTCGGTTACTGGAGAGAATGATTGAAGGGCAGGGTGTACGTAACTTAAACGTTTCAAGTCGTGTCGGAGTTCTTAGCTATTAGCGACCTATAACGGTTGTTATTTTATTTGTATGCTTCTTTAGTTTTCGTTAAGCAGGACTGTAAATCTTTCTGTACAATTTTAATTAGCTACTGATTAATTTTATGGTTATGAATGAAGTAATAATGATTAACGGTTATGCGCTTTCATCGTACTGTGATGTAGATTACATGTAAAATTTAATTTTTATTAATCAGATTACTGATTGATTTTTATAATTAAGTTACTTCTAAGTTGAAGCCTTAGTTAAAACTTGATGAAATTCAATATTCAGGGCGGGAAGAGATGAATTTCAACGTATTCAAATTTTAAAATGCTTATTAAGCAGGAAGATACGTGTTAGGCAGCAGTCAAGTGGACTGTAATACTTCTTCAATATAAGTTCTAAAGAAATTTCAATAAAGCTAAAAATTTATGATAATGTTTTTATTGTTGAATAGAAAATACAATTTGGTAATGTCCAATTATAAAATTGCTTCAAACAGTTCCTTTTTATTGCATCGTATATAAAAGTCAATTCTTTCTGCACGAAAGAATTTTCTCTCTGTTGATGTTCCCAATAAATCATCAAGCAAACCTTCTGTGTTGCCAAAATCATTTCTGCTAATGAAGACAAGTGTTTAACTTTATTTACAATTTGTAGAAAAATTATGTTGTACTTGAAGACTCTTTTAAAATTTGGATTATTAATTAGCATACAAGTTAGTCATTTGTAGTTTTTGGGTTTAAATTCGTCATTAGTTAAGTGAATGATTGTCTCAGTTTTTTCTCTGCATCTTTTTTATATTTTTCTCATTAAAAACTTTCCTCACTCGCTTATAACTGCGATCTCTTCTGGAGTGTTTGAATAGGAATTTAGAGCAGTTGTTTTTAGAGAAGTTTATTTTATGCTGCTGAGAATCTTTAAAATGATAATCATTCAAGTTTTGTTGGTTGAAATAAGTAGTACTAGTTATTAGGGGCGGTGGTGGACAGCTGAGATAATTGACGCCATTAGGGATAGGTGGATAGTTTGTCAGAGAAAGGTATTTCATGGAATTTGATAAGGATGGAGAGAAAACCGGCGTCAACATCAGCCTACTCTCTAATGAAAGGTGCCAATGGGGTTTATAATTTAACGTCGCATCTAATCGGCGATTCACTCCACTTGAAATGCTATTCACATAGTACTCCAAGTAAGGTTTGGGATAGCAGTAAAAAACCCTGCCACCGCCGGGATTCGAATCAAGGTCCTTGGAGTGGTGAGCGTATACGATAACCACTACACCAACCAGATCCCCTGGATTGAAGAACAAAGAAAATACAGCGTAAGAGATAAAGAAAATATCCGAGCAAATATTAAGTAATGCATTTAATTGTTGCTGTATGTATTTTGCGAAAGAGTTCAAAATTTAAGATCCGAGAGATCCAAAATCTAGGAGAGGTAAATTTTTCAAATACTTAATCATTCTTGCCAAAAATATTACATTCAGATGCATTTATGCCTGATTATTTCATAAATGTCAGATGAAATTTTTGCAAACATTCTTACTGCGGAAATGGAATAATCAGTTTTCGTAGTACGATTATTCATAATATGATTACTTAACAGCCCTGCGGATAAGTAATTAAAAGTTCTAGTAACCTCTAATAACCTCTTGGTAACTAACTACTGGTCTAATAGTGAGTCAAGCAAAATTCCGATGATAAAAAAATATTCACCATATTCGTTGTAGTTTTCACTGGAATGCGGTCAGCTGTTCAGTTCAGTTTCCGTATCCTGTAGAATATATTTTTAAGGGCGAAGATGCTAGACATACCACGGAAGAAGGTTAATTCCTTTCTCTTTCTTCCTCCACTTCCGTTTCTTTTTTCGTAACGCGATCTCTTGATCCATTCACCATCTTACCACATTCCATTCACATCTTACAACCATTATTGTGAGTCTCTTTTCTGCTGCTTTTCCCGTTTAACAGGCATGCGGGCATGCCATCATCGCTGCCTCTTGGATCTTAAACCGGGATAAATTTCTCTAAGCGAAGGAATTAAGGACGTTAGACTAGAATTCCGAGGGGAACGCGGAAAAAGAGGAGCATGTTGACTGGTAAGATGATATGTAGGTGTTAAACACTTCTGTAAGTAAATTTGATTCGTTGGCAAATTTACACGGAGAATGATTGAGGGTATTTGTTGGTAGACTTCATAACAAAACTGGGGTGCATGTTTGTTTTGAACATGAGGGTCTTCAACGTGCATTTGTCTTATAATAATATTTATAAGGACAACCTGATGAGGCGGTAGTATTCCCTTCCTACCCAAATACTTCGATTAGACTGGGCCAAGAAGGCCATCAGCCGCCCTCTCAAATATTAGTGTTTCTACTCTCCCAAAGCCCATTCAAATACATGGTCAGTCAATCTTCAAAACCTTAATAATTCCCTGTGATAAAATGAGAGTCCGGTTTAGGGAAAGATGTAATGCAGATCTGCACACGTTACATTTTTCTAGGCTCGATTATTATTTTGTGTAAATTGCTTCCTTTCTCCTTTGATAGAAAATATAAGCATATTTTTGGAGGATCCACCGATTTACACCACCGTCGGAATTCACGGTTGAGCTACCGACGAAAATCTTAAAGAAGAAACAAAGGGAAGGAAAACGGGTAGTTTTTGTCTTGGCTTAAAATATATATATATATATATATATATATATATATATATATCTATAACCGACCGAGTAGACTGTCTGTCGCACTATACTGTAGATTAATACCTCTCACGTTTTTTTACGGCCCTTCTTTGGTCACCAGAACAAGTATCATTAAAATGTAAATATCATCCAGGCCTTTTTCTTATAGCCTAATGGTTGGTTCTCCAACTTTTCCAACCTCTCTGGATAGGTCTGAAAATAGGATTACTAAGAATTCATCATAAATGGCACTATATAAAAAATTTTTATAGTCCTGTGCTTGTCTTTTATGTGTTTTCCTATCCCCTTTCCTAATATCTATTTCTATGTGTGAATGAATGAATATATATATATATATATATATTCATTCACATTCATATCTCATCTTCCGAAGAAGACGGAGTTCGAGTCCGTCGAAATTATCAAGATATTATTGTGAGTGTTCTTTTTATGTGTTCTCGTGCTGTGTGTTGCTGTCTAAGTTTTTTATTCAACACTTCCGTGTTACTTCGAAGAAATCATCTATCTATATATATATATATATATATATATATATATAAATAAATAAATAAATATATATATATATAAATAAAATTTATATACACTCACATATATATTCATTCACATGAATAAATCTGAAAAAATGTGAGAGGTATTAATGTACAGTGTAGTGCGACAGACAGTCTACTCGGTCGGTTTGTGTACAAATTTTAAATTCTTTCACCGGTGGAACCGAAACCCGTATTTGGCTTTGTTGTGAAAAGTCATTAAATTATTCGTTTCGCCATTTTGATGCATATAGTTTTTTTTGTTTCTTTAATTGAAAGTAACTTGCACCTATGAATGAGGAAACAACTCTCATAATGAGATCAATTTTTCACGCAAAAAATAGACCCCATTCTTACGCAATTGCGACAACAGCCATCATGATGTAAAATGCATGGATGGGGTCATTATAAGTATATCTTTACAATTCCTTTATGAATCTGGAGATTTCAAATTATGTAGTAAAATTTACTGGTCACAAATTGCTTCTGTTTAAATTTTTGAAATTTCAATTCATAATTCAATACATCACGTAGTGATACACTCAGAGGTTTTTCAAAAAGATTCAAGAGGTTTAATTTCCTATTTTACAAAACTGATGACAAAGTTTTACTGGAAAAGTTTCCAGTAAAGTAAGTGTAGAGAAACTTATATTTTCTTACATAGCTCATATTTTCACGAGATGTTTTTTTCTTCATACATAAAAATACAAAGGCGAACTGCAACTCCAAACTATAAGATGCTTTGTTTTCAAGTGTTCTTTTCAAATATTAGTGATCAGAATTACAATGAAATACTATGCATATGCACAGTTTATTTAAGCGTATATTTAAGTGAAATTGCTTTTATCAGTCAACATCAGGAATAAATTTTATAAAACTGAAAGTCATCAAGTGTACCTCTAGTTCAGTCCTACAGCATCTAACATTTTTGAAAAAAAAGTAACACTTTTTTTACTGCGAACCAATTAGTTATCGATACCTTTAACTCACTTCGTACAATTTTTGAGTGATATATGTTTTCTATCAAGTTTTTTACCTTAAACTCAACTTTTCCTCCCATATTATTTTATTTCAGTGAAATCAATCAAACAATGGCGCCTCCATTTGTGCCCATTTGAACTCTTTTTGGGCCGACTACAATATCTACGAGTAATAACCACGAGGAGCAGCAAAAGAACTTCTTTACAAAAACGATCGTCAGCCTTATCGTTGGAAATAGTGAGTACGCTCTGTTTCTCCATCAATTTAAATGGACCCTCTAATAAAATGTCATACGTATAGTATAACCGGAGACATTTAAAGTGACATTTAAATGGCCGGTGTAGACAAGACAGCTATGGATTCAACCTCGTGGTGCTGTAATTTCTTTCAGACGTACTGTAACATGCAGAAAACCCAACCTAGTTAAAGTGAATATTCTGAAAAGGTTTATATGAGCTCTACGGTTGCAAATATTCTGAGTCGGAGAGAGAGAGAAGTATTTTTCACAAAAAATACCTTTCTTTTCTTTTTGCAACTTTCAAGTTCAACAACTTCAACTTACATATATACCCATCGTAATCTCCAATTTACATATTTACAACTTAATTTGTACGAATCCGTCTATGAATGTTTTTTAGTGTAAACTTCTTGAACCACTATTATTTCTTCATGCTCTCCCATTAGTTTATGAAACAAATTAGAACCCTCATAGAATTTTTTCAAAAGTTAGCGAATTAACTAAGCGCATAGTTGAGTTTTTAAGTACATTGGGGAAGGTTGAACTCGTACGATGTATTTTTTTCGTCTCGTGAAGCATTATGATGTAAATCTTTTGGAAATATTTTCGAAGCAGTAGGCAGGAATGGGAACATTTATTGTGAGGTCTAATATCTAGTTTCTGTGTCTATTGATTGAAAACTCTTTATCTTGTTGCGGGAAATTCTCCTTGGAAGAAACATTTTCTGAATTTATAGAAAGCCATCGACTGTAATTTAAGAATTGGATCATGTAAAAAGAGTGTTACTTTTCATTGACATTCACTTACCATTATTATGACCGTAGCATCACCATTCTAGGGGTGTCGTTATCAGTTTCAAGTTGTACTTGCTACTTTTACTGCCGTCTATATTCAAAGGCTCGATGTAACGGAAGGCTGAGGTGTTATTACCCCTTTTGGATTTTAAAACAAGGTCACTTGTGATTTTTCTTATCAGGGTCACTTGTCATTCTCCCTCCTGCCCCTTTTTTACAATAATTTTGAAAATCGTATGCGGTGAGAAACATTAGGTGATTCATAATTATTGTTTTTGCCTTTTTCCCTACGTGACTCAAGTTGCCATTCTAATTACCAGATAATTATTTATTTGGGTTCAAGTATCCCAAAAATGTTTAGGTAAACGTTTTTATTTAGTCACTATACTGAGACGGGTGATGAGGTTTTACCACAGAAGATACAGCTAGATTGTTTATTTTTATAATTCCTTTGAGAACACGTTTACGTATGCACACCAGAATTTTTTCTAAAAGCAGTATATTTTTGATGATATCGTTTTCTCACAATGTCCATAACTGTTTGCGATTTCTGAGTTTTCTGTGATTAGGAAGTCACGTTTCCTGGGTTTCTGAGAATATTTTAACACTTCCGACAGAGCTCTCGTCAGCAGCTTCACGTCTTACTGCACTTGCACTGCATACCGCGGCTTAAAATGTCGTGGTCTTTATAAAGTGGAGCAGGGCTGACGGGATGGGATGATATGCGGATTTTATTTTACCATTTCCTTGCATTTTACCCATTTCTGTCCGCTCGAAACTTCTTATCCACACGATATTTCCAACTTAAGCGAGAGATTGTGACACGTGGCTCAGGTTGGTAAACCGTTCCTCCCGAGAAAGGGAAAATATAAATCTCTGGGAGAATCTGAGTCTCCAGGCCCATGTCTGTAACTTGACGAAGAGCTTTCCGGGAGACCGAGAGGGGAATTGGAGTCACCAATGCCCACCAAGCCTAACGTAAAGTTTTCTTCCGAGAAGTTACGTATTGTGAGAATGATTTCTTTTCTCTGCAATGGTCTGTCCGCTTATAAACTGGTGGAGATTATCTTTCGAATTTAAGGAGTATGTGGATGAGAAAATCCGACCCTCTTTGGAGCGAAAGGGATTGAGGTTTATATTTATTTGTAGACCTCCTAGTCACTGCCACTATCATGGCAAAGGTATTATGTTGCTCAGTTGCTCAGCTTCTTCCTTTTCGTTTTTTTACCAGAGATGATCTCAGAAGTACTTGTTGATGGATTTAAATGGATTGAATGGATGAAATGGATTGGAATTGGAAATTGAATGGAATTGATTGGATGGAATAGAATTGGATTTGATTGTAAATACAATTTTGAACGAGGTGATTTGCGCATGAGTAAACTATCATTAATTTAGTAATTATTTAAACGAGCAATATGATTTTAACCAATACTGGTGAAGTAGGTAATTTCACTTTTAAAATTATTGCCACAGGTTTCATTCATCCTGAAACTCTGTGATATTAAAAAAAAATAATTAGGTATATATTAGTAAGTACACGTACTTGGTAATGTGTACCTACATGTATACATACGTACGGTGGGTTAAATGCGCTTTTGAGGACTTCGATGAACTCTCCTTTCAACTTCCTATGACCCCGAGTTAAGAACCTGTAATTTTTACAAATATCTCGTCTTGTAATTTTTTAGCAGGATTCATGGAGATTAATATATTGGGTAAAAGTGATTTTATGTAAGTGGTACTAAGGGACATACTTTGGTCTCATAGGAAAATTGCGTTAAGTGTAGTTATTTTTCAAATATTCTGTATGCGGATATCTGTGGTCTGTTTTCTACGCTTTAGGCATTATTAATTGGCATTAAGGACGGCTTGATATATATATTAGGTATTAAGGACGGCTTGAAACTGTAGTTTTTTCCTCTACCTACTTTTGGTTCAGGAAAAAGCGCTAATCGCTTTTGTCATTGGAAGATTTAGAATTAGATTACTTCTATGACTTGTGTCGATGTGATGAATTTTTCAGTATACACTATCAGCGGAGGGCGATTCAATTTGAATCACACATATCTATGCAAACAAGAAGAATATATATGTAACCACAAAAGATGCGATTATTGCATACGCAGTTGCAACACGGCACTGCCCGTATTAGCAGTGCAGGGTGTTTTCAACCTACCTGCAGGCTTTAAGAGGGTGAAGGGTCAGCGGTAATACCCCTTGTCGAACCTCCTACACATTAATAACCATACTTAGACGGGTGAAATTATAAAAGCCTCTAAAAATTTCTTTTATTTAGCTCTGCGTCTCATAATAAATATTTTCACTTCCGTTGCCTTGAGGAAACTGTAATTGATACAAGTTCTGTAAATTAAGTAACGAGACTGACAACTAGCGCTCGATCTAGCATCTGGAGGCGCTGGGCTTGGAGGGGCGGCAGGGGAACATGTGATCCACCTTCAGTACGTTTTTGAACTCGCTCGAGTCATTTGGTTATCCGTTGCGATTTTTTTTGTGAAACAGTTTTTTCTGTTGTGTTCTAAAAATGAGTGACATAAATTTCGAGCAACGGGGTACTATCAGGTTTTGCTTCAGACTTGGGCACAGTGCAACGGAAACTCTTGTTAAACTTCAGCAGGCCTACGGAGATAGTGTTTTGTAAAAAGCCCAGGTTTTTCGGTCGTTTAAGGTATTTTCTGAAGGAAGAGAGCCGATTGAAGATGAACCACGAAGCGAAAGGCCTTAATCTTCAAGAACCGATGAAAATTTCGACAGTATCCGGGATCTTGTACGTTCAGATCGTCGGCTGACAGTCAGAATTATCAGGGAAGAGTTGAATTTGACTCACACCACTGTTTGTCAGATTTTAACCAATGAATTTGGGATGAGAAAAATCTGCGCAAAAATGGTTCTAATAAACCTTTCGCAAGACCAAAAGGACTTCAGGAGGGAAAGCTGCCTTGAATATTTGGATTCGATTGAAAATGACCCCATTTCCTAGAACGTATCATTACTGGTGACGAGTCTTGTGTGCTTGAGTACGACCCAGAAACCAAGCCAGAGCATGGAGTGGGACACTTCAACCTTTCCAAGGCCCAAAAAAGCAATGATGAGGAAGGAAGTCGAAGATCAAATAATGCAGATTTGTTTTTTCGATATCCACGGAATCTTCGACAATGAGTGTCTACCTCAAGGCCAAACGGTCACTTAATACTTTTACCGGGAGGTTCCCGAAAAACTTTGAAAAAGGGTATTTCGTGTGAGAACAAACATCATGAACCACTGGGTGTTGCATCATGATAATGCTCCTTATCACACAGCAATTTCAATAAGCGAGTTTTTGCCCAGTAAAAACATTCCTGTGGCTTCTCAGCCTCCTTATTCGCCTGACTTGAGTCCTTGTGACTTTTTTCTCTTCCCAAAGTTGAAAAATCACCTCAAGGGAACATATTTTGGGACAGTCGAAAACATTCAAACGGCTGTAACCGACCAGCTGAAGGCTATTCCAGTATCGGGCTTCCAGCCCTGCTGTGAGGAGTGGAAGAACCTTCTCCAGTGCTGTGTGGCTTCAGAAGGAAGTTATTTTGAGGTTGGCAATGTACAATTGTAAATCTATTTGAATAAAAAGTTAGTCTCATTACTTAATTTACAGACCTCATATACTGTCATTCTCACTCATTAGAAACTCACTCGCACGTCGAAATGAGACGTGAACATTTTGAAGGTGTAAAATATAAATTAAATATAAAAATAAAGAATGAATTCTACAGAAGAAGTTCTACAGGGTTCGTCCGGAAAATAAGTGTACTGAGCTCAGGAAAAAAAATTCATTACACTTTTACATATCTTAAGCTAATATTCCTCAAAATAGGACCCTTGTGAGTCGATACACTTGTTCCAGCGGCGTTCCCATTCCTGGAACGCTCCCGCGAAGGCATCATCGGGAACCTCTCGAAGGCACGTGGTCACGGCCTCTTTGACGGCGTCCAAAGTCCCGTATCGCGTTCCTTTCAAACTCCTCTTTATCTTCGGGAACAGAAAGAAGTCCGGTGGTGCCAAGTCCGGGCTGTAGGGCGGGTGCGGCAGCGTTGCCACGCCGTGCTTGGCCAAGAAGTCCGACACGACAAGCGCGGTGTGAGACGGCGCATTGTTGTGAAGCAGCCGCCAGATGTTTTTGATCGCTGGCCGGACGCGGGCGACTCGTTTTCGAAGCCTGTCGAGCACTTGGACGTAAAATGCAGCATTTACAGTTTGTTGTTCAGGTACAAATTCGTAGTGGACGACTCCCCTTTTGTCAAAAAAGACAATGAGCATCATAAACTTATTTTCCGGACGAACCCTGTATATCATTGCGCATTACTCAGGGAGTCCTGCTGCGATATTTGACGCATACATTTGTGTTAGAATGAAATATATCATCCTGTATTATTGTAAAATCACTGATTAAAATAGGAAATGCCGCATTTGTGAGAATACGCTGTTGGGAAAATAAAAGTGAATTAAGCATTAATAATCGAGTGGTTTATGTAATTTCTGAAACATTTACTGGGAAAAATGATAACACAAGTTTTCTTCCGACTCAGTCTGATGACTCTGACTAATGTGATTATTTATTTATGTGAGTCCGATTCTCTCACTTTTGACCGCAGCTTTGATGAGCCTGACTTATCTTTAATGAAGTCTGAGCATTCCATACGATTATAGTTATTCTCAAGTTTTTTAGGAACATGTAATATGCCACGGTTGTATTAAGTTATTCTACCTCAATTATTTTGAACGTTAAATGTATATTGTGAATACTTTTTTCCTGCTACTGAAAATAAATATATTAAAATTAATCTACAAATGGTCAACAAAACTTAAGAACTCCCTAGATACGCTAAACAATTTGGATATTATTGCAGTAATTTAATTATGCTTAAACGCAGTATTTTTCCACACAGGTTCAATATTTCCTTGCGTGATTTCAACGTTAAAACGCCATTATCACGGGTTCAGCGCTTTAGCAATTTTCTATACCTCATTTAACTGAGCGTGGTAAGTAGGGGGAAAAGGGAAAAGGGGTGGGGAAAACGTGAAAAATGAGAGTAAGAGAGCGGGGGTGGGATCAAAGGATTGGGAAAGGTAGGTGAAGGAGGGATAAAAAAAATGCTGTTATGGCAATGCACTGTAATCGCAAAGCGGAGAGTCTGATTGGGAGAGGTTGAAAGGAAATTTAGCGGGGATATATGGAATTACTGATATTTGGTTTTGACTGGAGTGACAAATTTGGAAGAAAATGGCCAACAGTGAAAATCTGTCAAAATATTTAAAAGTACGATATTAAGTAGTTATTTCCCGTAAATGTTTTCAAATCATTATGAAAATTTCAGTTGAAAACCTTCACAGACGTGTAGGATCTTAGGTTAAAACATCTCTAATGACCTGTATCCATCACGTTTCCAACAAAGTTTATTGTCTACTCCTCACTAATCTAAACTTTTTGTGTTCATACGATCTGGTGGAGAACTTTCTTCCAGTTTATTCTACTTAGATTCTATTAAATTTCTCCCATGGCAACATGTAAACTTCAATTTTCTGTAACACATTTATCCTACCGCTGGAATTAAATATTTGTTAACCGAGATGAGTTATGGAAGTAGTTGGAAGTTATGTTTTTGTTATCCATATTTACACATCTGACTAATGTATACGTAAGATTTCCCAGAAATAATGATTTCCGCTAAATTTTGGACTCATCTATTTACAAAATATCAAATATGTAAGCCTCCATTTTCTACAAAGCTGCCTGCATCTGCCGGAATTACGTACCGAAAGTCTTCGAACGTACGTGAAGACCGAGGAACAAAGGTTTTCGTTGGTTCGCTGAAGTACTTGTAAGGGATATTAAAAATCTTATGTAGCCTCCTATCTATCACATTTTCCCCTCGCTAAATTGTTGGAATTCCGTTAAGGAGAACAAGCTCTTTCCTTAACTTACAGACTTACAGGTAGCTCTTACGACCTTTAGGTCGGCGGGAAAATATGGAAAAAATCTCCTCCATTTAAGGTAAACTGCTCGAAGTAGAGGTCTTGCGTTGCTGAACGTTTACAGTGGGAAACATATTTATAATTATCCTGATGTAATGCCTTAATACCTTAAATTAATACCTTAGCCACATGCTTAAAGAGACTATCGATATAAAATTATGTGCAATAATAAATCGGTGATTTTTCACTAATTCGAACCAACGTTGACCAGTTTATCCTAATGTGACTTGAGGAATCTTCCATACCATTGAATAATTGAAGTAAAAAGACTCAGTTCCAACCTGAGGGCTTTGAAAAATTGATTTCAATATCTAAAAAAAAATTAGTTTAATTTCAGAAAAAAATTAACTGAATGATTTGAGTATTAAAATTCGCACATATATCTTGCGAAGATTCACAGTTGTGGTGTATCCTTTAACATTTGCCTTGTTTATTCAGTCTCACATAGTTTATTCAAACGCATGTGATGGATGAATAGAGAACGTTAGGCACTCGAGGAAGAGGAAGGAAAAGAATAAGCAAGTAAAACAGAATGAAGGGAGGTAGAATATTTGTGGAATTGAAGAAGGATTTATTGTAATGTGAGCTATCATGTTGTGTATTATTATGCCGGGCTTACAAATGTAGCGGTAGCTTGTCTGTATTCGTACAAAAATTACTTTATATGTTAGGATACAAAAAAATACGTGACCTTATACTTTTTCAATGTGCAAACTCTCATAGAAGCGGACGAGCGTGCTTCTCATGGAATAAAATATGATTTTAATGGATGAAGTTTTCTCGGGTCTTCCACCGGGTCAGGGGTTCCATGGAGGTACCCGGTGGAAGACCCGAGAAAACTTCATCCAGCAAATACGCCGGGAAAGCACCAGATCTTATGATTTTAATGTCATAATGGAGGATTGCATTGCCAATAGGACTCTATTTAAGGAAAATATACCACACATGTGTAGTTTTAACTGTGGGCGGGATCGGCTATCGTATTTATCGATAGCGCGTATCTAAGTGATGCTAAGTCGCAGCGTGAGGAAATACGTGGTAGCGAGGAATATACATGTACGCAACTTATTAGCTTCGTGTTTTTTCACTACGTGACATTCAGTACCAACGTACGCAGTGACAACAACAGAGAACATTCTCTCTTAGAGAATACATAAGAAAATGTTAACGGATGTTGAAGAATTTTGAGCCTAATGTTAAAACTTTTTCTTCATCAGGAACTCATTTCCAAATCGACCATTGTTGCTTCATGTTTTAGGAATCATACTTTTAGATGTCATAGAGGTCGTGGAGAGTGATGAAATGCATGAGGGTTTTAATTGGGTGTTTTTTAATCAGTGAAACGCATGCAAAACAAACAAAAAATGAGTACAAATGTGAAGAGAGTGATACATTTCGTCTTCGGAGAGTCGGAAGACCCAGCTGCTGGGGAGTGCTGCTCAGATGAAAACTGACTAAAACACCATTCGGCTGAATTACAAGAGTTCTTCTCTGTCCGGAAACGAGATTCCGTTCTATTCCACAGCTATGTCCTTAAAGTTTCCTGAGTTCCAAGAGGTCAATCGTGTTTCTGAGTGAATATCGTGGAACGCCGAGTAGTTTTTAGTACCACACCTTCGGATCAAATCTGGCACGAGAGAATGCAACGAGGTTCCAGGTGGCTCTGCAGCTTGTGGAGTGGTAGGGACCCGTGTTCCTTTTCTTATCCTTCAACTCCGTCCACAACCGTTCGGAACCACTTTTGACAGGATCTTCTCCGGCTCAAATCCCACGCGGCTACTCCCCGTCAGGCCCTCAGAGTTTTCTCTCATTCATTTCAGAAGTGCTCTCCCGAGCGTCACTCTTCGGATGTCCAAAACCAGTCCTCTTGTCGTCATGGGCCGTCAGGGTAGGCGGGGGGTGTCATTACGCCCACCCAGTGAATTGCCCGCCTACGGGTGATAACCGTATCCACCGAATCCGTAACCACCGTATCCGCCGTATTTGCCATATCCACCGTACCCGCCGAATTTGCCGTACCCTTCGTATTTGCCGAATCCACCGTCTCCACCGTATTTACCATATCCGCCGTATCCACCGTCTCCACCGTATTTGCCGTATCCGCCGTCTCCACCGTATTTGCCATATCCGCCGTATCCACCGTCTCCACCGTATTTGCCGTATCCGCCGTCTCCACCGTATTTGCCGTATCCGCCGTCTCCACCGTATTTGCCGTATCCGCCGTCTCCACCGTATTTGCCGTATCCGCCGTCTCCACCGTATTTGCCATATCCACCGTCTCCACCGTATTTTCCGTATCCGCCGTATTTGCCGTATCCGCCATATCCACCGTCTCCGCCGTATTTTCCGTATCCGCTATATCCGCCGTATTTGCCGTATCCACCGTACCCGCCATATTTGCCGAATCCACCGAATCCGCCAAACCCGCCGTATTTGCCGTA
This sequence comes from Hetaerina titia, assembly GCA_037158775.1. Classification (NCBI taxonomy): domain Eukaryota; kingdom Metazoa; phylum Arthropoda; class Insecta; order Odonata; family Calopterygidae; genus Hetaerina; species Hetaerina titia. The sequence goes on from CM073770.1 coordinate 68,078,158, forward strand.
TCCGCCATATCCGCCATATCCGCCGTATTTGCCGTATCCACCGTATCCGCCGAATTTTCCGTAATCACCATATCCACCGTATCCGCCGTATCCGCTGTATTTGCCAAATCCACCGTACCCGCCGAATTTTCCGTAATCACCATATCCGCTGTATCCGCCGAATTTGCCGTAATCACCATATCCGCCGTATCCACCGTATCCGCTGTATTTGTCAAATCCACCGTATCCGCCATACTTAGTGAAGGAAGGTGCATATTTCATTACAGGCCGTGCCATGGGATGCGTTACCTCGCTCTGGAAGTGAGTGTAGGAGGTGGCGGCAGGCTTAGCGATGGCAACCGGTTTTGCGATTGCTATTGCGGGGGCGTGGTAGACAGGAGCATGGTAGACAGGAGCATGGTAGAACGGGAGGTCGTAGTCTGGGGCGTGGTAGTCGAAGTAGCCTCGTCGTTCTCGGTCGGCTTGCGCGGTGGCGAGGATGGCCAAGCAGGCGAGGATCTGAAAGGGTGTGAAGAGTGTTGGTTGAGGTTATTGTTCGTATGATACGACCGAAAAGATCTTTCCGTTCGGGCCTAGAAGCTGTCAGAAAGTCGCGGCAGTGGCTTTTGGCAACGAAGCTTGGGTATTTGAAAGGTGGATTAGAGAGGGACAAATATTTAGCAACTAAGCAATGTCACCTGAGAAAGAGGAAATATGAGGAAGAAACACTTGATAATTATTGAGTTCTCGCATATAATCGGTATAATGAATAGTGAGAAAAATTATAATAAACAGTTGTATTTGGAAAGCCACCTAAATTCCATGAGTGGAAGAAGATGTTCAAACTCTTCTTCATTGCCATTTTTAAGCTTCTAAAATAATATCTCGTTCAATGGAAGACTTGTCATTTTGAAGTTTTCATTGAAGTACTCATTAATTCGTGTTATTTTACTAGACTTCTTTGCCACGAATGCTTCCAATGATTAATTCAGTGATTTTCTAAGACACCTGCTGCTGTCAATAAATGATCTTTGGTGCTCTATCTCTTGCAGATATGTGATTTGAGTACAAAAACAATGGCAAGTAGCTTGAATTAACTGGTTCAGACGTAGAACTAGAGCTCTGTATGGAATAAATTGCGGAAATACACATGCAATTGATAGTAATAACAGAGTAATCTTAATACTTCATTGTAGTAAAAAATGGTTTTATCTTTTGAAATACCAGTACATTGATAGATGTCAAAGAGTTAGAGGACACTCATTCTTACACTCCTGCCTTTCACCCCTTTTCCTTCAAGGTAGGCAACGTCAAAAAAGACAGTTTATGCTCTGAAATGAAACATTTAAAAAAATAATTTATCCTATTCTGTCCTATCCTCACTCCTTTTGTACTCCTATTTTAATATTTCTCATCGTAAGAGTCTCTTCTACTACCTTCATTCATGCCTTTCTTGGTTCACCTAATGCTCTCGAGCTTTCGATCTTCTCTTACAGGTATATCCCTCATATTCGCCTCTCATCCATTCTCTCAATATGGCCAAACCAGTAGGGGAACTCTTCTTGCATACCTGCCTTTTATCGATGCATCAATACAAATTCTTTCATAACGTACACACCTCACCTTATCTCTCCAATGTTTATGACAAACACTTCTTAAGGACCACATAAACACCTTATGCCTCATGGGATTTGAAAATGAAATTATCATATCAGTGATTTCGTTTTGGAAAATTTTGAATTTGGTAAAAACCCAACTGCAATCTTTCATGACATGTGACACTGTTCTACTACTAGAAGAGTATTATTAAATAACCGTTACCTTTGATGTAGATTTTTCCTATGTCCTCTAAAACCGAAACTCAATCTGAGATTAAACATATTACTGGTACTACATAACTTAAATTTTATAACACTAGACCATATAGGGTTTATTTGGCTGAAATTGATAACATACAGTGTATAGTTCATATCATAATCACTGCTACTATTAGAACCTTTTAACCCTGTTTTAGGTACGGCAAGTTTAATAATTATGACTAAAAATATTAATTAGTAATTTTACAATGAATGCTTACATTAAATTTATGTTAATTTCGTACAGTAATAGTGTAAGTATTCTTATCACTATTTACTTTAAATAATCGTAATACATGAAATTGATCTTTACAGGGAAACTAGATCTACTGCGAGGATACATTTCCCATATTATTCTTAAAATTAGTCAAATTCGTATTTAGCTATTAACCTTGAAAACAACTTGTTCACTGCGACGCTCCGGAATGACGTTTAGGAATACACCAAGTGCCCGGTTTTCTGATAATACGCGAATAATTATAGAGCTTATTATGCAATATCAATTAATAAACAATATATTAAATCGGGCGGTGTTATTTTGTGCAAGAACATTTTCAGGGGTGAAAACAAACAGTTCTATCAAAGGCTCTTGGATGTGTATCCTGTTAAAAATACGTTGAAATCGGAGCCACTTCCGATTCTCTTAAAATAGTCCGTTAAAATATGCCATATTCAACTGAAATTCGTCGATAGAATTGTGCTGAAAGCTTTAGTAAATAGTGTAAACGATACATCGACATGCACCATGAGTTTTAAAATTGTTTAGCATAATTAATTAATCCATGAACCCTATTGATTAACCTTTAAAATGGCAACAAACCAATGAAGCGGATTGAAAAAGAAATGACTTGTTTGTATGAGCAAACCTGGTTCGGTTCAAAGTTTAGGAAACATTTACAAGAAAACTTATAATTTAGAAGTGCAGATGTTAAGCAAACTTTTTGTAGCGAACTGATCCCACGCGTCAGTTTCCTGGAAATACGGACATTCGGCGACGCGCAACGTATGGAAATGTTATAGGTGAAGAAAAAACGCCGAGACGACTACGGTTTTCGCAAAGCGCTTCCGAGAAAATGTGGAAACCTCGGTAGGAATGAGTATTAAATCTGAGAAAATGCACGAAGGGTCATGCTGTTGCGACCGCCGTAAATAACAGCCATGGGTGGGCATACGGAATGGTGGTGAAGCGCCGCAAATTTTCGAAGAAGAGGAGGAACTTATTGCGTGGATGTCGGGCGAGGTGCTCAGCAGAGGTATGCCATCCAGTTTCGTAAATGGAATTCCACGGGGTCCATTCAGTTCCGACTAAATGGGGCACATGGCTGGCTCCTTTTCAGTCAGACGGGTTAATTAGCTTATCCGACTAGTATAGCCTATATGACACATTCTACGTAGTGAGTCCGAAGAAGAGGCGAAGCAAGCGAATTAATTCCACGCGGAAGCGAGTTTCAGAGGATGGTGTCGGTACTCACGTGACAGGTGAAAGCGTGATGAGTGTTTCTATTCGATAGCGTGGCCTTACGCGACCATGTGCGGGTGATTTTTATTTCTATTTTTGATTTGGTTAGCTGTCGTTTCCGTAACGTGATAAGGCTACAGACATTTGTGGTTGATGGGTTATAGTTTATGGTCTGTTCACTCCGTCACTCCCTACATTATATAACTCACTGGCCCATTGGTCAGCAAGGTGCATGTTGCTATCCACGGTATCATTTCCCTTAGCGTACTCTCTTTAGGGCAAGTATGTACTTTGATCAGGGTATCGTACATGCCATTAATGACAATCCCTTCGGAGGAGGCAAAATGAAAAAGTTTCAACAACTTATCTCACCTTCTCTATCTCACACCCTCACCAAAAACACTTCTCTGGCAACATATTGTTCAGGGTCCCCTTCAAAGTAGTCTCCTCCCCAACAAATACACGGTCAACACCCGGCGGTGTTTCCACTTTTTGAATGTCCTGGAACGCTTCTTCCGGAATGATCATAGGCTCTTCCGTCGAATTTTTATCTATCTCTGGAATGGTGGCAAACCTTTTTCTTTTGAGCGGAGTTTTTAGTTTGGGAAACAGGAAAAATTAGCATGGGGTCAAGTCTGGTGAGTAGAGTGGGTGGAGAAACACAGCGGTCTTGTTTTTGGCTAACAACTCACGAGTTCTGAGAGACGAATGAACCGGCGCGTCATCGTGGTGAAAAAATCACGCTGCTTCTCCGAAGTTCGAGTCGTTTTCGCCTGATTGCCTCTCTTAGGCGTTTCATAACCCCAGGTAATGCACAGTGTTGACTGTCTGACCTTTAGGTAGGTTTTGGTGATGCACAACCCCCTTTGCTTCGTTGTCATATCCATAAACTTTTGTTTCAATGTCATATCCATAAACCTATGACTGTCTCGATGTCATATCCATAAACCTGTTATGATCCTGGACTAGGTTTCATCCTCTTCAGCTCGATCAAACAGCTCCTGACAAACTTGAACTCGATGTTGTTTCTGGTCTGCTGTCATCAGGCTAGGCACAAATTTGACAGTGACTCAATGCATTCCCAATTTTTCAGTCAGGATTTCCTAGTACGAACCAATTGAGATGCCTCACTCTTCTGCAAGTTCCCTGACAGTCAAACGTCGATTTGTAAGAATGAGATCGTTTACTTTCTCGGTGTGGGGGTCTTCAGTCGATGATGATGGTCTTCCTGAACGCTCATCATATTCCACTGATTGGCGCCCCTTTTGGAACCGGGTAATGATATCTCTCATCATGCGGTACGTTTCATAACTTCCTCATCATAAGCCTTGGTGATCAACTCAAACGTTTCCGTGAAGGATTTGCGGAGTTTCACGCAGAATTTCACAGAACAACGTTGTTCCTTCAAAGAGTTCATTTCCGCGAATCCGATTTTTCGCCGCACTCTACGAACAGCCCTTCATATAAACGGCCGTAACTAATCAAAAAAACAAGGTATCAGCAAAGTGGTTGAAGGCGTTATTTGGGAAGTTTCTGCGGACACAACACCTTTAAGCGGATTAAAAAATAACTAACTGGAGCCAGGCCCATAAATAACCGCTATAAAAAAGTTTGAGAACATTTGGAACACATCTCGTAAGTAATATTGAGTAATGAATTTTTGAAGCATATAATGCTTTGATTGACTCTGCCTGAGATTATTACTTTTATGATTGATTAAAATAGTGTGAGAGCAGACTGGACTACAGTCTTGAAAGAATTACTTTTCAAATTTGTCGAAAGTTCAGGAGAGTCCAATGCTTGAATGGAAAATGTGGTATCCTTTGCATCCGTCGCACTGTTGACTTTTCTTCCGAGAACTTCAGACTATTTTTGGCAGAGAAGTGAAGGGCAACACGCATGGAGAGAGAAGGCTTCGCTTTTCAGAAAATTATTGGCAGTATGATTAAAACCCAACCATGGGATTTCACCTCTAGATACCTCTGGTTTGTTGCCTACGTTTCCGAAATTTCCTTCCCTTTAGTAACGACTGACAACTTGAAAAACGAGTCAAAAACCTCATTAGAAAAAACTAACGTTGATATCAAGTCAATTTTATCAGGGATTTGTTTTAAAAATATAAATTCCATGGAACGTGAACCTTTGTCGGACGTAAAAGTTCATCCTTTTGATTCAATTAAATGTAAAATACTTTCTTCTCTAAAAAGAGTGCTACTCGTATATAGGTATGTAAAATATTTCATTGTTGCATATATCAGATAAGATATGGGCCGATCGAATATACTCTCTTTGTTTTCTAGTAATCTAATTCAATTAGGATACAGTTAGCGAGGCCTGAAGAGTATATCGTGTCTGTCTGAAAGTTCAATCACTAAAATAGCTTCCAACAGAATACATACATTGCCAAGCATGAAATCAGACATTACGTTTTTAGGTCGATGGGCTGTAGGTTCCTTGTAGTTTGACTCTAGACTAATGCATGACTAGTTATTTTTCGAAACATTCGATCGACCATGCGTTGAGTGAATTAACCGGAATGATTAATGAATTTGAATTATGGCTTAGTACAAAAATAAAAAAAAATATCGTGTTATTTTCACCGCTGTGTGAAAGTTGTTAAATAGATGGGTTACCTGGATCAAATAACCGGTATTTATCATGAATGAATACAAATAAATAGTTGATTTACGTATTATGCTACAATGACGAAAGCGATGCTGAACTTTCACGAAAAAATGTACTTCGTAAATATTATAGTTATTACAACTTTTTTCAGTAAGGAATAAGTGTATGTTTCAATTGTTATCAAGTTGAGAATCACAATGTTTATTTAAAGTGAATGTAGTTGGAGTTGTGAAGTAAGTGAAGTTGTTTTTGTATTTTTTGCCCCTCTAAATCTTGTATTTGTCACCTCAGCTGCGATGTTGTTTTTAGCAGATTACTTTTCCAGTTTTTTTAATATGCAACGAGTGGAAAATTATAAACTTTGTAACTGGGAATATTTTTGACCAATTATTAATTTAAACCGAAGTTGACATATTTTGCTATTTTGTGTATAAATTTGCACTACGTTGCAAATTTATAAGTAAAATGTTTTCCTGTACCTTATGACAAATGAAATGTTGGCGACGATTTCATAGATGGAAACACGGGTTGCAAATATTTCCGTGGAGCTACGGAGAAAAACTACAGGAGCAAAATCCCAATTTTTGTAATACGAATCTAACGAAAATTTCTATTGTAGAGTAATTTTTGAAGGCTTTACCTGCACTACTGATACCTTTAAAATAAAAAAATTTGGTCTCTTGTTTGCCATGTAGTAAGTTATTTTTGCTCTTCGGACGCCGCTAGTGGTCCATGTGCCCCTGGGATCCCGATGAGACATACTTTATCATCATCAGATTTCCCACAAGCCAAACCATCACAGGAGTTAACAGAGCAGCCATACCCAAGAGAGAGGGCTCTAACCCGGTCGGCTTATTAAATAAAATATATGTAACATTACGACACCCAACTGCTCAGTAATGTAGAAAATCCTGTTTCCAATAAAAATGATGAAGCTCATTTTAATAAAGTAAAATGAACTCCTTGCATGAAATTATCATTATCACGGATCAGAGGAAGGTTTCGGAAGGCCCTTAACAAATATTTCACATTGAAATTAGATTTTTGAAGCACTATCTTCTAGTCTCATTGATTCCTTCTCCATTTGGTTACCTTGCACTATTTTCTTCTTCAGTTCTTAGTATTTTCTTCTGTCGTTAGTTGTTTTCGAAAGATTTGTTCTCTTTCCTTCCCTGCCAATCTTATATTTTTCATTCTCATCTAAGCTCGGATTCAGTATCTCTTAGAGAAGGTGGGCCCATATTTTGAGCGAGTTGTCACGCAACAGCAGGGCTACATATAATGTGCGGACAAAAATTACGCCACTTGCATAACTCCCGTGATTTGAACTCCGAAACAAATAAATACATCATTTTTAATAAGTTTAACAGGTGGTAACTTGCTATGGGAAAATATTACCGAAAACTTTCCGTTTTATTTGATTACCGGATACACCTAGTGATGAGAACACGGCCAACGGCAATCTGACTTTCATTAACCTCCGTTTAAAAGGACTACATGTGCATTTGGACTGAAATTCGGAATTTGGCCTATGGTTTCCGTTTTGATGCGTGGGAGGAAAGGTATAAAAATTGATCGGTCGAGTGTTTCAACCAATGGCACGAAATACTGCTAGTGATGAGGGTAACGGAAACACTGTTAAATGTGTATAACCTTCCCTTCATCACATTCACAAGTTTAATAAGGGTCTCCAACGACCGAAAACTTTATGGACGGAGTCGTTCTTGTCAGATTGCCCATAAAAAACGGTATGTCGATATGACCGCGATAGTTGGCACAATTGGGAAATTTTAGAAATGTGAATGGAAAGAACAAAAGGAAAAGAATGGTTGCCCTTTGTGCATATGAAATTAAGTTAAATTGCCAGTTTTGTGAGGTTGTTACAAGTAACTGCAATAGTTTGGTGTTGTTTTTAGGGGTCGATGACACTCGTAAAGTCTGTGGCAGTAGAGGTGATCCTTGATTTGAAACGATATCAAATGATATGAACGACCAAGATGCAGGCAAGGAAATGAGTCCTCCTTTAATATAATATATGGGTTCATATGAGAGTTTTTATTGGAATAACGAATAATTTTTCTATGGATAAGTCTATAGCGGGTCTGAGAGCGTGAAGAATGATTTGTTGGAAAACTGAGAGAAGTCTTTAAAGAATATTACCTTAGTTAAAGAAGCAGTTTTATATGACATCAACTCTTTGAGATGATATTAGAAGGGTTGTCGTTGTTCTGTGTTGTTGTGTTGAATTGTTGAATGGAGTGGGAGTGTGCCTAGTATGTTTTGTGCGGATCTTTTATTTGCACTTGAGTGAGTACTTAAAGAAGGTATATATGTGAGACAAAAGTGTATTGCAGTGTTGATTATTTGCAGAAGGGATGTGATGGGTGTATTGAGGAAAGTTTTGGATGATTTTGCGAGAACATAGCGTAAATGATCCTACATTGAAACCTATAAAAAGGTCTATTCACTCTATAAGAACTCAACTCTCAACTTATCTATTCAATCTATAAGAATGTGACATTTTAACGTCCATGCAATGTTTTTATTGATAAATATCTTCGGAATGGATGCATGGATAAAGTGATTAGCAATATTAAGTTACGCATTATTCTACATGTCAACGATGCAGATTTGTAACTGAAGGCTCGTAAAATCTAGAGGCTACCCCTGATAACTTCCGTGGTAAAACGGAGAGGGTAAATGCCAATAACCTGAAAGTAATTGTGTTCGATGATGAATGTAAAGAAATGATGGCGTGTGAATGTAAACTGCAAAATAATTGAGTGAGAGAATGATTTTTGACTGAATGATATTGTGAATAATTTTAGCAGAATGTCTGCGATCGATGGAAGGAAAATATTCAAAGTTTACTGCTTGTTGATGTGGAAGGATTTCATGATTGAAAAAGAGTTTTAACACTTCCACAAAGTTAGTTTTAATGAATGACTCGGATTTGACAGAGTCATCTTCAGGTTCATTCACACGGCACGAGGGGAACACTGTATATCGAGAGAAACTACAGGAATGTCTCTCCCTCCCAACTCCCTGCATTTTCCTGTATAGGATCTTCTCTTTTTAGTATATACATTGTTCCTCTTGATTTGTCTGTCTCGTACCTGAAGATGACCCTGTTAGTCGAAATGTACCTCGTTTATTTTAACTTATTTTGCGGAAAAGTATTAAATTTATATTTTAAGTGCTAATTAAAGTTGGAAGAATAGATTAAGAGACTTAAGGTGGGTAGGTACTGATGGAAAGGTAGTTGATAGTAAATGCAAACGTTTAACTAAAGCAGTAAAAATGACAGCGTATAAAATAGTTCTTCCCGTCAAGTAATTGGATGGAAAGGGAACCTTTGTATTTCCGGGTAAGAATAAATGCGGTGGTTGCGGCTTAGTGAGGAGTGTTTGTCGCAAAAACAGGGGAGATTGAGAAGTGAGTGAGTGGGTTGTGATAGAATGTGAATTGGATGAATCATCAATAAAAAGTATGAAATTAGTGTACTACAGTGGTATGATCACGTCGAAAGAATAGGTGAGACTCGAATCGCCAAACAGGTGTATGAGTGATGAGTAAATGGCTTGAGAGCAAGGGGGAGACCAAGGAAGTCATGGGTCAATGTTCCCGGAGGGAATCTCAAAACATGAAATATGTGAAGACTCAGGCATACAGATGATTCTCGATGAATTTTCGTAACAGGTGAAAGAAGTAGGCAAAGGGTAGAAGTAATTTATATAAGAGTATGTTTCCTGTCTTAAGCTAAAATCAGGCTTTTCCTTAAATGTGCTTGTATAGAAAGGACTGTGAAAGTCCTGTGAGCGTAGATAATTTTGAAATGACTTCTTTTAAATATCTACCGTGTTTGGAGACACAGTCCCTGATGTCCACATTCAGTGCAAAACACAACCAATCACGAAGTTGTCATTCGGGTAAGAATTTCGGGATAGTTTTTATTCGATTTGCAGAAAGAGCTAGCTAATCGTTATTATTATATTATAAAGGTTGTATTTTGAGTGGTGGAAAATATTATTCGGTGAATAAAATTGTAATGAGGTAATGTGATGTGATACCTTGCTCGTCGCGAAGTACTCCTTAGAGTGGTCACTAAGCCCCTCTTAGCTGCCCGCATAAATTGATCTCTAGTGTTTAAATAATCCATTCCAAATAGCAAAGTTTTAACTAATTTTACTTGTTATTGACAAATATAACTTCTTATACTGGTATTTCTAGCCTTTACTCTAAAACGCGGGAAATTTACGTGTTAAGATCCAATGGATTACTAACCTGGAGCTTCATGATGGGGTTTGCTCTCTCACCAGTGTTGTGATATGTTCCAATGGCTGCCTTTGTGACGAATGAAGTTTATAGACCTTACTGCTGTATATATAGGGGTGGTCTTTCTCCGGATAATCTAATTTATTTTTCAAGAATTTTCTAAATTTATAATAAGGTCGTTACACATTAGGCGTAGTTTTCCGACCGACCGACCGACTTTTTTATGCGCGGAACGTTAACTTCGTCGCTCCGCGCATTCATATGGTGCGGATATACCGTATTATGTAAAGGGAATCATGAAAAGCCTATGCGTCGAACTCACTGGGAGTGGAGTCTGTGACTTGTGTGATTGTATGATTCCTTACATAGAGTAGCGGGCTGTGCATTGCTGCTAACTTAGAAGGAACCAGGAAGTGAAGGAATACATCCTATTTCTGTACCATATCGGTTCGATACCAGTGAAGCTGACCCGACGTTATTTGAACCCAAACGTTAACCAGAACCCGAAACGTTCTTCTCAGTCATGCTCATATTTGTCTGAGGTTTGATCTAAAACTCTTTTAGTAAAATTCCCTTTTCTATAACTCCGATTGGTCCAAATTCTAATAGCTGCACTCCGTAACAGCTTCGCTCCTTTTAATGATAATCCGCTTCAGGTCCGCAGCAGTTCCCTCCTTTTTAGTTGCACTCCTAAATAAATTCATTCCGATCAGTGACTTCGAGAACTCATACTAAATTGGAATGGTTCATTGCTGTGATTTTGTTTTCGGCTCACAACCCTGATTTCTAGGGAATCTGGCAAAATATTATTTAATAACCTTTCCATTGGTATTTGGCTCATCCTTTCAAGGGCTTACGAAATTGCAATAACGTGTGAACTGAATAACTTTCAAAGGGCCGTTGATGATTGGAATACTATTTTCTGGATGCGTCCTAAGGGATAACTACTTGCTATTCTACTTTATTGTTTTAAACTTTTGTTTTATAATTTTACTTGGATTGCCCAAATGTATTTATTTGTATGATATGTTCCCTGTTTTCGCTATATATGCCACTCGTCTTCTAAATAAGTGAATGTGGACGGGGAAAATATGTAAAAGAGAAAAAGGGCAGAGTGGATTATTTTCTAAATGGTAATTAAGTGAATTTTTCCTCTCGTTCACATGAAATACCGTAATAATGCATTGTTTAAAACAGTTTGCGACAAATTATTAGTTATCATCGATAAAGGAAACGGTTTTGGTGCATACCATGGTTATGCATTTATTCCTACTCTTTAGTGAATTCAAAGAGACGTTTCTTAGAATTAGATATGTTAATTTTCAAGCAACAAAGTGCATTTTGATTACCTGAGGAGGCTGAGGAATAAGTTAGGTGTGAAAAAATTAGATGAGGAAACTGAAAAATATAGGTTTATATGAAGCACTTAACGAGAATTGCAAATGGACAGTGAGATTATGAAAATGCCTCAGGAATTTAATATCCAAATATTTAAGGCTTAGCGCTTAGCACTTATTTTGTTAGCAGTATTTTTTTACTAGGTAGCGGTATTGTATTATTCTTCAATATTTCCATTTCTGTACTTACCCGTAATTATGAATATTGTTGACATTATAATTCAAGAAATATCTTAAAATTTTAACACTAAAATATTTAATGATTGAGTCAGAAAAAATGTTCTCTACGGAAGTATAATCGTTTGTGAGTAATAAGAATCGGCGGAATAATGTTAAATTACAAGTTGGACTCTGAAATAGCCTTGAAAAGTTTCAGGATAATGAAAAATAAAAAAATGGTGTTGTATTTTTCATCAAAAAGATACAAATTTTGTTTCATTTCTTCGAAAATGTATTTTTAATTATTCAGATTCGGCAAATTAAATAACTTACCTTGTACGAGTTTATAAAATTATCGTACTTGTTTCAAAAGCATCTGGCTTGATACCCACTTACTGGTATACTTGTATGGCTATTTACAGGTGAACTACGTATAAGTTAAAATTTTCGTAGGATGGTGGATACTGTCGGGAATTCACCCATAAAAATCAAGCTGTCCGGAAAATTATCTCTAGTTTGAATCCAGGATATATTTTCCATCTCAGTCAATTTGCATTTGAATCAATGGGAACAACAGGTAGGCCTAAAATGACAATTATCTATGACTTTATAAAATAAAATCAAAGTAAAACTGTTAGGTGGTACTCAAGTCGCTTAAAAGATTGAAATGCAGTCTTTATTATCATAATTCCGTGTCGTAGTGAGTATGCGTGCAATAAAAGCCTTACCGCTAACTTTGGTCATTTAAACGACATCGCGTGTATTCATATCGATTGCATATATTTATGAAACTGTGAAGCTGTTATGTACATACGGAAGTTATTTACGGACATCCATTGAAGTCCGCCACGGGTGATTTGGAATTGCGTAAACGCTCAGTATCCGCAATTCATCCAAGCGGTAGGAAATGTAATTAGTCTATGCATAAATTAATTGCCATCGATCTTTATTAATATTTTACCCACTTGGAGTTCAGGATGCACTTAAACGCCAACCGTCTTCAATTGCCAACACAATTTGCTAGTTCTATGAAGGAATTACCATTCCGATGTCACTTGGTAGTTTCAATTTTTATGCTTCAGTTAATCAGTTAAAGTCTTCTGGTTGAATTATTTACCATCGCACATGATGGCTCTCACATTATGCTTTTCACTAAAATACTTTCTAATTTTCTTCCAGATAAATTTTCGTTAATCTTCATTCATTAGTGGTTAGTTAGTTAATATTCTTAGCAAGGCACTTGAGGCGTCTTTTTCCAATTTTTAACTACAACTCTGGTCTCATTTTCAACTATCTTCTCTTCTATGCATTAATTTTCATCAGGTATAACGTATGAATGAATTTTGTACTCTATACCACTCTCATGCAGAACATCAGATAGCATACTCGTATTCTGTATTCAAATTAGGCAGCATCACCAATATTATTGATTTTATTTGTTTAATTTTATCTGTTGCATTTATCCCCTCAATTTCTTTTGGAGTTGCCCTTTGGACCTTTTCCCACAACAGTGTTTTATTTTCTTCAAAATCATATTGCGTTTTTTTCTGCTTTTGCCAGTATTGTATAGTTATCTTCACAATATTTGAGATTAACTTTCTAATAATCGCATGAACTTTACCTGTCTTCCTCACTTTCCATCCATCCATAACCCCCTATACGTCTCTTTCCTTGCTCTCATGGAAACTTGAACTTCCATATATAGCATTGCCTGTATTATTTCACTCGCCATTTCCCTCTTAGGTGCTTCGCCTTTGGCTGCAATCATCTTCTTGTACGTCCCTTCCTCGTACTTACAGAAACTCGCAATTCCGTCCTTGGAATCGCTTGCATTATTTAAATCTGATTAACCTTTTATTTTTCGCAAAAAAGCTGAAACTTGTGAAATGTAAATAAAAGTGTTTTCGCGAAACTTTTCCTCGCACTGTTTTGATGTATTCAACAATAATTCTTTTCTTAAGGGTAACTTGGACTTCCATTTTCGATATGTTCTTGGCCATTCCACCTAGTTTGAGTGAAATTTATCTCTATTGCATGCATCCAGACAGTATTTTTATCTCACATATATTGTCTTGAAGTTTTTTCGACTATTACGCTCAATTACTCGCCTTTAGCGCTCCCTTTATAAAAGCGCTGCGCTTTTTACTCCCCAGGTCCACCTTTGACGTTAGTAGATAATGATCTGTTCTACCGTCTTTAATTGATATTCTTTATGCCACTCTGTGTCATTGATAATATATAATGAACTAATCTTTTTCCTAGAATCATGCCACCCTCACGCATGATAGTGCTTTTCAGTTTAATCATGTATTAGAGACAATCCTATGATCATGTATCCTATAAAAATGTTTTCATCATCATTATTTACTTTACATCATTATTTATCGGTGTATACTTCCTTTTAAAGTTGAATTCCTCATCTCAGGCAATATCTCCGATATTCCTCTCAGGTTTCCCCCCCACAAAACATTCTTCAGGCTCTCAAACTCACCGACAACATTAACTTAGGCTTTCAAATAATAGCTTTCATTCGAGCCCAAAACAATCTAAGATATACTCTCAAGCTGTTATTTCCTTGCTTGGATCTTAGTCTTCCTTTATGGGCCATCATCACATTGATTTTAGGAGTCCGATGCCAGTAATAAAAGATTCTGATACAATTAATTAAAGATTCTGATCCAAGTAATAAAAGGAAGGACATGGGTTTTAAAATTGTTGCATAGCCCGCGCCAACGCTTCATGTACACTACTTCATTTATATTTTCCCTCATTGGAGACATCCATAGCACTAATGCACTCGAATGCACCGAACAAGACATGCGGGAAGAATGTCGGGAAAAATTTAGTATTCAGACATGAATCAGTGCCGCCGGAAGCCTTATTTCAGGATTTTTTAAAACATGATTTGTTCTAGCCTTCGAATGCGGAAATTTTCTTTGATAGTTGATCGGGGATATAAGTGCCCTCAGTCGTCGAGGTACATAAAATTAAATTTCTATTATTGCTAGTCGATCAGGATTAAGAATAATGGCGTAGTTAGGAGGGTTGAAATACTCGTATCTTAATTAGAAAGAGGAAATCACTTTGTTGTATTCTCTTTATTGGCTTTCATTTACCTTGTCGTTAATATATTTACTAAGAGTGATGGGGCTAACAGTGAGAGTGACTATCCTACAAGTATTTTCAATAAGCGCATTCAGTATTATGGGAAGAATCAACCCCAGCCGTGCCCTTAACGCATTCAGTGTTTTTTAACTAATCGGAAATGAATGGTTATTTATTCTACGCGTTAAATATTTAATAATTTACGCTAAGCGAGTAAAAATCCGATACAGGAGTGATTAGAATAATATAGTATTATTGAATTTTCGGTCGGTTACACTCTTTGATTAAATGCCCTAGAAGGCAAAGATAAGCTCTTCTATGAAAAAGACTTGCTTCCATTTATCCTTTGTGCTTTCGACTTGAAGTGTGAACATAATCATAAAGTAATTTCATAATTGTCAACCGTGACTTTCGAATAATTATGCAATCTCTATAGACTCTTATCATCTCATAAACTAATGCGAAGGTAGGAAACGTTAACAAGAAGGGAGTTTAATTCGATGGTTTGAGGCTCTACTTTGTGAAAATTTACGATTGCTGGAGAATTAAACATAGTATTTTTTCGCAAAAATATGTTCTATGCCACTTCCGGTTTCGACGTATAGGCGGCATCGAGAGGTATTATCATTACTGTTATCATCATCGTCATACCTGATGATGTCTATGAGTCGAAACCGGTTGTGGTACAATACATTTTTTGTGTGTGAAAAATACTAAGTTTAAGATGCAAGTTGATTACAGTAAACGTACGTAGACAACTAAAGCGTAAACAAATAGAGAAACATTTAGAAAAGATGTATAGCCTAGCACTTAATCCACACAATCCGAAAACTTGGTATTTGAGGCGAGGATTGAGCGTAGGGTGGAGGCGTTTGGCAAAGTAAGAAAAGTTTTATGAAGTATGCTGAGCAGAGAGGAAGGCAAACGACGGAATATACACTATTTATGATGGGAGGAGAGAGAAAATTGTGAGGCGAAATCCTTAGGAGGCAGAAAATGTAGATAAAGAAAATATTGAGAAGTAGTGTAATTTTGATGGTCGTGGTAGAAGGGAGAATGCGGGATGAGCGGGATAGAATACGGAACATATTTTGGTTTTTAGACGGAATGGAAGAAGTTTAGAATGCACGAATAAATGAAGAAGGAAATAATGAAGGACAGCAAAAGAAAGTTCGCGCGATATATAGAACATAATAGTCTTTAGAGACCTTCCAAAACCCACCTGTAATAGATATTATTATTAGGTAATCTACCGGTTAAGGTAGGTTTTTGGATGGACACAACTATCAAGTAAACATTTTGTGACTCCCCACCTAGCAAACTAATCTATATCAGGTCCCTCTTCATCTCGGTGTACTTCCTTCCTCCCTTCATCCCGTCCAACATCCCTATCCTGTTCCTGCCCTTACCTCGCTTGCCCAACATTCTCCCCTCTATTACTCTCTTCAACATTCCACTACCGCTCAATACGCCTTTCATCCATTTTTCCTGCCTCCATAGGATTTCCCTCAACAAACCCCTCTCCTCCCCCACCATTTCTTGTACTTCCTCATTTGTTTTCCTTTCTGTCCATTTCACCTTCTCCATTCTTCTCCACACCCACATTTCAAAAGCCTCCAATCTACGTGTATCCTCCTGCTTCAGCGACCACGTTTCCGCGCCGTACATAGCCACGCTCCATATCAGAGTTTTTACGAGTCTTGTCTTAACATCCCTACTCAACGTCCCCGTCATCAACTCCCTCCTCCTTGAGAAAGCCTCCTTGCCTAGCGCAATTCTTCTCCTTACGTCCCTACCACTTTGACCGTGTTGGTCCAAAACACTTCCGAGATATGTAAACTGTTCTACCTGCTCTATTTTTTCCCCGCCTATTTTAATATTTAGCTTAGCCTTTTTCTTTCTGGAAAATCGCATAACCTTTGTTTTACTAATATTGATTCTCATCCCATATTTATCGCACTGAACCTCCAATTCACTCAACAATGCTTGCAACCCCTTGGCTGACTGAGCAACTAATGCTTGGTCATCAGCAAACCTAACCGATTTTACGAATTCCCCTCCGACTTTCATTCCTACCTCCAGTTCTTCCCATGCTTCTTTAACCATTTCCTCCACATATACGTTGAACAGCACCGGTTACAATGGGCAACCCTACCTTACATCTCTTCCTAACACTGCCCATCCGGACTCTCCGTTCCCCACTCGCACCTGAGCAGTCTCAGACATGTACAGGTTGCGGATCAGTCTCCTGTCCCTCCAATCCATTCCTATTTTCTGCAATACACGCATCAATTTTTCCCAATTCACTCTATCAAACGCTTTTTCGAAATCTACAAAACAGGCAAAAACGTCCTGATTGTATTCTATATTCCTCTCGACTAGTGATCTCATTACTGCAATGGCATCACGCGTACCTCTTCCTTTCCTGAACCCAAACTGATCATCCCCTAAGTAATCATTTGCCTTACTCTCTATCCTTTTGTTGATGATCCTGAGAATAACTTTAGCTGCGTGGGATATCAAACTTATTGTTCTGTAATCCTCACATGATATAGACTTTGCCTTTTTTGGAATAGGAACTAACACCGATCTCACAAAATCTTCCGGCCAGATTCCTTCCTCATAGATACTACGAATCAGCCCATATATGGCCTTCTTTCCACCTTTCCCTAACCATTTCAACATTTCTACAGGAATATTGTCCACCCCCACAGCCTTATTTGCTTTCATCTCCTTTAATGCCCTTTCTATTTCATCGTCGAGTATGCCTGGACCTAAGCTATCTTCTTCTACGTCATGTTCCTTTTCTATGTCTAACCTTGTCGGCCTAAGTTCTTTACCATACAGTGTCTCTATATATTCCTTCCATCTCTCTTGGATTTTTCCTGGTTCAACTATTATCTTACCCCATTTATCTTTAACTGTTAGCACAGATCTTGCCTTCTTACTTCCCGATAATAACTTAACCTTGCTGTATAGAGCACCAATTTCACCCTTCTTCTGTAAACTTTCCATATCCTCGCATTGCGTTTTCCACCATTCTTCTTTTGCTTTATTTGTGGCCCTTCTCAGTTTATTGTTTAACTCTTTGTACTTCATTTTGCCTAACTCTGTGTTTACATTTTTCCATCTTCTTCTCTCATCCATCTTTGCAATCATCTCATCCGTTACCCATGGTTTCCTTATCCTTTTCCCGTTAACGGTTCCTATAGTGTCTTTAGCGGCTTCCAATATCCCTTTCTTGATACATTCCCATTTTTCTTCGATAGCACTCAGTTCTTTACCGTCATCCATCATTTTCTCTACAGCCTCCTGATACTCCTTCCTCGTTAATTCATTTACTGCTTCTAAATTCCATTTTTTTAACCGCCGCCCTTGCCTTATCTTCTTGAAACGAACATTACATTTCATAACAACTAAATTGTGGTCAGAGTCCGCATCCGCTCCTGGGAAACTGTGCGAATTTATCACACTGTTCCTAAACCTGTGCCTAACCATAATATAATCTAACTGATACCTTTCTGAGTCACCTGGCATTTTCCATGTATACCTACGCCTTTTGTGGTGTCTAAACCATGTGTTAGTGATGACTAACCCCTGTCTCCTGCAGAATTCAATTGCTTTCTCCCCGCGTTCATTCCTCGTGCCTAACCCATAGTCCCCCACCTCACCACCATCTCTTCCTTCGCCTACCGTCGCATTCCAATCCCCCATCACTATCAAATGTTTCCCTGCAGGAACACTCGCGATGATATCCTCTAACTCATCGTACATCCTATCGACTTCTTCCTCCTTGTGGTTGCTCGGTGGCATGTATACCTGAATAATGACCAAGTTCGTCGGCTCTGCTTTAATCTCTACGAGTAAAATTCTATCTGTCGCTTGCTCTATGTTGACTACGCTTCTTCCTACCCCTTTATTTAAAATTACGGGCAACCCCTCGTTGGCTCTCGTCCCCGCCGCTGTATATGACTCTATAATTATCACTCCAGTAATCCCCGCTATCTTTCCATCTCACCTCGCAGAGGCCTAAAACATCTAGTTACCTCTTTCCATCTCTCGCTTGATATTTTCTAATTTGCCTCTCCTCAACATTGTCCTGACGTTCCAGGTTCCTATTCTAACTACTTTCGCCTTCTTTTGAGTCTTCTGTCCTGCTGAAGTTATTTCTTCCCTGCAAGGGTTTCGTGGGATGACGACCGCGGAAGCCTTGCCTCTCCCGCTGCCGGGCACGACACACGGCCTCTTGGGCCGGGTCCCGTAGTTGCCAGGACTCATATTATCTATAGTGCCCATCATTATATTCTTGGGAATCATAATTGAGGTGGTTTCCCGTTGCCTTCCTCAATAGTGTTTTTAACGTGACACCATCACTTAATGACCGCCCCACTGGGGTCAGACGCCATTGCAGCCGCCTCACTGAGGAACAGACGCTGCGTGGACTACCTTTCGTCTGGCTCCTGTAATAGATATATCTCGTTGAATTTCTGATAGAACGATTGTGTATGAATATCTACGAAAGCGAGTGAGCGTTAAGTTGTTTAGATTTAGATACAGCTTGTTAATATTGACATGGTCTCATTATTTACTATTAGACGTCAGCCAGGCCTTAATGTTACCAATCATAAACTGACTTCATTCAATAGGGCAAGAGGGATATATGGCTGCAGCTAAACCTTTGTATTTACAGGGCACCACTCGAAAATTTACTCGGCCTTTTGAACTTACACGGTGTGGGCCCCGCTGTGTTGGCCCTCAATTTCTGTTTACGGGATAATAAACTCTTTGTTAGGGTTAATTACAAGTTACTGGACACTCACTTGTAAGTGCTTTCCTCACGGGGTTGGTGGAGACATCGCTGAGGGAAGAAAATACCAGTCGCGTTCACACCGTATAGCGGGATGTAGCCCTCATGTGAAACGAAACTTTGTAAATCTCATTGTAAGACCCTAAATATAAATTTCATTTGAGTAAGCTTGATTTTTTGTATTGTCATTGACTTTGGACTCGCATTTTCTTATCTGTATGAATTTAGGTTGTACAGCTCCTATCTCATTATTATTACGAAATTCCTATGAATTGAAAAAAATTATGTATATAAAATAAACACAACATTCTTCATATGGAAGAAATAGTGTGGACAACAGACCGCAACTCTCTATCTGTACAATTTACTGGGTATACCGCTTTAGATGCAGTTCCCAGGAGATCACAAAACCTGAGGGATTCATCTGCTTTGCGTCCACTTCTCTTATCCCTCGTCTTCGACAATCTAAATCATGGGAATGAATCTATGAAAACTTGCCGAGTGGCTAGATTTATATAAGATTAGAATATCACGTGATCCCTACCTACTGAAGCCAAACTGGAGTGCATTATAAATGTTTGAAAATTATTGTTAAATGCCTTAAGTGTTCCTTGTGAAGGCTTTAGCGGTGTGATGTTGTGGAATCTTCATGTTTTTCAGGTTTCTCTCGCTTAGATTCATCTTTCTAGGATGATAGTTTCGTAGTCGCGGCAGTCGGCGACTTCAGGCGATGGTACATTGTCACAGCTGAACTACTTTTGGTACGGGAATGCCAGTTGGCGTCTTATGAGCTGAGCACACCGAATATAACGCGGTATATACTGTCATTCCATAAAGATAGATCGATGTCAAAGAACTCCTGGAAGACTTCCGCTGCCTTAGGTCTTGATTATTTACTGATGAAGAATCTCCAAACATTTTTTTATCTCTCTTTTGGTTCTACTTTGGTTGCAATTTATCAAAAGTATATTTTGAATGTCTCTGTTACATGTGGTACGTGCGTAACTAGCCAGAAATGTGACCTTAAATACCGAGGAAACAAACCAACAGGTTAATACGTTGGCTTTTAAAGGTTATATGTTTATTACAAGCTTTATGATGCATGCGGTTTGCGGTTGTGAGACGGTGATTACGCTGTAGTGGGCAATCTTGTCGAAGGTCGCGTGTGTGAATCCCGGTAATAGTCCCATTTTTTTT
Source organism: Hetaerina titia (assembly GCA_037158775.1). NCBI lineage: Eukaryota > Metazoa > Arthropoda > Insecta > Odonata > Calopterygidae > Hetaerina > Hetaerina titia. Next base: position 68,099,017 of record CM073770.1, read on the forward strand.
ACCAGAGTGCCAGTGGAACGCTCAGTGGGAAATGCCCGAGGTACGGTAGGGATCGTAATCCTTGGACTTCGTTATACAGGTCAGTCCCGTAACCAAACCAGTGGCAGTGTCCCGTTAACAATCCGTAATCACGGCCAGCCCTCCAGACACTTTCTCTTCCGCGTGTACTACCGTCCAAACCCTTTACGTACCTCTGGCCTCTCACCAAGGAATAAAATTGGAATGTGAATGAAATGAAAAGAGACGGTTTATTTTTAACACTTAATGGCGTTTTTACTCTACGAAAATTGAGTAATTAAAGATTTAAAACAGCTGTCGCTTGAGACGGCGGTGCGTATGTGAAAATTTTGTAAACCGCTGTGCTTTTTTCTGCGGAACAGAAATGAAAGTTCCCCGATTTTAAGATTAAAAAAGAATATATATAGTATATATATATATATATATACGTTTTTATTTTATGAAGAGTTATTTTGTATATGAAGAGTTAGTTTCTGACTCCCTTTGATGCCTTAAGTGGTTGCCGCATAAAGAACGAAATCAGAGCCCTCTTGGAGATGCCTAACAGGTAGTTATTATTAGTGAACTGAAGCTGTGTAAAACTGGGTTGCAGCTTTTTAAACCGCATTATTTCGATAAAATTTCAAGTCTTTGTACTGAGCTCTCGCATCGTATTTGTTTGTCTTCTTTGAGCAGTAATCATTGACACCGTATTTACATAATTTCTTCTTCAGTTTCGCAGTAAGAAAATTGTTAACTGTGGCGTCATCTTTTCCTGTTCTATCTAAATTGCCAACTTCCACAATTTCCATTTCATATTATACGTGTATTCACTGATACTTTCTTTTTCTTTCATTTTTCATAATTTTTAAAAATTAATCTGTTAATTTACGGTATATTCCCATTATAATTTTCCCTTTGCTTTTCCTTCTTCGCGAACTCCGCGTGAAGGCACTGCGTAAGTTCATCTTCTTTTTTGTCTACATTGGTATTACATACACACATACATGTTACACATTATACACATACGAGTACATATCTTCTACCATTTTTACACTATTTCATAAATTTCTTGGTCTTATAAATTATCATCAGTGATGGCCAAAACGAAATTTTGAAAACTTCACGTCGAAGAACAAAACCAACCATAATATGGTATAAACTGAATCATCATCATCATTAGTGATCTACTAATTAAATGGCACATAATGAGTGCTATCTTCTACTTATCGCGATACCTTCCTCTTGTTCATCCTACATAATCTCCTTCTTCAGATCTTCGTTCCTTCTACTGTCTTGCTGTCTTTAAACCTTCCAGTACTCGAACTTATAAATTTGAAAGTATTTTCAATTTGATGTGACTTCGTGTCAAATAGATTAGTGACTATATGCCAATTTGAAATGGATTGCCCATTCTAATTTTGGTTGAAACATTTGAATATAAAGTGATCGATTGAGATAATAAATTTGAGTGTAAAATAGTGTTTTACCGCACGTGAAGGTTATCCATCATTGAAAAAATATATCTGTTTGCGTTTAAGGTAGTATTTTAAATGAAATTAAATCAAATGGACAGATGAACCTTTTTACATGAAAAATATAAAAAAATGACGACTGTAGGCTCCTGAATGAGAGACAATAAACGAGGCTAAGAAATAGAATATTTTTTCAATTAAATTGCTGAGTGATTTTTTATTAATTTTTCAGGAATGTTACATGAAAATATTTACCTTATGTACAATTTTCTATGATACCTAGGAATAAGAAAATGGCGGCTCCTTTGCGATAGTTAGTTCAACATTTGGTACATCTGCAGTAGAGGTTTTTCTATATGGCACTCAATGTTTTGCTTGTATTATTTTCTTATTTACACTCCTGAATGCTTACCACAGTATTGATTTATTCCAAAGTAAAAATAATATCCGGGTAGTTGTATTGTTATTAATATGAATGTAATGTATTTCAGATTTACTTAATCTCTTTCGCCTTGATACTTTATAATCATTAGATTAAAACATGGATGTGTATATTATATATATATATACACACATCTATTTCGGTGTGAATGAATATATAAATAAATATATATATATATATATATATATTATTTATTAATATTAGGTAATGTACCGTTTAAGGTAGGTTTTTGGATGGACACAACTATCAAATGAACATTTTGTGACTCCCCACCTAGCAAACTAATCTATATCAGGTCCCTCTTCATCTCGGTGTACTTCTTTCCTCCCTTCATCCCGTCCAATATCCCTATCCTGTTCCTGCCCTTACCTCGCTTGCCCAACATCCTCCTCTCTATTACCTTCTTCAACATTCCACTACCGCTCAATACGCCTTTCATCCATTTTTCCTGCCTCCATAGGATTTCTCTCAACAAACCCCTCTCCTCCCCCACCATTTCTAGTACTTCCTCATTTGTTTTCCTTTCGATCCACTTCACCTTCTCCATTCTTCTCCACACCCACATTTCAAAAGCCTCCAATCTACGTCTATCCTCCTGCTTCAATTACCACGTTTCCGCTCCGTACATAGCTACGCTCCATATCAGAGTTTTTACGAGTCTTGTCTTAACATCCCTACTCAACGTCCCCGTCATCAACTCCCTCCTCCTTGAGAAAGCCTCCTTGCCTAGCGCAATTCTTCTCCTTACGTCCCTACCACTTTGACCGTATTGGTCCAAAACACTTCCGAGATATGTAAACTGTTCTACCTGCTCTATTTTTTCCCCGCCTATTTTAATATTTAGCTTAGCCTTTTTCTTTCTGGAAAATCGCATAACCTTTGTTTTATTAATATTGATTCTCATCCCATATTTATCGCACTGAACCTCCAATTCACTCAACAATGCTTGCAACCCCTTGGCTGACTGAGCAACTAATGCTTGGTCATCAGCAAACCTAACCGATTTTACGAATTCCCCTCCGACTTTCATTCCTACCTCCAGTTCTTCCCATGCTTCTTTAACCATTTCCTCCACATATACGTTGAACAGCACCGGTTACAATGGGCAACCCTACCTTACATCTCTTCCTAACACTGCCCATCCGGACTCTCCGTTCCCCACTCGCACCTGAGCAGTCTCAGACATGTACAGGTTGCGGATCAGTCTCCTGTCCCTCCAATCCATTCCTATTTTCTGCAATACACGCATTAATTTTTCCCAATTCACTCTATCAAACGCTTTTTCGAAATCTACAAAACAGGCAAAAACGTCCTGGTTGTATTCTATATTCCTCTCGACTAGTGATCTCATTACTGCAATGGCATCACGCGTACCTCTTCCCTTCCTAAACCCAAACTGATCATCCCCTAAGTAATCATTTGCCTTACTCTCTATCCTTTTGTTGATGATCCTGAGAGTAATTTTAGCTGCGTGGGATATCAAACTTATTGTTCTGTAATCCTCACATGATATAGACTTTGCCTTTTTTGGAATAGGAACTAACACCGATCTCACAAAATCTTCCGGGCAGATTCCTTCTTCATAGATACTACGAATCAGTCCATATAGGGCCTTCTTTCCGCATTTTCCTAAACATTTCAACAGTTCTACAGGTATGTTGTCCACCCCCACGGCCTTATTTGCTTTCATCTCCTTTAATGCCCTTTCTATTTCATCGTCGAGTATGCCTGGACCTAAGCTATCTTCTTTTACGTCATGTTCCTCTTCTATGTCTAACCTTGTCGGCCTAAGTTCTTTACCATACAGTGTTTCTATATATTCCTTCCATCTCTCTTGGATTTTTCCTGGTTCAACTATTATCTTACCCCACTTATCTTTAACTGTTAGCACAGATCTTGTCTTCTTACTTCCCGATAATAACTTAACCTTGCTGTATAGAGCACCAATTTCAACCTTCTTCTTTAAACTTTACCTATCCTCGCATTGTGTTTTCCACCATTCTTCTTTTGCTTTATTTGTGGCCCTTCTCAATTTATTATTTAACTCTTTGTACTTCATTTTGCCTAACTCTGTGTTTACATTCTTCCATCTTCTTCTCTCTTCCATCTTTGCAATCATCTTATCCGTTACCAATGGTTTCCTTATCCTTTTCCCGTTAATAGTTCCTATAGTGTCTTTTGCTGCTTCCGATATCCCTTGCTTGATACATTCCCATTTTTCTTTGATTGTACTCAGTTCTTTACCGTCATCCATTATTTTCTCTACAGCCTCCTGATACTCCTTCCTCGTTAATCCATTTAATACTTCTACGTTCCATTTCCTAACCCCTCCCATGGACTACAACCTTGTCGTGGTGGAATGGGTTGTGTGTTCCGATGACCCCTAGAGCTGTGCTGGCGGGAGTAAATATAATTGCTCCTGGTAGGGTCACCCATGCCAGATAGGTCGAAGGTTAGGAGCCAGACGAAAGGTAGTCCACGCAGCGTCTGTTCCTCAGTGAGGCGGCTGCAAAGGCGTCTGACCCCAGTGGGGCGGCCATTAAGTGATGGTGTCACGTTAAAAACACTATTGAGGAAGGCAACGGGAAACCACCTCAATTATCATTCCCAAGAAAATAATGATGGATATATATATATATATATATATATATATATATATATTCATTCACAAAGAAATAGATATAAGGAAAGGTGAAAGGAACACACATAAAGGACGAACACAAAAGTGAGCTATCGAGAAAATCTACTTTACACTGAGATCTGCGATCTTATAAAGAGCCCAAATGCTCCGATTCATTGGCCAAGATATGGCGTTAGGGAGCTGTTACACCCACCAAAGGAGAGATAGACAAACACAAGAAGAAGAAAGGACAGTAGGTTAGCAAGCATACAACATCATAAAGGATAGGAACCTACTTCTTCAGGTTAGACTGAGTCTTGCCTGAAGAAGGCCTCGGAGTACATCTACATAAATACCTTGCGAGCCACCAAAAGTGTGTGGCAGGGGGTAGGCCGAAAGCTCAAATAATCTACAATATGAGTGTTCTTTTACGTGTTATCTGTTTTATTCTGTGTTCTATTGTGCCGTCCAAAAGTTATATGGATATATATATATATATATATATATATATATATATATATATCTATATATATATATATAAATGGGCTTGTCATATTTCTTTTGTATACATATATATAAATGGGCTTGTCATATTTCATTTTTATAATGATATAGGACGTTATTACCTACGGTTAATTATTGATCTTGTTAGAAGTGGATATTATTCTTCAGTGCCAATAGTAATATATTTTAAAGAATAAGTATACCATAGATATGACCTATATTCGTATATTTAAGCTCATACAGCTGTTCGTAGGCCTTACTATTTCTGTAATTCGTTTATTTGATACTTTGTTGAAAGATGCTAGCGAAAATATTAAAAATATGTAATAAAGTTCATAGAATGAATACAAATTACGGTAAAAATTCCAGATAAATGAAGGAAGTTCCCGGTAAAAGTTGTTTTTAAGTTATTATGATTTGAAAATTTCCGCGCGTTCAAGTCTTAGCAGGAAACGTATCTGTGTCTAGTTCTTTGAATTCCTGCGAGATGGCTGTACAGTTGGTCTATGTCGGAGTCCTCTCGATGGCAATGTTTTACGTACTCCACTTCGTGAGTAGCTCTGGAATGCATTCAGTGGACTGTGGATCATCTTTAGATAAATTACGCGTGTCAAGAAGTGGAATTCAGTTAACCAATTTGCTTCTAAGCTCTTTCTTTTCTACGAATACTATGATTTTACAAAATGTGACTACATTTATGTTTTATATTTAGCCTTGTTAGTAGATGATAGCTTTGCTCAAAATCTTTATTAGGTTATATGAATGGTTTGCTTAATATTGGGGGTGAAAAGACCTTTACAAAAAAGTAATTATCAAGGCCAAGTGTGGCCGTATATTTACAATGCCTCCACTGCGATTGTCTCACACGATTGTTATGATAGGACACTATTATAGAAGTATTTTATTAAGAAAAATGTAATGTCATTAGAAATAAGGTGAATGTTATTCTGTTATACCATTAATTTATGCGCACGCTACTTATAGTTTCATAATATGAATGTTCCGTATTTGACTGAGAATTCAGTGGTACTCGTACTTGGACGAATAAGACAATTCTTATCCTGTTTTCAAATTAGTTCTGAGTGCACGGGTAACTTTCAGTATTACTCGGAGTAATGTTGAGAACTCGGATATCTATTGCTTCTTTCAGATTACAATTTCTAATTAAATAAAAAAATGTATTCTAAAGGGTGTACAAACCAACCAAGAGTCATTCTTTTAAATAACTTAACTCTTAAATAAAAACCATAAACACAGTAATCAACCCGAACGTCGGTTTGGTAGGTGATGGTAGATGGAGAATTCGCCCAGTACTAAGTTCGATGGGCTGTGAAAGTCATACATCTGGGTAGGGAGGCCATTTCCTTTCCCTGTGCCGATTATGGTTTCCCAGGAAAATCTGGTACCCGAAAAACCACATAGCTTGGATGGAACTGCAGGTGCCCAGAGAGGCTTGCCCAGAAATCGAACCCGGGCCCTCGGTCCGGTCGGTCAGTAGGCCAACGCTCTACCCCTTGGGCTACCGCGACCCATTAACTCTTAAATGTACTTGTTTATTAAAATCCGCCCTCCTAAGCAATGACATAATTTTTTACTTTGGCGAAACAGTTTTGCGATTCTTATTATTTTCATGAAATTCAAGTATGTCATGCCGATACAACTACTGTCGAACTATAACGGATTTTCTCAAAACTCCTAGAATCGCATGGAAAATTGTCGCAACTCCAACGAAAGCTATGCTTTTCCATTTTGGCTCTATACTTCCGTTAATTGTCAGCAGAAAAATTAATGCAGGTGGGTTTAAGACGCGTTAAGGATAGTATACATACATTGATTTTGGTGCGTGAAGTATTTTAACCTTATTTAAAAACGTAAATGTTTAAGTCTTCCAAAATGAAAAATACGAGTAACCGTATTTAAAACAAATTATCTGTGCAATGAATTGCCTCAGTGCATATATAGTAGTAATGATTGAACTCACTTCCATAGCAGAGACGTTCTGTGAAATATTACATTATGAAAAACATTTTTGTAATTTTTAGAAAGGTAAACATCCTATAACGTCAGTAGATTTGGGGACAGTCGGGAAAATAGTACTATTCGTGGAAAGTGAAATATTTATTTTCAATGATATGTATACCAAAACGGAGATGGTAAATTTAAATGAGACGTGAATTGGATAGAATTTTATTCCAGAGCCATTTCCAGAAAGGCATGAGACCATAATACCGTAGGTTAATTATCCTGGAAGGAGACATTTTTTCAGGAACAATCCATCGTGGTCGTCATGGGAATCAAGACTCATAAACGATTTCACTGGATACAAAAACTATTCGTGGGTGAAGTTACATGTGTTGCATATAAAACGATCCTTTCGTCCTGAATAACATATGCCCTGGGGCGCATCGACACGCATGACTTCGTACGCCGAAGATTTGAAAGTCCGGTTAGGGGAAGGGCGGCTTTTTGTCGAACGCAGACCGTTTTCGAAGGCATGAATGCACAGTTGACGAGCCTGGACGTGCTTGAACGATTTTTACCGTATTATTTTGGCGTCTTTGACAATTTTGCAAGTGAGTCTAAGGAAAGCAAAACGGTCGAGTGTGGAAGGAGGAATGGCTTAGGGGTCACCTACTCCTTGATAAGGCGTCCTACGTATCTGGGATTGCTGAGGATTGTTGTATTAGCGGGTGGAGGATATAAATGATGAAGACATTTTGACGTGTTTGAAGAGCATGAGAGAATATGGTTAAGGAAGTGGCGAGTCGAGAAAGTGAATGCTTGATCCTTTTTACGTGTGATTCAGGCAGTATTTTTGACAGCCGAAAGTAAAGAGAAGAGTGAGCCAAAAATATAAAATATATATCTATAAAATGCACTAGATGCCTTGTTTTAGCCGAAAATTCGCAAACAAAGTCCATAATATTTGTACATAGCATGAACGTGGAAAATGTTTGCGACTTTTTTACTGGTTTTAGCTTTTGTACAATATTTCTAACATTTGAATTTTTTTCTCCTCGAAATCATAGGTTTAAATTAAAAACGAGTGATTAAGTCTTATCTTATCTCGGGTATTATCATTTAAAGATCTGATTGACTGAAACGGAATATCCTCTCTTGTTCAATCATAATAATACCATCTTAGTTAATGACAACAATTTATGTACACGTATGTGTACTATTTCAATGTGAATAAAAATAACCTCTTTCTTAAAAAGTCCCTCTTCAACGGCATCCGCCTTTTACGCGAGGAATAATCGTCCACTACACATCGTCTCCGAAAAGACCATTGATTGTCTCTCTCGCTTGCAATTAATGTGCTAAGACGAAGTTCCATATACAAAATCCGTGAAGGCTATCTTAATGACAAGTGTAAAACTTACTACGTTTTTATCAGATGTCACTAATGAAGACAGCGAAATATTCAGATTTACCGAACAGAGTATTCATTAACGTTCCCATTTTATGGGTGCGCAATTGTACTGTTATAACCTGGACTTCAAAAACTCAGGTGGACGGGTCTTCAAACCGAATGCACTTTTCTCGGGTCCGCGGGTATTTGGAATTCGTCTCTCCGACAGGGTACGAGTGAAAGCCTTTGAGCGCCATGCATTTAAAATCCCTGGGTTTATGAATGTGGAGACCAGACACTCATTGGTTTATAGGATAACCGAGGTTCTTGAAACCTCAAAATAATGAAATCTCATGAAAAACAGGTTTCAAGAAATCTGTTTTTTTTTATCCGTACGAGTCTGTGAATCGTTCTCAAACGACATATAAGAAACGTGCGCCGTTTTACAGTATTTATATTGTAGAAGGTGGTGATCTTTTGAATTGTGTTTGTTTAGTGCGTTGCTTTTTCCAAGCAGTATTTGAAACTATTTAAAAAACGACTCTTGTGCTTTACGTCTAGATGTTTTGTTTCGAAATTTTGGCGTGAATTTCCATTGTATCTTCAACGCCCAGAAATATGTGCCTTATTTAAAAATAAACGTTAAAATCTGCTTTCTTAAAAATAATTAAAGGCAATCCATTAGGGTCTTGATATTCGATCAGTTTCATTGTCCTATTTTTACAAAATCTCCCAATGTCAAAATTTTCAGAATCTTCAGATTTTCTTTGCCATATATATTTCCATCTCGTCTCGTCTCTTTCCTATACATACGAGTATCTATATAAAAGAAAAGACTACACTTTTTTTTGTGCTCCTGATTTTTTGTTCGCTAGTGGTAATTTGATATACATTATTATTCACACTTCTTTACTCATATAGTGGTTTGGCCACCGAAAATTTGGAATACGTGTGAGTTTCAGTTGTACAAGTTGCTTGTATGTGGTTCTCTGTTTTTTTGTTCGTAAGCGCTATCTCGCTTCTCTATTTAAATTATTATTCACATCGGTGAGGTTTCCCCATAATATATATATATATATATATATATATATATATATATATATATATATATAACTTTTGGACGGCACAATAGAACACAGAATAAAACAGATAACACTGATCAGACTGACCTGAAGAAGGCCTCGGAGTAGGCCGAAAGCTTAAATCATCTACAGTGTGAGTGTATTTTTTCGTGTTATCTGTTTTATTCTGTGTTCTATTGTACCGTCCATAAGTTATATTGCTCTCGTGAGTACTTCCGCATCATCTATATATATATATATATATAAATAAATAAATATATATATATATATATATATATATGTGGGTCGCGGTGGTCTAGCGGGTAGAGCGTTGGACTGCTGACCGGAGGGTCCCGCGTTCGATTCCCGGGCAAGGCACTTTGGGCACCTGCAGCTCCACCCAAGCTAGTTGATTTTTCGGGTACCAGATCTTCCTGGGAAACCATAACCGGCACAGGGAAAGGAACTGGCCCCCCTACCCTGATGTGTGAATATTCACACGCCGTCGGGCTTGGTACATGGGTGAGCTCTACCATCACCTACTAAACCGACCTTCGGGTTGATTACTGTGTGTATGTTTTATATATATATATATATATATATATATAACCATAAACACAGTAATCAACCCGATTTAGTACACATAAACACAGTAATCAACCCGGTTTATATATATATATATATATATATATATATATATATATATATATATATATATATATATATATATATATATATATATATATATACATAAAATTGCGCTAGGCAAGAAGGCTTTCTCAAGGAGGAGGGAGTTGATAACGGGGACGTTGAGTAGGGAGGTTAAGAAAAGACTCGTAAAAACTTTGATATGGAGCGTAGCTATGTACAGCACGGAAACGTGGGCGCTGAAGCAGGAGGATAGACGGAGATTGGAGGCTTTTGAAATGTGGATGTGGAGAAGAATGGAGAAGGTAAAATGGACCGAAAGGAAAACAAATGAGGAAGGACTAGGGAGGGTGGTTGAGGAGAGGGGTTTGTTGGGAGAAATCCTATGGAGGCAGGAAATATGCATGAAAGGCGTATTGAGCGACAGTAGGATGTTGAAGAAGGTAATAGAGGGGTGAATGCTAGGAAAACGAGGAAAGGGCAGGAACAGGATAGGAATGTTGGATGGGATGAAGGGAGGAAATAAGTACACAGAGATGAAGAGAGACCTGTTGTGGTGTAGATCGCTGGATTGAGTTTTGTTTGGAGTTACAAAATATTTATTTGATAGTTGTGTCCATCCAAAAACCTACCTTAACCGGTAGATTACCTAGTAATGTGTATGCATATAGGAAAGAAACAAGATGGAAATTCGTGGGTGTAGTTCGTCCATGGCACGTGATGCACGGATGAAGCTTTCTGATGTCTGGGAGGGTGTCTGGAAGAGGTCAGAAACAGAATGAAATCTGAAGAATTTGTGGATGGACAGACATTCTTATTGATAAAAGGAGGTTTGGTCAGGTAGGCATATTATTCCGAGGTAGCAATGGAATTTCTGACGTCATGAGATGGTTTCACAATTCTATATTCATCTGAGCTGTCGCGGATGTAGGTGAAATCCTGTGTTTTGACGTTATTCCGAGTGTTTCTTCGTTTTCTATGAGCAGTGATTTGCCATGTTTGCAGGGTAAGAGGCTTTTTTGTAGGGTGTATTCCGTGATGAAATTGAATTTTTCATATGGGACTAGGAAAATCGCACTGAGTTTTTTGAAGAATGATATGAACGTGCTATATTGTTTGAATGTTTCGGAAAATATTTGGCGATTGATGAAGTTTGAATATCTATTACATTCCTGCTATTCAATTTAAAGTTTCATTTTATTTGTAATTATTTTTAATTTAATTTTTGTGTCTCAAGTGTCAATACCCTATCGTATTATCCATCCCTATTCCATTTAAATAGTCCCATTTAGGTGTATGTTATGAATGATGTTGGCTGGTCGAATAACCTATTGTTTACCCAACGGTCATGCTGTTGGCATCGGAACCTCATTAGAAGTCATTTTCTCATTCTATTATTCACTTTTTCTACATCACTCTCTTTCTTCCCTTAAATACCATTCATGTATGTACAAATTACGAGTCTTATCGCCACATATTTTTTTCATAATACTTTGCCCTCTGTTGTCTTTATTGGAAGTAACTATTAGTTTCTATTTTGGTATGTTTGAATACGCCTTAATTAAACTTCTCATATATGCAACAAGCTGTTGAAAAACAACTGAAAAGTCATTTTAAATTGACTGGTAAGATTCTCCCCCCCGTAGGAGTAGGATGATGCATAACCTTCATTTTCGTATCAATAATCGCGAGTCCTAAATTATACTCCGCTATTTGCATCTCTTATGAGTATGGAATTCTTTTGCAGGAATTGAAATTTAAACACTAGTTAAATTTTAGGCCATGAAAAAATGTACCAAAGCTACTGATATTGCTCTATGAAGCTACAAGTCTTGGTAAAACGTGAAAATATCTCTAATTTTTTAATTAGATCATTTATTTATTCACACTAACTGCCTACTAACAGAAGTTCTGAACACGGAAGTCGTAATTGAGATTAAGGTAAGATGGTGCAATGGGAGTCACCATTTATTCGCAAGTAGGACCCAAATTTTTCCAAGCGTGAACGTTAAAAAATTAAGGGAGTGTCTACTATGCGCATGTGATGTGAAAAACAACACATCACTTCAAAAATAATCCCCGAATGACCTCTAACTATCCCAGAAAAAAATTATACGGTGAGACTAGGGTCAAATATTTTTATGGCAATGCAAACAGGTGATTTTCGGAAATGAAATGATTGTCTTACTTTTTTTGAAAAAAAAACTTCGAAAAAAATGATGGAATGAACAAAAAGCACTCTCCACACTTGAGGTAATTTTGATAAAATTTGGGCGGATTTATATTTGATGGACCACACCATTTGAGTAATTATGGAAATTACTCATGAAAAGTTAGCCACCTGATCATATGATGGGAGTAAGGCACAAGTGTGTGTATTACCTACTTTTCGTGATTTTTCGCCAAAGTGTTGATCAAGAATTAATACTAAAAAAATTATATTCATAATGATTTCATGGTTGGATACTTGAAATGCATTTCATTCTTTTCTGATATGCTTGCGTTTTCTGTATTTCTAAGTATATGGGAGTCGGGGGTGGGTGTCGAAGCTTTCATTAATAAAGTTTGAGTTGGTTACCAACGAAGGTAAGTAGAGGCTGGAATAACGCTCTACAAACCTGAAGTCGACAATTGCCCTCACTAGTTATTGTGAATGTAATTCGACATACAGTGGGCGGAAATTGAAGTTACTCTATAACGTTTTTCACTTCAGAGTTTAAAAGCCAATTGGGACATTGCTTAAATGTCAGGGAAATTTTGGTGAAAAGGGAAAATACCGCCAATTCTTTAATTAGGTGATTATTAATTCACAACAGAGGAAATCTAACTTTTTTATCCATAATGGTGGATTAGAATAAATTGGAACCATCCATCATCCACCTGTCATTTCAATCGCAATAATGTGATACGTATATGATACGATCTCCAATAGTATATGCCGTCCAACCTTGTGTTGAATTGTGTGTCAATTCGTTTTTTTACGTTTTATCTTTTGTTTCGTGAAGAGATAGGTCAACAATATCTCTTTGTAGGCTTCGTTTGCATTTGCATTCCTCCAAAATGTAATGTGGAGAGAGTTGTACTGCTTGCATGTTGGTGGTTGCGTTTTTTTAACCTCCCTGGCCCTGTTAAATTCAAATGGGCAACTTTTCATTCACGACAGCCATTATTGTGACCATAATTTGACTACCAGTGCAGTGACAAGCATTTAGTGAAATATTCCTTCTGATCGATGCATTTCGGGGCCTGATTTAGTATCATTCTTGATTTAACCGGAAAGGTGTTAATTAATAAATAGATTAATTTAATTTTTCGAGAATTATTTGAGAATAGCTTTAAAAATAGAAATAACATTTATGGTATATTTGGACATTTTTTTGATGTAGATCGAAAATGGCAAAGAACTTAGGCCGACAAGGTTAGACATAGAAAAGGAACATGACGTAGAAGAAGATAGCTTAGGTCCAGGCATACTCGAAGATGAAATAGAAAGGGCATTAAAGGAGATGAAAGCAAATAAGGCCGTGGGGGTGGGCAACATTCCTGTAGAACTGTTGAAATGTTTAAAAAAAGTGGAAAGAAGACCCTATATGGACTGATTCGTAACATCTATGGGGAAAGAATCTGGCCGGAAGATTTTGTGAGATCAGTGTTAGTTCCTATTCCAAAAAAGGCAAAGGCTACATCATGTGAGGATTACAGAACGATAAGTTTGATATCCCATGCAGCTAAAGTTATTCTCAGGATCATCAACAAAAGGATAGAGAGTAAGGCAAATGATTACTTAGGGAATGATCAGTTTGGGTTTAGGAAAGGAACAGGTACGCGTGATGCCATTGTAGTAATGAGATCACTAATCGAGAGGAATATAGAATACAATCAGGACGTTTTTGCCTGTTTTGTAGATTTCGAAAAAGCGATTGATAGAGTGAATTGGGAAAACTTAATGCGTGTATTGCAGAAAATAGGTATGTATTGGAGGGACAGGAGACTGATCCGCAACCTGTACATGCCTCAGACTGCTCAGGTGCGAGTGGGGAACGGAGAGTCCGGATGGGCAGTGTTAGGAAGAGGTGTAAGGTAGGGTTGCCCATTGTAACCGGTGCTGTTCAACGTATATGTGGAGGAAATGGTTAAAGAAGCATGGGAAGAACTGGAGGTAGGAATGAAAGTCGGAGGGGAATTCGTAAAATCGGTTAGGTTTGCTGATGACCAAGCATTAGTTGCTCAATCAGCCAAGGGGTTGCAAGCATTGCTGAGTGAATTGGAGGTTCAGTGCGATAAATATGGAATGAGAATCAATATTAACAAAACAAAGGTTATGCGATTTTCCAGAAAGAAAAAGGCTAAGCTAAATATTAAAATAGGAGGGGAAAAAATAGAGCAGGTAGAGCAGTTTACATATCTCGGAAGTGTTTTGGACCAATACGGTCGAAGTGGTAGGGACGTAAGGAGAAGAATTGCGCTAGGCAAGGAGGCTTTCTCAAGGAGGAGGGAGTTGTTGATGGGAACGTTGAGTAGGGATGTTAAGACAAGACTCGTAAAAACTCTGATATGGAGCGTAGCTATGTACGGTTCGGAAGCGGGGTCGCTGAGGCAGGAGGATAGACGTAGATTGGAGGCTTTTGAAATGTGGGTGTGGAGAAGAATGGAAAAGGTGAAATGGACCGAAAGGAAAACGAATTAGGAAGTACTGGAGATGGTGGGTGAGGAGAAAAGTTTGTTGAGAGAAATCCTATGGAGGCAGGAAAAATGGATGAAAGGCGTATTGAGCGGTAGTGGAATGTTTAAGAAGGTAATAGAGGGGTGAATATTGGTCAAACGAGGAAAGGGCAGGAACAGGATAGGGTTGTTGGATGGGATGAAGGGAGGAAAGAAGTACACAGAGATGAAGAGGGACCTGATGTAGATTAGGGTGCTGGATTGGGTTTATTTGGAGTTACAAAATGTTTTTTTGATAGTTGTGTCCATCCAAAAACCTACCTTAACCGGTAGATTACCTAATAAAGATCGAAAATTGGGTTTGGGTTGCTGTGGACACGTAATAATTAATGAAATAGTATAGCAAAAGCTAAACTATCAACTATAATTAAAAATTTCATAACCTAAATTTACAAGTGTTGGGTCATCAAAATTAAAACATTTGTGATTGTTATTTAAGGTGGTCTTCTGATGAGAGCTTGTAGGCTTTTTGTTAGTTTCTGATTTTGGTGATGATCGAATTCCAAGCTGACACTTCTTCACAAAATAAAAACGTACAGAAATATGCTACTTCAACTCTTTATGCTTTCTACCTCCCCCTTGATGGCATTATACGAGGGTCATCCGGAAAGTAGTACCCGTTCGTGAAATAAAGACACAAAAGTAAATATTAACAAACATAAAAAATTTTATTTGAAAGAGGATACTTTAAACTACTTCTCAACATAATCTCCAAGCAAATTAAGGCATTTGTCATAACGTGTGACAAGTTTCTGTATTCCTGTTGCATAGTCCTTCGCCGCCAGCTCATTGAGATACAGGGTCACTCCTTCTTTAAGTTCTTCATCGCTGTCAAATCTTTTTCCTGCCAAAAAGTCTTTAAGCTTTGTAAAGAGATGAAAATCTGAAGGGGTCAAGTCCGGGCTATACGGTGGATGGTCGAAAGTTTCCCATTTGAATTGCTGCAAAAGTTTTTGTGTTATCCCAGCTGCATGAGGCCTGGCATTGTCATGAACGAGAATGACACCAGTAGACAATAGACCTCGCCGCCGATTTTGTATTGCCCGCCGTAATTTCTTTAATGTTTCACAATACGCATTGGCATTAATAGTGTCTCCACGGGCCATAAAATCAATAAGCAATACACCTCGTCGATCCCAGAAAATGGTTGCCATGAGTTTCCTGGTGGACAGAACTGTCTTGAATTTTTTTGGTTTGTTTGGTGAATGAGCATGATGCCACTCCATTGACTGTCGTTTACTCTCAGGTGATGCATAACAAACCCATGTTTCGTCACCAGTAATTATGCGAGTCAAGAAAGAGTCTCCTTCATCAGAATAACGTCCCAAAAACGTCAGTGCTGCAGCCATACGCTTGGTTTTGTGCTCATCTGTAAGCATGCGAGGGACCCATCTTGCACAAATTTTTGCATAATGCAGATGGTGTTTAACAATTTCATGAACAATTGTTCGAGAAACATTGGGAAAATGCTCACAGATGTCATCAATTGTGACGCGCCGATCGTTCCTCACGAATTCGTCAACTGAGCTCACCAGTTGGTCTGTAATGACAGACGGTCTCCCCGAACGCTCATCGTCGTGTGTGTTCCCCCTCCCCATGTTGAAGTTGCGACACCACCGCCGAACAGACGACTCGTCCATTACATTGTCTCCATACACCTCCTTTAATTGGCGATGAATATCACATGGGCGAACGTTTCTTGCATTGAGGAATTTAATCACTGCCCTCACTTCACAACTGGCGGCGTTCTCAATTTTTTTTAAACATTGTAAACAATCACAGAAACAACACAGGCAATGCTAGCGTCACGCAACTTGGCTCAGAGAAGGCAGACAAGCTACTGAAGCTATCTGACCTCGTCCAGCGGCTACTCGCGTCGTCAGCACTTCATGCGGCACGAACGGGTACTACTTTCCGGATGACCCTCGTATATGTTTGTTTTCTTCTTTTTCTCAGTTACCTAATACTATTTAGTGTGAACATCATGGCCTTCTACAATCCAAAATCAGTCTCTCCTCCAGATGCTCATTTTTTTCTTTTGTGCCTTCTAACTTTCTTCAACATCTTCTTCTATTCCTAGACATATTCAACTTTCCTTGTATGCCTTTCTCTCGGTTCATCTTATTTTATATATCATTCGCAGCTTGATCTCAAAACCGTCCAATAACACCTCTCTTTTTATTAAAAAAATCTTGTTTGAATCAATGCAACGCCTAATAGGAAAGCGTTTATTAATGTTGTTATTTAGACTCTCTGTAGACAAAGCCTTCTTCTTTCGAAATGATTATTATTACCAGCATTATTCTTCCTGTAATGCCCTGACTACGATGTCCTTTTTCATCCATAAGGCTGCCCAAACAGCGATACAAAATAGTACTACTATGCAAAATTATTTATTCGATGGAGCTACACAGCGTTTTTTATCACTCTTTTCAATAAAATGTTAAATATCCAGTAAAAAGTGATATCCTGTACAATAACTACGATGCCTCGATAAACATGTTATTTTAATTAATATCTTGGAGCAATAGAAAATCTAACGTTGTGTGGAATGTATGCACACTTTATGTGTATCAAGAGTTAGTACCGGTAATTATTATATTCTGGAAAATAAATAGTATTTATTTTACAACACCTATAATTTAATTTATAGGGTACTGGTATTTGATCTGATTACGGATATCGATGGACTACTGTTATACAGTTTTCTTGACCTACTTCCGTTGCGTTCTTGCATTGACGTGTAAAATTGTTTCTTTCGTATTCACAAAATATTACTGAAAAATATTTCTTCCGTAGGTGCTATCAACGGCGACTTTCTACTGAACTGTCTTCTTATTCCGTTCATTCTGTAGGATTCGTTATCGGGATACTAATCGCAGTATCGATTCTCCTTGATGTATTACCCACAAGGTCTGTCGCAAAAGTACGAGGACTTAGTCGATTCAAAGTAGCATCCTTGTGCGTCTACACACTGCTTCCAGTGGGATTTTCCACGCCTCGTGCGCCTTCTGGAAGGCGGCATCCGGAATACTGCTAAGCTCCCTTGTCACGGCCTGTTGTAACGCTTCCACCTATCCTAGGTGAGGTTCTTTCAGCACGGATTTTAGACGGGGTAAGAGGAACTGGGGCATAGTTTACAAAAATTGGATCCTCGCTCACATGGTCGAGAAGCTCACGGCAGATCCGCGTGCGAGTTTCCTTTCGTTCGTCGAAGTGTACTAGTGGCAACAACTTCGCACACACTTTTCTCATGCCCATGTTTTCGGTCACAAGTCGATGGTCATCACTTTTAGGGGTGCCAAGTTCAACAGAAATCATGCTAATACTTAATCTGTGACCCCTGTCCTACAAGGCCTTCACTCTTGCAAGATTTTCGTCACTTTTTGAGGTGGTAGGGCGTCCTGAACGTTCGCCGCTTTCAACATCTTCTCTACCCTCCCGGAACAAGATGTGCCACTCAAAATCACCACATCTACCCATGGCTTTATCAGAATAAGCTACCTTGAGAATGACATGAGTCTCTTCCCCGGGTTTGCCCAGTTTCATGCAAAATTTGATGGCGTAGCGCAATTGTATTTACGACCGGGGGAATCTCTCATACCGAATGATATTTAAAAACTTAATATTCCGTAAGAATTTATGGGAAACTGTGTGAGGTGGCAAAAGGAAATGCCAAGCAGTTATTTTATTTCAGAGAACTCTATATATATTAGAATCCTTGAAAAGGGCTCATTTTAAACATGAAATATGGAATACATGCTCATGTAACTGTATATTCTCGTTCTATGTTGTGCCTTTCGAAATCATTCTTTTGAGGTAAATGTTTTTGTTTGCAAATACCTATTTTTCCCCTTCAAACATGGAATATTAGCCCTTTTTGTTATAACAATATAATAGGTCATCGAATATTGTGCCTACATCTTCTGGCTTGCGCATGTACATACATGTTCTTGTACAAAAACGAAAAAGAAGGTACTTTACATGGAGTATGACTCCCAGGAGTTGTATATTTTAAACGTGCAGTAAGCGTGAAAACTAGGCTAATTTGGCATTATTTGCAACTAAATAATAATATGATAGTTAAAAAAATCTGGCGAAAGCCGTATATGTGCATAATTTGATTACAAGCAGCCCATGTACTAAACATTTTCTTCAGACTTTACATGCAACTGAGTTGTCGTACAAAAACCAAAGATTATAGTTGAATTTCAGTGTAACATATGAAACAGCGTATATTGGCATTTTGTCGATGCATAGTATTTAGAGTCGAGTGGGACCGTTTATTGAATATTTTGAGGGGCAACGGTCCTCCTTTTCCATACAGTGCTAATTCAATGATTCTTAATAATTATATTGTTATTATTCATCTATTTTTCTTTTTTTTTGCTATTATGGATTCCCCAATTTCTGGAATTAAAGCGCTATTGAAACTTTTTGTTTCTAAGGCACGGAATATTAATCATATTCTTAAGTTCCTTCAGTCATTATGACAGAAGTTTAACATCATTTGTTATAAATGGTTATCTGCGTTGAGTACGTGAGTTCTATCAGTGTATTTTCATATACCGTCAGTGATTTGGTTCAATGAGATTTATTAATGTATTTAATTTATAAATGTTAGGCATATAATTGATTCAAACGCAGGGATTGAATTTTGCTTGCATGTGATTTCATATATTTGAAATGAAATTTTCTCAGAATCTTAAATCGAACGGTAGAGTGGATCCTCAGTGAAGTAACTGGCAAACGTTAAATGCGTTGATTTTTCCCGTTTGTAGGAAAACTTTCTTTTCAGCCTTCATATGAAGTGACCGGTATGTTAGAACATTCGTAACACCCTTTTTATTAGCAGCGATTTAGCAAAAAATTTAAAAAAATATAAATTACGTTATTGCTTTCCAGACCTTGAAGTGGCCTAATTGAAAGAGTGATTTGACATTTCCTCAAGCGCCTTTTCATGCCCCTTTTCTTTGCAATCAGTCATTTCCTGTTGCACTCAGTGGTGAACGTGTTCAAAGGGAAAATAACTACCTTCAAAGAAACAAACCATGCATTCAAAAGTTATATAATGGCACATACTGCTAAGCGTAGATCGGTGTGCAAAACGGGTTAGTGGCTTACCTTACCATATTAAATGTGCGTATTTTGCTCAGAATTCCCAAAGTTAAGATTATTTTTTAGCTTTACTAGCGTGTGCTTGCATAATAACGGTCATGTTGGATAATGTTCCATTGCTAAATACACTTTCTCTTTACAGTAATCAAGGATTATAATGTATTATTAAATTGTGGCATCTATACACAACAGTTCCTATTTTAAGTATTGGAATTTGTTTGAAAATTATGTGTATAATGCAACCTCGCTTTAGATTAAAAAGAGACGTTTCAGGCGTGATATGGTGGAATATCATGATTAATTAAAAATTGGCAATTTTACACAAAATAAACAATTATTTTGTGGAAAATTACCAATTTTTAATTAAACTCGCTTGAGATGTTTTGGTTTCATTTCGGTGTACTGCAGGTTATATTATATCTTCCCAAATCTCTTCATCCTGATGGTCAACTTGTAATTCATTGTCTGATTTTTAGTAGATAATAGGTAAATCTACTGTTTGGTGGATTAATTGGCGTTAACTGAGAACAATGTGAAGTTGTAATAAGTGCATGACATTTGCGTTCGACGCGTTCTCATTATTGCCTAAAACTGATGAATCTTAAATGACGATATTATTAGAGTTTGGTGGAAAAGTAGACTTTACTCGTCAAATAATGATCATTGATCAATGGGAATAGTGAAATTTACGAGTGTGCTTTTAGACGTGTTCGAGGCTGAATGAATGAAATGAAACTTTGTCTGCAGAGTTGAAAATAAACATGCTATCCATTATTTTATAAAATGTTTCGAAGTCGCCTCGGTTGGTCCGGACGGAAACTTTCGGATTTGGGGACAGTTTTGTTTTGCTGCCAGGTGGATTTTTTTTCCGAGGATTCAAGTTCTCGTTCCGATTTGACCTATGGAAAGGGAAAGTATTTGGCCCAAAGGCCATATGAATGGAATGGGTGTGCACACCTTAGGGAGGCGAGCCAGGCTAAATTCGGAAAGTATTAACTTTGTGAGTTCTGCTCATTAATTATTCTCCAGATGGACCAATTCGTGGCACCAATATAGCTGAGCTGGAGGGGGAAGATTGAGACCATTGAGTGAACTCAAACAAGGTCGTTAGCACCGGGCTCAATTCCTACCGGAGCTTCTGGTTGTTTGATGCTTTTGTGTGTCGGATATAAGTCGTGGGCAGGTTGTTTGGGCTTTAAGTTCATTTTCATAGGCTTATTCACAAAATGAAAAAAATTAATTTTTGGTGAAGTAATTTGGTAGCCACATAAATTGCGGCTACAATGCTTGTGTTGCAAACTCGAGCGTGAAAGGGGTGGGGTCAGGAAAAAGCCGTAGGCAGTTATTTAATGGGATCAAATGACGCCCCTGAGTCTTCTTAAAGTTGTATTCTGGATGAACGATTGAATGTAATCCAGCCGCATTGAACTTTGACATGGATCACGTCGACTGTGTATTTTTTTCTGGTGTCAGAGAACCGAGTACTAATTTTATAGTGATTTATTGGTATTATTTTCGATTCAAGTCTCCTTGAGATTAACTGAGTATCCACTCTTGTTACAAATAAGTTAGTTACCGTGTGTATTTTAAACTGATATCGGTTGGTGAAGATATCGCTTACATTGATTTACTTATTGCAGACATGAGCCGTTTAATAATTATCATGTTGTTAACCAAGTAAATATCTGTTGTACATGGCGTTTTGCACAGAAATCTTTGAAAAGTGGCAAGGTTTTTTATCAATTATTTTTACGTTGATTGCTAAAGGAGTGAAAGGGATTATTATACACATTCGATATCACAAACATAAGGCGAGCACGGGAGCGGTCTCAGGAGCGCACTCCGTGTAAGTGCAAGGGTAGGAGCAGAAGTTTAAGAAGTGAAGGAAAGAGTAATTAAAGTATTACTGTGTTATACAGGTGCGGGGTTAAAGGTAGGGGTTCATTAGAACGTTCCATATGAAAGCTGTATGTTGGCGGGCCCTTTGTTCCCAAGATTGGCGCCGCGATTGTATTCTGGAAAAACTAGGAGTAGAATGCCAATTTGTCGCCATTTCTAATTTGAATTTCTCACGCCGTTGTCTTAAACAAAGAATCCCCAATAAAATTGCCGATAAAAAGTTAAATTTTCCTGTCAAAACGAGAGGTCAAACCTTCGGTTCAATACTTCCGAGTTTTCTGGTAATTTCTATATTGCTGGGTAATTTTTCAATTTGTATTTTTTTAAACGAACGGGTGCTTTTATGGCGGGCACTATTGTACTCTCTAAATCTTGGAATGTACCTATATGTGATGCCTTGGCGCAGAATGACAGTGCAGTTCAATCTTATTTGGATATTTATCTTTGCGAGAGTTTGTGAGAGGAAGTGCAACCTGCAGTCGGTTGCCGTTTGGGAAACGGTCAATTCGAATCACATGTGCGCATTAATTATATTGCCTTCGCTCCGCAAGAATGGCAAGTTCTCAGGTCAGCTGGCAAGAGCTTGCTCCTTCTCTTTCTCTCCATTTTTTTGTTACTGCACCAAACCACCACCCGTTGGTCCAATTTCCACAACGTGGGAGGATATAAAACTCGCTTCGTGGCTATCTTTGATCGACTCGATGCCTCGATAATCTTTTCCTCTGCACAGAATGAAGTCGAACGAAATAATTCACAACGCGACGTTATTTCACGTTAAGAGTGAAAGGTATAAAAAAGGTTGCGCTCGGATACAGATCATTTTCATTTCTTAGGCATGGTAGTTTTTGTATCTTTCGCTCTTAAATAGTGAACACTAAGGGTTTAAGTGTTTCGAAATCGTTATTTTCTATGTGCGCATAATGATTTGATTTCCTTTAAACTTTTTTTGTTCTTGAATCAGTAGTCATAAATATACGGAACCGACTCTTTTGGGGTTGTGGCAGAATGATCTATTACATTTCGTAATGCTCCTTAAGATGAAGAGTCCTGTCCGCAGATGTTTTTTTTTTAGAGAATAACACGGCGGCTTAGTTGAAAGATTAAAGTACTGAGATTAAGATACGTTTATAAGGGCTGATTGAATATCAACGTTAATATGCTACACTTTTTACGCGAGGAACACCTTCAATTGAAATATGAACTCATATGCTGATTTATCACGCGAATGACCCAGGTGATTCACTATCATTTCGATATTTAATATTTAAATTTGAGGGATAAATTTACCTGTGGTCTTCCTAGTGAACTAAGAATGGATTGCACAAAAATATACCTCTTAGTTATGGCCATCAGTAAACTCTTTGCTTCATTTGAGTCTATGGTTCAAGATATCCTAAATTCGTTGGCATTGCATTGATATTTAGATGAAGAATATAGTGGTGTACGAGTATACACTTCAGATTGAGAAAAATGTAGTGGGTGACGTTAATTAGTTAGTAGCACTGATTGTCAATAAAAAATATTCATAATGAGGATGGTCCAGTGGTCTCCACACCCTTTTATTTTTAGCTGTCGAAGAATGCAAACATCTCTTTAACACATCTCTCTTCTAATGAAATATACTCTTTACCCTATATCCACAATAGTATTTTAAATTTTACAGAGAGCTATCCTACCGAAGAAATAATAGAAAATGAGAAAACCCACAACTTTAAATATAGTTTTGGAATTGCTAGCTATTTGGGCCGAATCTCAAATGTATAATTCGTTTTGAAAGGTGTCTGGTAATTGAGGTAATGAATAAACCGTTGTATCTATAACATTTTTCCCATATTATGCTCAAATTTTGTATTCAAATGGTCTATATTTAATCGTTTGTGGCTGGTAGTATTTGCTTGCATAACTCAAAGACATTTGATTGCGTTTTTATTATTTTAACAGATTCCGGACTAAATATAATATGTTGATGATAATTTGGACAACGCAACAGCAGTAATTTTCAACTCCTTTCCTTGCTGCGAATAATGTGTTGAGGTCAATATAGGTATTTAATGTGTAAAATATATAATGGTGAAAATGATAAACTGGATTATTGTAATGCAATTTTCGAGGATTGTTAGGTAATATGACAGAATTGAAAGTTCGGTTTATAAAATAGGTTGGTGTTAGTGTCCAGCAAACGAGATGACAATCACGCAAAGTAAATACAGCTCTTGCCTCTTGGTGAAGATTTCATCGGCGTCATATGATATCAAAAGTTTGAATGAGGTTCAAGTGGAATGGTTAAAATAAAAGAATTTTTTTAGAGTGATTGTAGGTTTTATTTACACGTGCCTGTAACAGCTTTGATGTTTTGAGGCTGAAGCACATAAATTAAATGAGGTTAATCCTCGCAGAATGATGTTTTCTTAACGATGGAGGAGAATGATGGTTTTCTCTGGAAGAAAGGAAAATAGGGCGTTTAATTTTATTGGCTCTTGGTATTTATTTAATTTTGATTAAAATGTGCTATAGAATAAACACTTTCCCTTTCAGCTACGAACTTTAAGCTGCACATTTAGGCTATAAAATATGTAATTCCATATAATTTTTTAAATTAAAAAATTTATAGTTGAGATATTTAATGTTTATTTTTGAGCTATATGTTATTCTGGGACTTAATTCTTAATAACTCATTTCGTGAATTACATGTAAATGAAATTTATCTAGTAAGGTGTTTTCAGTAGTAGTTAAGGAAGTCACACTGACGAATAGCATACAGTTCATTCAGTATCATAATTTCTTCTCCGGCAGATGTAGTTTTGTGCTCTTTTGATTGTAGGGATTTATGATTTAATTATCCTAGAGTCACTAAATGTATCAACATTTAGCACTGGAGAAGAAACATATCGTCATAAAACATTTTCAGCCATGAAATATATAAAAGACCTTCCAACCAAAGCCACAGCTGTTCGACCTATTGTGGTGATTGAATTTCAAACGCAAAATACTAGAAATTCAAAAACTCTTAAGGTCATTACGGTGGAAGAGGAATCAAATTAGTAAGGAGTATTTACAACAATATTTTAGGTAAAAATAAGACACGAAATAAGGAAAATAGTTAAACGAAGATTCTGGTTACTTTCTTAAACTCTATTTGTAGAGCCATAGAACGGGACTACACTGAATGAACTATAATTTGAAGTAAAATATAGGTAATCAACCTGAAATCAATCCATCATTTAAGTGAGACTTGGATAAAAAAATGGAGTAATTTCAAAACGGTGTAACTTTTTGAAGAAGGAGAGCGATAAACGTAATTATTGAACTTTTAAGCGTTCTCTATTGCAGTAAGTTAATGTTTCTGCGAATGCGAACCCCCGTTTCGAAGTTTCGCCCACAATTGGCAAACCACGGGGAGGTAGGGAACCAACCCACCTATTTTTTATCCGCTGAGGTCCTGCTCTTCTTCGGGGGCGTTCTTAACCGTGGAGTCCGTAGCCGAAACCGTGTCCGTAACCATGTCCGTAGCCAAGGCCGTAGGCGGGGGCGGCGTGGACGGCGGCGACGGCGGGTGCGGCGTGCACAACAGCGGGTGCGGCGTGGACAACGGCGGGAGCGGCGTGGACGGCGGGTGCGGCGACCACGTGCTGTCCGACGTGGAGGGAGTTGTAGTTGGCGTAAGAGGTGGCGACGGGGGCGGCGACCTTAGCGATGGCGGGTGCGGCCACGATGGCGGGGGCGGCGTGGATAGCCGGGGCGGCGTATCCGTGGAGGCCAAATCCGGCGTGAGCGATGGGTGCGTATCCGGCGGTAGCCACGGCCACAAGGGCGGCGATGCAAACCTTTCGATGGGAGGGATGTATATGTCAGAAAATATCGCTAGGAATTATCGAAAGGGTTTTTGTGGATAGTGTCGCGCCTGGAGAAGGTTTCAGTTGTTTCATCCATGAGGCTTATGAAAAGGTAGAAGGTAATGGTGGTGAAGGATAAAACAAAGGGAACTTCAAATTATACTAAATGTAAGACTGCTTTCAATAGAATTCAAGGAGTCCGCGGGGGATTGACAGTAGTAGAGGATAGAAAGAAATTTTTCTTCGAAAAAAAGCTCATTGAATAAGTGCAGAAACTATAGACTGTGTAACCGATAATGCTAGGTCGCGAGAGTCCCTACACGTAGCCATTGATTTTAAGCTACGTAATAATTAAATTGAGAGCTTCCTTGAGTATTTATACAAATATTTATTATATCATGCTACAGCTTGAAAGATGAAAATAGTGAATGTATGTAGAAAATCATAATGTTGGACTATATTTAAATAAATAAATGTAAGTGTCAACAAAATATTGATTTAACCATAAGCAGATGTTTTAAACTATAGAGTGCTTTCATAAATGAGGGAAAGTCAACTAATTTCTGGAAGAGCGAATCTTCTTTGGTATTGGATGAGAATCATAGAAATTGTCTTTGCCCAATATAATAATATGCAAAACACATTTTATCCGTATCTAAGGGTAACCTTTTAGTAAGTGCAGCGAATATTATCAGAAGGAAGTCACAGTTATGTAAACAATTTCCCAACTAAATCTATATTCTAATTTTACTTCGTGTTTGGAACCATGTTTTGAGAATCACTATTGAATTTTACCAGTTTTAATCCTATTGTTAGTAGATCGAGGGTTGAATAAATGTTAAGCCACAAGAATTAAGCGGGAGAATATCAGTATACCTTTGAAAATAATGTCAAGAAAATACATTCCGATCGTTTTTGGCCAATTGAGACGAGAATGGAAAACTCATAAGGGCCATAGGAAAATGACATTAGGGAATCAAAAATATCCTCTCCATATATTTACTTGTTTAATTACGATCTTAGGTTTTTGGCTTAATTATTACTATCCATTTCAATGCTTTCCCTTTTACTCCAGCTTATATTATGCGAATTTAACGCAAGAAAAGGGTTTGCTCATGAAGAATCATATAAACCGACGAACATATTTCAATTAGCTATTTTCTAGTGGTGTTAGATCTTGTTTTGTGACAAAAATTCTGCCCATGTCTCACTGTGCCTTCCATGCTAAAGCTCTCACTTTTCGGCTCTGAGAGTTTTGTGTCTGGAGTAGACAGATCTTGAGGGATACTTCGACGGAGATACTTCAAGAAAGCGAATTTCAAGAAGGCGATATGAATTCAAAAAAATATATTAGCAATGCAGAAAAAAATTAAATTAATGGTATACTCTCTGGCAAGAACTTAAAATGATTAGATGATGGGAGGTGTACTACTTGATTTTTTAATGCACAGGAAAAGAAATTAAAATCAAATTTCTGAAGCACCTTTATGTGAAGTCGGTCAGACAGAGAGGAGGGTAAAATATGCGAAAAGCCTTCTCCCGTAAACACGCTTAAATTGATTTTCCACGTTTTAGGAACCAATCAATATTTGCAGTTGATACGAGGCGTTATCCAATCCATTAAAAAAGAATGGTTCCTCACCACTCGTTGTGTCTGGTGAAGAACTGAAGTCAAGATAACACTTTGCACTTGGGACTTACCAGGAATTTCATGGTGATTGGGAGTTGTTCGTGCTTCTGTCTCTACGAAGGAAGGCGAATTGATACTTCTGCTCTGAATCCACGCCCTTTATATACTTCTTTGCCATCGAATCTACAGCAAACCTCCTTCCGTTCTTCCCCCTCTACCTCCCTTTATCCTTCTGGGCCACACCCCTTCTCTATCATCACACTCAAACCTCGCATAGCGCCCCTACGCCCACCCCACCCGATCAGTCCTAACAGCGTGCCCCTTCCCGCCTTTGTCCCACCTCTTCCCCATTTCCAACCTTTCTCTTTTGGGACATAATTATGCCCTTGCCGCTGTATCGTTGACATTTGCTGGTCAACGCGGGTAAGGCTTTACTGCATAATAGGAGATGATGGAAAGGAGAGAGGAAACTGTTGGTGATTGCTTCTGTCTTCAAGCGTGCAGCTGGTGCGAGAAGGGGTGGACATTGTTAGCTTCAAGGAGTCGATTGCTGCCGCCAGTGATGCCGGATTGAGATTGAGCTCTTTCGGTTTTCCCAAGGCTTGGGTTGTATTATGTGCTTTACACGACTGAATTGCTATGGGAATTAGCGTATGAAATTTAGGCGTTGAAGTCGCGAATTGAAATGTGTTAATTCTATGGCGCTTAAGTCTCCAATCCGTTTTTACGAGTGTACTGCTCGTTGCACTTTTTGGATTGACTATTTCAGTGTTGTCCAGCTGTTCTTTGACTGAATTCGGGTTTGGAGGGATAAATAATGTCGTTGGTTTACTTTCGTCCATTTCGTTGAGAAAATGCTGTGTGCCAAATTTGCTGAACGGTCTTGATAAAGCTAACAGTTTCAGGCTTAACGTTGTGGAATTACTTCATGATGTGGGTAAAAAATAAGGAAAACTTTACATTTCCACGCACTTTTAATACAATACGACCATGGTTTCGATGCTGCCCATCATCATCACCAAACGATGCTGCGCAGCATCGAAACCATGGTCGTATTATATTATAAGTGGGTGGAAGTGTAAAGTTTCCCTTATTTTTTACCCTATTAAAATTCTCATCTAAAAGGCCGGATATAAATGTTGATACAGAGAAATTTTAAGAAACTGCGGGAGGTGCCGCAACAGTAACTTTTAACGGAGTCATCCGCTAACATACATTTCAATGCAATAATTTCAGAGTGTAAAAATAAATGTAAAACCCGGTCAAGGCGAATTATTTTTACATTCTGAAATTATTGCGTTGATACAGAGCTTGAAAATCGTTTAATGTGATTATACATACAATTTGTACGATAAGCTAGGATTTTAGTCTCTTTTTCCATAATATCGGTCAAGTCTGTCTCAAAAACATATCAAAACAAATACGAGGAATACGTTTGGAATGATCATTGCATGGCCAAGTTTCAGGGCATATTTTATTTCTTTTGCAGTTCTACAAAATGCTTATTTCCTTTATTATTGCAGTCCCCCTATCATTTTTATATAAATTGTTTACAAAACCTTAAAGCTTGACGCGGTTGGGCAATGATAATTATTGTGTCAATCAATAAATTTTGGAATCGGTAGTTAAACCTCTTCTTTTGAAAAGCCGCGGACTGAAAATAATTAATTGATTTTAAATATTATAATTCAATTATCGCTTACCCATGCCCTGCGATTTCTTCCTAGTGACAGCATCAGTATTTTACGACCTCGTTAAATGGGCGTAGATAACGATCGCATTTCACCTATCTTTGGCTAACTTTGGATAAGTTATGTTACTGATAAAAAATTTGGATTCCATCGCCGAGGTTTTCACAGTCGTAGATCTTAAAAAGGTACTGTATACATATACAAATACTTTTTGGACAAATTATTTAAATTTTCCTCACTTTCTTGTTTTCTGTCTGATTGCATTAACTATGATGGTCGCGAAAGGAATTAATTAGATTTTTCATTGATCTAATGATAAATGGGGTGGCTATAATTTTAATTTCAATATTTTTATATGAACCCTTATTGTATATATATATATATTTATAGAATTTTTCTCCATGTATTTCGATAGAATATAATGTATTCACTTAGAGTGAGTTATTTTACCTACGCTTCAAATGTACACTCTCAATTGTATGGTACTTAAAAAACTTAATTGTACGATACGCAGCGTATATCCTTGATCGGATGAAGGCCATTTAGGCACTTCGTACCAGTGAAATGATGTCAGAATAATAGGTTCAATCGAAAGTCGTCTACGTTTGCAGCCTCGAGTCATGTTATTAATAATAGGCGAAGTACTTCTTTCACAAGTAGTCTAAGGCCATTGCTTTACCAGTGAATAAGTCTTAGAAAAATATCTCGTAGTCAGCAGGACCCATGACTATATTTATTTTCAGTGAAACACAAGGTACACACATTTACCTTCATCGATATATTCAATGACAACTAGCAGAAATATAACTTTCACTTGCGATGACCCTAATACACTTGGGAAGTCATAAAACTTTTATTACGTATTAAATCGAATTTTTGGGGGTGAGGGTTTTCTAGTTTATATTTATTCCGAATTATTTAAGTTATCAATTAATGTGTGAAACTATTATAATAACTTCGAAAAGGATATGAAATTAGGTTTATAATGGGCGGAACATTTCTTATATCTCATGAAATATTAAAATTATTTCAGTATCATAACATACCATACATTTGATGAATAAAACTTATACATTTCAATAAATAAGCTTTTATTTATAAAATAACCAAGGAAAAAAACTCAGAACTAGTGATTACAAACATTTGTTAGGTTTAACGCATCATGATACCCTGTATGATTATTTATATTCATTTAAACAATAATCATCGGTAAAATAAATAATACTTATTAACGTCCGAAAGAGAGAGAGGAGAGTGAAGCCTAAATATTTTTCAGGCGACGTAATTCCAGTGTAAAAAAGAATTGCGTCTAGTCGCCTCTAACTCTGGTAACATTTCCACTTTCTGATATTCGTACATAAAAGACGGAAGTACGTAGTTCAGTTATAGATTTCCGAGGTAGTCTGCACAACTCACATGTATTTCGATAGATTTAAAAGTTAACAATTTGAAGCTAGAAAGTCGACCTATCAATTTGAACTCCTCATTCCTGTGTTACTGTGTAAGGAAAGTGTTAATCCTATACAAGTATAAGATCCGCTTGATCGTAAATAAGTTGCACTTAAATGAGTGGAAGTAAATTTATCATGGTAAACCCCAGACAGAGTAAGTAAGAAAAATATTTAGTTATCAGTGAACTGAGGGTTATGGAATAACGCAACAGATTGTTGAATAAAATATTACGGTAACAACACTCCAGTCTGATAATTTATATGCCTAAAAAGTTACTATATACCAGTGTAACTTCATGTTTCTCAGTGATTTTTTTCTATCCCAAAATTGAAATTATGAATAATTTGATTTCATTCAAATTTTTCTGTCCACTAAAAAACTCTTGCTTACTTGATAATTATTTTATACAATAATTACAGGTAATAAGCTAAAAACTGAGCGTGAATAATTGGCATATTTAATAAATGACATAATAATTAGCTGATATTGTTACTTGAAACCCTTAAACCTGCTCCACAATGATTGAAATTTAAAAGCAAAGTGAATGCTAATGTTTTACTTCATTGGAAAGAATTAGGAATACGTTGTGTACAATGTTGTTTCAAACATATTAACTATTACATATTATAAAATTAACCCTCTATTCGCTTTCATATTATTTACAAGACCGTGTCAAACATCTTCTGTAATGTGGACTCTCTTTTTGTCAATTGAATTTTCAACTTGTATTTGCAAATGAGTTTAGGTTTTCTAGCATAATACCTGTAGTATGGGTTATTTCGGCTTCAGTTGTGGAACAGCCATTGTTATTATTATTATTCATATACTTCCGAAAAATCAATATTATTTTTAGGTTACATTGTTTCTTTCTGTATGTAAGGACCACAAGATAATTACCGTTTACGTTATGAAGATTTTGTGTGCTTAGTCGTAGTCATTAATTCAGCCTGATGATTGCGGTTATAGCGAGTGGGTGAGGAAATATTTTTATTTACATATCTTTCGCGGTGGTTTTTGAAAGGAGTGATTGTGAACCGTGACTGTTTCTTGGTTAGGGTTCTACTATAAATTATTGCCCCCGTAGGCAGATATATGGGCTTGGTCGTGAGTATCTTTGCGGTTAGGTATTTCCTGACCTAGTAGCTTATGGTAATGGCTCTAGTGGTATCGCAACAGTCTCGAGGAGTCTGGGAGAAAGCAAAAATGTAGTGAAAATGCTTCAATAGATTAAGTAAAATGATCATCTGTTTCCTGAAAATAGTTTACATTAGTCGATACAGACAATAGTTGTTAACTTATCTTTCTGAAGAATAAGATTCATTTCAAGAAAATTCTTCTCAAATATTTAACTACTCGTATAAAAGAGAATATGGGCACATATTTCAAACGAACATTGTGAACTGAAGATTCATTCACCATGTTCATGCTAGCTACTGCAGTAATTTTTGTTTTAGATGACAGTTGTTACTCATTTATTAACAATATTGCTCCATTAATGTATTAATTAGAAGTGATGGAAATCCGTTGGATGAGTAAGTGTTGATGAACTACAATACTTTATTGAAAACGAGAGTAAACTACTAACATTATGCCACTTGAAAATTTTGGTTTACCACGAAATTTATAAAAAAATTTGAACCACGTTCTTTACAACTTGAAATTACGCGTGTGAATAATTAATTTATCTTTCAACGCATACAAAGCAAACGAGAAATGTGCTGAATGGTGAATGTTGTCAGTGTTCTCTGTTATAATTGTATCCACAATGTTCCTCGTGAAAATAAAGTGAAATTTTGATTTCGCTTTAAATGCGGAATGAAGTGCAAAAGTTATTGCAACATGATTATCCGAAGGAATATCCGCAGCCACGTTCCCCTCCTGAAACGTAATGATTTTTGCGAGAATTTTTGAAATGACTTGCTTTCTTTGTTCCTCGTGTGAGTCATCAGTACAGTTCATCTCGTAGAATGTCGCTTGCCCCGCTGTTCACTCCTTTCCCCTTTCTTTCGTCGCTGGCCACTGGAAACTCAGTGCACCTGTACTCTGACGCCTCGGGGGTTGAGCCAGTTGTTGCGCTGAACTGGAACGAGTGGTTTTTTTGCCCTTGCTTTAAATTCTTACCGTTCATAATTTCGGTAATATTTTGGAAACGATGCGGACGTTCTTTTCGTGTACCGGTAAATGTTTATACAGCTACTGTAAAAGGACAGGTATGAAAGAATCATTTTGAGTCTGCATGTACAGGGATGTCCAAAAGTGATGGAACAAAAAAAAACTTAAATTTACTGAGCTATCATTAATCATATTTTTACTAACATTGATGAATTTACAGAAGCTGTCTGAACGTGTTCCACGAAGCTTTTAAATTCCTTAAGCGCTATATTATATCTACATAAATTCCGAGTAATTCACCAGAAAGGTGCGTGGCAGGGGGGTACTAGAACCAAATGGGAAGGTAAGGGAAAGGAAGGGTGTTTGAAGGGTTAGGAAAAAGGAAAAAAACACCAAAAATCTCTGAAAATACGTGAAAATCCCGATATGCTAGTGGATAGCTTAGTTCCTAAAAAGTGTTAATTTCACCCGCTATAAAAGTTCTCTGGTATACTAAAAAGGTGAAAATAAAAATGAACCATTACCACATACACGATAGACTACCACCATTGCCAAGACAAGTCATGCAGAACTAGAAAGGAAGTAGGGGAAAATTCTATCAATCCATGACAACTTATGTCCCCCGCCCCAAACAACACAAATAGAAGGGTCCACCAATGATTACATCTTTTTCTTTATTTCATTTTGGTTATGTTTGATAAATATCTTAAGTGATTCATTTTCTAAAATAATTTGGATTGGAAATGAATGCTTCGGAAAATAGTTGGTAACATATCTTCCTCATTATTTGGCTTCATTACATTTCTATGCTATAGTGATAGCAGCAACCCAAAATTGAAGCACTTTGTTATTGTAGGGATTTAAGAGCTTGCTTTTGAATCTCAAGAGTAATAGAAATTTGGAAAGATTCCAATTTTAAATTTGGGTTAAATATTGTGGGGTGATCTATAATTTTATGTATGTATGGTACCATATTTTTGGATTGGTGTGTTAACAACACTTGCACTTGTGGCGGCGTTGCTGGAGCATAAGCGCATAACAGGAGCTTTTTGTGTATTTTTTCGAACCGGCAGATAATTTTTTCCCTCTTTCTCCTGGAAAATAGTCCCCGTCTACTTAGTATATCTATCTCTTCGACAATCGTAAACACCGCTTTCAATTAATATGAAAGAATACTAAGTGTAACTGCTTAGGTGTTGGATATTCATAAGAACAATATGAAAAGTGTTAAAATAAAGTTTAAAGTCGTATTTTACTTAAAATGTCACGGATTGTTTGGGGGAGCAGCATCTTGTCGCGTTGCAGTAGAACGAAACTAGTATTTCTTAGTATAAAATCATTGAGTAAAATCAATAGCCACATCACCAGGTAATTGGAACTTGTATTATTTGCTGTGTAAGGTGCGGAAAAAGCAATAGATTACCGTAAAACGTAAATTTTCATATACCTCACGTTTTTCATTTTAATTGTTTGATACTAATAGAGAAGGACCTGTGCTTCAAAGCACTCTATGGCAGTTCACACTTTTTTGAACGCATTTCGCCCTCAAATTGAGTTTTTCATTCGCTCGAGAGAACCGCGTCTCCATTTATCCCCCCCCCCCCGCAGATTTTGTTCCGCACCAAGAGAGACAGATTTGTTCATCAGTGGTCTGCGAGAAAGGATATAGAGAAGTAGTTTGATTTTTTGAAGTCTGGTCGTGGAAAAGAGGAGTCGGAGAGGTTGGAGAAAAGAGAACTAAGGTAGTCTACCGACTCAGGGAAGTTGGCGAGAGCCCTTCGCCTAGAAGTTGACAAGAGCATAAAAGGCTGAAGTTGAAAGCACGTTGAAGTCTATGGCCAAAGCGTGGCAGCGAAGATTGTCATCTCGAGAAGAAATGGGATTAGAGAATAAAAATGAATTATTTGGGAGAATTTGGGGAAATAGATGAAGGATTGGGTGAACTCCGTATTGACAGTATTGGAGGGGGAGATGAATGAAAGACGAGTTTTGTAGACATTAGTTTGGTATATCTACACGTTTTTTGAAAGAGCGCGTTGAAATAACCGGCACTGCTGGGAGAGCAAGGGAATGACTTTTGAAAGGGCGTGGAAAAGGTACAGGTGAGACCTTGAGGAGACCTGTGAGAGAAGAAGGCACGTAGCATTAGATCAAAAGCTCGAGAAAAAGACGACTGAATCGGGAGGATTGAAAGAATGGTGCGATTATTGCGAGCGTTGAAATCACCGACCCTGACGGCGAAGTGAGGCGAGAGAGAGGAGGCGATATTTGAGGAGGGGGGGTAAGGGGAGCAGAATGGTATATCGTCCTGTATTGGATTTATCCCCAATTCGCTGTTAGGCAGATAACAACGCATTCGGACGTGGTAGGGGCACTGAACGTGTAATGGTTTGAGAAGAAAGTGAAAACGTGGAGACGAATGCTCCCGTGGTCTCATTTTCGGGATATTGATTCGTTTCCAAAAGTATACGTAAAACAGGAAAAAAGGTTCTGTGTAGATTTCGACCGGTTTGGGTTTAATTTTCAATTCATTCGGCTTTGACGACCGTGAGTTGAGAGACGTGAAGCTGACGTGAAAGCTCCTAGGTTCCGACCAAAATTAAATTTCTTCTTCATCAAGAGGAGCGCGATCAAGGTTATTATCTACTCTTGTGTTGAAAGGACTGCAGAACTAAATTTCTGTATGTAGGTCAATATCAATCTAAGGCGCGGATTATACTAAAGAGACTTGCCCAATGACTCGACATATTTTGCCCGTGAAAGGCATGAGATTAGTAATTACTCCAAAAATTCTGTAAACTCAAAAAAGGCTAATACAATATAGATATTACTTATAGTATTATCCAGTTGACCAAATTTGTAAGATATTATTTTTTTAAATCCATTAATTAGTGTAAACTTTGACATTATGAGCGGAATTGGTGATGAAAATTAGTATAATTTTTTTAAACTTTTTAGTTAACTTTCGCTGGCTGAATAATGAAAAGCACATGAATATTTCATTTTAATAATACATGGGAAATTAATTGCTCTTTCTCTTAACCTCAAAACCCCGTTCCAATTTTCATTCAAATATTGTCCATGGTCTATTAAATTAAACCATTGTAGTTTTGATGATTTTTCATATTCCGTTGTTAAGCAAATTAGCTTATCTTGGCGTTAAATCTATGATTTTCTTAGTTACATAAATTAAAAAAAATTCTTGCTAGTGTCTTTTAAAATTGAAAATATTCAATTCTTCTTATCTTTATCGTGGATTGACTAACATAATTTTTTCCATACAAATCCAAGCAAATTACATTAAATAATAGACACCGTTTAATATATGTATGACAGTGAATAATATAATTATATAATTTTCAAACCCTTCGCAAACTTTTGAAGGTCTAGCATTTTTATCCGATTTTTCTTCACTTATAATTTACGTTTAACTTATCGAAATCTCAAGCTGTAGGATCAACTGAATGACTTGAATATTAAGCAATTGAACCAACATGTGTCCACCACTATCTGACTACGTGTTGCTTAATTTTGAGCCGGAATATGAAATCATTTTGACATGTGATGAAAAGATTAAAAATAGTTCCATCAGCAGTTGAAAAATCGTGATGTTAAGACTATTTTGAATGTTGTGTTGCTACATGGGGTTTGGTCGGTGTACTAAGACTGTACAAACGTTCTCGCTTGAGTTTTGATCTTAATGTATTTATTTTAGTTTATGGAACCACCGAACGTGTTGTGCGTTTGTGTTGTCTCCTGGGAAAGTTTGCAAGGCATTACTACCAATTTCTCACCATGGCAACGATTTTTGAGGGCACAGCCTTTTTATTTCCGTGGGTGTTTCAACCTCCAGGAGTAACTATAGGAGACATAAATTAACGTTTTATATCACACAATTAATCCTGCTCGCGTGCCCCTTTCTTAGGCTGTAAATTTTTGAAACTTAAGGAATGTGAGCCCTTTCTTATTTGATGGAAGAATCAGGAGTGAAAATAATTGTTTCCAACTTGATTGTATTTCCAAATTCTCTGTCCGTAAGAATAGATTCACTAATTCTTCCATGTCTGCACGAGTTGAACTTCTTCATTTTGTGAGACATACTACACTACGACAACGGAAAACGGCTTAATCGCAAGGACCAACTTCGTAATTTAACTTGGGTCGGACATTTCCACATTGCAGGCTGCCATAAAGAGCAAAAATCACTGGGCATCACGGTATCCCTTTTTATGGACGCCCAGCGAGAAAATCGGGCATATAAATACCGTCAATATCTATTAATTATTTTAGAAAAGAAAATGTCACAAAATATTTTGAAATAATTGTTTTGATTTGCAGATTTCAGTTTTACTATTTCGGAACTTCAATCTGTGCTGGATACGGATGGATAACTAAATGAGATCTGAACTTAGCATACACTGTTGATTTATACCTTTGCCGTTTGTTGGTGAGTCCTCTTAAACGAAGCCTGTCTCTCATATTTAATTTACACTGGAAATGTTCATGTTTTCTTAATTAGATTCAGTGTTCAAGAATTTTTATCGGGTTTCCCACCGGGTCAGGTTGATGAAGTGCACCGACGTTTCGAAGGCTGACTCTGCCATCGTCTTCAGGGTGAAGTGACTTCACCCTGAAGACGATGGCAGAGTCAGCCTTCGAAACGTCGGTGCACTTCATCAACCTGACCCGGTGGGAAACCCGAGAAAAATTCTTGAATACCATACGCCGGGAAAACCTGAGATCCTTCATTAGATTCAGTGTGCTAAAATTTCTGAGAAATATTAGGTTATTACTAAGTTCTGCTGGGACAAGGATGAAATCTCATTAA
Organism: Hetaerina titia; assembly: GCA_037158775.1. Classification (NCBI taxonomy): domain Eukaryota; kingdom Metazoa; phylum Arthropoda; class Insecta; order Odonata; family Calopterygidae; genus Hetaerina; species Hetaerina titia. Next base: position 68,136,401 of record CM073770.1, read on the forward strand.
CTAGAAGCGTAAAGCCTTCCCATGATTAATTTATTACTTGGAATGACTGGTGATGCTTAGGATTTCATTGTCTCTTTGAGCAAATAGTGTATATTTTAACGGATTTATTAATTTTAAGATAGTTAAATACATTAACCAAATACGACACATGAGTCTGTCTGAGTTTCGGATTTAAAATTCGCCACGGGAGCTTATTTTATGTAATTAATGGCGACAGATTTTATTCTCTTCTCAATTTTACAATAAATTATGATGCTCGGTCCTTTCGTCTTTAATTTCCTCATCATTCCAGTTTTATCACGCACTAATACTCGGATTTAGGTTTAATCTAGAATTTATTTTATCCGAGGCACTAAGGATGGACTAACTAATAGAAAATATTGATTACTATTCAAATAGTGTTGACCTATTTTGTAATTCCGAATGACTTTGAGTTTTGAAAATCCAGCGAGGGATTTGATTCATGACTCGTCCTCATTTTTTTATTTACCCTAAGATTTATCAGCTTTAGTCTTTTCACAAGTATTATGTGGAAGATCCGTTGGAGAACGTACTGAAACGATATTGCTGCATTAGAACTTTCTTTTTTTGCGGAAGCTCCAGGGAATGGAAACATTTCCCACCCGGATGCACTTCATACAAAAATACGTAAGAACGGAAATCTTTTGGAGCGGAGCGGCTGATCTTGTTTTTGTTTCAGGAAATCGTAATAAAAGTAATCCATATTTTCCTATTACGCCTCGAAATGTTCTTCTTTGAACCGATTTCGTTGTCTTTGTTCTCGTAAATTCCTAGAACGATATAATTTTGATGTCCTATTGTTTTCCAGAAATGAATAACTTCTAGGAGAGTATTACCTTTTATTCCTCAGAAAAAAGATGAAAACTGTCTAAGAACCTAAGAACAAAGAGGAAACAATTTATTCCTGCGCTCAAAGACAGAACGGGCAAACAATTTAGTTTAACGGGTGAACTAATCTGATCGTACGTACCATACATTTAACTGGTGATCCCTGTTGAACATGCACAGTATTGAATATGAACAGAGAATTAAAAACATTTATTTATCATGCGCAATACCAAGCAATAGCAAATGTATAGTTGTTGATTTTTTTGGATCCAGGAATAAATAATATTTAAATACAAAAATGAGTAAATTACTTCACACAGTTTGAGACTCACCTTAGTTATTGAATTAGAGGCGCCATTATCTGCATTAGCAATAGATAATATTAATGATTAGGAATATTTACATATGCTGGATGTTTTATCGGGCGCGTGGGATTTTTGACCAGTTGGCGTATAGGGTGGTATTAGCTACAAATTGGAATCTTCATTTTCTGGTTTATGCTTGTTAACTTGAAAAGATCCTTTTTGAAAAGATTTTATTTTGTCCTTCTTGAACTTAAAAATGGTATTATGTTTACTTGGAAGTACTGGATAGACGCTATAATGATAGCTTCATTATTCATACTGGGAATGATTGCTATACATTATCATTAAAGATACTGTTGGACTTAGATAATTAACTGATGCTTGACTAGAAAGGTGGCAAACGTTTTTCTGCTTCCCACCTCCTCCCTTTTCATGTAATTTTGTTCAAATGTTTTGATCTTTTTTAAATCTTTTCTGAAATGTCATTTCATTTTCTCGCAGCTCCCAATGTGATTTTCAGACATGAAATCAAGCGGATAACGAGCAGTCATATGTATCGATGCTATTCGACATGCCAATATTTCTTTCTTTAGTATTTTAAAATTAGTCTTAGGGAAATGTTAAGTTTATATATTCGTTGTGATAAAAGGTGTTATAGTTTCTCTGAGTTTGTGAATTAAGTCAGCACCTGCTTTTGAGTACTCTCATTCATACTTCGGAGCTATGCGTACTCTTATTTTTCATTAATTTTCTCACGATACTTAAAAATAACTGCGATTTTAATTTTGCCCTGTAGCTTTTCTCAAAGGTTTTTAAGTCAATGCAAATTGAGAATGCGTTTTCATTCACTGGTATGGAGGAGCAAAAGTGTTTGAAGTAGAATAATTTCATGAAATAAGTTTATATTATATTAAAAACAAGGATAATGCAATCTTTGATTATAAAATCGGGACTTTAGTTCAAGAGTCACAGTTTGTGGCAAAAGATCACCACCTTACCGAAGCGTTGAATCTATGTGACACAATAGCCTCTTACGTGCCGCATTAATGTCATAAATAATTCGTCAGTTTTTCCAGTGGTAGTTAGCTCACTCTTAGTATAAATTTCCAGCAAACTGATTATAATGTGACTTTCCTTTTCCATGCCTTTCAAGTTTTACAGGCCTTTTGTTTATTGATCAGTAACGTTTCATAATCGGTAGCTCCGGTTTGGCTCCGAGTTTTAATTTGTGACGCATAATTTCGTGGGCTTCCCGTAAAAATTTGCATCTTTTACCATCTGTGCCTAGAAAGTTTGAATGAGTGGCGCCTACGTGTATTTTTAAATAGAAGCATGGATTATATCTTATTTGCTGGAAAAGAAAACCACGGGATTTTGCATGTGAAATTTACATTCCTCTATTGATCTACCGTTACGCCATATATTTTGTACTTTCATTTGAAGGTTTGTCACTTTCAGCTTCGGTATTGTTATTTGTGCGTTCGTACGTTCTTCCATTGCTGTGCTTCATTGATTCAAGAAACAATGAGGGTAGAAGGGATGTGAAAAATATTTTGTGTTTACTTCTGCCGCACACGTTCCATCCGCTCATGTGTCTATGAATTTATTACTGAACGTAATATTGTTAATCTTTCTATTTCCGTTAGGTAGGAGAAGTCACCTTAGTTACATTGGAAACTCATCGATTAACAAAAACTGGGAGGCCATCACCAACTGAAAATAAAAAACCCAAGTTCAGTATTATTTCTCAGGTTTGATTAAAAATGAAGAATGAGGGACTGAAGAATTAAACGTCGAAATCTTTGTTTTTAATTTTATTTCTCCACGATTTTTAAGAACCGCGTTTACCAGATGAATTGAGTGTTCTCAGGCATTTCGGTTTTAGATTCGCTGAAAAGAGTGTTCGGTCACAGGCGGGTGATGTATTTGAGTACTCATTTGTATCGCTGCGATAATTTTTTCTCTGCTAGACAGAACACTCAAGGTCGAAACTCCTTTTTCCACACTACTTTGAGGAGGTGAGGGATGAGGGGTGGGAGTTAATTGAAAGGCGAAGATTAGACTCTCCGCGGGGTTCTGTCTTATGGCAGTCCTCGTCTCTGCCCCAGCAGCGCGGCGTACCAACCCGCTCTCTTCCCGCGGTCGTCCGGCACCTCACCCTCTCGCCCCCGAGGGGGTCATCTGTAGCGAGAGAAAAAGGAGCTGACCGTGGCCTATACCGGCCGCTGGGGAAAAAGGGAACTGGTGAGCGGTGGGAGAGGATTTCGCTCTCAAAGGCATCGACCCGCTGAGCATCACGGTCGGGAGGAGAGAATTGAGTGACCGCGCGTTGTTTCACGCACCCAGCAGCCGAAGACCGCTCGGTCACCGTAATTGTGAAAAAAAGATGGGTGTCGAGGGCAATTCCCCGTCTCTCATTCCTCCCTCCGTTACCACATTTCTTTTATATCTCCTACGCTCCTTTGCTTCTCCAAGCATGGTACGTGTGCCCTAGTTACGCCGCCTCGAGGCGTCAATCGAAATGAGTGACAATTGTGAGAAATCACGCTCCTATCTCGCATGATGAGAGCATTTTTTAGTGTCCGTCAGATTGACTCCATGAATGGACTTGTCTGCAAAAAAATGAACTAATGAGGTCATAATGCAACTGGTTCTTTGTAGGTGGGGAGAATGGACATAGCCTTAAGGACGCTCAACAGGGTTCACAAAGCGTAGCGAATCATTTAATCCTGTGGTGTGAAATATGCTGTGTTTTCATACATTCTTTCTGTTTATTTGCTCCTGATCCATATTCTCACTAAAGAACCATAGAAGCATGTAATAGAAGAAGATTATTTTTTTAAACTTCGCTGGTCCCGGTCATCTTCAGCAGCTTATAAGAGTTCGTATATCAACCTTCAGTCAGCCATTATCACCTTCAGCAGTCGCATTCTTACTTTTAATTTTCGTGAAGGATCTTATGGAACAATTACTTATTCCAATTAAACTCAACTGTTTGGAGATAACACTTACAAGAGACTAACCAACTTTCGGCGAATGGAGTCCGCGAGGGTTTATGCCATTTATTTCGCGTCAACTTGACAGTCGCCATGCAAAAAATGCCAAATGCATCAATCAAATCCCCAGAGAGAAGTGAGGAAAAACCTCTTCTAGGTTTTTCTTCGCTACCTTTCCGTTCAATCTAATTCAATTCCAATCCACCAGACTCAATAAAATCGCCGAATTGGCAGCCACAGAGAGATTTTCGTGCGAAAATGCCGGCAGAAGTAGGTCAAAAAGAGAATTCCCAGGTCTTCGAGTTTAGAGATCTAATCAAATTTTAGATTTAAGTGCGTCTGATTCATTCATATTAGCTCATGCATAACAATAAAATGATCTGCGATGAGATTTGGTTGCGTGACTAGTTAAATCAAATCGTGGAATAACATAACGGGTTTAAGTGAATGTGCTCTTTACATCACTCCTCAACGGAAACTGTCCATTAACATGGATTGTCAATTGCTTCAGCCGTTGCTCCATAAAGGGAAGTACATTCACTGGGAAAAAATATTTCTCTCCGGGCAGGACTGTGTAACTGCAATTTTGTCATTTGATACTAGTAATGTCTTTCTTTTCATTCAACCTTGATTTCACCTAGACGTGATTTTCATAAAAAGGAGAGGTTTTGTCTGAACTAAAACGGATTTTATTACGCCGCTTTAAATAATGATTGAAAATGTGTACAGAGTTATCTTTTGGCTAATCGTATGTTGTAATAAGGCTTTCCCAAGTCAACGAACCCTGAATAAACACACACACAAACGATCTTTGAAATTGACTATTGAATTTCCGAGTCTGGATCAAAGGTCTTGTAATACAAAATTGAGTACAAAATGTCTACACTACTTATTATATTGACGTATTTTTTAGAGTCGTGTTGTCAAATAGCAGAGATTTGGTTTCCGGTTAAGAATGCGTTCTACATTAAAGTGAAATCATGAAATGGGATGAATTGATGAAAGGTTTGGAGTGGATTAGTTTCATCGATTCAACTGTTAACTGTACCAATTATATAAGTGATGGAATTTTAGAGCAACAGATCTTCATCAGTTTTTAAAGTTGAAGAAGCATCTCTAGCTTTTCATCTACACTATTCCTTTCCAGAAATAGCCTTCCTTACTAATGGTATAATAATTTTATTACTTTTATTTCTCGTTTGCTGTCATTTTCAGATATAAACGTGCATGAATTCTATGGTTTCAGGCTCAACTTTGTGGAGGTTCATTTTCGTTTAAAATGAATACACTTTGTAACTTCCACACGATTTTTATTCGTACTACCGGTTTCAACGCTTCGGCGTCATCATCAGGTACAAACCTGATACATCAGGTACAAACTGAGGTTTGTACCTGATGATGACGCCGAAGCGTTGAAACCGGTAGTACGAATAAAAATCGTGTGGAAGTTACAAAGTGTATTCATTTTAAACATAAACGTGCATCTTAGGTATGCTTATATATGCTCGTATATGTACCATAGTTGTTTACCTTCGGTCTGTACTTTCATATTACATCTCATGAATTCATGTTGGCTCATGGTTTCCATGTCGTTTAGTTCTTCTTTATCGAAGCGTAACCACTGAGCCTCTTCCTCATCGAAATTCCGTATATTTCGCGTTTTTTATCGCAATCTATTTTTCAAAATTTCTTATAGTTTTCATCTTTTCTAGTTCAAAGGATCGTATGCTGATTGTTGTATCGAATTAATGCGTTGCATGCTATTCGTTTTTCTACAGCAATATACACGAATTATTGCACTGACCGAGTGTCAAATTAGATGAATGTATTTTTCACGATAACCACTTTACCCATAATCTTTCCTGCCAATATTTTCTGATTCAAAATTTGTTTCTTTCAATACTCTTCTTCATGCTATCGTGCGAACCTTTTAGAGGGAATTCGAGAGGGGATGTTACGGCACCTGCCTTTAGTGTGTTGGTAAGTCTTGAAATTCAGTATTTTTTATTTTAGAGCAGTTAAAATAGTTGCACGTGATGATTTATGATGCTGTGATCACGAATTTTGGATGAGAAAACTTTCATGTATCACTTTGTTTGCAAATCAACTTTTCTTCACTTCTCATTTGTTCTCACTTCCATAAGTATCAGCGGGGCTAGAATTATTCCCTCATCTTTACACTCATACTATGTTTATTTATCATATAGTTTTTAAATGCCATTTTTCCAGTTAATCTCTCCCCAATACATCCTGTTGTTTGTTGGTCTTCGTTGCTCGTGTGCACTTTTTTTCGTGAAACAAGCTGCGTATCTTTGTTCTTTAGTAAATCAAGGATAATGTCTTTTTGCGCAGTGTTCCAAGTGTCCGACGTAAGATTCGATCCTCGCCAGAAATTATACGATTTCTTAACTTTATCACCAGGATATTTATCGACTATTCGTTTGAAAATGTAGTTTCCAATTTAACTTGGAGCTTGGATTATTTCCTCCATGTTGCATGCGAAACTTTACGATTGGCACCTTAACAATAAATGTGCCCTGCACTTAGCACTCGAGCACTCGGGAACTCCAAAGCCAGTTTACATTGTGAATTTTGTGAAAATTTTCCTTCTTTCACAAAAGCTTTCCACGAACCTGGATCATTTTAATATTTTGTTCAATTATCGAGTCAATTTATGCTGAGTTGGGAACCTTGAAAATATCGCAATACATTCGATATGTACTAATGAGAAATAGCATATGTAATTCACCATTCCATTGCTGTATTTTCCGCTTTTCGGCAATACTTCGTGAGATAGATTCCGCTTGTGCTATGTATACGCATCCTCCGATTCGGGTCAAGTGAATAACTGGGTCTGGATCTTTAAATAATAAATTTCTGGGTCTGGTCTGGTTTGATCAAAAGAGCTCCTTTTAACTTCTTCATTTGTGTTAGCTCATTTATATTATTTTAAGAAAATGTATTACTCAGAATTTTTTAGTTTCTATTTATGAAATCCGTTGAGTGCACCATACGTAAATTCTGTGTAAATCGCTTGGCGATATTTAAAGATTTTCATAGCAGCTTATTCCAGCAGAAACTAATACTGGCCTTTGTATGATAATTGCCGTCAGTGGTAAATATAAGGGGCCTGTTATGCTTCACTGAGTCAATCTGAATGCTTTCTTAATGTCTATAAAGATCGCATCCAACCACTCCTCCACTCTTTCCTGATTTCAGAATATCCTCATATAAATCCCCAAATGTCTCACATGATGTTTTATCTAGCACCATAATATTTGTTCTATATAAAGTTATTATAGTAGTGAGTTATAAAATGAATATTTTTAGCATGATGTTTCATAGAATTTTACACATATAGGTTGTTAATGATGTTTGCCAGTAAATTAAGAAATCCTAGGATCTAGAATCTTTTTTTTCTTCCCCTAAAAATTGGGGTGGCCCAGTTCTGGGGACATATACTTAATGAATGTGTTTTCTAGGAAGGGTGAGAAATCTTAATGAACACTTTTATAATTGAGTTGTCCTCCTGTTTTTGAGATTTGTGGGTGCACTTAAATGCGAATTAAATTCAAAATTAACCTTGGCGTGAAAGATGTAGAATAAGATGCTCCTTGGCTGGAATTGTTACTAGTTAATGTTACGGATGATTGTCGGCCATAATGAATTAATTCACAGCAATCACGCTCGCTAGTTGTTTTGTTAATGCCATATCGATTAAATCAGTGAAAGGAGCACAGAAATCCCTTTATGAGAGAGTTCATTGCTTAATTTTCGGTCGCACATCGACTGTGGTGACGCATCGCATTTTCAAAGAGCTCCAGTCGCTGGCTAATTCGATCAGGTCGGTCACGTCTTCCCTCCCCCTTTCTTCATCACTCCTGTTAAGCGGCGATCAAGGATGCCCGGGAATGGTGACAACCACGCGAAACCCTTGACCCTTCCCATGCGGGAGGGGGTCAATGGGAACTAGATCAGACTCGTATGATGCCTACTCCCCCTTCCCCTGTACCCCCTGACGTCGAATCTCTGCTCCCGGGAATCGAACGGAGCTCTCAGAGAGGTGATTGTCGGGACGGGATGTGGATGGGGGCGGACGCCCCGCAGCCTCCCGTCTTTTATGGTGATTTGGAGGGAAGGGGAACGGGGAGGGGAGGGGTATAGAGAGAGAAAGCGATGGCTAGAGAGGGAGAGTTGGCTGCTGGTATAGGCGTTTTGGGAGGGCTGAAGGAAGGTGGGGCTAAGAATGGAACCGCAGAGTGGTGAGGGGAGGAGGGGGCGGAGGAGGGGTGAGCTTCAGGAAGGAGAGGGTTCGGAGGTGTGAGGGGGGGCTTGCCCGAGAAGTGAGCGGTACCAGTCTCCGGGGCACCGCGTTTGCCGACAGAAGTGGCTGCTCTCAATTATTTTTTTATCCCACTCCCCGTCTTCCTCTCTCTCTCCCACCATGCATCGCGGGCGGAGTGAGAGGGAGTCCTGTGCGTTGTGTCGACTGAGGCCTCTCTTGTAAGAGAGTTACGAGTCCCGGTTAGGCAATTCAAGTCTTTTTTTTTCTTTCTCTCCTCCCGAGCAATGTTTCCTCCCTCGTCCCCTCCCGCCCACCTCGCCTCTTTCCTTCCTCCTACGCTGGACCCTGCCTTGAGGAGAATCATGAGGGAGGTGGGTCCCGCCTCCTGATGGGCCGTCGTCCTCAGGGATAGCATTTTAGTGGTGGATAGCGGGTTTGCCATGCCAAGACTCAGGTCCAAATGTCGCCAGTAGTGCATTTTTCAGGGTATTCTACTCTTCTCTTGAGTATCGTGTGCAGACAGTTTGAAGCGCGTTTTAATTCCGTCCGTCTTGTTGAAGATCCATCCTTGAATCTTCTCGTGCATTTATTACAGGGTTGGCATGTCCTTCTAGCACCGACGCCGAGCTTGATTGTACTTGGTATTCAAAGTGCACCCTAGTTTAAATCGAACCTACCCAAATTACCCGGTAACTACAGGATGTCACATCCTCTAATTGCCATAGTAACCACAGTCTTATTGTCGTTCATAGTTCTCGAAAAGAAACGCAAGCTACTATTCATGAAGTTATAGTCGGAAATTAGTAGTCTCTAGATTGTGTTCGTTTTCTTTCATGGCAAAGAGGGTGTTTAATGTCTGCTGAAATTGAGTGCATTGTTTGCTTAGCGTACCAAATTATAAGTATAAATTAATGGTATTAAATATAAAATATAATTCATAAAATATTATATATTATCATTTATCGTTTATTGTACGTCAGAGCACTTAGATTTTCGTAGATAAACGCTGGGGGCGTAGATAGGAATAGTTTTGGATTCAAAGTAGCAAGCATGGATAGCAAGAGAAAACAGCTCTACAATGATATGGCGAAGGAGGAAGTTGGAATGGATAATATTCTTGAAAATCATTCAATATTTAGGAAAATGTATAAGAAAGAAATTTTTGAGCCACCTCTTTATGTTTATGAGAAAGCAGCTCTACTATAAGAGCTGATTAAGAACATATAATTCTTAATCCCGAAAAAAGATGGAGCATAATGTGTTGTCTATTTCAAATCTATGATGTATTTCACCGTGAAAAGATCGATACTAATTTTAAGATTAATTGATTAAAAAGAAAAAGGGTACGTAGCTGGAGATCAGTTTTGACTAAAGAGGGCAGAGGTACTCAAAACATTATGAGAGGATTATTCAAAGGTAAATAGAGTATATCTGCTGATTAGATTTGAGAATATTGAGTTGACTTTTAAATGGATGAAGTGGTTAGTGTGAAAATATTACCGAAGTGGGCTCAGGGAGCTTATACGACACCTCTGTATGACTCAGACCACAGAATTAAGAGGAGCGGATGGAGAAATGTGATAGTCGATGGTCGTTGAGTATTTGTATAAGACTGCTCGTACCTTTTAACTTGTTCTGGGGTAAATGCTAGTAAGAGCAAGAAAATTGGATTCAAATAAAGCAGGTAGTTTATACAATCAGTTAAAACTTTAGACAATCATACTGCAGTAAGCAAATCGTATAGGATCTCCAATTGTAGCTGAGCACTCTATACAATGTGCGAGAACTATAATAGACAAGAAGATAAATCATTAGAAATCTGTTTTATTACGATTCTCGGAAGGTACAATATATGTCGTATATGATTTAATGATTATGATTTAAGTACGATATATCTCGTACATGATTGAATCGCATCTAGGTTAACGTTTAGATTAGGAGGAACTATGTACTTGACTATTGTATCGAAAGACTCTATAGGTTTTTAATGAATATACTCCTATATGTGTATATACTGGTATGTATGTATACATGCATAATGTAAGTGTGTATATATATGATTATATATATATATATATATATACATAAAAAATATAACTCATGTGAAAGTCTCAAGGATATCAATAATAATGCATGCCAAGATAGCTCTAACGAACAAAAACACAGAAACACACAAAAAAGAAACTCACACGTATTCCGAATTTTTGGTGGTGCTACCAATTTGCTCAAGGACAGAAGGATGGAACTCCTTCCTGAAAAATATATATATATATATATATATATATATATATATATATATATATATATATATATATATATATATATATAAATTTATATATATATATATAATTTTAAAGCGTGTTTTTATTTACTTGTGTGTGCCACGTCTGTATCGTCTAAGTTTTACGTGCATGCACACACGGATATTAAAAATAGGATTAGGTCAATGACGTAGGAAAATTGTTTTTTAAAGAAGGGATAATGAATTAATAATAAGTAATGAGAAGGACTCCAAGCAAAGCTTTTTGAAGAATTTTAAATTGGGGCAACCTTTTGAAAATCATAAAGTCTAACTCTGTGTACAACCCTGATCTTTGAGGAAGAGGATGATGAGCTTAAGTTGGAGTCTCTTAAAATGCGGGCATGTACAAGGTGGCGGAGATGAGCTATTTTGGAGGAAAGGCAATTAAAAAAAGTGTTAAATATGAGGGGCGAGGTGAAGGTGTTGGTTGGACCAATTCGGGGAAGACAGGAAAAGTGCATTGAAAGGCATCATAAGACAAGATGGGAAAATGTGATTTGAGAACGGAAAATAATCGAAATTTTAGTGGAAATGAATGAAGATAGAAGGAATGAAATTCTGATCAAGGAAATATTCAAGGAAAAGATGTTTTGTTTTCTGCTTTGCTTGATGCTTTGGGAGTCAGACATTCTGTGATAAATAATAAGGAACGTTAATAATCTCTATGATTGAAAAACACTAGTATTAAAGACTAAATTAAATGTATATTTTTAATTTCCACAATGACCTCAATGGGTTAATTCTCGTTCATGGTTTTCGTAATTTTTGGTTTGGACTCGGGTTAATGCATTCGCGAAAATTCTTCTTTTCCGGGACCCATATTCTTCGTCTGAGACCAGAAATGGGGGAGCCTTTTTCATTCGTCTTCTCCCATCGGCGAGACGGCGCTCCGGGATGTAATCCTACACCTTTCCCCTATGCGGCGAAAGACTCTTAACCCCCTTTCATAAAAAGCCGCAGCCGGCATCGGATACTAACTTGCCTCGGTCGTAGTTCCCGAGGCAGTCCGTGTGACCGGCGGGAGTGGGCGTGGGAGGTTTACCAAGTCTCGGCGTGCGGAATGAGGAGTGGGAGGGAGGTGCTGGACTGGGAAAGGCAATGGATGTGGGTTCTCGACCGGCGAGCAGACGCGATACGGAAACGGCTTCCCTTCCCTTGGGTGGATGAAAGGGGGTGGAAAATTTCCTGGCATAGTATTTGCGCCTTTTACCACCCTCGTGTTCCTCGAATGCGATTATCAGACTCCCACTTGGTCACCGACTCGGAAAGAATTGTGAGGGGAACGAACGGTCACCCCCACAAGGCGCATGACTCTAGGGCTCGGCGGCAAAGAAATATACTCGCTTTATTTAGAGTATCATTTAGAGCAATGATTGTTTTAGGTGAAGTATATGTGTGAGATGGAAGATAAAATAGTAAAATGAGGTATTACGCGATTGACGAATACTTTCGTGTATCGTATGACCACGCAGTCAAGCCACCTTAACACAGGAATCACAACTAATTCGTGAGAATAATTAGAATGGGGAAACACAGGGCTAAACGGCGGGAGAAAAGCAAATGAAAATATTAGGTTCAAATAAAGAAGTGGGTGTGAAGAATGACTCTCATAGAGGTGAACAATTATGATACCATGGATTCTGGATTCTGTGAAAAAATACGGTGTTGAAGTTTTGCAGTTGCCAAATGAAAACTGATTTAATATGAATTTTGTATCATTTCACAGAAAAAAATACACGAAGGAATCGTTACGTAAATTCATTGATTTTAAAAGGAGATGTATGCATCACCTTCTGCGTCTTAGTAAAGTGATCATGGAAGACTGAAAGGATTTGTTTCACAAAAAATGTTTTTAGAAACTCTCTCATATAATTCTTGATCGTTAAAGACAATTAATTATGGTAGCTCTTTCTTCACGAGTTGATTTTCCGAACTATTTTCTTTGACCTTCTACAAAAGGCACTTATCGCTGTTTTGATTTTAAATTTAGTGTAGCATTTAGAGATGACTTGCTATCAATGTATTAGCTTACTAAGAATATTATTTTTTAAGTAATCATGGTGTGATAAACCATTGAAAACCATAAACATAATAGTCAACCCGAAGGCCGGTTTGATAGGTTAAGATAGGGCTAACGTAGTCTTAAGCCCAATGGCGTGTGAAGTTCACAAATCATCGTTTATTATTATTATTGTAAGTAAAGATACTGGTTACTAAAAGTAATAAATGGGCAAATAATGGTAAGGTTCGTATCGAATGATGGTGTGGGGATTGGTTATAGAAAAAAGTAAGGCTTTAATCTCAGTCATTATAGCTACTACGGCAATCAATCCGAAAGTTGATTTGAAAGGTGAAGGTTAAGTTTATCTAATACAAAGCCTACTATGTCGTGTGAAAATCACACATCAGGGTTGTGGGAGTCCATTTCCTTTCCTAGTGCTGTTTGCGGTTTCCCAGGGAGGTCTGGAATTAAAAAATCACACTGCTGAAATGAACCTGGGGCCTCTCCCGGAAATGAACTAGGGGCATCCAGCCAGAAGTTCAGAGTTCTACTCATTGGAATGTCGCGCTCCATAGTTATGCATGCTGGATAAAACGTCCCATTAAGATATTTGTGTAACGTTTATGTATATCTGGGGTTAGTTGTCCTAATAAGGTTATCTTAGGACACATTCTTATGACAATGGACAGCGCAGCAAGTATGGTACTCGTTTATATCTTTGTTTTTTTGTTGGATGCATCGGAGGCTCCATTATTTGCTGTTCTTATTTCATATTTGACCAGTTGATGATGCACAGATAGATATATAATTTAATTGATCAGACTTCTTGTGTGGATTGTCGTATTGTGATAATGGTTAAATGCATATAATAAAATATATATTACAGCACTACGCGTATTCGTGCAGCGGTAGCGGCTGTTGATTTCCATGATATGTTTCAAATGATTACATACGACGGGAAAGGTTGAATAATTTCCTCTTTCACCCTCTTTCCCCTTCCTTTCTTCTCGTAATCCACGTTACTTTGATCAAAGGAGCCTTCTCCTGTGGCTAGTGAGTTTTTTTGCGAGATCAAGTTCCAAAACCCAGGAGGAACTCATGAATAACCCCGTATAGATGCTCCTATTTTGAAATGGAAAATTTAGATCGCACGAATACTCTTGGCAGCTTGTGAATTATTATAATTAGAATTATATTAGAAATATTATCAAGAAGGAAAATGGAAGACTCCTCAGCTGCCCAGAGATCGGACCTTCGCGAGGATTAAGAGGGCCGAGTCTTGGTCAGCGGCTGCCGTCTTTGACCAAGAGCGTAATGGGCCGTGGGCACTTCAATAGACTGAACATTCTGTCGACATTTCCTTGCGACGTGCGATGGACCCAATTTCACAATCCATTTGGCCGAGCTCGCTCCCGAAAATTGCGGCAAAATAAATTTTCAGCTCTTTTTTAAGTGGCGACGTTATGCTCTTTTCGGGTCGCGTCCCAAATAAACGTAACGAAAACATTTTTCGCGCGACAGTTTTACTCACCTGACCCTTTCGCAATTCATACGCTGATCTATTTCATCAAAACGAGGAAAAAAATCACTCGGAGAGCTCGGGTTTCTGAAAATACCTTCTTTTGCGGGTATTTTGGAATATTTTGCAATTGCTTCGTTGAACCTTGGCGTGATTTCCGTGCTGTGTTGTTCATAATAATCATTTTGCAATCACACCCTGTTGATCACCATGTTTATTGATTGGAAATCAAACTAGCGCTGTAGGACATGTAAGTTGATGCATATTTTAAGATACGAAATAATACGAGATTGGGACATTGCTTTCCATACAAGGCGAATTTCTCAGAAGGTAGCTCCTTGACCGCAACTCTTAAGTCATTACTGAAGTTAGCGGCAGTATCACAAAAATAACTAATTGGTATAATTTTAGCTCACTTTACCATTACTTCAATTGATTGTACTTTCTTTTAATAGCATAATGCCGTATATATTTATGCATTGTGGAATTATCTAACTGGAATGTTATCCGTATGCTGCTAGTCAGCGCATGTAGCAAGTCATTTTTCCAACGAGTAACTTTCTAGATCCCCCATAGGTTTTTCTTTTTTTTTTGCATGCATTCGGAAACAAATGTATTCCAGTATTTTCCCAGCAAATACCTGAGCCCTTTTGTATACAATCCCGTATGACATGAACCTCTAAGCTGAATGTCAGTATTAACTTTTGAATTCCTAGGCTGGTACTCAGGCTTTAATAACCATATAAGGAACATGCTTTAGCTACGGCAATAAAACCTGCCACACTCCAAGGAAAGAAAAGGAACAGCAATGCTTTGATGGCAAAAAGGACTTAATCCTGTGTGTATGCTATTCCAGCGAAGTAAAAGGTGTTCCAATGGATTTTGTTAATTCTCATGATCATGGGTTGAAAAAAAGTCACTAAAATTTGCAAATAATTTAGAACTATATTATATTTGTCCGCAGATTCTCATTTTTCATTCAAAGTAGTCATAGAAAAGTGAATTGGTTATTAGTTATCCATTGAATTTGTTGTGAAGCATTTTTAAGTCTTGAAATAATATTAATAGATTGTAAAAAATTTAACACTACTGTGACATTGCTAAAATCTGTGTTCTTTGAAATATTTTCTGTTTTTATATGCTTTGTCTTTAATAATGAGGTTTCCCCAGAGTTGAGAATGAGGCTTACATAATCAATAATGTAAATACATAAGTACATGTAACCAACATAAAAAAAATCCTATGGCATGTTGGGCGGAATCAGCAGTAGATGCGAATGAATTTTTTCTTGAAAAAATTATCAAATTACTAAATTTGAGACCAGTTTCTGACGTCTTTGAGTTCATAATTTTGTCTTGAAATTCAAATCGATATCGGTGTATTTTTGTAACATTTTAGGTTCTTCTCGATAATTTGTGTCGGATTTCGGCAGTATGCCCACATGGAGACCTTTATGTCAGCTGCTTGAAAAATTAAGTGTAATGAATTCAGGCGACCTGATCTATACAAACCGAGTTAGCGAAGTTTGTCCGCTTTTCACTTCTCTAAAGTGGCGTCTCTAATTTTTTTAAAATTTGACTTTAATAATTTGACACTCCCACTTTTTATATCTTTTTTCATCCATTTTGGTTTATGAAATCAAGAGACTGATTTCTGGATCGCTGACCACTTTTCTTTTTGCCTTCTTTTTACGCCTACGGCGCGATGTCGTTGTGTCGAAGCGATTAGTTCAAGCATGAAATTCGCGAGTGTATCCGCTATACTTTGACCTAAGCATAATTTATTAGAGAAACCCTCTCGGGGAAATTGAAACATAGCTACCGTTTTTTAAAACCATAAATTCACTTTACTGAGGATGTGACGCATGTTACGCCATATCCTGTTATTGCGGCTATACTATATTTCCGTGGTCTACGCTTGTGCCCCATTATCTCCCCCTCATGCTCTATCTCGGAAAAAATCAAATCGCATTCCATTCTCAGTGTGCCTTTCAGAGTCAGTCACACACAAGGGGCTTGTATTGGGACACAAACTATATAATATTTGAACAATTCGATAAATGATTACCTGATCTAAATGTTCAAATGGCTATTTCATATATGGATCCAAAATTCTGTGTGCTCAAGTTAAAAATAAACTTTGTCTTCACTTCCCTAGAAATTATCCGCCAGAAAAATACAACAGAATTGAAATTTAGTGTGTTTGCTGTGTTTTTGTTCAATGTGTTTTTGATTGCAACATTCTATTCTTCTCTTTCTAATGCTAACTCCCTGATCCGTCTAACCCTTAATTGACTTGCGCATTCGTTTCCTTTATGTCCCTAGGTCTTTTCCGTAGCGCCTTTCCTTCTATTATCTTCCCGGTTTCAATTTCTCAGGTTGTGCCAAACCACGTGGTTCTTCTTTTCCATTTCGTCCTCTATATTGTCTTTTCCCCTCCACTCTTGTGAAAATTTATTCATTTATCAGTATTCTGTCCATTTGGCCTTCTTTTGGCTCTTTGGCCGTAGTCCACGTGGCTGATTTTGTGTAATGTTTTCTTGCTAATAAATTAAGCTTTTTTGGAATTTTTAGTTACCTCCTTCATGGTTATGTTTTCTTAGCTTGAAATAATCTCCACGATATCCCTTCACCCCATGTTAAGCTACTTCTGAGATGGGTTAACGATTCCTCTGTCCTAAGTATCTCTTCTCTAAACACATTGTACTTTACATCTTCCGTATGCTAAGATTTTAGTTTTCTTGCCTATTTGTCAAGTTATATCACTTAGTACTTAGTCCATTTTCTCTTTTATATAACAGTTATTTCGAATTCTATAGTATTGCTGTGATTCCGTATCCCGGAACGGTAAAGAGGCTTGTTAAATTCTGCCCCGATCACTTCATTCCTTTGATTCTTGTTCCTTTTATACTTATCTCATTTTCTCTGTCAAATGTACGTGTGTTGGTTACGTCCTTGTCTTACTTCTTTATTCATTTTCGCTTCTATTTCTCTTCCTTATTCCATTCAGCATTTTGGAAACTTCGGTTCTTTTATAGTGTGCCGATTATTCTACCATGTATGGCAAGTTTTTATCAAATGAACATCTTCCTCCATCAAATTTGTCAAAGGCCTTCTCCTAGAGTCCAGAAATACCTTACACCAAGGATTGTTGCAATGCATAATTTTTCCTATCAATGTCCTAATACTTTACAGAGTATGCTCTCCCTAATTTCAATTTTATTACTGAAACTACATTTGTTTTTGCGTTGTTTTCTTTTCAATTCCCCCCCCTATTCTTTGGCTGATTATTCGTCCTGATATTTTGGATCCATTTTCACGCTAGACTCAACGTTTGGTGATCCTCACAGCTCTCTGTTCTCTTTTTCATCTATGTACACATAGCTATTATTACTTTTCAAAGTCCGGCAATCTTCCACTTTGGTGACTGTCTTTGACTATGATAAGCAGGTTTTTCTTGGCAGTAGTTCCGAGATACTTGATAATTTATTCACAGATTTGTCTTCTCCGGGCTTCAGGCCTCACAACGTTTCGTGGGACGACGTTTGTTGTATTTCACTCGCATAAATATCTGACTGGAATAAAATGAATCATGTCCATACTGAGCACTGAAATTAAAGTGGGGACTACTTGCATGAGGACATTGTTTGTTCTTATAAACATTTTGCAAACCTGAATTTCTTTCATGTAACTTCGCAGCGCATAGCAAACAGTTTCGATTGGCGTTAACGCCTTGGGAAGCCATTGCGAAGGTTAGATACCTCCACGGACATGATGTTTCAGCTCTAACGGATGTTACCGTGTGTAGTTCATGCTGCAATACGACCTTCGGAATCATTGGAGCACCTTCAAAAACATAATTGCACCTTCTGCGAATGACGAATGAATTTCCTACTTCATTTGTACCAATTGCTTATGGCAACGCAAATAAAAGTAATCCGTTAGATGGAAAGTCAAGATGTCTTAAATTTCATCACTTTCCTCTACAAAATATTTTTCTATTTGTTTGTGTTTGAAAGTGGCTTCGTCACTGTAATGAATATGTGCGAGTCAACTAATTATCATGTGATAATTTATTTAATCACTCAAGCATATGTTTCACATATTAATTCGGAATTTAATGGTGTTAATAGCTGGTCAGGTTTCAAAACATTATTTAACACAAGGACAAGTTGTTGAATACGTATTCATAATTATTAATATGATATATTAATTATATTGAAATATAGTATATTAATTATGATATAACTACTCACTGATTAAAGAAAATTAACCCCCTCTAGGAGACTTTGAACTTGCTTGCAAAACCTGGAAATAAGTTAATTTAGTTATTACGAAATAATTATTTAATTAACATCTGCATTTTCCATTCAAATTATGTTTTATTGATACTTTATAGTTATCAGAGTGATTCCGTCTCCTCTTATTTTGAAAATTTCATGTTTTATCCTGGAATACTGGCTTCTCAGACGCGTTTACAATTCAATATTTCTCAATGGGTTTTTGTTCAAATTCGTTACTTCGTCATTATCGTCTAAGTACGCAAGGCACATGTCGACTTATAATTTTTATCGTTACTTACTATCATTGTAAATATATTACATGTAAGTAACAAGCATTGCAGAAATATTAAACTTTGTAGGAAAATGAACAATTAGGCATTTTCTTTTCCAATTGATGACTTTGAAAATATTAAGCGTTATTTGAAACTGAACGAATCCAAATGAAAAAGGTTGTATTTTAAAAAAATACTAAGAAAATTGTTGCCGATTAGAATTTAGACGAATTTTGAATGGTGCGTAATTTGTGGGAATATTTTACGTTAATATCTAATTTCCCATCTTGCTCATGAATCTCGGACACGCGCGCTCATTGATGTCTGTCTGCATTGAGTTTGATTCGGGTTTGCAAGATGGCAGCACGGAACAGATCGAGTAGCGCTGTTTATCTGTGGCGAGGTAAAAGGCTTTGGGAAAGCATCTAGTTCTTCAATGCGATACTTGGTGCTCTACTATCAAAACCGCGAAAAATGAATTCAATAATATGCATTATGTATAATTCGGATCGTTAGTAAAGCTTTTTATAATGAAACGCTCTGGGTGAAACTCGGTGACCTCTCAAATAAGGGTTTTTGTGCAAATTTGGACAATAAGATTTGACAACCGACAGTTAACTTCTTATTTTTCCTATATTTATCACAGATGGAATGAATGAATTAATATTCTTATTATTTTGACTCCAAATAAATTGATAAGGCGTTTAAGAATTATTTATCAAAATATATATATACGCATAAATGGAAATTAAAAACCTAACTTATCTTACAAGCGCACCCAACATACACTGAAAAGTTTAATGAGTTGACTCGAATACAGATTGAAAATAAAATTACAACTTCTGCGAAAAGTGATTCCCAAAACTGTATAATATCTTTAATTAGTGTGACAGGTTTATTTATTGCTGGAAAATGATAATGCGTTTTCATTTCGAGATGGAATGCGATATAATACATTATTAAATAATGTCAAAATTAATTTATATGGTGATAATTTATGATTTTGAGCTTGAACACTTGTAAAATATGGATATTTTCTTTGGTTTGCGAAATTTGGGAAATTTTGAATCTATTTTTTAAAATTTTACTTCCCAGTAGAACTAAACTACTTCCCAGTTACGTGATAGGGGTACCTTCTAAAGAAATCTAAACTCATTCACATATATACGGTAAGATAGTGCTTAATGCTAGGGACGGCTTTTTAATTTAATTTAGATCTAGGAAACGGGTTTTCCCTTCTGGAAAATGAAGTATATTGATTATGGTAAATGGATAAATAAATCGCTGACCTTGCCTTCAAATCGTTTGTAATTTTTTATTTTATTCCCTTTCTTCTACGTTCGGCAAAAGATGAAAGTCCTTGGAGATTTTCCTTATTACATCTTAAAAATGTCTGCACTATTTTAATATTTGTGAGAATGCATATTCATTTAAGTGTCCAATTGAATAAAAATGCACGGGAGATTAAGGTATAGCTGAAAATTAAATCATAAGAAAGATAGTATTGAACTTTAATGTTCGGTTACGTTTTGAAAAGAGAACGTCCTTACTCAATACCCATAATCATCTATTAACGCCAATGAATAATTTTTGCAATAAATCCATTGCTGCGTTGTCATCTCTTACTCCTCTTTGTGATATCGATGATTTCAGTTATCTTATGGCGTCGTTGAAAAGTGAAGGACTTCACGTAACTTCATGCATTCCATCGCATGTAAAGTTCATCTGTTATTCGGGGCGACCAACCAGATAAAAATTTGCAGAGAAAGCATTGGTGGGCAGTATTGTTAAAATGCCAGACGTAGTTATCTCACATAGTTGCGAAATGATTTAAAATAACAGAATTGTTACCAATTCCTCTTTTCGCACGATAGTTCACGCATCAATTCTCCTTTGTCTAAAAAATTCAACGGATCACCCGTCCGTTGCCCCTCTCCCAATATTTTAACAATTTATAGATTAATTTTTCTTACTAAGATAGTTCATACTTAAACACACAGTTTGTTAATTCAATGATACTTTCTTTAAAGAAAACTGGTGTTGCAAATTTTAACATGAGGGTCGAGAAATCTTCCTTCTGATTTCATGTGAAAATTGATTGGAAATAAAACTACTTTGGTGGCAATGAAAGTCTATGAAGAAAACGAGTGGTCCAATTCCATCTGATCTGTCTCTAAGTTATTAATATTTTCTCTGTAAAGTAGACACTCATTTCACATTATATTTCACATTGAATAAGGCCAACCATCAGTCCATATCAGAATCCCTTTTTTTCGTTTCGTGGCGATTTTAATTTTTTTTGTATTAAAACTTTTCTTCTTTTAAACTTTATTGGTTCACTACGTAAATCGTGCTTCTATTTTAAAGAACCGGTAGTGCGAATGAACCTTAATAATACGTATGCTCCCTTTCTACAGCGGTTATATTGGTTCTTATATTTCACGTCCCTCCATATGTAGGACAGTTCTTATATTTCACGTCCTTCCTTTTAGGATACATACTTTATTAACACTTTCTCCTCTTTTAATTCACTCTCTCCTACTCGATAAGGAGTATCATAACGTGCTACCATTCACTCTAAAAAAAATGTTTATTTCACATAATTTAGCTTCATTTGTGCAACAACTTTAGCTTACGGTTGTTAACCATTCGCTTTACTCTATAATACCCCATCACTTTTTCAACTCCTTGAATTTGACTGAGAACCTTTCATTATCATCGGAATTAAGTGAATATAATTGAGCTTAAAATTCATCTTAAGAAGAAAAGTCAATTTTACTGGCCTCAAAGTCAAAGTCTTTTGACAAGTTCAAATGGTGGCTAGTCAGATAGGTTGGTGATATATGGGCTTCCCATGCTACATAATCGAATCTGCAGCCCTATTAGTGCTGATATGTTAGTGATATTTGAGCTTCATTACGGAGCTGAGGATATTTCAAGTGAAGTAATCTCTTAATGTGAAAGGCGTCACGCTGTTCATAAGTCTGTCATACATACCCCTGAGTAGGGTAATGTAGACTTTTAATTTTTGTGTACAGTTATTACAATTCCTCATTCCAACTATTCCATAAATTAAAGAATAACCACCCTAATGCTGCAAATGATATACGTATACTCTTCGTGTCCTCCCAAAAAATTCATCTGATATTTTTTATGGATTAAAGTTAAAATAAATGGAATGTAAACGTAAAGCGAACGTACCTACGACTGTGAGACAATGGAAAAACGAAATAACCAATGCGTAAACTTGATTGGCACTTGGTTTGTTTTGAGGGGTAAGTAAAAACAAGGTGGCAACTTGGGGGAAATGTAAATCACATAATCACTCGTGTGTTTGGGAAACAGTGACTCCAGTGGACCTCAATCGCACACAAACAATGCAAAAATAAATGAAAAGGAAATAGGCTCACACCAATGGATCACTTTGGTGTGTTAAGGAATAACAGTGACTTTGTGATTCGCATTCTCTCTCTCTCTCTCTCTCTCTCACACACACACACACACACACACAAGGTTTGCAAGGATTTTTCCTATGCCAGGGACCCTTCAATCCTCCACAGGAATGAAAGGATAAAAGAGGAAGGAAATAAGTTTACGCTCACAGTGACTCAATCATTCGGCTGTGTTCGGAAACAAGTTGTTGTCAACTTGTTTTACGTACCCCTTACAACAAGCCCGGTGCCAATCAGGTTAAAAGCCGTGGTCACTTTGTTTTTATAAATTAAATGGTTTTCCGTCCTGATGTGTTGAACATATTTTAAAGCACGAAGGAGGAGTCAAAGACTTTGAATTTTCACAGGAAAAATTTATTATTGCGGAATAGTTTCGCTACACTCGAACATCATCTGGCCTGTCCAAAAAGGTAAGTCCACGTGATGCTATGAGTACAGTGTAGCGAAACTAGTCGGCAATAATAAATTCTTTCTCTTGGAAACGCAAAGTCTTTGACTCTTTCTTCTTGCTTTACGAATGGATTTCCACAAAGTATCGGCCTCAACTATTTCTCAAAATTCCAAGAAACTGGGGGAGATACTGCAACAGTAACTTTTAACGGAGTCATCCGCTTATATGCATTTCCACATGCATCACATCGAGGACATCGAGGGATTAGGGTTCGAATCCCGGTCAAGGCGAATGATTTTTACACTCTGAAATTGTTGCAATGATATTTCTCAAAACATATTTTAGATTAAGCAAATATTTGGTGAATACATTTTTGTTCCACTGTAGCGATTTGACTATATGTGTAAATTAATAGATATGTCTGTTTGAAAAGTCAATGAACCATGATTTGGAGAATATACCTTTTGATTTTGGTTGAATAAAAAAATTACGCGAAATAAATGATAGTTATGGAAGTATGCAGCGTGTGCTATGGGTATCCTTGATGTTTTCATATAATTAAGTCGTAGATTAGTTATGCCTTACTCACACTCTATGGCTGCAACCATCTCCGAATATTTGTATGTAATTCTTAGCCAATGGATGATTTGTGCTCAATTTACGTTTTACTCAATTTACATATATTACTATGGGCTAAACGAGAAAGTTAAGGTATTAAAAAAAATGCCGGGACCGTATACTTAAATGGCACTAAGAGGTAAGAAAAAAAAAACACAAAAGCCAAAATAAATAATAAAAATAATAAAACAAACTTACAACCACTAGATCACTAGGGTGTGTTACGAAATAACTTTCACTCTCGTGAATCACATTCACACACACACTCAGGGTTTGCAAGGATCCCTCCTATGTCAGTGACCCATCAATCACACAAATAAATGAAAATTATAAAAGAATGTAATGAAACAGAGACAACTCACGTGAATACACAGTCACTCAATCACTCAGGTGTGCTCGAAAACAAGGACCTTTGTGATTCAGAAATACTCCCACGTTCAGGGTTTACCAGGATTCCTCCTAGGCCAAGGATCCTCCAATCAAACAGAAATAACACGGTAAAAACGCAATTACTCAATCACTCAGGTTAAGAGAAAGTTAAGGCTCTTTTTTTCATTTCCCAAGTGGACACATCAAGACATCAAGACGCATTGCAAACTTGGATTAACAAAGCATAATACATCAAAAGGGATACTTAAATATTTTGACTTAATCAATTAAAACAGTACCGCTTGTAAGCTCTTCTTCTCGTGTAAATATGACCACCATTGCACATTCCAATATTTATAAACCGATATCTATACTATTTCGAGGGTCCTTTTTCTTAGGAATTATCATGTAAATCGCAGGCGGAGATGACTAAGTAACTAGTGAATATGTAAGGGATGAGTACGTGTATAACATTTTATTTGGTGTTTCATAAATATGATCCCAGCATTTGAATTCTTCCAATACAAAGTATATACTTCCGTTTCTTGTTAGGAGACCCTAATTGATTATGGCGGTAGTGAATTAAATTATCACTGAGATTCAACTGAAACAAAATAAAACTTTGTAAGTTCAACATATTTTTATTCAAACGACCGATTTCTTCGAGCAGTCTGCATCGTCAGGTGAACCTTTTTATTTAAAGTTTTATTTTGTCTCTAGTCATCATGACGTTCCATGTTGAGGTTAATACCATGGAATTTATTACCGAGATTCATCGTTTCAAGTTGCGTTGGCCGAAATATATTCGAAATACAGATTCATCATTCATGAATGGTTTACTTTCTCTTATTTTTAGTGTTTCGTTCCGGAAAGGTACATCTCTTCTTCATTAGGAGTAATTTGAGACCTAATTCCAGCATCTGAAAGCGTCCCATGATGCAGGAATTTTGCACCTGTTTGAGCAAGTATTCAATGTAAGAGATATTCCTCGTTTTCGTGTCGCCTTGATACATTTTGAAGGGGAAATGCGTCCTCAAAGATATTCTGCGGAGTTATTTTGAGCCAATATGTGATAAATTATCGGTCCAAAAATGTGTTTTCTAATATATTGAATTTTGTTTACTGCTATAATCTTAATTTTTTAATATTCGGTCACCTTTTAATATTGCATTGCTTCAAATTTACTGTTAGAACTCGGAAATTCAAACACTATTTTTCTTTTTGCGATAATTTCCTGAATTCACTGTATTTAGCTAACTGGTCAGGTTTTAGGCTAGTTCACGTGTCTAATAAACTTCGCTTTTTTCTCCTCGTAATGCTTCCATAGTTTCTTATGTTTGTCACGTAAGTAATTCTCCTGGCCCTCGATTCGAACGTTTCGTATTTTTAATTCTGTCAGTAAATGACCATCGCTACCGGTTTTGTGCGCTTTTATGCTACACTATCCCGATCGAGAGGGTGACGACCTTTCTATAGGTGAGTGAAAGTGAAGACCACGCAGGTAGACACGGCAACATTCAATTATCCAAATTGGTTAAAAAAAATTAAATTTGTCGTTCCACACTTACGGTTTTACTGCGACCCAGGTTTTATTGACCAGCTGTGAGCGATGCTAGCGTGGAGCGATGAAGTTCATTTATGTTATCCAATATGAATCATTTCCACAGTGTTACGCCATAAAAAAAATGGGTTTCTTTAGCTAAATATGTAGCGCACATTAATTCCAGTGCATAAAATCCATTATAAATTTATTATAGCTTCGGGAAAACAATCCAAAAGGCCCTTTTCTTTTTACAATTACCAATTAGTATGTTTTTTGAAGCGTCATCCTGTCTCTCATTCTTGGCCTGCACCTTGCGCCAGTGTCCGTGAATGGTCCAGAGAATTACGAGACTCTGAAGTGTATCAGGATAATGACCCGCAAGCCGCTTGATAGATGTGTAGTGTTAGGGCGTCAGTCTTCACTTTATAAATATAACTTATACATTAATATGCATTTGAACATTCACATAAATACACGCAAATGTGTATCTAAATCATGAAATCATGGGTGTATTGGATTGAATCTTTAAATTCAGCATTTTGAATTTAAAATGTAGGAGTGGTTAGGTTTGATCTTGTTATGATTATGCTTAACATATCGTTCGAGGATAGAACGAGTGCTTGAATCCATCAATGGTCGGACATATATATCTTATTTCATGCTTAACTGTCCAATTTCACAATTCCAACGTGCCAATGCAATGTGAGGAGGCCATAATAATTCCCTCGGTGTCAAAAAATAAACTCGTGTGTTCTATACCTCAGTAATTCCAGATCTCTTCGTGATACATGGGACCCCAGACCTAATTTTTCCATGCTACCCGCCACGCTTACTCTTTTTTTCTTAGAAATTTTTAACAAATCTAGCAGGATTTCTCTTAAACTTTTCTAAATGCTAAACTGAAATTTTCTCTCATGGATCCCGAATACTTGTCGTATATTACAAATT
Source organism: Hetaerina titia (assembly GCA_037158775.1). Taxonomy (NCBI): domain Eukaryota; kingdom Metazoa; phylum Arthropoda; class Insecta; order Odonata; family Calopterygidae; genus Hetaerina; species Hetaerina titia. The sequence goes on from CM073770.1 coordinate 68,162,534, forward strand.
TGGCCTATCGAAAGTAAATTAACACCTCCATATTACTTTTGAATTGCATTTTCCAAAACTTGGCTCGTAGAACCAGTACATTTTCCCACAAACTGGTAGCAAAACTTATTTAACATATCATACTGCGGCCATTTCAAGCTACGCCATGATGGATCGTGCATTTCATAGATTTAATTTATTTTTATTTTACGCAATTCAATGAACCCGATTTATTAAAATATAGGTACACAATAGCGGTCAGAGTTTCAGATATATTCGAAGCGAAGGCATCAGAAATTCGCCACTTTGCCCTAATTTTCACGTACGACTCGATTCACGGCTGTAGTCCTGAGTAGGTGAAGAAAGTCTTGCACCGAAGGGGAACAAAGTACTCTGCTGTTAAGAATTCGAAACGAATTTCCCCGAACGACAGCTGGAACTCCCCTCCGACTTAGAATGTGGTGATTTTACCGCTTATCTCCTTTTCGCGCTGCAGTGTGAGTCTGCCTAAATATCCATGTCGTGTATCGCGGTGTGAACTGTTTCACCATGTTTCGGCTCGCAACGTGGCAAGGCGTGATATATCATGCTGCTTCCTTGTGGAAAGCGAATATACTTTTTGGAATGAATGAATCACCCTCGTTTCTTGAGCTCCGCTTTCACTGGCTTGCAAAGAAGCAAGGGTCGCTAGTGATAATATTTCTTGTGGTGGCCCAACATTTGCAAAATTCGGGTATCGGGTCTATTTCTGGTGCCGAAACTCTAAGGCCACACCAAGACTACACCATCAGTGATCGTACTCTCTGCATTTTTTATGTCAATGATGTGTACTTCATGCAATTCAATGTTTCTCAATTTAAATCAATGCTGATATACAACAGCGGTTAGAGCTGTTCAGGTCGTTACGAGTATATTGGAGGTTTTTGTGGTATTTTAATGCCATTCTCTAGTTGATCCGATCCTTAAGAGTTCTCCAGAAAAAAACACTAGAGATTATTATTATTAGGTAATCTACCGGTTTCGGTAGGATTTGTACGGACAACTACGAAATAAATATTTTGTGACTGCTAACAAAACACAATCCAGCAACCTGCTCTACATAAGGTTCATATTTCCTTCCTCTCTTCATCCCGTCCAAAATTCCTATCCTGATCCTGCCCTTTCCTCGTTTGCCCAGCATTTTCCCCTCTATTACAGTCTTCAACATCCCACTGTCGACCAATACCCCCTTCAACAGATAGATCGAAGGTTAGGAGTCAGACGAAAGGTAACCCACGCAGCGACTGTTCCTCAGTGAGGCGGCTTCAATGGCGTCTGACCCCAGTGCGGCGGCCATTGAGTGATGGTGTCACGTTAAAAACACTTTTGAGGATGGCAACGAGAGACCACCTCAATTGTCATTCCCAAGAACAAAATGATGGACACATTAGAGATACATACTTATTGTAAAGTTAAGGGAATTTAAATTCATTTTACATGTGATTAATGAGATTCGAATGTTATTGCACGAGTCATTGTGTACCGTACCTCATACATTAATGAAGAGTGATGAAATGTATGTAACACCCATTCATGCGTTTCTTGAACAGATACGAAGTGAATATACGTAGTTGAAGCACTCTTAAGGTTTTTATTAGTTTTGGAAACACGCTCTTTAATTTACTTTTGGCTATTTCCGAGGCAACAATTTTCGAAACTATGAGATTTCGACTTTTTTCGAAAAATCAATTAATATAATTTAAACAAGTCGGGTAGGAGCTGTTGTGTAAACTCTCTTACAACTCTTTTTTAATTCCGTAATTGGTATCAGTTCTTCGTGAGAAAGACGTGTTTTTGCATAGTGAATTCATGATTCTTTTGGTGGTAGCCCTTCACTGCCATAAGAGCAAGTATAAAATCTTGGGTTATCGATGGTCATTCTAAGGAACTATCAGGATACACTCTGTTTTGTTGTCTTCTGTTGAGAAATTGCAGTTAGGACTACAGTCGCAGGAAATTTAATCGAAATTACACCTATTTGATATCTGGATGCAGTCCACTTATTGACCAGAAGTTTTCTTTTCTTTATTATGATGTTTTTCGATTTTTACCAAAAAAATGTGAAGTTGACGCACTATAGGTTTTTGAGTAGTTAAGTTTCAGTAGCTTTCGTAATGCTTGCAATTTCTCGTAACTAGATCCGTTGACCCTATAAATGTGGTATAAGTTTTCATTAATTGTCATTATGAGTTTAATTCTTGGGGTGGAGCGCTTTTCCATCTAAGGTGGTGAAAATGAGTTTTTCGACCGGCGCAGCGATATGCCGTGCAGGTTTAAATAACTGTTAAATTATATTAAATTAGATACATATTTCATTCCATTTCTTATTTAATATTTACGCAAGAATTGAATATATCGAAAAAATGCTTTCTTGTTTTGTATTCATTGATAAAATATCTCGAATGCCTGGCGATGTCAGCATTAAGCGATTTAGTGGAACTAATGAAATATATCTTGATTAACAATACGGAAAAAACCGCGGGATTAATTAAGACACTTTTGTAAATCAATCTATCTTAGAAGATGCGTTTTGATAAACATTTCCATATTATTGCATAAAAGAATCATCAAAATTGGATAAAATTGTCAGAAAGGTATTATGCCTCTTAAGTTACTGATGATCATTTTACTATGCAAATATAGAGCATTTTTACTAATATTCATGGACAAATGGAACTGCTCATTTTTAAAAGTTTAATACTATATTTCAAAACTGAAAATAACCGAATGTGGAGAAGATTTCACTATTATGTTTGGAAACATATATATATTTTATTTATCCTGACGCATTTTATGCAAAAAATTTACGAGCTCGTAAATCCTTTAACGACGATGTCATAGATCCTCAAGGTTTAATCTTAAATGATGTTTAAAATTTAATAGGGGCATGCACATACTTGAAGATACTGTGGGAACATGTGCCTGACATTTAATATTGCAGATTACCCTAACGTATGCAGATATCTATAATCAATATTAACTATTCGCAATATCATGAATGGTTTTAAACGATAATTAGTTTCTTCGTGCAAAACCGACATGGGTTTATTTTAGTTTATTTCTGAGTGCATCGTTCAGCGAATCAATCGAGGTCGACATCGGGTACTCCCATATTGGATTATTCGAGAAGACCAATCAATCTGTGAGGTCAATTGAAATGAATGCATAAAGAGGAAAACCACAAGAGTTAATTTTTCCTATTTTATATTTGATCAACATGACAGATCATTTTTGAAGGAAATGAATTTTACAAGATGCAAGATTTTTTTCTTCTTTTGCCAATTGTCGCTCAGTGGAACTTGTAGCCAAGTTCGAACGAAGGGGCGACTCCGACCTTGGCGATGGTGGGTGCGGCGGCGTAGGAGATGGCAGGCGCGGCGTAGGAAACGGGTGCGGCGTAGGATACGGCGGGAGCAGCGTAGGAGACGGCGGGTGCGGCGTAGGAGACGGCTGGTGCGGCGTAGGAGATGGCGGGTGCGGCAGCGTAGGAGTAGGCGGGTGCGGCGGCGATGCCAACCTTAGCGATGGCGGGTGCAGCCGCCACCTTAGTCACGACGGCCTGTTGTCCGACGTGCACGGAGTTGAAGTTGGCGTAGGATGTGGCAGCGGGGGCTGCCACCTTGGCGATGGCGGGGGCAGCGATGGCCACCTGTGGGGCTGAGTAGGTGAGGACGGGCTGCGCGGCGAATCCTCCGATGAGGCCGGCCTCGATGGAGGTGACGGCGAGCAGGGCGACGGCAATCTGAGTGGAAAAAAGACAGAGGGGTCATGATCTTGATCACCCACAGCTATAGTTGTGTCTCCACGTGAGGGAGGCAACTTCAGTTGAGCGCTCGTTTTCGCCAAGTTAAATTGTTTCTTGTGAATCGAAAAAAGTATCGAGTTCCAAAAATCTATTTCTAGTAAATAGAATTGACTTAAAGTACGCAATGTCAATTGAAATTAGTACCATAGAATTAAATCGTTTCATGGCATTTCTTTCAGATTACAAATCACTAATTTCGTCGAATAATTATGATCGCGAACCGATAATGTATCGACTTTCGTCACCAGAATTGAGTTTGAAAGTTTAGGACCTTGTGTTTCGGAAACCGGTGGAATCGAGCAGACATGATTAAGAAGTGGTTTATATTGGAATCAGATCGGGGTAGAATCGTTTTCGATATAAATTGTCGAAGTATAGTTGAACATATATTTTGTAGTGTTACCATTAACTCACTCACGGTATCCGTTAACTGTGTGTGAGACTGATGAAAGAACCGTCGGGTTTTGATTAAGACAGCCCTGAGTAAAGCCATTGCCTCTAATTTGGCGAATTAACGAAATTGTTTCTCTTTGAAATCGCGTTTTTAGTGACTGAATGTTTATGAAAAAATCGTATCCTAGATAGTTCTGCCATGACGTCAGTTTAGTTTGCTTTTCTGTGGGAACTAATATTCTGGTATCTAACACTTCTGAGTGCGGCACCTGCATATTTTAAAAGTGGATTCAATTCCTATTAATTAGCACCTTTAACACTGCATTAAAAATTTCAACTGAAGAGCCGTCGACTACAGACGAAGACCCTTATACTCGTAAGCCTATAGTAAATTTCCCTGGAAAATCTAAATGCTCTTATTTGATCTCGCTCCTGTTCTGAAACCTGTCACTTTGTGATGGTAGCATAATTGGTTTGTGTAAGTGGTCAAGATCCACCCTATAAAACCTATTGTAGACAATTATTAGCTATAGAAAAATATGAGTCACTCTTAGGTTGGTAAAGTAACTGGAATTCTAGTTTTACCTTTGGAAATTTCTGTGGCTTTTTCAAATGAAGAAATTATAGACGACGAAATGCTGTTAAAAATTAGTTGAAGATTGATAAGTCGCGAAGTAGTGCCATGTCTTGCGTGGGAAAACTGAACATTCCCCCTGTCTGTTCTAGATACAAATCCGATGCATACCATGTTGAAGGGATATACTTTAGCTAAATATTTATCTATATATTGTATCTCTGCTTAAATGAAATCCTAAAAAAGGAGGAAGTTATCTTTAAGAGAAGAATAGAATAAATTATTTTTTCATTTTAATGAGCGCATATGCTCTTCGCATTATTATCTCAGAGATCATGAAAGTTATTTAGAAAAAAATTGAAAGAAAATAAATGCTGCAAATTCATTCTCCTTGAATACTTTATACCTGTACCTGGATCAACTATTTATGATGTAATTTATAAATCCATCATTTACAAGTTCCCTTTTTCAGGTATTATTGAATTTTGATGCAATAATTTAAATAGGCTAAAGACAATAACCCCTGCATAATGAGACTGGGAATATTGCGACAGAAAGGAGTAACCTTTTTTATAAAATTCAAGAGGAGCGTTTGGTTAACATAGTGTTACCAGAAAGTATTTGAAAAATCATCATTCTTATTCAAAGTATCTTGGCTTACTTAATTCAGAATTGAGAAATTTTCGGAGTCGAGGCATTTATATCCCAGAAATAATGTATGAGGTAACAACTTTTCCTTAACTAAACGAGACAAGAATTTCCGGTTATATTATGTAGAGTGAAAGGCTTGGGAATTGGAAACAAAACTAATAAAAAAATATATTCTACCAGGTATGAATTACTCTTTCCCATGAGTAATTAAATGGATTCCACATAACCAGGAGTGTGAAAAAATCGAATAAACTTCTATTTCAACAATTAAGTGAAAATAAATGAAACATTCGCAAGTAAACAGTAAGTCTTTTTGAATTTAGAATTGTAATGATTTTGTATCAGATAATTACTTTATGAAAGGAATTACTTTGTTTAAGAAAATGAAATAACAAAACTAATCGACGGTCATAAATAAATACTAATAGAAGAGCGAAAAATAAGACTGTGAATATAACATCGGTACCAGGAAGAATTGCTAATGTGCGAAAAGACTACGATACCCTGACTGGTTCGAGTAGATTACTGCTAACGGCATGGTCGAATCACTTCAACTCCACTTCTTCGAGTCAGAACGACAGGGAACTAATCCAATAGGCCACCCGTTCTCCCTCGACCAGCGCCGCCCAGGCCGATAGCACATCTCAAAAACTTCCGCCGAAGCGATTTCACTCACCAGGACCTTCATGTTGACTGGTTGGTTTTTGTGGAGTAGTTTCGGAAAAAAGTTGCTCTTTGATCGTTGGCTGTTCGCTGACAATGACGGACATGGCTCGCGCGTGGCTTATATATAGTTAGGTTCCAGGTGTAGTGCACTCGGCGAGGGGTGGGTTTGGTTAAGGGAGAAGCGGTAGCCCACTCCCCCCGGCTCCTGCCCCCCATTCCACCCCCGCCCCAATACATCCAATGCGCCCTTACGACCCCGATTTAGACCGCAGCATTTGCCCGTCACCCACGAACCCCTCCGATCCCCTCCTCTGATTGATAAAGTCACCTCCTTCGGTGGCCCATAATTCCCTGGATATCTTTTCTTACGCCACCTCACCCCCGCTCACCCTCTCCCCCCACTGCGCCTATTTTCCATCATGACTGCAGTGCTTCAACCACCTTCTCACACGGCGGTGGCCCTCGGCAACCCCTTTACAGCAGACCCCTTTGCGTGCGAAAAGCCCTTCACCGAGTTTTTGTATTCAGTCCTCTTCCACCATGTAACAAAGCCGTGTCGTTCAGGTTCGAACTGGTCACCGAGTTCAACGGAATCGGTACAAGGTCCAACGGATCGTCCGTGTGTGTGGTCGCGTATTGCGCGGAGCAGTTGAGACTAATTACCCCCCTCTAACTCTCCATCAGAAATTTTTCAGTGCAAGATACGTAACTGTGAGGAACTAGACTGTAGAATAATGCGATACGAGGATACGTTTTCCACAGTTGTCGAACTGTCGGTTGGATATAATTAGTGTTTTTTTCCTCGAACTCCATAGTACATTTTTTGGGGCTCCTAATTTAAAGTCATTCCCAACAAAAAGAGAAGAAATTGGAGAATGTTTTGGTACATGGTTGAATTTCAGAGAAATTACCTGTCAGGGGGTTAAAAATTGTGCTATTGCTATAATGAAATCAAGAATATGCATGGCGATATTGCAAAGTGGCTTCGATATTCTGTCTGGTTAGCTTAGTTTCAATTATTCAAAAGTAAATTATCCATTTACATATAGCTGCTCGATTCGCATGTGGAAGGATTTTCATTTTCAGGTGAAACATCGCTGGGTGTTTAAAGGAGTACTATTTGACTAAAATACTTAGTTACAGGTCTCTTCGTCTCCTCTTCTTGATTTCCGCTTCGTATTACTTAATTTCGAAAGATTTTAGTAATATCTTGAACCGTCACTTTTGAACAATCAAAGAGGGGTAGCAGTATGATTTAGGTTAATGTCTGGCATTGGAGAAACGAATATTATAACTATTGAATTATGTAAATAACATAGGGGCGTAACTCGAAACTTGTTGACGAAGCAGAAGGATTTCTTTTACCTGGAAGGTATCTTATATCCCATTCGTTGATTGTAACTTAGAAGATCGAAAGTTATTTTTATCCATGGATTTTTAGTGTGTACGTAACTTTCCAGGGCAATCAAACTTGTTATGTCGAAAGCTGACTTGATTGATCTCGTGTGTGGCTTATAAGCTCATTATTTCAAAGGTCTAGAGCGTGGCAATCTCATATTGACACATGCCATTTTACATAATTTTTTTATGACGAATTTACAGTGCGAAGTACGAGTTTGCGCGTGGATATTTAGGATTTCAATCATTGTGTTCCTCAATACGAATTCATTTATTGGATTAACTAAAATTTAACCTTAATTTAATATTAATTCTAATTCGAATTTCTTCTAAGGAAATATATAGTTACCGAAAAATTAATTTGAAGATCTATTTTAAGCATATTTTATTTTAAGAAATGAACATTTCATCATTTGATCGAACTTACTTCCGCGTAACTACTTGGTAATTAATCATTTACTTCATGCCTCAAAATGCTTTAATATTATTTAGTCTTGTTACTCCTTCCTCGTTTTTTCTTATACCTTATATATGATATTTATCTTTCTTTTTCTAGATGCTTTTTAAAAAGTACCTACCTACCTGTGAGTTACTGGGTCGGGGCACTACTTCTTTATTTATGAAATTGAAAGCTTAGGCCGAAAAAGATTTTATGACGATAGTAATTGCCAATTTCAAAAGCAATGTGAAGTCTAAAAAAAAATTTGAAGTGACAATACATCAGTCAAACTGAAAAACATGTACCGTCATATTGAACTGGATTGTGACGTCGCAAGGTGCCGTAGTTGGTTACAGAAGCCGTGCTATTTGTATGACCGAATGGACGACACGAGTAACGTTGTTTTTGCAGACTTAGGTATGCCGTAATGCAGAAAACTATGAAATGACAAACTATAAATGGTGTATTGTTCCACACTATGCTGCCAAAAGAGTCCAAAAGACTGAAAATTCCTTTATTTCCGTGCCTAAAGCCAAAGCTGGCCGCGGAAAATTGTCTATGACTCTATGGCGTGCAACTTTTGCTAGTTTTTTACTCATTGAGTAAAAAACTAGCAATACTCATTAACGATTTATTATTGTTTACATTGATTCACGACCGTAGCTACGTTCCTTGTATATTTAAATTGTTAAAATAGTTTCAAAGTATTAAGTTATTTGAACGTATATAGTATTTCATAGTGTTTATAGTATTTCGCCATAACATGTATTATGTTTATAATTATTAATTAATCCTTTCTAAAATATTAAAATATTTTATCACAGATAAAATATCTTGACCCTTCCTAAAACTAGGTGACGAAGTTTTGAAAGAATTTTTCAACCAAATTATTTGATCGGCATTATATCCCGACATCAGAAAACTTAATTCCAATTCTGCCAAAGTTTTTCACTAATACTATCCCATCTGTGTCGTAGAACAATGCTTGCTAAAATATCCGTCGTAATAACGACGGCCATAGAAGAAAGCCTTACTGAAAAACACTTGCAATCGTGCGGTAAGATCATTATTCCACATATTCCACCATAAATTAAAAGTAACGAAACAAAGAACTAAATTTGTAGCAAATATATGGAATTGTGCATAAAATGGCTGATCCTGTTAACTGATATGATCTTAGGGTATGTGGCCCCTGTGCCATGAATTGCGGTGAAGGAAGCTACCAAAATAATATAAACTTTGGAGCTTTAGTGACGCTAATATTAGCCAGATTTAAAAATGTACCAGGACTGAAGAATGATCTCGAAGTACATGCGAATATTTTTGCTGCAAGACCATTTTGACTTTAGGATAATATATTCGAAGACACTATCACTAGCCATAATTCGAGGGTCCCACTCATATCTTCTACAAAAGCCATGTTTTTGATTCATTTTGTGTTCGGGACGTGTTCTTCTCTTCATCCTTCAGACTTCTTTATCCATAAGAATTTGTACAGACAATAACATTTTCGCCTTGCTGATACGCTCTCGTTTTCTTTTAAAATTTCTAATACCATAATTATGATGGCTTGGAGAATGTTAGTATAAATGTTCTTTTTATAGCCATATTTAACTTTCTCGAGGTCATTGTTTAAAATAATACGCATACTTTCACTTTTCATCCAGCGTACCAACCCCATCAGCGAAGTTTGAGATGGCGTACCACTAACTTTATTTAAAACCAAAAGTTGTACACATTTTAAAAAGCTGGTTATGGACTCTTTCTTCTCCAAAATATAATTTAATACCATAATTAGTTCATCATCATCGTTCATTTGGTGGTTTACTCTCCATTATCGTGGTATTCCGTGGGTCTCACTGTGATGCTATTTGAAAAAGTGTTGGTTTACGGAAGTTGCAAGAATAACGGTGATTGTTTGAGAAAACTAACCCAAAAAGAACTAAATTCTTGCCATGAAGTTTCATAGTGCTATTATGATTGAAAATATGATTACATGGGCTTGAGATCTGAAGTGCCCTGGCGTCGTGTGTTTAACCGTTCAAATTCATAGGTAAATTTGATTTTTATAGATATTTGATCGACATTTTATTTATAAAATTAGCCTATAATAACTCCATAAATCTATTTTTGGCTAATTTTTGTGATATTGTGCCATAATTTTATCGTGAGAACGACAATTTGGGTAAGAATTACTAAATAATATTTCTTGCAAATGCGTGATGGTAACTCTTTATTATGATATTTTCTTCCGTTCCCTCTAGTCAATTCATTGGACTGACTTAAACATTTTGGTGACCTATCAAGTTTTTAGTCTCTCCTTGCGTTTTGAGAATTAATAGGGAATTGTAATATTATAGTATTTAATTTTGTGATAGTCTCATCAGCACAGTGAAACATCTCGCCGTACTCTCTCTATTTGGATGCATGCATTTAAAATTATTATCGGCCTATTGAAATACGTATTTTTATGGGATGGTGGAAACTATTTTATTACATTAGTTTATTAATGTTCAAATTCCAAATTTTCGGTGAATTCATCCATTTCGATGTTAAGGCAATCGGGTGCAGTAAGTGCCATTTTCTCTAATCAAAATAAACATTTCTTCCGTTGAAAAATGTAACAATAAGCAATCGATGCTATAGTTAATTAGTGTTCCTTCTTATGATTAGAATAGATATCTACCGATTCCTCTTGGGTTTGAATACAATATGACCTCCAGTTTGGCATGCCGACTTATTTGCCATTAATTGTACATTTGTATACACTTGTATTTGACAATAGTCTTTCCAAAATAACCTTATTTGTTCGCTAAAAAGTCTTGCGAGCATGGCTTATTATGTCTGTCGTTTGTCGTCAACCTTCCATTTATGAACCACGGGAATGAGCCATGAAGGTTAGGTCCCCAGTGATTTACCCAAATTTGGATGCTTGCTCTTTCCCTATCCTTACCATTCGCCTTTCGAGATTATCATGTCTAGAAGTCCCTGAAAAAACAGGTTTTTCAAACCGCACCTAAATAGTGTCGCCGGCATCGTAGTATAGTGGTAGAATCTCACGCGGGAGAGTTTGGTCGATCTAAGTCTGACGTTTCAAGGGCCGTCCGTCCACCCACCATTTTCATGTTCCTCTTCCGCGGCGCGAGTCGTATGGAAGTAAAACATGTACGGTAATCTAACTCGTACGAGTTTACTTTATGCACGCGCTGAGTACAGATTCATCGAGTCCGCCTTGGAAAAATTGGGCCAATGACGGTGCGTTATCTGAATAACGCCACCTTTTTCTGCGAAAACTGGATGCCACTACACTAATGCCAGTTATTTTCCGTAGAATTTTAGGAAGTAATCAAGCCATTTTAAAGGTTTTCGTGGGAATTTGACGAAGTAAAATGCTGTGTGTTTTGCTCTTACTTTTAGAAATTAAATACAAAAATGACCTCTGTATTTTTCAAATGGCTTTAATTTTTGGAGATAAAGTTACAAAGATATTTTACTTTATTACGGTCGAATGAATGTTCTAATTTTCGGATTATTGAAATTGTGTACACTCTACTTGGACAGCGTTATAGGTTCACATCCAGCTTGGCCCCGAAAATGTCAGGGTCAAGCAGAAACTCCATCGAAATTGACCGCTCCAGGCAAAGGGTGGATGTTTTAAGCTGAAAAATTTGCGCACATATGTGGAAATAATAGCGATCATTCATTTAAAAAAGTGGCAAATTCTTCCGAATTACAGCCGAATGTGGAAAATATGCCGAATGTCAATCAAATTTAAAAGATTACTATATATCGCTGGAAATCGTCAGTTGTCTCGTCAGAATCTTGGATCTGAAATTTGTATTTAACGTTGCAAATGTCTTACGTAGTGATATCCTGCACAAGCATTCTTGCTCACACGACACCTCGTTAAGTGGAAAAATTTGGACAAAATCGTCGCACAAACAACTGGCAAAAAAACTCAGGGCTCTTGTCGGAGCTGAATAACATGCGTATGCTTCAGTATTTCTGTGATTGTATGCAGGGGCCGAGGTTAGCTTACGAGGGGTAACGAATCCAGCTACTAAACCGAGGATCCCGGTTAAAATACCGGTCACGGCAAAAATTGTTTATTTTTGAAACTGTATAATCTTATTTTCCGGAATGAAATGTAAAGAAAAATGAACACTATATCCTGCACTCCTAGTGAGAGGCATTGGTTTCACCAGAAGGCTTAGGATGGCGAGGCCAATGAAAATTGCTCTGGTCCAACTGTGTGAGTGAGTGACAAGTTCAGGAACTCGGCTGCAGTACTGCGATATTAAGTCATGGGATAGCACCTCATTGATTTTCCGACTAGACGTGGCCCATCATCCTATTTGCTGCTGTGAGTTGATGGCATTTCATTTGATAAAAAATTTCAGATTGAAATAGTTCCGTTTCGGATTTACGAGAGGTAAAAATCAGAATAACAAAGGATAGATGCATGCTAGAAAATGGGGTGTGAGATCATTACAAATGGAAAGTTGGGTGATGCAAAGTTGTGATTGAGTTATAGTTAGATATGCTAGACTTCATAGATGCCAAAAGGCGAGGGATGAGCATTCAGAAGAGACGGATTCAGGTTCAGACTTAGAAAATTAGGATCTTTATACTGAAGATATTGATGAAATGTTGGTGATTTCACTTGGATGGCCAGTTTTATCAAGATTGGATGCAGTGAAATAACAAATATTTATACCGACGCCGAGTCAAAGGGAAGGGGAAGTATTAGGGCACATGAAAGAATCCTCATATTAATAAATGAAAGTAAAACCTAATCTTAATGGGCAATGGGAATGCAGGGGTAGGAGACGACAAAGAGGAAAGCAACCTAAGGGAAATTGAGCTGGGGAAGAATGCCAGTGAGAATGTGAGAAAAAGAGTAGTCCGGGACGGAGAGAATATGGTAGTGAAGAATACACTTCCAACATCATTGAAGAACATGTGCTGTGAATATTCCTGAAGAAAGAGTAGGATATCAATTAGACTACATTCTCATTTAGGTAGTCTAAAGTTTCAGAAAATAAATGTGAGAGCACTCCTGGCACAAATGTAAATGGTGACCAAGGTCCTTTGTGGCCATCGATAGCCAATCGTGATAGACAAAATTGAAGAGGATTCAATTCGATTCACGGTGGAACGGAAAAAATTAGCTGAGAAACACTCGAGAGAAAATAAAACCACCATCTTCGGTGAAGACTTGAAAATAGGCAAGTGTCAGCACTAAGAGAAGATAAAGCAACCTGAACAACGCCATTATAGAAGTCAGAGAAGATACTCATTGACAGAGCTGGCACTTTGTGGCATCTTGATTAATATCCCAGAATTAATAAAGTAAGTACAATGTATCAAAGTACGGGTGAAGCGTTGTGAACGGAGAAAGAATTTACACGCTCACTCTGTGTGCTCACGCTCACAAATGATATTATAGTAATTGCATATAATCCTGAATATCTCCAAGCATCAATGAACAAAATGTCCCGACTAGGACGATGCGGTGGCCAATGTACTGGCTTCCCATCCCGAAGACCTGGGTTCGAAAGCTAATATGGCAGGAACTTTAGGTTGAGATGCCAATGGCACCTATCGTTAAGGCTAGGTAGATTAAGGTATCGTTAAGGTAGGCTGATGCAGACGCCTCGTTTCTCCCCAACCTTCCCCATTCCCTGAGAATCCTACGTCGTCTTCCACTATAACCACTATTTCTACCTTCCACTACGCGGAAGATTAGTCATAGGCATAGTTTCGTTTAGGAGAGAGAAATAAAAATGTGATTATTCACCATCCTTAGAAATAGCATAGCGTCGGATGAAAGGAGCACGACGGCTATCAAGAGGATATTTGCTTTAGCTAGGAAGGCTTAATAATGAAGAAACGACTGCTATGCCCAAATATGATTAATTTAAAAACGCGGAAGCATTGCGCGAATCCATTCAAGCAGAAAATGTCCTACTATGGAGAGAGGAATGGACCGTTGGAAAAGTAGACCAGGGAAAATGGAAGCTTTCATAATTTGGTACTGAAGGAGAATGCTGATTGTCAAATTAATGAAATGCAGAAGTAAGCAGAAGAGAAGGGGAGGGAAGGATGGATTCAGTACAAATTGAGTTAAATTGAATTTATTCGGAAATTAATCGAAGGAAATATGCCAGGAGGAAGAGCAAACACGTGAAACACTTTTTTATTCTTTTATATTCTCTGTATTAGCAAAAAGGGTTTTCTCTCCAGTGGAAAAAGTTTCTTTAAATTCTAGAATGTCAATTTTGTGCCAGAGCTGGTCTGGATTGATGGAAGAAGACACTTTGCTCTCCCACGTATAATTTTTTCTACGTGGAAAAGCAAAGTGTCTTCTTTCATCATGAAGGATTTCCACCATGTTACGCCTGAAACTGTGTCGTTTACTGGCTTGGGATATTTTTACCCGGCCTTATAGACGATGCAACGGTGCTAAATACAGGGATGCACAAATGCCCAAGAATATTTCTGGAATGAGTTATTGGGGTGTGAGTGCACATCTCTTATATTAACCCCGTTCAATGCAGGAAGCCGCTAAATTTACCCGTACTTGAAATAGGGAGAACTTATCCTTGTGAGCCTATGAGTAACTTCAGGGTTACCCATGCTGTGTGGTTTTCGGGTATCATTATCTTTCTAGAAAACCGCAGGCGGCGGCACGGGGAAAGCAACTGGCCCCCATTTGTGAAATTCACGCGCCGTATAGGGACGCCTTCGAAGGGATTCGAGGATCAAATAGTCCGCCTCTGGGGATTGTGTCTTATCAATCTGCTCTTGAAAGTCTTCAGAACACCTTGATAATGGTGTTTTCGGAAATGAAGGGGATTTCGTCGGTCCGGGAGAATCGAGACCATTCCTACGCGTATTCTCACGAAACACCGAGACTCTCCTAGTCGCCGTATAGAGACGTTCTGTAGAGTGGTTCACCGCGAAGTGGCAGCCCTCCTCGCTTCTTTTTCATCCTCAGACGGGGCTAGTGCAACAAGCTAGGAAGTAAAGGTTGAGGGAGCACCCGTGGTAAGTGTAGAGGGGATTTTGTGTGGGGAGCATGTGGTGACCGCTGGAGTCGAAACGGGGTCCCAATCGAACCCAACTGGTTTACTTCTGTCGCTGGCGACTTAAGGGGAAAATCCTTCGGAGCAACTACTCACCTTACATAGGGAGAATGGCCCTAATTCCATTCTCGAAGTCGAAAGTGGCAATATGCCCCAAGTGCCCTTACTCTTACTTAGAAGTCACTCGGCCGCCTTGGCATTCTTTTTTACTTGCTGCTCGTCTAGAGCAATGATTGATTTAGTTTTTTCCATAGTGTTTTACAAGTTGACTCTCCGAGCTTTACCCTTCGATCACCCAAAATAAATTCTACCTTCTGGCCTGCCTTAAGTTTGTTTAAATGTCGTATGGAAAGTGGAGGGAGAAAGGAACAGATAGCATCTATTAAATCTTTCACACGTTAGAAATTACAATTAGTCTTTTAAGGTGGTCTGTAGTTTCTTTGATATCTGTTTTAGAACTATAATGGTCGCTGTCACTTTCCAATTTCAGCTTCTTCGATGTTTCCCCGAAGAGCGCCTCCTTCTTTCGGCCAGTTTTCACGTTGTTCTTATGTTAAATATTGTTAATTTTTATAGGAGTCACATTTGTTTTGAAATATTTGCAGCATACAAGTTGTCATCAATATTAGAGTAATGTAAATAGACTTATAAATTATTTGCGACTTAGTCAGTAGATATTTTTTTCTTCAATGTCAATTATCAAAAGCTTTCCTATTTACCAAGAATATCACAGTTTAATAACGTGACATTTCCATGTTCACAAATATTAATTCGACCTCTAAAATGGTCAATCAAATCAAAATAAAATATTTTTTTGAGAACTCCATCATTCTGTTATTTAACCAGGCTCCAAAATAAATGTTAAAATGATATTTACCAGTTCAAGGTAATTTACCAATTGAATTGGTTTTCAGGAGATCCAATTTAATTGAATTGATTGTATTGGGCATTGGTTACTAAAAGAAATTATATTGTTCTTCATTTATGGGGGAAATATTTTATCATCAATTTACGAAAGTGAAAGATGATAGTACAAATGATACATACTATATGTGATAGATTGTAACATTGAAGCTGGATAAAGTCTGGCTTTAGAAGTATTCGACTGGTAGTAGAAGTATATTATTATTAAACATATAGAATAATATAATATCTACAAAAGCACGGCGAAAAGAAATAATAAATCTAATTTAATAGTATGAAGAATTAATCGAAATTATGTACTATAGATTTAGATACTTTAAACAGTAAGTAATTGCTGGTCAAATATGAACTTACCCAGACCCCATTCATTATACTATTATTAGTATGCAAAAATCATCAATATATAATATCATATTAAAGTAATCTATACCATAATAATCTAACAATTCTATCATAATTAAGTGGGTCGCG
The DNA here is from genome assembly GCA_037158775.1 of Hetaerina titia. Classification (NCBI taxonomy): domain Eukaryota; kingdom Metazoa; phylum Arthropoda; class Insecta; order Odonata; family Calopterygidae; genus Hetaerina; species Hetaerina titia. The sequence continues at coordinate 68,178,961 of CM073770.1, forward strand.
GTGGTCTGGTGGGTAGAGCGTTGGACTACTGACCAGAGGGTTCTGGGTTCGATTCCCGGGCAAGGCACTCTGGCACCTGCAGCTCCACCGAAGCTAGTTGATTTTTCGGGTACCAGCTACCCTGATGTGTGAATACTCACACGCCGTCGGGCTTGGTACATGGGTGAGCTCTACCATCACCTACTAAACCGACTTTCGGATTGATTTAGGTTTATAGGCTCGGTTTATGGTTATCATAATTAAAATACAAATTTATCAAATCTGTTATTCTCAACGAATACATGATATTAACTTTTTATTGGGATATAAGTTTTTGTTGTTCTAAATATGAGAAATTTTAATGCGCGAAATATTTAACATTAATGCCATATTATTTGGCCATAATACTCCTGAGACTAGCATAAAAAGTTTGGCGAAATTCTGAAAGAGAAATCCAAGGAATATTAATATTCGGAATTTCTTCGATTCTAAAAATTGGTTTTAAGGATAAAATAACATTTAATATCTAAATGCATTACTGTTCCTGCTTTACAGCGAAAAGTTAGCGTTTATAGCTATCAATTCGCTTCTTACTCTTTTTAGCACTAGAGATTTAGTATACCTTAATCAGTTTTTGGGTCAATGCTAGGTCCACGTAATTAGAAATTTGACTTGTAGTTACAGACACACTCGAAATGCATGTGACAATATTTGGTGGCAGAACTTCATAAAAATCAACTATTTACTTACCAGTTTAGAATAATTATTTTTTCTACTCATCGAAACCAATGTGAGCAAGGTTTGTATAAAAAGTATCGGTAACATTTTTTTCATGACGTGTGCGTGAAGTATTGAATTCAGACTATTGGTTAACTGTGCGAATGATCGCATATCATATTGGTATTGGTAATATGACAGTGGACAATATTATTACTGAAAATTTGGCGCTGCGAAAGATCAGCGCTAAACTCGTCCCTTAGGTCTTGACGGATGACCAAGAACAGAATGGAGTGTCTGCTCGCGAAAACCTTCTGTAACGGCATCGCGACGATTCTCCAACCCTCTTACAGTGCCAAGTTGATAGAAAAAAACTGTTTTCTATTCCTAAGAGTGACATACTCCCTCAAAGGACACCGTCATGGGACCCTTAGTGCCGTTAAAGAAGCTTGCATACGTACCCTTAAGGACTTTGCGGAATCCGCCTACCAGGGAGCCTTTGAGTCGTGGCAAACCCGTTGCAAAAGTGTGGCGACTCTAAAGGAATGTACTTTGAAGAATTTTGAGCCTTTGGAGCCATTGAGCCATTATCTTAAATAAACCCATTTTTTCTAAAATTTTCCCGATACGTTTTATACAAACCTTTTATAATCCTTTTTCATAGCATAATCGACCTAATTTGTGTAGTCATAATTCCACTCTGTTGAATTCCCATGTGATGACGATACATATTCTACATTAGGTCCCGTATTGTTCTAACCCCATCTACGATATGCTTGGATTGCTTTGACACAGCAGTCGATTTTATTATCCGATAACTTTTTCACGAAAGCATTGTCATTCTCCTTGACGTTTTTCATTATTTGTTTCATATATCTCAACTTGAGTCTTCCAATGTAGGTCTTTAGTCCCATTTACCTTTTTCTTGTTGGCTATACTTGGTAGCCAACTTCAATGGAAGTATTGCTGACCTAAAGAACGGGAAAAGACCGTCGTCGTTATCCTTAAATAGATTGTCTCAATTGATACTTTGCAATTTTTCCTTCAAACCAATCTAACTTCGTGTTTGCTTGCCAGTGCAAAATCCATAATTGTAAGAAGTAAGGAAATAGAGCTTATGTCGTGCTATTAAATTCAGTTAGAGTAAGACATTAACTGAAACCATCATAGATACTTGTTTTCAATATCATCATTGATTTGAAATGAGGAATATGGATTGTCCATGGAACTACCCTGAAAGTATCCTTTCAAATGCCTTCTGCTCCCTGCCCCTTTCCATTGACTACAATAAAGAGTAGGTTTAAGAACGGTTATCACGGTAACTGGGATATGAATGCAGTCTCAAGACTTGATCCACGGCATGGCGTGAGGCGTTGGGACCCGCAAAATGATTGCCATATCACAAGAAAGCGGTCAAGGGGGTGTGCGAGACTGTGAGGTTGGTCAGTTCCAAGAGGATATCCCTTTCTCATGACTTGAACACGATACTTGACCGAGTGCACTTTCTCCCTCAACCACAGGGAGACTTCCTTGCGGTGATCCCGTAATCGAATCAAGTGTACTAACGTGATGAGCCGACCACAACCCACCACCGATGCATCTGATCTTCTTGATGTCTTGTCGTTCGCATTCTTTTTTTCCTTGTGTATAGCCCTGTTTTCTTCCTACCCGCAAAAGCTTGAGTGAGAAAGGTGTCAGTCGCTCATGTCGTTAGAAAATGACAATTGCATTGCTTGTCGAGAATTTATTTTCATACCATGTTGATCAAGCTTGAGGTGGATGCAAATTGTCAGATTTCGATTTATATTAGGAAAATTTCCTAATTTTATTGATTCCCTCGGTTTTTTTTTAAGAGTTTCTTCTTTTCCGATCGAGCGCTGCCCTAATTTTTATTAGGCATTACAAGATTTTGGTAAAGGTTATGGAATGAATGCGTTTACGTGGTAGCCCAATAGAGGAAATAACGCACATAATTTTCGTTTTGATAGTTTTCGTCGTCACACTAACCCATCGGATCAGGGTAGGTAAGAAAATTAAGAAATATCTATCGGGACCTTTTTGCTTACGCCACCATAATCTGGTCAACCAAGTATTTTTCAAGATTGTTGAACTTCCCAGTTTACTTCGATAAAATACTTTCCCTGGCATGGAATTGCTTATGTGTGAAGGTAATCAATAATGTAAAGTTTTATATATTTAAAGCATACCGCACATATGACGAGTAAAATTTAAATAGCTGCAGTGCTTGTTCGTGATGAAATTCGTGTGTAGCGAATAAAGGTATTTTTCTTACGGAAGTCAACTATTTTACTCACGGAAACGGAATGATATTTTTACATCGGTCATTCTTTCCCCGATGATTATCTGTGGGTAAATCTAAAACCTGCCTATAACTACTAGATTACTTTTAATAATAATAAACGTAATCCATAAAGTCAATTTTTCATCTATATGGATGTGCGGATAAGTATTAGATTACATTTCTCCTTCTCGAAAGCACCGCATTTTCATTATTGGAGGAGTGACCTAATACGCTACAAAATATTTAGACTAATTGTGAGGAAACTTCCTTAAGTTTTATGAAAGCAGCACGAGTGATTTGACCATTGACTGAACGACTCTTATTTGTGTAAAGTTTTATGCTCTCTGGTTAAGTGCTTATCTTTCAAATATATTGATGAAATCTGCATAGTTTATATGTGCATTTTGTTGAATTGGCAGCGATCTCGTGAAAAACTCAACATTTCTTGTGTTGTGGTTCAGTTTTCCCCATTATTGTGACATTTGCGTAATGCAAACATATGTACATTAATACACCAATAGGAAAAATAATATAAATGTAACTCCAAATACTGAACTTTATAAGCCCAATTTCAAAGCATTTCGATTCGAATGAAATAGTATTTCCCTGGAATCTCCAGGATTATTTGAAAATTAAATATTTTTTGTTGCTTTCAGGCATTATATCGTTTTTCAAAATTTGTTCTCTTTCTACTCCATAAAAATTCACCTGATAGAAGAAAGTTCTTCATAAACGTTAGAACTTGGAATTGGGCCTCTATTTAAGAGTTAGTCGTTCTAAGGAATAAGCACACAAGTATCCTCTTGTAGATTAGCATATGCACTTAATTGGATGCTCATGTGAATTTTTATTATTATTATTAGGTAATCTACTGGTTAAGGTAGGTTTTTGGATGGGCACAACTATCAAATAAATATTTTGTAACTCCAAACAAAACCCAATCCAGCAACCTACTCTACATCAGGTCTCTCTTCATCTCTGTGTACTTCTTTCCTCCCTTCATCCCGTCCAACATTCCTATCCCGTTCCTGCCCTTTCCTCGTTTGTGTAAAATTCTCCCCTCTATTACCTTCTTCAACATCCAACTGCCGCTCAATACGCCTTTCATCCATTTTTCCTGCCTCCATAGGATTTCTCTCAACATACCCCTCTCCTCACCCACCATCACCAGCACTTCCTCATTTGAATGTTCATTGATCAAAGGTTTTTGGAGATGAAACCTGATTATTTTTAACAATTATTCCAGCGATCAGAGTGTAAGAAATATCTCAACAGTGGAGCTCAAGGAACCTTAATACCTCCCATTTGTGGAACTTAATTTTCACTTCTTCCGGGGTTTTTTAAAACTTGTAAATTTTAACTTAAATCAAAGGTTGATTCTTATTTTAAGTGATTTTGCAAGAGAAAAAAATCACAAAACCAATGAACACGATGAAGGAGAACCAATAAATCCCCTAGAGAAACTAGTTTTCTCCAGTTACAGTCACGGTTGACCTGGGTTTGGAGAACGTGAAAGGAATACCACGCAACCGCGCAGTACATTGGTGAAATTTGGTTGCATAACGTAGCTCTAAGGATCTTTGTGTTTCTGTTAACACTATAAATTTTGCTTTGAAGAATAGAAAGGAATGACGATAAGAATTTATAATAATAGCCTTTCAGAATTCGTCATGGTTCTTAGAATTTTAAATATGTTATTACATTTGTATCTTGCCTTAAAGTGTTGTGATCATATTTGATTTGCGAACTCCTAGTTCACCTGGCGGCTTAGAATATGTCAACGGAAATAAATTTCCAAGGACTATTTAATGGAATTGTCATTAGACGATAATCAGTGAAATGCAAAGGTGCTATTAACAAATTATTATTGATTAGGCTTACTTTTCCTCAAATGTGAAAAAGAACATGCACCTCTGAAATGCACCAATTTGCTGTGTTTTTAATAAAAATACAATAATTTTGGCTAGTATTTTTGCTTTTGTTTACTATTATTGTTTCAGCTTCCCAAAAACGACGTGGGATTTTCTTTATTATGCATTGTTTTCTTAATTTGAGATATTTATGGACTCCATTAATCGTCTGAGGCTCATGCAGTGCTTATTTCAAAGGTTGCTGCAGTGATTGTTGCCATATAATCACTTTCCTGGAAAACCCACGAACGTGCACAATAATGTGAATTCACAAAATAGTCATAGCAAACACAGAAACTAAAACATATAAAAGAGGGACTCACTAGTTCTCGAAATTCGAGAACTAGTGAGTCCCTATTTTATATATTTTAGTTTCTGTGTCTGCTATGACTATTTCTGATGACGACGGCCGTGCCGTCGAAACGTAAATATCTACTGTAAGTGTCCTTCTTTTATGTTTCTGTGTGTGTAATATCTATTATCTTAGTGTTTGTGTGTTTGTGCGTCGCCGGAG